>JAFIRS010000435.1:0-734193 GCA_018342105.1 Gonioctena quinquepunctata
TTTTATCGATTTGAAAAGGGAATTGCCGCCCTATTCCCTTTTAAATTTTAAAAAATTTTTAAATTATCTTTATCTAAGAGAGTGTGCCCACTGAAAGACGTGGGTCTCCCTCTTCGTTATCTTTGGAAATTCTTCAATTAAAAGAATTATTTACATTATCTTTATCTAAGAGAGTCGTGCCCACTGAAAGACGTGTGGTCTCCCTCTTCGGTTTATCTCTGGAAATTCTTCTATAAAAAGAATTATTTCACTTTATCTTTATCTAAGAGAGTCGTGCTCACTGAAAGACGTGTGTCTCTCTCTTCTTATCTTGGCTGAAGAGTATACTTTTACTCTGACTATTATCGTTGTTCGGAAACCCTATTTTTTTTATGTAGCCTACTAGAGTATTTTGGTTATAACGCTATATTTTCCTTTGGCACTTGCTTTAAAATAATATATCTTTGTACTGGCAACCTTTAAATATTTTGCTTTAAAATAGTAGATTTTTTCTCTGGCAATTTTATAGTATTTTGCTTTGAAATACTATATTTTTTCTCTGGTAAAATTTCAAGGAAATTTTTATATTTCTTTTGGGAATACCTTTCCTTTCATTACATTTTTTTACCCTTCTGGTACATAGAATCACCTTATCAAAACTTACTTGTTTCAAAACTTAACTGAATTTGAACATAACGTTTTGGGTGAGGTTTGTTTTGTTTGGTTTTAAATTTTGTTCATTTTTAATATTTTTTTAAATTATTAAAATTAACTTATAAATTTAACTCCAGAATAGCAGATTGAATTGCTATTCATTATCTTTGTTCTTTCACTGTAACCTTCTCGTCTTTTATATAGATTGAGATTTTTATTGTATGCTATCATTTGCATCTATCTTTTGACTCTCGATTAAAATTTGAAACATAAAACTTGAGGTTCAAAGGATATCCTTCGTTCTCCCCTTTTTGTACATATTTTGATTCCTATCATCTTCTTCGCATGATATATACCACGGAGGGAACCCATCTACGGAGACGGAAGGACTAGTAGCCTGGGAGGTCTTACAGCACATCAATATCAGCACTGGTCCGTGAAGATCAACTCAATTCACGCCGATAAGGGGGTCTAAAACCAACTATAGAACCACCCACGACCATCTTAATCGTAACCGCTGAAACCAAGTTCCTCCTAGAACCGCTGGGACCAGCTTCAAGAAACTAGCCTTCCTCTATCTCGCTCAAGATCTCCGAAGGTATATTCGTGACCAACAACTGGAGGAATCATAGGTGTAAATGTTCGAATTTTGATCAGGGTCAAAATTACTGGTTCCTTTTTTATGTAATTTTTCCATTTTTTTTAAAAAGAAGTTAAATACTTTTCTAGTATTTGTAAAAAAAAATTATCTTGTTCAGAATTCCAACTGGAATAAATTTGTTAAGTTGATTTATTGCATATTTATTTGCCTTCCCATACAAGCTAGGTAACATTTATTTAATTTTATTTATCTTTGACTTTTGTCTTTAGCAAGTCTGGCGCCCAACTCTTGAACTAGTCAAGTTAATTAATGTATAATTTTTTTAGTGGCCAAATTTGATTAACTAGGAAAAGTCATTAATTGAACCTTACTCACGGCCTAACCGTATCCATCTGAGCAGCCTATCGGCAAAGTGATTTCACCTTGTTAAATTTGAATCATATAATTTAAAATCTGGGGTTCAAAAGTAAGGGGTGTTGCACAGTGTAAAAATACCACCCCCTTCTTCCAGCCCCTCTGAATTATGAGCACCCTCTCAAAAATTTTGAATGAGAAGGGGGGTCGTATGGCACCATGTTCGGAAGGAATTTTTTTCTCTGTTCAGCAATATTGAGTTTCTCAAATTTTGTGCAATCATAACTGAGAAAATTCATTTTAAAATTGTAGAATTTTGATACTCCACGTAGAACGAAGGAAATAATGTCACATAATTATTATTCAATTGATATTATAATGAAATTAAATGTTCAAAATGACCACGATTCACTTCTTGACAATAAGCAAGTCGATCTTAGAATTCTCGTACAACATTTTGTAGGACCTCACTTTTAAATCTGCAATATTGTCCGGTCTATTGATATATACGTTTGATTTTAAATAACCCCATAAGAAGTATTTTCTAATCTGTTTCGCTAAACGTCAGGAAAAAGTCGTTCAAGACACCAAAAAATTATTCACAAAACCCACATAAATAATGTTATGTCAATCGAGTAGACTTGTAATTTTTATATTTATAAGTTGCTGACACATGTAAGTGTATTGAAACAAATTTGTGTGTGTATTTGATTTAACTATGGCTCATTTATCCGAAACTCAAATAATATACATTTTAATTATGATTGAATGCGGTAATAAAACAAGAACTCAAAAGGAAGTTTGTGTTTAATAATAAATACCCTGGTCTCAGTCTACAGTTAGCAAAATAGAAACAAAATTTCGTGAAACTGGACATGTAAGAACTATTCGAAAACCAGGTCGAAATGTTGAATTGGATGAGGAAAAAAAGTTGGATGTACTGTTAGCGATTGAGGGAAATCCGCATATGACAAGTGGACAACTTGCCGCCGACTATGATGTAAGTAAATCATCGATATTGAGAGCTTGAGTTTTGATGGAATACTTCGTGAATGTTTCTCATATAAGGAACAATTTTGACTTTATAAATTACCTACGGGATCATAATAAATATTTTTGGTGCTGCATATAAAAATATGTTCGTTTTATGATAGGACGGTATGCACATATCAATGTACTTCTATGGTTGCTGAGTAGATGTGTATCAATATTCAGTAGTTTTCAGAATTTATGTATTGATTTGCTGACACTAATACAGTGTTGGGTATTTTCGCCAAAACTTCTCAATACGAAGGAATTCTGCAGGAAATTGCAGCAAAGTAGAGATATATTGACCACTTCTATACCGGTTTCAGAGTTTCCATAGTACAGAGTCATGCAGACAAAACAACTCGATAGAACTGATCCAACTCTTTCTACTTCAAGGCTCTTGCTTAGGCGTCACTGGTGACTGGTTAATTATAAATGATTTTATTGGCTTCAGAGAGGTTACATCTAGGTTGTTACAATTCAGTAATCCTACAGCCAAAAGGCAGAGTTAACGCTTGCTCGTACATGAGAGTATAAACAAGCATTCTCTTACACTCAAACTTGAAGGAAAAAAAAAAGAAATAAATCGAGTGGAAAGATAGTCGAAAAATGTATGAAGCCATCAAATAGTTTTTGTTTCAGTTTTTTTTGCTATGGTAGTTTGGTTTGTTTCATTTCGTCGAGAACCCAATTGTAAAGCCTGGTTATCATATAAATGAAGGACGACTTAAATGAGGCTGTGGAGTGGCGAGGAGGGGTTAATCCATTATCAGCGCTATCCGAACTCTAGCGAAAGCATCACCCGATAAACCTTCCAATACCAGAACTAGAGATCTGCAATACAGAGTTCAGTGAGTTATTACATGTGCTGGAAGATGTCCTCGTTATATCAGAAGAGCTAACCTATACAACTGAACATACAGAATAAAACAACTTCTTTTCTGGCTAGTGAACTAGACGGAGAGCTGGCAACGAAAATTAAAAATGATGAGGGTAAAAGAGAAATTTTTACATAGAAACCTTCCTCACTAGCTGACAAGTGTGTAGCATTGCAGCCAGAAGTCAGTCCCGCGTTCAGCTTCATTCTCCCAGAGTTTCCTCAACGATCAGATAACTTCAAACACTTTATTAATTCAAGTTAGCTTAGTAGCTAACGTAGAAGAGTACCCGGACACGCAACATTTTTTTTTCTATTACACTCAAATTAACCACAAAACTTATACGTTACCGAAACAAATTACCTCAGAACATTCACCCCCACAACCCCTCAAAACACAAAACAGCATTTTCACAGAGCATGACTTGTTCCACAGCGGCCGATGGCTGTGAACATTTTTCCGAACCTGGTTTTTTGACGTAATGTTCAGAGAACATCGTGGGAAACCAAGGGAAAGAAGGTAGGAGTTGGTGTTCTTCTTAAATTTCTGGAGGTTGTATGCCTCGGGGAACACCTTCCTAGGCAATGAGTTCCAAAGCCTCGCTGTTCGTTGGATGAACGAGTCTTTGTAAAGTGATGTTCTGCAGGTCTCCAAAGTGACCACGAAGGGGTGTGATGACTGAACTTCACGGGTTAGTCTCGAAGAGACTGCCAAAGCAGGAACGATTGTTGATATTTCAGAAGAGCATCGCCCATGAAAATATCTATAAAATAGAGACAAATCGCCAACTTTTCTACGGTGTTCCAGACAAGTGAGCGAGTTTGTAAGCGAGGCATCACCGACGAGACGAATTGCCTTTTTTTGGACAGAATCCAATAGCCTCAGGATATGTTTAGGTGCCGCGCTCCAAATATGGGAACAGTATTCCAGGACAGGTCGGATCTGTGCCTTATAGATCATAAGCAGCTGAGTGGGGTGAAATAGCTCTTGGCACGAAACAAAAACCAAGTTTTTGGGATGCACTTTTGGCAATGGACCTCACGTGATTTTCCCAGGAAAGGTTATTGCTGATAGTAATACTAAGCATCGATATGGATGACTTCAGTGGTATGGTTTGTCCTGACAAAGTTATGTTAGGCACAGTGAGATCGGCTTTTCTAGAGAAAAGACATGCTTGTGTTTTGTTTGCATTGAATTCTACCAAGTTATTAGATCCCCACTCGAAAATTGTTGCTAAGTCCATATTTATATTATTAACATTTCTTCCTCGTTCATTTCTGGTTTCACGGGCTGATATAGGGGCCCTGGAAGAGAAAGCGGTATGGAGGGTACTATCATCGGCAAAGCTGTGTACTGGACATGAAGTTGCTTTCAACAGGTCGTTGATGTGAAGTAGAAATAGTGTTGGTGCGAGAATAGATCCTTGCGGAACACCAGCATTTATGAGTAGAGTGTCAGATGAAACTCCATCGACCACTACATGGACAGACCTGTTTGAGAGAAAACTAGCAAGCAGAGAACACAGCTGAGGGGGCAAGCCATAAGACGGAAGCTTGGCGAGGAGTCCCTGGTGCCAAACTCGATCGAACGCCTTGGAGATATCTAATGCCACAGCTGAAGTTTCTCCATACTTCTCAATAGATAGCTGCCATATATGTGAGACGTGAGCGAGCAGTCACCAGTTGATCTCTGATGGCGGAAGCCATATTGCCTATCGTTGACAATTCCTGAGTCTTCCAGATATTTCATGAGCTCGATGATGATGGCTTTTTCCATGACCTTTGAAATAATAGATAGCAGTGCGATAGGTCTGTAGTTGCTAGGTAGGGCCTTTTTGCCTTTTTTAGGGACTGGCAGTACTCTTGCAATTTTCCAATTGGACGGAAATACCCCCAAATTGTAAGAGTGGTTGAACAACTTGCAAAGAACAGGTGTTAGTTCGGGGGCACATTTCTTGAGAACAATCAGCGGGATTCCGTCAGATCCACAGGCTTTGTTGGTGTTGAGACCCAGTAAAATCTTTCTGATAGTACGTTGGCGAAAGGTGATCTCGGGCATATGACTGTCAATAGGTGTAATGTTCGGGGGTTGTTTTCCCGATGAATCCAGAGTGGAATTTCCAGCAAATAGGTGCGCAAAGATAATGGCTTTTTCCTGGACAGTTGTTGCTTTGGTTAGAGGAGGAAATGAGCTGGAAGTGAAGTTTCTTCCCACAGCTTTGGCGAAAGACCAAAATGAACGGGATCCGTTAGGACATTCAGCAAGTTTTGATCTTATTTTGGCATTATGGGCATCTTTTGAGCATTCTATTGTCTCTTTGCATATGCCTCTAGCCTCGACATATGCTGCTCTGGTCTCAGGGCCCGGATTTCTTTGCCATCGATGGTATGCTGCCTGTTTGGAAGCCACAGCTCTAGAGCAGTTTCTGTTAAACCAGGTCTTATCGGATGATGTTCTTCTTTCGGTATTCGGTATGTAGGTTTGCATCCCCAACATGATGATTTCAGAAATTGTCTCAGCACAACGTGTTGGATCTACTGAAGAGAAACAGACTCTCTTCCATGGGAACGCTGAGAAAAACATACGAAGACCTTCCCAGTCGGCCGAATTATAATGCCACATGAGACGGGGTGGTATTATGAAGCACGATGATAAATGGAAAGAGCATGTTGTGGAGATGAGGGTGTGATCAGAGTTTCCAAGTGGGGCACAAACTTCTATTCTATACGGGTCAGGATTGGTGGTGAGGAAAAGATCTAGTGTATTGGCAGACTGGTTGTTGACATCAGGGATGCGGGTTGGTAGCTCGACCAGTTGTTCTAGACCATGAGTGATGGCGAAGGCCTCGGCTTGACGACCCGCATCATCTGTTTTGTTAGAGAATTTGAGCCAGGCAGCGTTATGTACATTGAAGTCTCCCATGATTATGGTTTCAGCTGTTAGATGGTTCTCCTGAATGTAGTCCAGTTTGAGTGATAAAAACTCAAAGAGATCGTTCTATGAAGGTTCATTAGGTGATAGGTGAAGGCAGCAGAGGAACTTAGTCAGTTTGGTATCAGATAGCTTGAACCACATCACATCAAAGTCTTTCGGTTCCAAATTTGCCAGATTAATATATATATATATATATATATATATATATATATATATAACATTTGAAGTGATGTTATTTTTGGGTTCTAGGGACCACCATATATATATATATATATATATATATATATATATATAATATAAAAAATTATAATATCGCAAGAAATTGCTGAAGCGGTATAACTTTTTAAGCAGTTTTGGCAATTTGTCTTTGTAATTCAAACCTTCAATGAATTATTAATCAATTATGAGTAGACAAAACGGAGGATGAGTATAAATAACAGAGAAGTATAAATGAATAAATTAAAAGCTTGTGTTAACTCGTAATGTGGCCATCTATCCTAATTTTACGGGAGGTATGGCCACACCAGCCACCTGTCAAAATATATGAGTCCTTGGGTTATTTTGAGGTTATGTACCAGGTCGACTCAAAAGTCATTCCAAAAATACTTAAAAACACATCATTTTTCAAAAGCGCCACAGCCACAATTTGTAACATAAACTCCTACTAATTTTCATACTGGGCAAAAGAAGACACGTGGCTTGAACATACCTTTGGTGTTTTTTCGCAAATATTTTTTAGTGCAGGTGTTCGTACGCGCGACTTGAAGCGAACTGAGTGATAACTAGCGACACGAAGCAAGTGTTTGTAGAATTTTTTATAGTTGTTCATTTCTCCCTCACGGCCATCTTCGCCGGACGTACCCTATTGTCCTAAAATCCATAGTTTTCGAAAGAACCTATGGTTGTGCATAAAAATCACCACACAAATTACGGAGTTAAAAGTTATTTTTTTATAATTTACATTTCAGCGTTCCTACCATCTCAATAGTTCACGAAAATCCAGTTTATGACTACCCAACCGCTCCCCAAAGAGATAGTTGAAAAAGGACAATATGTTATTGTTAGGAGAAAACAAATAAAGGTTTTTAATTAAATAAATCAGGATTTCGAACAGCAGACAACTCAGGTCACATCTGGCCACTCGCCCCTTCTCGTAGGCACGAATGAATAAAGTTTCTTTTGTGCTCGGGAATTAGAGATATTATATATTTCATAAGAATTGCCTCACACAATTCTTGTTGAAATATATGAACCTAAATAATTTTTGTGAAGGTGAAACAGAATAATTTATGAATATTAAGGTCAACAATTCCTTTCAATGAAATAAAGAAGACAGGAATTATTCTGATGAGGAATCATCTACTGAATTGTTTGAAAATATAAACAGGGTGTTCATAAAATCAGATATGGAATCATCTGCGGTTCAAAGATAAACTCTAGGCACTATCTTCCATCATTCAAGATAGCCTCTGGAGGGTACTCGCGTGGAAAAGGGAAGCACTCTTAATTTAATATTGAATAGAAAGATTTTTCGGTGCATTGAAAAATCCACGATAAAAACGAAGTTATTTTTGTGGATATCGAACAGAAAACAACTACTGCCCTGGCTCAACCCACGCTGGACATTGAACTACGCCTGATAAGATATTTTGGGAATACCCCAACTCAAAAGATAACATATAGATATTCACAAAAATAACTTCATTTTTATCGTGAATTTTTCAATTCATAGAAAAATAGTTTTGCTCAGTATTCAATTGAGAATGTTTCACTTTTCAACAGAAATCCTGACTGAAAGTCTGACAAATTCCATATTCTTCAATTTTACGTGGAAATATTTCTTTCATAATTTTCTTGAGAACTCCTTTTTCATGTTGCATCGCAAAACAGCTTTCAATAAGTTTGTGATAAATTTGAATTCACGTGTAGTTAAATTAATCAATGTAGAGAAATTTGTAGAACAACATTTTAGAAATATTTTGAAGAAGTTTGTTTATTTTCTAAATCTGGAAAAATTTGGTTCAATTTGAGCATTAAATATGGTGCGTTGGTCTATATAAAAATTTCTTTTACCATCTGATAACTGAAATAATATGGGGTGTTCTAGCAAGAACGATAAAGTCAGTATCAATCGTACAATCTGAGGTATTCTGGATTTCTTCATAATAAAAATTCAAAGTTTAAAAGTGCTGACAAGTGATGTGACAAATGGCTTATAATGTCTGCGCCATACTTCATATTTCTTTTCATATTGCTTTTCCCAAAAGGCATGATTTTAATTTATTTTATATATATACTCTCCCTGATGATGGAATCATTTCAGAAAGCTTGGAGTTTACTTTTTCATTGCTGCTTACCCCATTATCCCTAGTTTTGTACCTAACTAGTCAGCAAATACTTCCCGCACATATATATATATATATATATATATATATATATATATATACATATATATCTATATCTATATATATATATATATATATATATATATATATATATATATATATATATATATATATATATATATATATATATATATGTGCGGGACACCAACTACTCTTGTTTTCAAACCAAGTGACATGTTCGAGTTTTATTAGAGTTCAAACTTTGTGATTTATTTTTGTAGTGGATTATTTTGGAAAGTTTCTAAATTAATTTATTACAATATAGTTTCGACAAAATTTCATATTTCTCAAAAGTATATTATTCAGAATTATAGTTCCTGGCAGAAGTTTTGAAATCTTTTTATTTGACCAAAAAGGCTGGAATCTTTGAAAATAGCCTGATGTCATAGTACAATGAAATTTGATGGTGCTTTAGAGTTCTCCATTGATTTTCTACATATATGCGAAGTGGTATGTATTTCTTATCAACTTAGCTATTACCGAAAATGTTGAAAACTGATTCAATAGCCTTCTTCAACGGTAAGTCAATGAGTTTTGATGATGGCTTTGTGTTCTCCGTATCATTTTCGATATACTCATTAGTAAAGCAGCGATCACAGCGCAAAATATAAAAATAAAACTAGATGTTACTATCATAAAAATAATCTCGTCCATCAGTTTCCAGATCCAAACAATTGAATTGGTAGAGTCATCAATTCACATCTATTTTACCTTGAAGTAAAATGACCCTTTTTTAATTTGACGCCAGAAACTCTCGTTATAAAGGGTGTGTCATGAAAGATGTTATATATATATATATATATATATATATATATATACAGACTTTTTTAATGGGTTTGTATTGGTAACTTTTAAACCATAAGAGTTAGAAGGTCGGTCAAATGGAGAAAAAGTTGCATTCATAGAAGCATTGTCAAGCAGTTCAAACAAATCGAGATTATCAGGGCCGGTTATTGAGATATCATAAGAAAAGTAAATTCTGTCATTTTGATTTTTCTTTTTTTCCCACTTTATTTCGAATATTATCGAAAAATGTCACAGGAGTTTTTTATTCGACAGTAAATTATCCTCAATTTGACACAATCTGATTTTGTATCCAACGTTTCGTACGTTCTGGGCCACCCTCAACCTCATTTTTTTCAATACGGACCTGCATATTTTATGACACTTTTCGAAATAACTTTTAACGCTGAATTCAACGATATATCATACAATGTCATTCAAAGTTGATTTTCAGGTGATTTTGACCCTTATCCAAATTTCTTTGGGTCGGATCTGTATTACATTTAGGTTCCTTCAGTTTAATTAACAACATGCAATACATTTCGATAAGAAAATCAACTTACTCATCTTCAACTGAATGGAACGTAACAGAATCAAAGCAAGAAACAAGTAATAATTATTTACAAATTTCAATAGGTGAGAAACCTAATTCATAATAATTAAACGAAACTATCATTTAATGAAATAAAAATCAAATGATTATTCGAAAGTAAATGATGAACATTAATGGAGTAAGTGTTCGAAATGTCCACCATTTTGTAAAATGCACTTTGCGGTTCTGGAATCCATACTTCTTATACATTTGCTTATTTCGTCTCCTTGAATACCTTCCAATACATTCTCAATCTTCTCGCGAAGAATCTCTATTGTCGGGTCTTAGTATCATAAATTTTATTTTTGAGATATCCCCACAAATAAAAATCCAGCGGATGCAAATCCGGAGATCTGGCAGGCCATGCTACTGGACCTCTTGTTCCAATCCATGAATCGGTAAAAGTTCGATTTAGATAGTCTGTGACTATTCTTGAGTTGTGTGGACCACATCCGTCTTGTTGGAACCATGGACTATTACGCCGATACCGTATAGGAAGATCATCCAACATTTCTTCTATAATTTCTACATATTTTGCTCCGGTTAGGTTGCCGTCAATAAAATAGGGTCCCAGTAATTTATTATTCAACAAACCGCACCATATGTTCAAAGAAAAACGATATTGATGTCTAACTTCATGAATTAAGTGAGGATTTTCTGCGGCATAAAAATGTTTGTTCCTTCGATTGAACACGCCAGAATTTGTGAATGTCGTTTCGTCTCCCCAAATGATACTGTGCGCAAAATTGTTGTTATCCCGCACCTTCCGTTGAAACCAATTACAGAATTGCAACCTTCTCTCAGGATCATTGCGATATACTTTTTGCACGGCTTGGTATTTATAGTCATGGTATCCGTGTCTCTTGAGTATTTTATTAACAGCACTTTTTGATAAATTGCATTCACTGGCCATAGTTCTCGATCCTATTCCTGGATTCATTCGAATTTGGGCCAGAACATTGATGTCATTGATAGGCTCGTTTTGTCGTACATAAGGACCTCTAGGTTTGATGAATGAATTATGTGCAAGTAACGTTGTAGATAAACGTCGAAACATTTTAATATTTGGTGTTGTTCTTTCAGGATATAATTCACCATACCTTTGTTGTGCTTCGAACGAATTTCTATCTAGTTATATGTACACTTCGTACATATCTCTCTCCTCTTCATTTGTGTATCTTACCATATCGAATGAGTTAAATTGAAATTACTCAGAAAAGTATTTAATGACAAGTTCTTGTGACACAATAATAAACGAAGTGACAAATAATATGACATTTCTTGTTATGTTCTTTTTTATCCACGGCCTACTACTTGAAAATAATACATTCAATAAACCTAGAGTTGTGAGTATGTAAGAAAAAAACAAGTCTATCAACGATATCAATGTTCTGACCCAAATTCAATTGAACCCAGAAAAAAAATCGAGAACTGTGGCCAGTGAAAGCAATTTATCAAAAACTACTGTTAATAAAATAGTCAAGAGACGCGAATACAATGATTTTGAATTTGAATACCAAGCCTTGCAAAAATTATATCGTAATGATCTCAAAATAAAGTTCGATTCTGTAATTTGTTTCAACGGAACAAATGACAAATCCAACAATAATGATTCCTCGCGAGAAGATTGAGAATGTATTGGAAGGTATTCAAGGAGACGAAATAAGCGAATGTATAAGAAGTATGGGTTCCAGAACCGCGAAGTGCATTTTACAAAATGGTGGACATTTTGAACACTTACTTCATTAATGTTCATCATTTACTTTCGAATAATCATTTGATTTTTCTTTCATTAAATGATAGTTTCGTTTGATTATTATGAATTAGGTTTTTCACCTCTTGAAATTTGTAAATAATTATTACTTGTTTCTTGCTTTGATTCTGTTACGTTACATTCAGTTGGAGATGAGTAAGTTGATTTTCTTATCGAAATGTATTGCATGTTGTTAATTAAACTAAAGGTACCTACATGTAATACAGATCCGACCCAAAGAAATTTGTATAAGTGTCAAAATCACCTGAAAATCGACTTTGACTGACATTGTTTGATATATCGTTGAATTTAGCGTTAAAAGTTATTTCGAAAAGTGTCATAAAATATGCAGGTCCGTATTGAAAAAAATGAGGTTGAGGGTGGCCCAGAGCGTACGAAACGTTGGATACAAAATCTGACTATGTTGAAATGAGGATAATTTACTGTCAAATAAAAAACTCCGGTGATATTTTTTGATAATATTCGAAATAAAGTGGGAAAAAAAGAAAAATCAAAATGACAGAATTTACTTTTCTTATGATATCTCAATAACCGGCCCTGATAATCTCGATTTGTTTGAACCGCTTGATAATGCATCTATGAATGCAACTTCTTCTCCATTTGACCGACCTTCTAACTCTTATGGTTTAAAGTTACCAATACAATCCCATTAAAAAAGTGGCCACTCTGTATATATATATATATATATATACATATATATATATATCATCTTTAGGTTACAAATAAGAAAATTGTATTTATATTTTTGCTTTTGCATTGTACGAATGTTGATATAAATAGAATATTTTTGTTTATAGCCTGAAGATGACGAAAACTGTTAAAAGGAATTATAACTTTTTTGTGATAATCCATTTTTTCTATATTTTTCTGGCTTCTCAAGGACTTATCGTAAAAATTCCGAAAGAAAAATATATGCAAAGGATTAGATTACACCCTGTATATATATATATATATATATATATATATATATATATATATATATATATATATATATATATATATATATATATATATATATATATATATATATATATATAACTAATCTGTGGCTTCTCACTAGGAATTAAACCAGACAACAGAAAAACTCTTAGCTTGTGTAGATCGTAGCAACCCCATCTCGATAAGATTAAGTAAAGAGTTTTATGTATTTTCAACGAATTTAATTTTCAATTTTCTTAAAAACTGTTCTATAGACTTGAAACACAGCTAACTTTTTGTGAATAAATCTCATTATATCCAGACAAAAATTTAACAAAAACTGATACAAGTGCAATTGTGATCCCAGAATCAGGTTTTGTACCACATAAATTAACAATTGCTGGATTTCAAAACCTGTTAATTAAAAACAGTCCAATGAAAATACTTACAAATGCAAGAATCGTTAATAGCGCACTAAAATCAAAATTCGTTTTTGAAATATAAAGATTTATAAAAAAAAGGACACTGCACCCCAGAAAATATGTATAGGAAATTATTTTAACCAGTACCTACTGTATATACGATATACATCTTACCTTCATATTAATCAATGTTCATCATATTATAATTCCTTAGAGACCAATACGTCGAGTTATTCCAATCGAATGTAACAGAAATCATCCTGTATGTGGGAATATGGAAGATTTAATTCTATTCAAAGAATTTGTTTCATTATTCGTTATTGTCGTAAACCTATATATGTACGACCCACATCACATCAATCATTAGACCACATTAAATGATCACGATTTCTAAAGCTTGGAAACGGAAAGAACTCATATAGGAAATCACAAATTACCACCAGAGCTAATCGCTCTTTCGTACAAAATACAAAAATCTACAGTCTAATCCTCGAGCAGGTAAATCATGCGGTTGTCATTGTTACCGACATGACATTCTTGGGGTAGGTCACAGTAAGCCAGTCGAGTATTGGTTGTAGTCAAGTATGAGAAAGGGGAAGATGGGAAATAGACGACTGCTGTTTTGGTCAATTGATTGATATACCCTCTGCTACCAACTGTCCGACAAGAAACTAATGCATTCGGGTTCGTTTATTGGGCTCAGGTAAATGTGTGTGAGAAAATGTCACTGAAATTATTACGAATATCATTAACGTACCTACATGCCCAGTTTGCGTTTTGAGTGCACTCTCATAAATAATGATTTTCTTTCAAAGAGAGATTTCTTGTCAACCGTATATCCCGTGCTTTGCGATTTGGGGTTCCAAAGGTAAATCATCAAGGAAATAGCATGCTTCATCTGCTGGAAATGGAAATTATGGATCAAAGAGAATTGAATGAGAGGCAGTAGAGAATAATTTCAAGAGTTACATATATACGCCGATGTGAATGTGATCAATAACTTCAGACTGGAGACAGGCTAAACACTCATTATTGTTGAAACTACAACGAATTCGGGTACATAAATATGAATTGATGATTTGCTGAAATGAAAAAGTTTGTTCAAGAGTATCAATTTCTTCCAAAGTTGATAATCGAAATAAAAAACAACACTTCAAATTTTTTACGGATTTCGAACATTGAAATAAAAAAAAACCGATGGCACGACCAGTTGGAAAGTTGTATTGATTCTGAAATTATTATCAAGTTGACATATCATAGGATTAGACATATTTCCATCAAACAGCATTTTTATTTTTGTGTGATTCAATTAAATCAAGTTAGTCAATCAAAACGTGTAGAGTTTGAAATCTCCCCAAATTCACTTAATTTTTTTTAATAATCTAACCCAAATCAAAAGGGATGGTTTCCTTTCGGTTTGATTCAACTATAAAATCCCATACAGATATCAAAATGTTGAAAATTCAAATCTACACCAATCCTGAAAATACTGACAAATGGATAAAGTTCTTACCTGACATATGTAGATTGTTCGTTTATCACACGTTAGCTGTTCTATAATAATCAACTTAAGAAAGAAAAAGACTGATGAGTTATGTGTGTCAAAGAAAGTTGGTTTTTGATCAACACGAATCAAATAAACCCTTATGGTGTTGTTGAGGAATAGGTGATCTTTTAGGTTCGCGGTCTTTGACTAATAAAACTCAATCGTTTTTTAAGATTCTCAATGTTTCTTTAATATTCATTAACTCCTACAGGACAAGGCTATGAAAAGTGAATAACCAATGGACATATTACTTAAATTTGTGTTTTCAAAACGAGAAGAAAAAAAAGAGGAAACGATAATTTTTTTTCTATATTTGAACTGTATGTTTGAGTCTTCAGTTGGTCCATCGACCGGGTTGAAATTGTATATTAATCTTTTAAGGATATGTCTGGGATAGCCGTTATTCCCAAACATGTCAATTTTTTTTTTCAAATTTTGTTTTGTGGATGATTATATTTTTCTTTGTATCAATGTATTATATATTTGAAAAATAGTTGATGAATCTTTTCTTTTTGGTATCAGTCAAATATTATCGTACTATTTTGAGTTCTGATAAGTTCAGTGTCCAATGAAAATGATTAAAATTTCAAGACAAGCTTTTATACGAATGCACTAAACAGGAAAAACTAATTTCTTCAATTGTTCGACCTAGGTTATTCTGTGAGCAGCAGATTCAAAATCTTGCTGCGCAAAAATACCTTTTTTATAGTCGCGACAAGCTTTTGAATCTACAACTCACAGAATAACCTAGGTCAAACAATTAAAAAATTTTTTTTTCCTTTTCAGTGGTTGACCAAAAACACATTTACATATTTTGAATAGTGGGCCGTAAAAAAACACGTCGCAATATTGGAGCCGCTATCTTAAATTTATGAATTTTGACAAAAACATCATGATGTCAGACCCTAAAACTCCCCACACAACAAGTATGAATATAATCGGGCTATAATCACTGAACTAGTAGCCAACGTGGAGCAGCCATCTTGAATTCGTGGATTTTGAAAAAAAAAAAAAATTATGGTCTTCGACCCCAAAAACACCTACATACCATTTTATTTTTGGAAACGGGCTATATCCACAAAACTTGTCGCCATATTGGAGCCGCCATCTTAAATTCGTGCATTTTGACAAAAAAATCTAACTTTGTGATCTTTGTCACCGAAAACCTCCAGATACCAATTTTGAATAGAATCGAACCATAATCACGAAACTTGTTCGCCATATTGAAGCCGCCATTTTGTGTTTTCTCTAGCAAAAATTCCATAATGCATTGTCTCCGGAATTATGAACACCTGCCAAATTTCCCGTTAATCGGAAGTGGGTCAAATTACACTTGTGAGATTTGAACTAAACATACATACATACAAAGGTGAAGTTAAGTGTAAGCTTGTAAATCTTTTTCACATTCGACTGTGAATTGTGAGTTGGTGTTGAAATATTTAAAATATCTAAAGTATTCTGACTGCCGTCAGTTGGTACTGCACAAATCGAGACGGAAACGAAACAAAGTCATTATCAGGAACTGCGCCAACACTTTTTGGACAAACGGTCGGTACCGTCATTTTTTCTTTTTCCGGTATTGTCGACTCCGCCACTTTATCCCCCAAGCAAGAGTACGATTCATCCCAAAATATTTTAATAGACCTTGGTGGTGAAAATTGTGGTTTCAATGCGCTTGTGATTCTCTTTTCAATTGTCTTTGAATTTTAAAATTTGGCTCAATACTTTTGAAAACGCTTTCATTAGCTTCACTTCTAGCTAACAAAAAATAGTAATCAAAACATGGAAATCATTTTTAACCTACTTCTAATTATCGTATCGAAATGAAACTTGAGATGTATATGTAGTTTGGATGACAATACTATAATTTGGTATCTTGGAGCTGATGATGGAGCCAGGAGGCAAATAGTGGAATTCCTCACTGGCTAAAAAGTTGAAAATAATAAGAATAAAGTAATTGACCAAAAAATGTTTTTTTATGTAAAAAAAGCGTGGTATGCTCTTCACTCACTTTCCATAATAATATTGAGATAACTGATATCAAGCACCTCATGCTTTTCCACAGAAAAAAATGTTTGTCAATTACTTTATTATTATTATTTTTTAATCTCTTTAGTCATTACTGCCACATATGCGTGTGTGTTTTTTTAGTTTTTTCAAACTATAATTTTATTTACAATTTACATTTCCAACCGCAAATTATGTCTAAATTTGAAGACCATCAGTAATGTTAATCATTTTGAATACTATCAGTAGAGCCAGATTTTTTTGAAACATAATGCAGCAAGTGGCGCAGAACACATATAAATCTACGTATGGCCAAAATTTAGTTTTTATTGGCGGACACTGAAGCCAAAGGGAGTATAAAGCGGCAAATTATCACCCCTGTCGGCTTCATATATTTTGATATCATATGGGCCAAAGTAGCCTACAGGTTTCCATGAAAATGATGTCAGCAACTGGAATTTGCATTTGATTGAAATGAATGTTGACTATCGAATCGCCTGTCCACTCTTGAGTACGCTAATGGTTTGAGTCTTAATTTCTTGATTTGCATTTTTTTCGAGAGACTTTTATCACATTTGTGAGGAATAATATTGAACACAAATAACGTGGAATTAGTGCAATGTAAATTATTGTGATATCGTATTTCGAACACTTGATATTTTGTTTAATTGCGTTTTTGAAAATTAAATACCATGATTTATTCTATTGCAGAAATACTGGATATATTTTCGCTCCACTTTACAAACAATACATGTTTGACTAGAATCGCTCAGCTATTTAATTAACAACATCAAGATAGACATGTCAGGATAGAAAGTATGTTCTAGAGTTAGTTAGAGAAACAAGAGATTGGGTCTGTAGCAAATAAAAAGCTAGAAATTGAAAAGCCTGTAGTTAATGAAGCTAGTGAAGTTGCAGTTTAGGGATATGCTCATATAGTTCCTACGTTAAGACAACTGGCAGATGTGACTGGGATAGATCCAACTAGTGGCCAAACCATTTGAAATAATGATAAATCCCAACCATATAAAATACATTTAGGGCAGGAACCTAATGATGCTGATTTTGACCACCGTTTACAGTTCTACGAAATGATGAGTAAGCGAGCAGTGAACGATCCACACTTCCTTTTTAATATCTGTTTCTCCGATTGGTGAAGGTTTTTGCTCAACGAGATTGTAAATCGTCACACAAATAGAATATCAATGAAAGAGGAGCAGATTCATATTCTTTCAGGCAGCTGAAGGCTTTAAGTAGCCAGGAAGTGGAGTTCCAACTGGTATGGACTTACAAAGAGAAACTGATAACACTAGCGGAACGAAACAAACTCAAGCTGATATTGGTGCGAGGACATCAAAGATTTGTAGGTAGAAGCCAACGAACTCGCCAAAAGAGGATCGGAAAATGTATCAGGTCCAAGACAGACTTTTGTGTACCAAATCGTACATTATCTGTAGAAGACTGGACCCACTGAAACACAAATACCAGTGGCATGATATTACAGGACACAGACACGGGGAAGGATATATCAAAGGCACCAGCCAGAGAAAAAAGAGCATACCTGTTAACTTTGAACAGGGGGCAACTGAAAATCATTACGGGTCTCATAACAGGACCCTCGCCAATAGAAGAGCAATTCAATAGAATGGTGCTCTACAATGGCGGCCTACTCTGTAGACTATGCGGTAAGGAACCAGAAACAGTGTCGCACAAACTTTGCAACTGCGGAGCTGTGGATCACAGAAGACACTAAAACTAATCTATACAGCATACACCCAGTGAAGGACTTGTACAAACTAGTTCAAGGCACAAACTTACCGGAGTGGCTACTGAGAAGAATAGCTACAATGGGCCAAAAGGTACAAGTGTTATCGGCGGACATGGCCAGACGAGCCTACGAGGGGGGAGGGAGATTATAGAAGAGGGTACACCTGGGAGCGGGCGCAAGGACTCAGGGATTCCCACAATAACGATAGTTTTCCATGAAGGATTTTCTCCAACTACCCCAAAAAAAATTCATAAATTATTTAAATGATATTGACGTGATATTCTCATCGGAATGCAGGATATATTTCGAGTTGATTGATAAGATCAGATGTCAAAAAAAAGATAACCTCTTGGGACTATTTATGTTGAAGGGAAGCATTCTTAAATGTATATTTGATAAAAATATTTTTCTGTGAGTTGAAATATCCACAGAAAAAAATTTCCATTGAACACTGACTGGACAATGTATCCTTTTTCTATATTTTGTGTCAGTTAACATCGGGTCTAAATGTGGCACTTACTTTTTTTACAGTTTCTGTATTCGACGTTATATTATTGTGAATATAATTCGTTTGGAAGCAGCATATATTTGCAGTGGAAGCAAAGAGTACATTATTTCTAACGGTCAATTCAATCCGAACAAAGGCTCAAATTTTTCGTGATAATCATTCAACTTCAGCTTTAATGATTTTCTTTTCATAACCGCTTTGCAATGTCAACTTCATTTCTTTGATTGTCGCCTACATAATTACAAATATGCAAATTATATCAGGTCGAATCAAAGATATAATCAACATTATGGTTTTACATAATTCACTCCATCACTTTTGAGTAGTTCACAAATGGAATGTTGGCTTTGCGAAAAGTGTGATGAGTTTGTTTATTCCAGTAGATTTTGCCAGGCGAATGACGTTCAGTGCAAACCGCGCAACGGGATTAACAATAATTTTTTCCAGAAATTATGATGTTGTCGAGGAGAAGAGGGATGCACTGGGACCGGGGTACATTGTTTATATGAAAATGAAAACGACCTGTTTTTGGATTTTTCCTAAAAGTCGTTTGAGGTTGCAGCAAAAAAACAGCACGTAGGTAAGCAAGTCCCCTGTAGACAGACCTCTGATAGTGGAAATCACATTGCCTGTTGCTGATATCACCTGATCTTTCAAGATATCTACAAGCTCGATATTGATGGTTCTCTCTATTACTTTCGTCATGACGGGCAATAGGACGATGGCCTTATAGTTCTCTGATGGAGTATTCTTTGGTGAGGCAAGCATGGAAGTTGATGGATGACCTTCAGGAGAGTTTGCAAACCTAGTTGGTCATAGTTTTATCGTAATAACACTGATGGAATACTAAACTGTCAGTGTTGGGCAACCAATAATCTTCAATGGACAATGCCAGAAAGTGGATGTGTGGGTATGAATTGTAGGTAATGATATTGTGAATTCCAATTTCATAGTGCGTCATTTGATTGGTTTGAAATATTAAAAAATCTTGAGGCAGTAGTGATACTTCCGGAAATAGTTGCTTTATTATCAAATTTCAGTAACCCAAATGAACCAAACTTGTTTTCGTGCTCTCAACGAGACGGGCATCTCTCCACAGTGACGTGAATCTTGGACAATTCGAATAAAATATTTCCTGATCGTTGGATAGGGAAAGGAGATTTCATTGAACGGACAACTCGGTCACAATACCTTCCTCCTATATGCCTTTTCCTGGGGCTACCTCGAGAAATACTCGAATAACCCATTAATAATGAGAAATTGAAATAAAAAATTGCATCAACGCAATTCCGGAAAATACACTTGAGGAAGTTTTACAGAAATATCAGTAAATATTTGCTTCTTGTAGAGAAGTGGAAGTATACCACTCGATTTGATTTAACTGATTTTCCATGAATATATAAAAATTCATAACCAAAACTCACTTATCGAACCGGAGCACACCAGGTTGTGAGCAAAACTTACTTAGGTTCCAATCTTTGTATTAAATAATTAATAATAATACACCCAGAGTTGAAAAAATGGTGAATTAATTGAAAAGCATCAATGGCAATTTACAATGAGTTTTTGTGTACATCTCAGAGAAAAACTACGAATGAGAGATGTTGAGCCCAAAAAGCTATATCAAACGACATATAGCTTGTCAAGATTTGGAAGAAAATGGAAGGTTGTGATTTTTTCAATCTTTGAACACCCACCTTTATGCCAATTCGGTTGAAAGATGTATGCCTGCAAACGTCCGTTGTTGCATAAACGATTTTCCGTATAAAGCCACGTTGGACATCGAACTATACTTGATACATATATTGGAAGAAATTTAACACAGGAAAAATATATGTAAGAATTTGCATTTTCATTCAGTCTGTTATTTGATTTTCCATTCCAGTCTTACTTGAGAACTCCTATAGATTGATGTGACAAAGAAACATGTTTTCCAAGAAGGAGAACTCACTTGAAATCATGTGTAACATTGATGCAAGACTGGCATCGCATTCACTAGGTCTTCAATATATTTTTGTCGACAAAAACCTATAGCTCGCTTCCACGATCATCTGCATGACCTGGAGAATTAAGAAACACATTTTCTAGAAGCAATATCATTTTGCAAAGATAGAAAAATGTTCATAACATTTTTTTGCACAACACTTTTGAATCAGTATTTTTTACGTCTATAACCTGTCATAGGGTATGATTTGTTCGAAAATATGAGCTCGAAGATAAACTTCAGTCACTATCTTCCATCTTCCCTCCTTTTTTTCGGTAGGTTGGCATTAGCGTTTAGTCCTTTTACCACAAAATTTTCAATAAATGTTTAAGTATGTTATGTATTTATTTATAACTCAATCATTCCTTTCATAATGAATTCCATCATATACATTTCCTTCGTGCATGTAGCAAGTAATCATGAAATGTTTACTGGGGACGATTCAATGATGTTCTGTAGTCTTCCACTCTCAGGGATATTCATGGTAAAAAGGTAATCATTCACAGTTGAATATTAAATAAAAATAATTTTCTGAAAATTGAAGAATGCACGATAAAAATGAAGTAATTTTTTGTAAATATCTAAACAACTTCATTCCTGGCTAAAGCCATGCTGAACATTCTGTTAAATAATTTTCAGAAAAATCTTCCTTTTCAATTTTCAACTGAGAATGTTTTTCTTTTCATGATTATTATCTTATGAAAATGTATGTTAGTATGAATAATACGGGTGAAATACCACAAAACATTAGAAAAATTCTTGAATTTGTATGATCCGCATCTGACACCAGACATTCCTAAGCGAACAAGTGCTATTTTACAGGCAAATGCCGCAGTGGATGTTGTGGGACTGAAGCTTTATGGCGGCTGGACATAGATACATCAATAATACATCGCAAATAGAACATATTGAATGCAGATATTGTTACTGTTGGCTTTATTTCAAACGTCAATTTTGATTCGGATTTTAATTGAGGTCATTTGAGAACAATTGATAATGATTCTTACAACACGTATAAAGTCATGTTCTGTTATTTAAGTATTTCATCTTTTTATATATCACTGATACTTTGGAAAGTTCTAGAGAATATGTTGAAGGAAGTATTCGAATCTGAAGTTTCATACACCACATTCAGGGCTCTGTATTGGGAACGCTTTCATTCATTATTTATATAATATATCACGCCATCTTAAGCACATTTCCAATAGTGATGTTCAAAGAAAAATATATTTTTCACTATTCCAGTTCAACATGAGTTATGCCATTCGTCTTTGGGGTAATTCATCTCCAGCAAATGCCATGTTTACAAAGTACTTATTAAATTCATAAGAGAGCAGGTAGCCTCATTGTTCAGATTGATATTCACAATTACAACACTAGAGAGGCTGAAAATATCAGAATTCCCTGACAAGGGCTCTCTATATCACAGAAAAATTATCTGGATTATAAATCATTCAACGTGCTTCCTCATCATCTCAATACACTTGATCTAATAAAACTCCAAAAAATCATGAAAACATACTTTTCAAATAATTGCTTCTACTCTGTCAGTGAATGCTCTGAGGACATTTCAAAAACTTCTTTTGTAGATAAGATCAGACTCACCGAATTTTAAATTTTAATTTCAAAAGTTGACATGTTTTGTGATGATGGTGTTTTTTACATATTCTATCTTTTATTTGTCCTAATACATTCTATTTTCTTTCAATTTGTTAACTACAGTCTAGACCCTTGACCTGCTGTAAATATGCATCTGTATATAACATAGTTAAATAAAGTATTATATTCTACAACAAAATACATTACATAATATTTGACTCAACTTTTTTTTATGTCTGATTGTATTTCAATTTTCAATTCCCTCAAGATTATCCATCAAAAAAAAAAAATATGGCAAAAAATTCAAATTGATTTTTCAAAAATGTGAGGTCTTAAATCATATCTGTAACTCGAGTTGAATTGAAGTTATCAGCATACAGTGAATTCAACTAATGTCAGATTCGGGGAAACTTTCAAGGACGTCAGAGTTCAAATAATCTATAATAAAAGCTTGATCATAATTTTTGTAGTATTGTGTCGGAAACGAGTTCTACAAAACATACTCAGCAAGCAAAACGTACTAAGCGCAGGTAATGTACTGCTTGTTGCTTTCCTAGCATCAATTTAGATTGTAATATTCCAGGAAAATTTAAATCAGTCAATTAATATTCTAACAACGTCTAACACATCATGGGAAATGTGAAAAATCTCAAAAATGGATTGTTTCGGTTACTACATTACACAATTTTTCTAATTGCACCTTTAACTTTTCAATGTCATCTGAACAAATGAATTCCATATAATTGGTTTACTTTTTTATTGTGCAAAAAATGATTTCAAAACGGAAACTCGAAAATTCTAGTTGACATTTTGATGAATAATGAAGGAAATTCCGTTGAGAGAAACAGCTATCACACTCATTGACATAGTTTCCCAGGGGTATCTGGGACGTAGTCCAGTGTATGATTATTCTTCCCTTTATAATTACTTTGCACGGTGTCCTAATCCAGTGACATAGCTGACCCTCTAGACGACCACCACCGGTGATCGAGTAGAAATCATGTGAAATCCGATGAGGAATGAGTTGTGCTTGCGGGCACCTCGAAGTGTCCATTATAATGCAAATAAGGCAGTAACCACCACTAACCAGGTGTTATTTTCGAATGGACAGCTATTCTCTGAAGGCAAGACGCGTTAACGACTTTGCAGATTTCAGTTACTGCTAATATTTGCATTTGCATCTTCAATTATGTGCAAGAATCCATGTGAACCGGCTAAAAGCGAATGTGTTTTATGCTAATTGTATCACTACCCTACAGTTGTGATTTCAATGCTCTTATTCACGGATAATTGATTTATGAAATAAAAAAATATGATGAATCCAAAAAGTTCATAATAAGGCACGGAATACTGATGAATTATTTGTTACAGGAAGGATATAATGAGATAATTTTGTTAAAAATCGAATTAAGTTTGCAGAAAAAAGAGCTTACGTAGAAATTGTTGTTTTCAATAAAAATTTATCATAAAAATACATTAGTCATAACAGTAATGTTGATTATATATAACAGTTGAACAAAAAAGCTTAAGCAAAGGAAGAAATCGTCATCTACATTCTAGCATACCTGACTATGGCAGAAGGTTTTAAAAAAAAATGTATATTGCTCAATTCATGTCGTTATTATCATCATTGCTTGATAATATTATATTGTTATTCAAAAATTAATTCTTTCAGAAATTTAAGAAGAACACCAACTCCTACCTTCTTTCCCTTGGTTCCCACGATGTTCTCTGAACATTACAGGATATCCCTTTTCGTGGGAACCAGAACATAAAAAAAAAAAAAAAATATTGTCAAGTATATTGAATGACTCATTGAAAGATGGGCTTGAATTCACTGTAAGTGAATAATCCTCACTTCTTTCAGGTCTTGATATACTATTTCCTCAACTTAATACAATGACACTAATATATCCATGTGTCCAGTCTTGTGAAATGCATGTTAATAAGTTCCTGAACGAATCCAGGGCAACTCCACGTATTCCAATATGTTCCAATTCCTACAGCAAAAGCTCATCACTGACAGTGTTGAAATATTTCTCTAGATCAACAGAAATATCCACAAATGTTTCTGGTTGTCATTTATCTGATGTATGATTGAGTTTAGTTTTGTTATAGCGTCTTAAGTGCTTTCATTTTCTCTAAATCCTAATTGTATATAACCTAATTTTGATGGAGTTACAAAGTCATCCTCTTTGACAAAAGTGCCTGTTGTGTTGCATAATATAGAACTCATTGATTTAGAAAAAAAGTTGAAACAAAAAAGAATGATGAAAAATACGTATATCCTTCATAGTCAATATTGTGGAATATTTCTATAAATGTATTGTGAGATAAAAACTGAAGAGATGAGGGGGAGGAATGATTTTTCAATCCTGTCATGTTTTATTTCCATCAAGATACTAAGTCATTATTTTCTTTTTGTTCAGTAGTTTGGAGAAGTATGGAGTTGAAGATATGGATTGATAGTTTGATATTTTTGTTTATTGTCGTTCAATGGAAAGTCTAATGATGATTGCTCAATATTAACTCATTACATTTGCTATTTCGAAAAGATTGGTGATCTTAGTATTATCATTTGATATATTCCCTATTCCGTCTTTTTGATTTCACTTGTTACCAGTGTAACTATTCATAGCTTCTCGGATTTCTTTAGATTTGTAAGCATTATCAATTTACCTTTTGAAGTAGTCATTTCGGCTATGTTGTACGAGAACCAGGTGTATATTCTTTAGGTATTGCCTCTTTTTATTAGTGTCTAATCGATTGTCAATGTATTTATGGAATTTACCTCGTCTGTTCATTGTCATTGCTAATCCCTGTGTAATTTATGTGTACTGTATACCTTCAGAATTATTGTTTTATTTGACATGTCGATGATACTTTGGAAAATTCGAGAGAATGTTTTGAAGGAATTATTCAGCCCAAAAAACATTTAATAATTCAATTAACTTTTGTATATGTGATTGTATTTCAGATTTTTAACTTTCTCAATATCATCTATCGAAAGAAGGATTGGGTAATGACCTGTTAACTCCTTTTTATTTTTCAAAAATGCATTGATGGAGTCATATTTGTAACTAAAAGTTTTATATATATATATATATAGTGAAACTTATAAAAAAATAAATAAATTAGATCACGACAATTTTCAATATTCTCAAAACATGGGAACAACTGGTAAGTATATCATATCTCCAAATAATATGTATTGAATTTTATATCTTCCTGCACCTTCGTTCTGGTTTTATCTGGTAAGTTTTCATTTTTATGGTTTAAAAAAATAGTGTCTGTTTTCTACATGAGTTTTTGTGTATTTTTTTATAAATATCGCTGTTTGTATTCTGCATTCCTTTGGAATTGTTAATTATAGCAATACAGGAATATGTTAATGTAATTTATATTTATTTAATATTTTTTTAACCTCAAGTTAATGAGTACTACACATCTCACAACTATAATCATCTTTGTAATTACATTTCGTTTGTTGTTTCAAATATACAGTTTAAATATATATCATTGTGTTGTCCCGTTTCAATGTATAGTATACTTAATTAATGAATCTTGTTTGTATATAGTCAAGCCATATCTGTCTCTATATTCTATAATATTGATATTTTCGCCAATTATGATTCAATACTATGCATTGTTAACGAGATTATTTGGAAAATAAAGTATATTTTGATTTGATGTGATCTGATATGAAAAAAATTTCGCCTTCACTTATATTTGGCACTCATCTGGCCGCCGTTACTTGATTCCTAAATTCACATCTGGGCTCTGTTACTTGATTCTCATTTACCATAGTTTGAATCTTTTTAGTTGGCTAAGTCCATTTTTTTCGGTGGCTATTTTCAGTTCTTTCATTGTTAATGTATAGGAAAAGTATCACACTGGCTCCAAGACCTCCCTTGTAGAACATCTGCTTTGGAGTACGGAATAACTATAACCTATATTCCTGTTCAATTCCGGTGATTTTCACGCCTATCCCTCAATATGCTTGCTCCTTCGGTGTAGTCACTTAGGAAGGAAGCTGAGTTCACAACGAGGTCTCAATCTGGCAACTCTTTAGGTGTAGGAAGTAAATAAAGTGATTTTTAGTTTAGTACTTCAATTAATTTCTTTCTATCCGTTGATCAATTTATCTTTTGATATTGCTTGAGTATATCTGGCATCAAAGTTCAAGTGCCTACTTCACTTCGTTAGTCATCTGCATCATACTTTGAAATATTTATCTTATTTATGTTCCACTGTTAGAAATATTTTTTCCATCATATCTGCATCATAATCCTTGTCTTATTAACTGAAAATCGTGCGAAATCTCAAGATAAAAATACGCCGTGTTTTAAAGGAAAAGCCGTGCGAAATCTCAAGATTAAAACACGCCGTGTTTTAAAGGTTGTAGGTAACAAAAACAAGTCCAACTTCCATATCAATCATATGAACTGTCAAATAAGCTTGTAAACAACAATTGCTATATCCATGTCAACAAGACGTGACGTCAGATGTCTGTCCATTACATATCTGATTAGATGTATTGAAATATAAGGAATATTATCCTGATCTAAAATTCATTTCCAGCATTGTTATTGGAGTTATGATGCAGGTATAATAAAAAATAGCGTTTGATACACGTGTATAAATAAATATAAAATATAAAACGTTGACGGCACTCCGCTCCGCGTCGTGATAAAAAATCCCTCAATAAAAATTATGTTATACTTACCAAATTGAGAATAAAACGAACTCAAATAGAAAAACAAAAAATAAATAGAAAACATACACTTTTCGGAGAAAAAAAAAGTACCCAAAAATGTTCCTTCTAAAAATGTTTTCATTTATGTTTTATATTCAACATTTCATTTTTGACTGACTGCAAACCTAATACGATTGCATTTGTATTCTAAACGACTCAGTCGTCTAATTCAATATATTCAATATATATATATATATATATATATATATATATATATATATATATATATATATATATATATATGGTGGGGCCACCCTGTATATATATATATATATATATATACAGGGTGGCCCACCACATTCGCCTCGGTATTTCTACGAGAAATAAAGAGAGTTAGGGAAAAACATTTAGCACAGTCATATGTGGGTCCATGAGAAGCATATTCCAAAATTATTTTGAAATATATAGGGTGATACCCAAAAAAATTACATATCAAAGTTATATTTTTTCTTATGGAACACCCTATATTTTTTTATATTTCTAGATACTATAGACAAAATATAGGTGAGTTACTATTATATTTCCCATACTTGAAACTGACCGTTTCTGAGAAATTTTGAGAAATTTAAAAATACAGACCAAAATTTGAAAATTGTTTTTACCCTGTAACGTGTAAAGAGCTGCTCATGATTAAATGTACTGCTTAGCTCAAAGGTTAAAGTTAACTACTACTACATGAAATTTTTAATGCAATATTATACAGAGTGGCGAAAAAAATTGCCTCAAAATTTGGACACACATTTAATTAAATAACTTTTTAAAGTTGAATGTAACACCCCGTATTTAGTGGCGTAATTTGACGCAGAATAAGATTCCCTTCAAAACTATTTTAGGGTTCCCTATACCTATACCTTCTGCTTTTTACACAAAAGGCGTTTTTATATTTTACTTATGAGTAATTCTTTTATCTTAAAAATGAAACACACTGTCTTGTAATGAAAAGCTTAGAAAGCGTTTAAAAAACCTTTTTATTAGGAAATACGTAGATTCGCTAGAAGCAGAAGTTTTTTGAAAATACGGTGTATCTAAAGTGAAATGCAGGCAAATGTGAAAACTCAAATTTATTGCCATTTCTGAAATATTAAAGCATTCTTCAAAATAAGAAGATGCACGTGTCTTAATTATTGAGGCAAAATATGTTAAATTCGCTTGTTTATTAGCAAATCAGACTTCATATTGAAATAAATACCAAAATTACAATATGGGGTCAATAAAAACATACATTTACGATTTCCTATAAAACCTATTATACTATTTTTTAATGATAGTAGGCTCTGGCCTAGATGACGTTAATTATTATTATGAAACAAAAAGTATTTGACAGTGACACAACTTATTAATCAAACCATTATCATTGTTTTAACTAGTTTAAAATTATTGTCTTTTTGAGCATTTATTAAAATAATAAACTATTTAAGATTCTTAATTTTTCGATAAAATGACTTCAAAAATGCTTTTTAAGCTTTTCATTACAATACAGTGTGTTTCATTTTGAGATAAAAAAATTACTCATAAGTAAAATATAAAAACGCCTTTTGTGTAAAAAGCAGAAGAGATAGGTATAGGGAACCCTAATATAGTTTTGAAGGAAATCTAATTCTGCGTCAAATTACGCCACTCTTCCATTCACTTTAAGAAGTTATTTAATTAAATGTGTGTCCAAATTTTGAGGCAATTTTTTTTCGCCACTCTGTATAATATTGCGTCAAAAATTTCATGTAGTAGTTAACTTCAACCTTTGAGCTAAGCAGTACATTCAATCACGAGCAGCTCGTTACACGTTACAGGGTGAAAACAATTTTCAAATTATGGTCTGTATTTTTAAATTTCTCAAAATTTCTCAGAAACGGTCAGTTTTAAGTATGGGAAATATAATAGTAACTCACCTTTATTTTGTCTATAGTATCTAAAAATATATTAAAAATAAATTATTGTTTGAATATGCTCCTTATGGACCCACATATAACTGTACTAAAAGTTTTTCCCTACTCTCTTCATTTCTCGTAGAAATACCGAGTCGAATGTGGTGGGCCACCCTGTATATATATATATATATATATATATATATATATATATATATATATTGTTATGTTATGTTATGCCAGTTATAAGTTTTAAAAAGAAAAAACCCATAAAAAGAATAATTAATAAATTTATTTAAATTGTTTTAAATTTTAATTTTTTTTCCAACACAATCAATTTCATACACTGTCATAATGATTATAACCCATAATTGGTAAAAAGACAACAAAAAGTCTAGATTTACAAAAATTTCATGAATAAAAAGTGATCAACACATTTATAAATTTGAAACATACAGTATATGAAATTCTAGATAACTAAAAGTAGCCAATGGTAGAACAGCAAACTTCTTGATGACAATAGCCAATCAGGAAATAGATGGTCATATGTGAAATTGGAAATTGTGAGAGAATAGCAACGGGGTGATGTCATAAGCAATTATTATTGAAATTTGTAAATATTAATAAGAATGGAAAAATAGTTGTATATATAAATTATATAAGATGAACCCAAACATTGAAATGTGACAATTTGGTGCGCGAATTCAAAAATTCAAATGAAAAAAGAGGGAGGAAAATTCGTATCTAGGTGACAACAAACAAAGCCAAAAGGAGATCGAAAATAAATTTACAAGGGAATGCCACGCAACATTTTGGGAGAAAGAAAAACGAAATAATTCCAACATTTGAAGAACAAAACCAATATTACCTCAATTATACAACACATCCAAGTATCCAAAGCTGATTTCTGCATCTGTATGGTTCCTGATTAATGGTATTGGAGTTCCTTGATAGCGATTGGAGAGAGAAGGTACCCAGTTTCAGGGCATATCTTGAACACCGACATTTCCAGCCAGGTATAAAAACTTTAATAGTGCACATCCGGTCCTGAACAATTTCACAAATAACGTATTTCACATCTGAAGAACTTTATTTCACTTTATTTTGAACTATAACAGAAAACTTCACTCTCAAGGAAAAAGTGAGGTTGTGTCTATCTATCCATGATTTGATTTTTATGATTATCCGTGAATATTTGTAGATTCACATTAGAATAAGTTATTTCTCGTAGGCCAGGTAAAATTAAGTCTTCCTGAATAAAGGAAATAATTGCTTTTTGATAATTTGTTGTTTGTTTTCTTACAATGATAAACAATCACACCGATGATCATTGAATAAATTGAAATTAGACAGCAGTGGTTAGTGGCTCTATTGCTTGAACCGGCTATCTGAGATTAGAGGTGTACCAACTGTGCTAGCTGTGGTAAGAAAAATGATAACAATTGGCAGCAACGTGACGAGAGAACAGTGACGTAGCTAGCAATTATTATTACATCATTGCAATATTATACAGGGTGAAAATACTTATCTATATCATACAATTTGGCTCATAAGAATAGCAGAAATTATTTGCAATCTTCATTTTATAAAAACAATTTATATTCAATTTATCAATACATAACAAATTGGCACCCAAAGTGTGGGGAGAAATAATAACATAATAATTTGTTATATATAACATTATATTACAAGTGGCGCACAAAACGTGGGGCGAAAAAAGGGAAAAAAGGCGAGTAAGGGCAAGTAAAGGAAATATATCATTTCAAGGCAAAGTAAGGGCAATATTTCATTTCAAGGCAAAGTTAGGGCAGTATATCATTACAAGGCAAAGTAAGGGCAAACATTAGCAATTGGCATTGCAACGTATAGATATTGGTGAATAAAATGGATTTAAAAGATGGCAAGAAAGTTGGTTTGGAAGAAAGTGCAGAAGGTAGAGAGAGGGGTGATCAGGAACAAGGAGAGAGTAGCAGTATGAGAGGGAGTGAAATTAAAGGTAAATGGATAGAAAGGGACAGTATGTTTCAAAGATTTATTGATTTCAAAGAAAAATGTTTGAAAGAAAACACAGATAATATAACAGACAGTATGAGAGATTTCATAAAAAAGGAAATGAAAGATCACAATGAGAATATGGCAAGAATGGAAGAGAAAATAGAAAGAGGGAATGAAAATACAGCAAGTAAGAATGAAAATTCAGCGAGAATGGAAGAAAATTTCGAAGAAAGTAGTGAAGAAATATGTAAACCATTAGAAACGAGTAGTGAGAAAAATGAAAGTAAGGGATTATACAAAAAAAAAAATTTTAAAAAAAGGAAATATAAAAATGAATATTGATCACAAAAATAATGAACTTATGCAAAATATGAACGTGAATAATAAAAATTTTCAGATGCAAAAGGGAAAAATGAAAAATAAAGTAAAAATAATGAAAAATAGACTGAAAAAAAAAAAATAATAATAATTAAAATAAACATAAAAAAAAATCTTGAGTTAAAAATAGGGAACATAAATAAGAAAATAATAAAAATGAATGACACAAAAATGGCTAATAAAAATGTTGAATTGGAAATTAAGAACATAAATGAAAAAATAAGAGTAATGCAAATAAATGACATTCACAGGGCGAATAGAATTTTTGATATAAAAGAAAGCAATATAAACAATGAAATAATAATAATAATGGATAGTAAAATGTCAATAATAAAATTAGAAAAGAAGTTGAATAAATTTTACTTTCAAAAACAAGAAAAAGTTGAAATTATGAAAATGAAAATAGTTGAAAATATTAACATAAAATTTCAATTGAAAATTTGTAAAATGAAAAAAATACTTGCAGTTGCAAAACAAGCAAGATTCCATAGAAGGAGAGACAAATAATAAAAATGAAAATTTAGGGAATAACAAATTGTAGGTTAAACAAATTTGATAGGCAAGTTAAGGAATAAAAAATGGAAAAAAAAATTGAAAAAATAATTTGATAGATAGGTATGATTTCAGAAATATTTGAAGAAAATAAAATGAAGAACAAACGTAAGGAAAAAAATACATCAATGAGAGAAAATATAGAGGAAACAAAACAACGCCTAAATAAAAAGTATAGAAAGAAAAGAAGGATATTGAATAACAATCATAATACTGAAAAACAGAAAAGTTGATAAAATTATTGGTACAGGTTAGTTAGATGAAGTAAAGTTGAAAAACAATATAGATTAGAAGAGGGGAAAAAATATAGAAATGGTAATAAATGATGTGAATTTTGAAGAAAAATGAAAAAAAAAAAAAATTTTTAATACTAAAGAAGTTTATTATAAGAAATATGATGATGATGATAATGATAAAGGTATATTGATAAATAATATGAAGGTATATTAATAATTAAAATGAAGGTATATTAATGAATTATAAATGAATATAATATGTTAATGTGTGAATAAAGAAAAAGCGAAAGAGTATGTACACAAAATAAAAGTAAATAAAATGAGAGATTCAAATAAATAAAATATCCAATTCAATATGAATATAAAGAACAACTGAAGGAAGAGATAGGAAAAATAATAAAACAGTATAATTAAAGAGTACCAGTAATTGTAAAATCGATATTTGAAAATAATATCAGTATGAAATATAAAATGAAAGTAAGATAATAATAAAAAATAAAATGACATATATGATAATATCTTGAAAAGTTTTCTCTCTTGATCTGAAAAGAAGTCCATAGTCAAGTTTTTCTGGAACGAAAGAACGTAGTACTAGTAGTTGTAAATAATAGTTATCGTTGTAGAATTTGTTTTTCTTGAACTGGTGGGAAATTCAGCAAAGTAGTTTTCTGAAAATAGAAAAATAGTATTAGTCAAAGAAAAGTTAATAAATATAAATAAAGAAATTGATATTCAAAATTTTCTAGCTAGTAGAAAATTATTGAATATAAATTTAGGAATGATGTTATGTTATGTTATGCCAGTTATAAGTTTTAAAAAGAAAAAACCCACAGAAAGAATAATTAATAAATAGTTATTAGTTTCAAGATATTGTTTTACATAATTTTGGAAGTACTATTTATTTGTAAGCCTATGTATAATATGGATAGATAAAAATGTCAAAATACTATAACACAATCAATTTCATACACTGCCATAATGATTATAACCCATAATTGGTAAAAAGACAACAAAAAGTCTAGATTTACAAAATTTTCATGAATTAAAAGTGATCAACACATTTATAAATTTGAAACATACAGTATATGAAATTGTAGATAACTAAAAGTAGCCAATGGTAGAACAGCAAACTTCTTGATGACAATAGCCAATCAGGGAATAGATGGTCATATGTAAAATTGGAAATTGTGAGAGAATAGCAACGGGGTGATGTCATAAGCAATTATTATTGAAATTTGTAAAAAGTTATAAGAATGGAAAAATAGTTGTATATATAAATTATATAAGATGAACCCAAACAGTGAAATGTGACAATTTGGTGCGCGAATTCAAAAATTCAAATGAAAAAAGAGGAAGGAAAATTCGTATATAGGTGACAACAAACAAAGCCGAAAGGAGATCGAAAATAAATTTACAAGGGAATGCCACGCAACATTTTGGGAGAAAGAAAAACGAAATAATTCCAACATTTGAAGAACAAAACCAATATTACCTTAATTATACAACATATCCAAGTATCCAAAGCTGATTTCTGCATCTGTATGGTTCCTGATTAATGGTATTGGAGTTCCTTGATAGCGATTGGAGAGAGAAGGTATCCAGTTTCAGGGCATATCTTGAACACCGACATTTCCAGCCAGGTGTAAAAACTTTAATAGTGCACATCCGGTCCTGAACAATTTCACAAATAACGTATTTCACATCTGAAGAACTTTATTTCACTTTATTTTGAACTATAACAGAAAACTTCAATCTCAAGGAAAAAGTGAGGTTGTGTCTATCTATCCATGATTTGATTTTTATGATTATCCGTGAATATTTGTAGATTCACATTAGAATAAGTTATTTCTCGTAAGCCAGGTAAAATTAAGTCTTCCTGAATAAAGGAAATAATTGCTTTTTGATACTTCGTTGTTTGTTTTCTTACAATGATAAACAATCACACCGATGATCATTGAATAAATTGAAATTAGACAGCAGTGGTTAGTGGCTCTATTGCTTGAACCGGCTATCTGAGATTAGAGGTGTACCAACTGTGCTAGCTGTGGTAAGAAAAATGATAACAATTGGCAGCAACATGACGAGAGAACAGTGACGTAGCTAGCAATTATTATTACATCATTGCAATATTATACAGGGTGAAAATACTTATCTATATCATACAATTTGGCTCATAAGAATAGCAGAAATTGTTAGCAATCTTCATTTTATAAAAACAATTTATATTCAATTTATCAATACATAACAAATTCGCACCCAAAGTGTGGGGAGAAATAATAACATAATAATTTGTTATATATAACATTATATTACAATATATATACATATAAGTTTTGTTCGATTTTTGAATCCTTTGTGAGATATTTTTTTGGGGAGGTTTTCTTGGGTTTGGATTCTTTGAAAACAATGTTCTAGTAGTTCGTAGGAGAAGACGTTTCATCCCTGGCCGGAGACATTTTCAATTCTTTATTTATTTTTTATTTTTTTATATAAAAACATACATGGTTTGCTGGAAAAAAATATTTTTCTGTAACATACATTGGGAAACAATACACAAACAGGTCACCCACCTTGGCAGAAAGTTCGCTATTTTTTGAAAAAAAACTGCGAGTAATGATCGTGGTATTACCACTGAGGTGTTGTAATTATACAGTTAGGTTTTTTGTTTTTGTGCCTCATTATGTTTTGTGGCTATAGTTATCAAAATCGGATATCTTATTCACTTTTGGAAAGTTTACTTTCTTGGCTGTGCGTGCGTTCATTGAATGGCTGACAGAGATGTGGTCGGAAATGACGTGTATCTTGTCATGGAGTTCGTGTTTGCTCGTTAAATTCGTAGCTAGGATGGTTGGGATTTCGAATCAGTGTATTGGTGTTAGGGGAAATGGGGGCTAGTTGGTTCTTCATAACAACTGAAATATGATTTTGGTTACTGGTAGTGAATTTTATAGAATATTATGGTACAGTTGACTCAGGTTTCTTATATCTGTTCTATCATTCATGGAATTAGGCTCTCTTTTGATATATATCATTTTCGTAAGTGTTTTGCATATGAATTTTCAATTTCTCATATCTCTATGGAATTCCATAGTTAAATCAAACCAAAAGGAACGCAGTTTTGTTATACTTATTTCTTTTGGTTTGAGTCAGATCACACTGAAATATCAGGAAGCGTTTAGGGAGATTTGAATTATTTTCTAACTTTTGATCGTAGAGTTCAAAGTTATACAGAAATAGAAATGCTGTTAGGGTTTTTCAATGAAAATTTGTCCCATTTTTTTGACTTGATTAATAGAATGGCAATTTCAGAATCAATAAATATATGAATTATCTAACACTCGAGTTTCAGGAACTACTCAACAAAACATAGTTTATTGCTCTACTTAATAGTGATGAGATTTTCATGAATAATTCATCAGATAGTTAATCGCTTCTTAAGTGGGGAAAATAAAAGTTTAATGTTTCAGTTTCTGATTGAGAGAGAGAGGGAGGGAGAAAATATAATTCGCGAATTTGTTTGAGTTATTTCTAGCTATATCAAGTGTACATTTTATATGGAAATTTTGTCATGAAGAAATTTATCAAAAAGTGTTAATGGATAAATACAAAAAATTATTTTCTGCACCACTTTTTTTCTGCACTTTTTTTTCTTCAAAATTATCATCAGAAACATTTCAATCTAGTAAAAATATCACTTTATTGCCCACAGAAAATATACGATTAATATTTCGACTTCGTGTACAACTTAAGCTCGTTTCAATTTTTTATATAACTAAAGTTTAGGTGCAGCTTTTGAGAACCATAAAATGTATTTATTGCCAAAGTTCTATTGAAATAATTTCATGGCCACAGTTTTATATATTGTGTTGAAATTTTGTTATACTCTTGTTGTTGTGAGACACCTACAACCAATAAGTGTTCATTAATGAATAGCCCATTACATCGAAAGTTACCCTAGAAACAACATGGTGAAAAAAAAATGCCATATTTTTATAAATTCATAATTCAAAAAATTGTATGAATGAATTAAGGTTTCCCATAAAACGAAATGATTTGCTAAGGAATAAAATCCACCCCCTGTGAAAATAAGCGATACCAAAAACAAAAGAAAAATAAAGATGAACTTTAATATAACGAATATCAGTACTTCATCTAATTACAAAACTAATATTGATACTTCATCTAATTACAAGAAACTTCCCACTTAGACCAAACCTTCATCCAAAAATCTACATCCGACATTGTACGAGTGAAGTGAAGTTTCTACGAATGGAAAATACGTGTAAAAAAACTGGAGAAAACTCCATTTGTCCTGTTCTTCAACAATCAGAAGCAGGCGCGTATCCAGGATTTCGTTCAGGGGTAGGGGGCATTTTTTGTGTTGTAACTTCAGAAAACTACAGAAAAATGGTTATAAAAATATAGAGAAATACAGTTGTATTTGAATAGTATTCTGTCTTTAAAAATATGAAATGATAAAGAATAGGAAAATGAAAATAAAAAAATAAAATTAATCATTTTAGTCGTGATAATTGAGACGGGTGTGAAGTTATCCACAACCACAAAATACACTGAGAAAAATGTAACTCGGATCTGTTTCTCGTTAAAATGACAATGGAGGGCTTATTTCAGTAAACGATCGAATTCTGTAGGTTGATAAATGTGAGAAATTATATTTAGAATGCGTTGTCCCCGGGGACAGGGGTGTAATAGAGGTGGAAATGTTAAAAAAATTAAATATACATGCAAACGGCACTGTAGAGTATTATAGTTTGCAGAATCAAATATAGGAGATTGAGATACATAGCACCTGATATATGAAATCATTTGTCGCCCCGTCGGAGGGTGAGTTTTTTAGGGGTGAGAATTTAAAAAAAAATCAATATTAAGTTTAAACGACGCTGTAGAGTTTTCTGGTATGCAAAATCAAATTCAGGAGGTCGAAATACATACCATCTGATATATGAAATCATTTGTCGCCCCGTCGGAGGGTGAGTTTTGGGGGTGGAAATGTTGAAAAAAATCAATATTCAGTTTAAACGACGGTGTAGAGTTTTCTAGTATGCAAAATCAAATTCAGGAGGTCGAAATACATACCACCTGATATATGAAATCATTTGTCGCCCCGTCGGAGGGTAATTTTTAGGGGTGAGAATATTGAAAAAATCCATATTCAGTTTAAACGACGGTGTAGAGTTTTCTAGTATGCAAAATAAAATTCAAGAGGTCGAAATACATTCCACCTGATATATGAAATCATTTGTCGCCCCGTCGGAGGGTGAGTTTTGGGGGTGAGAATATTGGAAAAAATCAATATTCAGTTTAAACGACGGTGTAGAGTTTTCTAGTATGCAAAATCGAATTCAGGAGGTCGAAATACATACCACCTGATATATGAAATCATTTGTCGCCCCGTCGGAGGGTGAGTTTTGGGGGTGAGAATATTGAAAAAATCAATATTCAGTTTAAACGACGGTGTAGAGTTTTCTAGTATGCAAAATCAAATTCAGGAGGTCGATATACATAACACCTGATATATAAATCATTTGTCGCCCGTATATTGAAAAAAATCAATATTCAGTTTAAACGACGGTGTAGAGTTTTCTAGTATGCAAAATCAAATTCAGGAGGTCGAAATACATACCACCTGATATATGAAATCATTTGTCGCCCCGTCGGAGGGTGAGTTTTGGGGGTGAGAATTTAAAAAAAATCAATATTCAGTTTAAACGACGCTGTAGAGTTTTCTGGTATGCAAAATCAAATTCAGGAGGTCGAAATACATTCCACTTGATATATAAAATCATTTGTCGCCCGGTCGGAGGGTGAGTTTTGGGGGTGAGAATATTGAAAAATCAATATTCAGTTTAAACGACGGTGTAGAGTTTTCTAGTATGCAAAATCAAATTCAGGAGGTCGAAATACATTCCACTTGATATATGAAATCATTTGTCGCCCCGTCGGAGGGTAAGTTTTGGGGGGTGAGAATATTGGAAAAAATCAATATTTAGTTTAAACGCGGTTTGGAAAAAAATCATTTGTCGCCCCGTCGGAGGGTGAGTTTTGGGGGTAAAAATATTGAAAAAAAAGATTTTCCCCCTTAAATTACGCAAATATTCATTCAAATCATTTCATTTCGAATCTGATTTTTTTTTCTGCAAACTAAAATACTCTATAGTGCCGTTTGCATGTATATTTAATTTTTTTAACATTTCCACCCTGATTACACCCCCGTCAACGCATTCTAAATATAATTTATTACATTTATCAACCTACAGAATTCGATGTTTACTGAAATAAGCCCTCCATTGTCATTTTGTGGTTGTGGATAACTTCACACCCGTATAATTGAGCACCAAAACTAATGTAAGTAACTAATTTTGAATCGACTCCAAACAAACAAGCTAATTAATTACGTTAAGCACAAAATGAAGGCAGCAGGGTGCGCGGCGCGTCCCTTTGCCGGAAATTTCCGAGCGTTCTCTAAGTTTAATATCAGCGAGACAGCTGAACAGGCACACACGTGAGGGCACACGTCGTTGCGAATGGTCGTGCGGAGAGCGCATTTTTGGAATGTTATTGTTTATCGCTGGGGATTTTTCGTTGCATTTTTATGTTATTTTGTTTTGATCATTTCTTTGAAGTCATTTATTGATATTCATTCATTGTTCGTTTGGCGCCCACTCAAAATTAGTTACTTAAATTAATTTTGGGGCTGAGTTATTACTACTGAAAAAGTTCATTTCATTTCTTGCTTTTCAGTTTTTTTTCGACGGTTTGATTTTTTGTTGAAGAGTTTTAATTTTGCAATTTTGTGGCTGAAATCTACTGATTACTACCTACTTGATCTGTACAACTTTTGAAATATTTACTTACCCACCTTACTTTAACTATTAACTTTTATATACTATAACTAGCTGGAACCAGCGACTTTGTTTGCGTTGAACTTTGTATTTGTTGTTACGACGATAACAAATTCTTTATTTGTAACAACGCCTCCCCCCCTAATACGAATTTTCATGATCCTAATTTTAAAACTAACTATTCAGACTTTCAACCCTCATTTTACCACTTTAGGGTTGAATTTTCAGAAACCCTGAAACACATTAACTTTATTTGTGAAGAAGAGCCCAAATACTGATTTCCGTGACTCTAATTCCAAAACAAACTGTACTTTCACTTTCACCCCCCTTCTCATCCACCTTTTCACCTCTTCAGGGATGGAATATCAAAAAATATGGTGGATCTTAGTTCCAGCGGTTCAGTCTAGGCATTGATTGTATATCAGTCAATCAGTGATGAGTCAATTAGTCAAGACATATAATTATATATGTACTTATTACCCCAAATACGAGGTAGCTGTTGTGAACCGTTGAGGAGATGCCCCGACTCCCTTCCGTCTCCATCATCAGAATAACTCCGGGCTTCCATTATGTTGTAGTGTCATTAGAACTATATATGTGTGCCAAGTTTCAATAGCATCGGTTCACAGGTGTCACCTATAGAGTCGTAGTTTTTTTCAAATTCAAATGGGATCCATTTCGAAGCATACCATATACAATGAAAAAAGAATCATCTACGGATAACCCAGTACAAAGTTATGCAGTAGAATCGGTTAGGAAGTAAAAATTCAGTGGGTTGCGATTATCCCCCATTTTTCTACCCTTGGAAGTGGATTTTTGTTCGAATTCAAATGGAACCAACTTCAAGGAATACCCTCTCCATGAAAATAAGAATTATCAAAATCGGACTACTCTGTAAAAAGTAATGCGTGGTCATACATACGGGTCGACTAGAGAACCTACTCCTTTTTTTCGTCGGTTAAAAAGGCATGGGTGTAATGGGTGTAGACATTCAAAAAGTAATTTAATTTGAAGTGATGTAGGTAGTCAATATATTAATATTATTATAATAGTTATTCTCAACTTAAATATCAATGCCCAATCTCTTGTACGGCCAGTCTTTGCAAATCTCTTGATAACTTTCTCGGTATCAATAGAAATATGCCTATGGATGTGCATAAGGGCAAGACTGAGAAGGTGGTTTTCTGTCATAGTCATTGTAAGTAAGTATTATTGAAATAGGCAAGCCTAATATACGAACAGTATGTAAACACTAGAAACAGATATTTCATCACAATAACACTATATTAAAAGTAAGTTAAAAACTTACAATTTTAAAATTTTTGGATTTAAGATATAAAACTGTTCCAGCAAAAATATGTTCAGCATTCACAATATATTCCAGTATTTACAATATGTTCCAGCTGTATCCGCGCCTGATTAGGAGGTACCATTAGATACAACATTTGGTCTGCATTAAGGTTCAGATTGAGGATCTACGCGGAAGCAAGCTAGTTTCCCAATGCAAGAAGTATCACAGATTTGAATAGACCCACACATACTACAATATTATTTCTGTTCATGTAAAGTATGTTCCCGACTACCCAGTTGCTGAACGTACCGAACCAAAGAACACCCCAACAAAATGCTCCAATTGCATGGTGTGCATCAATGTTAAAGAATTGGAGAAAAAGGTAGACGGAATTCTCTGAAGTCCAGGAATGAATACCTCCAAGGGAATGATATGAAGTATCCTGTGCCTTATAGCTCAGAGCCAATAGAAAAAATGTTTCTTTTCATCTAACTGTGGAACATAAACAATATAAATATTTCAAAGTTTGATGCAGATGAATAACAAAGTGAATTGAACTTTGAGGTTCCAGGAGTACTGGAAAACTTAAGCAATATCAAAAGTTAAATTGATCGATGGATAGGAAGGAATTGATTGAAAACTGCGTTATGGAGTGATACTTCTCGAATAACTAAACCTAGAGGGTTGCCAGATTGAGACCTCGTTGTGAACTCACCTTCCTTTCTACGCCGAAGGAGCGAGCATATTGAGGACTAGGCGTAAAAATCACCAGAATTCAGCTGGAATATAGGTTATAGGTATTCTAAACACCAAAGCAGAAGTTCTACGAGGTAGTTCTAAGGGCCAGTAGGTATGTATTAATGTGAAGGGATATACATTAACATCCCAACAATGGAAAGAGTGAGAATAGCAACCAAAAAAATTCAAACTGAGATGAATGGGAATCAATCTCTGATCAACTAACAAAGCCCAGATGATTAAGGAATATAAATGAAGGCAACATTTTTCTATATAGATCAAATCAAAATATACTTTATTGTCTGAAGAATAAGATTCTTGTTTGCAATGTATAGTATCAAATCATAATTGGTGAAATTATAAATATTATATAATATAGAGACACCATGTACAGTAATCCGTAAAGATTACAATAAAATCAATAATCGATTAACACATCAAATATAAGAATTTGAAAATATTAAAATGAATGAATCATAGTTAGCTTAGAATATCGCATATTCGGTCGATGAATCTTGATGAAATTCATGACTATATACAAACAAGCTGAATTAATTAACTACACTATACATTGACACAAGACATCACTTAAATGTATCGTAATACTCATCCATTGTATTGTTTAGCAGGCCTCATCAAATAGCAACTATTTGACACTTTTTCTAATGTTCCTTCCAGATTCTAGATATATGCTAAACTGAGGCAGATGAATAACTACTTTTTTTGAAGTTGTACAGTAGTAATTTTCAACTAGGGTAGAGTTAGGGATAGTGAGACCAATATTACATGTCTGTCTTGTAGGAAAACGACAATATATTGTTAAATTGTGTTTCTCAAAAATCACACAAACTATCTTTGATATAAATATTGAGGTGAGGGTCAAAATTTCGTGAGATTCGAATAGGAGCCGAAATGTATCTCTGAAGCTATTAGCTCTCTTTTGGAGTATGACGACAGCCTTTGATAATGCTTGATCGGAGTTCCCCCAAAAGAAGATCCCATATCTTTTACTACATGAAACTTGTTCTTTAAACGTCAAAGTGGTATAATAAGGGGCTTCTTTTAATGTAATTAGATTAAAATCATAATTCTAGTGCCCCCCCAGAGGATAATCTAATTGATATCACGACAAATTTAGCAAATGAAAACTTTTTTTGTCCGCTCTATTTTTTGTATATTGCTTCATTTTTGAGAAAAAAAATTTAAAACCGTTTCCCTGCATGTAATAGAAAAAAACAATCTAATTGATAGAAGGACAAATTTATTTATTTTTTTAGAAAACGAGTAACTTTTAAAAATTCACAAAAACTGCTCAAAATGACCACCATCTTTTTCAATGCAAAGTTCGCACCTACGAACGAGATACGGCATCTGCTGGTGTGATCTCTGGTGTGACCCTTTCGTCTTTGATGGGCTCAGCATACACTTTTGCTTTCATTGTAACTTTTCCAAAAAAATCCATGGGGGTTGAGTCGTGAGTGCGCGCAGGCTGAGAAAAGAGGCTGTGTGGACCGCGACCTATAGGCCAGTAGAGATAGACATGATTTTCCCAAAATTTTATTATTATAACAAAAGTTTTGAAACTTCAGTATTTAGTCTGATTTTGCGACCCTTTTTTCTGAACGGAAGATGATGAAAATCAGGATTTAATGAATTTCCACATTGTTGGCGCGGAAAAATTTCCAAAATTTCTGCATACTTTTGAAGTTTCGGAAAATAGCAATTCACAGCCTCTGATAAATTTGCAACCATTCAAACAAAACGGAAATGTTTGTTTTATCGAAAAAAATAATTTTGTTAATCCTAAGGTTTTGTTAAAAATTCCAAAAGTTCTATAAATTCGAAAAACTTGCTAAAATAGTGTTTTTGAGAAGAGTTATGATTTTCAAATTCTTGCGTCAAACGAAAATTCAATTTATTCATGTAATTGTTTTTTTTTATTAAAATAAATATCGGAATTATTACAAAAGTTTCCAATAATGGTTGCAAGTGGAAATGTCCTGACGTACAATGTTTTCATTAATTTGCAACCTCGTCTGAATCACGCAAATGAGGATAAAATCAAAGGAAAAATATTTTCGTACTTGTACTCTACCAGAAAAAGCCAATCTCCACAAAAACAATATCTGTAGCTTACTTTATTTTCGAAGTGTATGCATTTCGGAACTTCAAACCTCCATGATCAGCACGAATACAAAGATTTTGACAAATGGTCACCATAAATAAAATAACAAACAAATGAATAAAAGAAACAAATTTTGTGATCTGTACTCCACATATAAAAAGAAGAAAACAAAAGCCATCGTATTCGTACGGGGCATAGTGATAGACTCGTACGAATATGAATACGATGGCTTTTGTTTTCTTCTTTTTATATGTGAAGTGTAGATTGAAAAATTTGTTTTGTTTTTTGATTGTTATTTTATTTATGGTGACCATTTGTCAAAATATTTGTTTTCGTGCTGATGATGGAGGTTTAAACCTCCGAAATGCATACACTTCGAAAATAAAGTGAGCTAAAGATATTTTTTTGTGGAGATTGACTTGGAGTCCCCCCCCGCCACCATTTATGCCTTCATAATATGGGCTACTTCTACCACATCATATTACAATTAGGAATTTGCATAAAAAATCATCTGAGTACGTTTGATTGAGAATCGAGAATCTCTCGACACGTTTTCATAATTTTCTTGATTCATTAAAAAATCGAAGAAATATTGAGTTTTAAAAAACACTCGTACAGTTGTACATCAGTACCGTTAACCTACAACTGTGTTACGTCACAGTGTTATTCCCTTCTTTATTTTCAAAATTTTTATAAATCAAGAAAATAATTCTTACGTGTCGATTACATTTCAGTCGTCCATTCGGATTCAATGGAATTTTTCGTGCGAAACCACAATTGGAGTAGGAAAGTCGAGTGGAAATACAAACCTGTAAAAATTAAATTTGAGATGTAATATCGATTCCACAAATTTTTATTTTTCAGCAACGTTTCTGTTGGATGATGAGATTTATGTACTTGCAAGATTTACAATCAAAAACCTTTTGATATCCGTACTTAAATAGAGCATCGATTATTCATTTTAAAATCTTTTCGATTGCTCTAAAGTCATGCTGTGTCTAGTGAAAATTTTAATGTCTTCCAATAGTCTTTTAGCAAAATTTTGTACTGTTTCGATTGTTGCATTCGAAAATGTTAGATTAAATTTATTTCGCTGAATAGTCGAAAAGAGTGATTGCTCCTGAAATTAATGATTAGTTTCTTCGGATGCAATTTCATTCAACCAGAACAACCCTGGGTCATCCTATATATATATATATATATATATATATATATATATATATATATATATATGTATGTATATAGACTGAGTGGAATCATGTACTCTTTGACCGCATATTGAATTTGGGTTGGAAAAACATTCAAAACTGTGATGAGAATGAGTTTTATTCACATAAAAGGTTACTAAATTTTAGCCACAACATTTCTTAACTTTGAAGATGTCGTTCTGGATAATTGCGTTCAACTGTTGTGGGTCCTTGTTTTACCACAGCATGGTATCTGCGACATGGAAACCTACCCATAATATATCTATCGAGTCGCATTCAAAGAAATTATTCATTAATTCAATTAGTTCGATTATGGTTTTTAGTCGTTAGAAAAATCTAAGGTTGGCGAGTGTTCATTTTCTGAAAATATCGATATAATTTGTGTTTTATGTGTACATAATATTTGTATTTCGTGAGATGTGCGAAAGACAATGAAAAAATTGTGATCAAATGATATTGTTTCGCAGGTGAGTTACTAGTGTTGTAAAAAACTCGTTGAGAGCATTCGCTATTGTTTATTCTTGTTAAGGTTTTACAAATGAGTTATCTGGACGGAGAACTTTATTTCTCATCTAATCTCTGTTTCTCGATCACGAAAGCCAATTCACTTCAACTTTACCAACATAAATCGTGACCTAAAATTTAGATTATACCATTGAACCAAGAAGTTGGCTAGCAGATTTCATTTTCACTCCACACTGAGGTTTTTCAACCACTATTTGATAAAAAAATACTGGAGTAGATCAAATTGTTCGAGCTAGTTTAGCGTTTTATGTAGAGCATGTGCATGAAAATCCAAAGAATAATAATGAATAAACTTTAGATGATAAGAATTAATTCATAAACCTTAAGCAAATTACTTGTTGCTCATTTCGTACAATTTCAATAACGAGCTGGCAAATGTTGTATGTATAAGAAAAAATCATCAGGTTCGCTGTAGTCTTTTCGTAACCTTCTGGCGAGACTGATTAAAACACAAATTTTTCCACAATTTCAACTTTGATATTTTCGGTTATGGTTTGGGGAATATATTTTTAACAATATTTTCAATATTATAATCCCGAAAGTTGCGAATCTTTAGAAAATAATAATGAATAATTTCCTCAAATCCTTCGGGACTACGAGGAAATAAAATCAGGATCAATTTTAGCACGTCTGGATGAAAACTTCTTTCCGACTTAGAAATGTGACAGTTCTAGTTCATTTGGTAGATAAAAAAAGTTCACGTATTTAAATGGAGTGTACACAATATAGATATGCTATTTTTGTTGCTAAGCTAGTCAAAAAGAAGTTATTTTGATTCATTGCTATAAGTTATCCTTGACTTTCCATTAATGTTTGCCTTACTTTTTCTCAAAACAAAAAAATAATCTCAATAGTATGGTTACTTTCTGATTAACCATTATTTTTAGGATTATTATTATATAACAAAAAAAAACAGAACAATTATCATTCAGTATTTGGCTTCGTGTCAGGTAAGATTTGGGCCAATCTATATATTCCGATATAAAAATAGTTGCATGCACATTTCAAACTTATATAACATGCGAAATTTCCTGAAGTGACAATTAATTATGAGATTTCTGAGAGTGTTTCACAAAAAAATCAAGTCTCCGACGAAATATCAAGGTTGAAGAAAAAATATGTGAAAAATAATTACATAAATTAATTCCGTTGCCAAAAATCTGAATATTGTATATGGCACAAGATTATTTCTAGAACTGAATAATCAGAATAACATTTTATCTGCATATAAATTAATTCACGCCCACTAAATATAAAAAATTACAGCACCTCTTGACTAATAAATAAAAGTGATCATGTGGTTGAATCAGCAATTTGGCACATACGCTAACATTTTTAATGAGTATAATCCCTAATTATTTTGCTTATTCTAGAATTCACACTTGAATGTCATTGAAAAAACTGAAGGTTGTCACGGAGTGGAAAGAAATAATTAGTTCATCTAATAAGTATATTTGGAAAACCTGTTGCCGCTTTTTCACTCGTCTGATTAGTGTTACACCGAGATATAAAAAAATGTTATGTACTAGTTTGATATGTGGTTACTTCATTCGAAGATGTAAATATATGTCTGATAAGTTGACTCAATGAATTAGGTTCATATAAAATCCAATCATGATGTCAAATAACAGTACACCACCCACAAAACGTGTCCAAAAATTTTAAAATATTTTTCAATAAAAGACTCGAATATACACTATATTATATATTTATATATATATATATATATATATATATATATATATATATATACAGGGTGCTACCAAATAAGTGCGAAAGTTTTGAGAGGGTGATTTCTTGTCGAAAATGAAAGGGGGTCTTTTATGTAAACAAAAGCTCTTAGGCCTTTCCTTGAAAAGTTACACGCTTCCAAAAATTTGTTTTTTTTTTCTTGAAAATGGCATTTTGTGGGCTTTTCCTATCAATAAGGAAGCTACCTATGAATATTTTTTAAATTTTGTTGTGATCCTTTAAAGAGGTGAAACATGCAACCCCTATTCCATTTTTTACTAGAACTTTTTAACGAAACAAAATTTCTCAATTTAGGAAAATGTGTTCAAAAGAACGATTCATAGCAGATTTTTTCAACTCCTGTGTTGTGTCCGTGAAAGCAATAGTTTCCTAATAAGAAAATAAAATACAACATTGTGCATGAACGGATCTTTTGTAATAGGAATCGAAAAAATCTATTAGGTGGCTATCACCTTTTGTTTGCACAACTTGTGACTTCAGTCGTAGTATTTTGAAATCGAAAAAATCTAGTAGGTGGCTGTCAAGTCGCTTTGATTTCTATGTGGTGGTTGAAAATTCAATTGTGTCCACGAGTAATAAGAACGGTGGCACTGGAAGAAGAGGTTCTCAATATGATTGAAGATCGTCCGGAATTGAGTACAAGACACTTTTGCCGCGAAATTTTTCCCATCGAGTAGACTTTTGTCAATGGAGTCTTCAAATAATTACCCAAAATGCTCAATTTTCAGAAAATGTAATAATCAATGTGTGAATCCAACTTTTCAAGGCAGGGGATTACAAATTTCCATAACAATCATCTATGGGCCGAAGATAACCCACATGCAATTCAAGAAGGTCGGTATCAATATTGATTTTCATTTAACGCGTGGGTCGGAATTATTGGCGAAAATATCATTGGACCGTATTTTCTACTTTCAGGCTAACTGGTGCAACCTATAGAAACTTCCTCTAGGAGCAGTTCCCATTTTACTTGAAAATGATCCACTAGCTATTCGACCACGAATGTGGTTTATGCACGATGGTGCGCCTGTCCATTTCAGCATAACTGCTCGTCAGTACTTGGCAACGTGTATCCAAATCGTTGGATAGGCAGAGCAGGACCTCATCCTTGGCCTCCCAGATCTACAGACTTAAACCCCTTGGACTTTTGCATCTGGGGTCACCTGACGTCCTTGGTTTATACGACCCCCATTGAATGTGTGAATGATTTTGGGAATCGCATCATTGCAGCCTGCGAAAAAATCCCAAACACACCAGGAATATTTCAACGTTTGCGCCAGTCTATGAGACGAAGGCTTGATTTCTGTCTAATGGTTGGGGATGTGGTCATTTCGAGCAGTTTTTATAACTACGTTCCGTTTGATCTTGTTGCCTTTTTCTTTGTTGTAATACACATAATTTTGTTTTGTTTGTATTTTTAATTTGATATTTTATTAAAAGAAAACATGGTACTGGTACATGCCTACATTAAAACAAGCGGAATAATTTTAAAATACTACGGTTGAAGTCACAAAACGTGACAGCCTCCTACTAGATTTTTTCGATTCAATTTACAAAGATCCGTTCATGCAGAATTTTGTATTTTTTTTATTAGGAAACTATTGCTTTTACGGACACAATACGGGAGTTGAAAAAGTTTTGCAATGGATCAATTTTTTCAACACACCATTTTCAATTGAGAAATTTTGTTTCGTTAAAAAGTTCTGGAAAAAAATTTAATAGAGGTTGCATGTTTCACTCCTTCAAAAGTACACAACAAAATTACAAAAAATATTCATAGGTAGCCTTTTTATTGGTAGAACATAATGCCATTTTTTCAAGAAAAAAAAAGAATATATATATATAATATATATAACAACAGAACACCATTAAAAAATGTGTCCTTCCAAAAAGTTTAAGTAATTATTCAATGAATGAACTCGTTCCGTTTGATCTTGTTGCCTTTTTCTTTGTTGTAATACACATAATTTTGTTTTGTTTGTATTTTTAATTTGATATTTTATTAAAAGAAAACATGGTACTGGTACATGCCTACATTAAAACAAGCGGAATAATTTCAAAATACTACGGTTGAAGTCACAAAACGTGACAGCCTCCTACTAGATTTTTTCGATTCAATTTACAATGATCCGTTCATGCAGAATTTTGTATTTTTTTTATTAGGAAACTATTGCTTTTACGGACACAATACGGGAGTTGAAAAAGTTTTGCAATGGATAAATTTTTTCAACACACCATTTTCAATTGAGAAATTTTGTTTAAAAAGAAAAAAATTAATAAGGTTATTTTCACCTTAAAAACAAAAAAATAAAAAATTTGGGCCTTTTTTTGGAAAACCTTTTTTAAAAAAAAAAAAAAAAGGGTTCAATGAATGAACTCGAATATACACTATATTCCAAATATATATATATATATATATATATATATATATATATATATATTCGAAATAATTTGGTTCCTGTTCATTCTAACTAAACAAACGTAGAGGATAATATTAACTTATGTTATGTTGTTTGTATCACCATTTTCAATGAATAGAAATTTACACGCACGCAAAGTTTTTTTCTCAAACAAATCGTTATCGAAATATTGTATAAAAGTCTGCATGTGTTCAGTATTTCAATAAATGAAAAAGAAACGAATTTGAAATGAAACATTGTTCGGAAAACAGGCCTTCACACAAAATCGTGAACACTGAGAAAAAAAGTGCTGAATGTATAAATTTATTGGCGACGATAGAATTCACTTCTCGCATTTTCAGGTACATGACATAATTATAGTTAATCATATAAATATTCAATAAATTTCGCTCTATCACTGGAAGGGCGACAGAATCATTGTTTTTTTTCTGAATACTTGTTTTATCATGGAGGTACTCATTTATATAATGTTGAGCGAACTTTATTTTGCAATATGCTGACCCTTCTCCCAGTGATGTTATTTTCTAGGAATCTGCGTGTTCTATAAAACTCGCTCATGACAGAACTATCGAAGGGGAAAATTAATCACGAAGAAAGACATATATTTTTAAAATCACGGATATAGTTGATGAATAATAAGTTTACTTTCCTTTCATGAATTATGGAGTATTGTGTTCTGTATATAAAATACCTAGAAAAGGGAGAATGGACTTATGCAAATTCAGGAAAAACTGAACTTTCGAGCATCAATTCATCAACTAATTTTTATGGATCAATGCCAATCAGTGAAAGCGTGTACCAAAGATCTGATGTTTTTTTTTCAAACTTCATAATTAATCGATTTGATAGGAATATCGAAAAGAAAAATGTAGGGTAAATATAAGGGATAAAATTAACTATTTGTTTTCCTTCTGGGTGGAAAACAAACAATCTATATAGGTTAGGACATCGGATTTTGAAATATATCGATATTGTATGTGATATTGAGATTGAACCTCAAGAAAGTCTATTTACCTATCTATCTATACGATAATATGTCCCATTTTTTCTGACATATGATTAGTTAGCTTTATTGATGGCAATTTCAGAATCAGTAAATAAATACTGAAATCTACATATGCGGACTGGCTGCGTCATCGAGTTTTTTTTAATTAGTTGGCTTAGAAAAATGTATGAGTTTATGAGCAGTTTTGAAAATATGCAAAATGACGTTGACGATTTTTCCATCAATCGGCTTCACATACATGTCGAATTTGACAGATTTTCGAAATAATTACAAAAAGTTATTTCTCAACAACCCGGAAAATGTTGAATGCACTTTTCCAGTTTTCTAACCACCTGCAAAATTTTAATAAATTTGGACAATCTCGATTTCTCTCACAAATACTTCTATTGAATGGAAAAACAACATTTTTTGAAAAAAAATTAACATTGATGTTTATTTTCATTATTCCTCCAATCTCAATCATAAAACGAGTTGCACTCGAGTTGAGAACGATAGGAATGGAAGAAGAAACAAAATTTGTTAATTAATTAAAAGAGTAATAATTCCATTTCAGTACGTTTGCCATCACGCCCAATGCAGATAAATATTCGCCTGAAAATTTGACAGGGTTTCTTGAAAACTGAAGAGTAATATTTGATACACATTCTCGAACTACTGCTTCGATGGTCGAGATTTCAGAATGGTCTGCGTTTCTGTTTCATATACCACCAAAAAAAACAAGTGGGGTTAGGTCCGGCGAGCTAATTGTTCGTAATCACTCCCAATCTCCTTACCACCAAATAGTTTCGGGATAAATTATTTAGCACCTGCTGAATTACGATTTGACGGTCCATCATAAGGAAGCTAATAACTGAATCACAAAGGGAAATTTCATCTGGAACTTGGCTTCTTTCATCATCTAAAAACGGCAAGTATTTCTGTGTAGTTATTTTTTTGGTAGGAGTATGAATCCTTCATTCCCTTCTCTTAAACACCCCACCATATATTGGTATTGAAACAGTATTGGTTGAAATGTTGGAACTAGAGCCACATTGCATCAAGAATGGCATAATTTTATCAGCAAGTTTGTATTAGAGATATTCTTAAACCCCTTCAGCAGATGAGTGATATTGCAACCGACCTTTCTGGATTTCAAGAGATTCGAATGAGCCAAAAATTGTTATGATAAGAATTAAAATGATTCGGCTTTTCTGAGTGAATTCGCAGACACTCTGATCTTAATGGAACCAGCAGTTCATGGAATCATATTTGAAGGAGTCTCCAATATTAACTTGCTTGATATAAAGATAAAAACGTTGAGATATTTCTTTTAATTCTTGATCATTTGCTTTGATTCAGATTTGCTTTTCTCTAAAAAAATCACTAGTACTAGTTCCCCCCTACTACATATCATAATAACTCGCGAATAAATAATCTTAGATAAAAAGGGTGCAGATAATACTAGACAATCAGATAATCATCTTAAATCGACGGTTGTCACCAAAAACAAAGAATTTCAAATCTTTCAATGAAAATTATTTTCACGACTTTTAAAGAGACAATACTGCCTTAAATGCTTGACCACGAGAACATCGATTAGAAAGTTTAATTTTCAGTCAATGAATTATTTGATAGACCTATCGAGATATCAAGGGTAACTAGACCACAACAGACACCATTGGAGAAATGGTGTCTATAAGGAGGTACACGCGAAAAAAATCGGATGCGCATTTTCAATATTATAAGTTTTTGGGTACTCGTTTCAGTTAATTTCAGTAGGTCGTTTGATGTCATCAATTATAAAGTTCTACTCAGTATCTCAAGTTATATAGAACCGATATCAGAAAGTTTCCATTGATTTATCCAAGTCTAGCTATCTCCCTCTAATGTCTGGTGTGCCATGAGGTTCAATTTGAGGACTGTTGTTATTTGCTCTAACTTTCATTGTAGCATCCACGGTTATGTAGATGATACCCAAATATATTTCGGTTTTCCTTCTCAAAAAATCATTAATGCATTCAACAAACATTTCGATACATCACAACACCGAGCTTATCCATCCTTGATATTTATTTATGGTGTGTCACTGTATACCCTTGTGATCAGTTCTCTGCGAAACTCTAGTTTTGTCAAATTTCAATCATGTGGACAAAATCCGCTTATGACAAAATTAAACTTACCAGTTGAAACAAAAAGTTCAGAACTCTGGTTTGAATGGGCGTGTTTTTTTCAAACTGCATGAAGTTTGTTGACTGAATATTGAAAACAGACGAACACACCATGCTGACAATTTTTTCCAAAAAGTAATTGTTACTTGCAGGCCCTCACATGAAATAATAACATTTCGCACTGACGCTCATAATGCCAATATCAGAGGAGTATTATCCCCATCCCCATTCAAAACCGATTACTTCAGGAGATCGTTTAGCTACGAAGTTTACAATGTCAATCCCCCCGTTTTCATGGTTTGAATGAAAATTCCTTTTGTTCAAATACTTTCAGTAGATTCCTGGACAATCGATTATCGTTCTTTTAGTTGAAACTCTGAAATCATCCTAAGGTATGAAAGATGATATTTTGGTGTTGTTTATAATTGTGCTCATGGAGATATGTTCCAGGTTAAGTGGAAGAACGACAAAGTAGTTTTGTCATCGAGTTGAATTTCGACCTTTATTTTCATCTCAAATATATATATATATATATATATATATATATATATATATATATATATTATATATATATATAATAAAGGAGACATTATTATTAATTCCGTTTATTTCAACCGGTTAAACCTGTATATCTTAATCGACATACATAGCGAGAACTGAAATATTCAGAGATTCGCCCCCAAGCTAATACTATTCTTGATGAAAGCAGAAAACAAAAAGAAACAAATCCATAATCCATTTTCCGACGTGTAAACAAAGCTTTCATTCATTCGATTTCCTGATAGACAAAGAAATTAAAATGCTTTTGGAAAGTTCAAAGAAAAGGCAATTTTGTAGAATAATTAGCTGGAAAAGTTTCCCTGGATTGCAGTGGCTGACGCTATAGTCGCAGCCGCAAAGCAGAAGTAATGACGGGGACGCGGGAGACATGCAACGGGTAAATTAAGTTAGATATTTAATTACGGTGGCGGTGGCGTGTACATTTATTAATTTCACACGTGACTCCTTCGACTGCGACGACACTCTCCTTGGAGGTTTTCTTTCTCTGGAGATCGATGTCGACGGTTGCAAAAAACCCAGAAAAGCAAAGTTGGATGTAATGAATAACGACGTCACTTTGATTCTTCAACTGACATAAATCTCACTCCAGGGACAAGTAACAACTTTTTTTAGTTATAACAAATGTTTTATTCGAAAATTTCGGATTAAAATTAGGTATTAATAGTTGTAGCAAATTAAAGAGTCTATATACTGGGAAGGTACGATGCTTACCACCTCATACTCATCATTATGTATAGTCTAAAAGAGGCTCCATTAATCAGTCTTCGAAGAATTAGACCCGCTGGAGGATAGGCTTTTTACTAAAGAACCATGAATGGTGATCAACATTCGTATAAATATACAATTTGGACCAGTCAGTATAGCTTTTGGGGTGTACGATTAATGGCATGAGGATATTTTTTTGTAGGAATCGCTTTAGAGTTATCTTTTTCATTTCTCGGTTGCGAAGTAGTCTAGGGTGAGTCCTAGATAATTTTCTTGTTGATTCTATGCTAGGACTTCTTCATCAAGGAAAACTAGCCTTGTAGTCTAGGTGGATGGCCAGTTAAGCTCTCCATGGCAATCTTGTAGATTCTCCCCCCAGATATGACAGTCTACATTATCACATGTTGTTTTCCAAGAGTCTCGCTTGGATTTATCGAACGCTTTTTGGGTTAATTCACACACCTTTCACTCTTCCCAGAGTAGTTGGCTTTCTGCTGCTTGATTTCCCCTCGCAGATCTTGTTTATAGCCTTCTTTTACGAGTACATTCTTTTCGATCCCCGGTGGCCTCATCATTTCCCCGATGGACTGGTTGTATCTTTGTGACGGTCCTTTCACTGGGTATTGTTCGGTCACAGATCTGCCCCAGAACATGCGGTAGACCTTTGGCGAATGGATTCATGTTTTTTTCCAAATCTCTCATCGTAATTCAGTGTATCTACTGCTGGTCAAGTTCCCTAACCTGCCAGCCATTGTGTTGCTCTTTGGATCCGGTAGGAGTACCTCATTGCTTATCTCGAACATAATGTTTTGCTACCTCAGGTATTCGAGAACACTTACTTCCCAATTTCTTGAACGATTCCTGATATCAACAGTTGCAAGCGTCAGGTCTAGTATGAATGGATTTTCTCACCTCTGGAATATTGGTTTATTCCGATCGTTTACTATCATTTGATTTTTTCCTGTCATCCATTATGTAACTATTTTTGTCCGTTGTATTCATTTCCTGTTGGGATAATTTTGTATTGAAGTCCGGCACAATTATTGTCTTTGTTTATGTTGTGCCATATTAATCCCTCAAATCGCAAGATAATTTTCTCGTGACCGTCTAGTTATTCAATTGATGAGGCATAGCAGTTGTGAATGGTGACATTGGTGTCACCATATATGTGAAACTGTGGCGTTTGCTGTATTTTGTATTGTCAATTTGTCCATTATTTTTATGGAGGAGTTCAGGTCTCCGTCACAGAACCAGTAATTTTTATCCTTGTCACGTTTCGGTTCTGTTTGCTCATAAGGATAACTACAGTCCCTATGTTCTTTGTAATAGTAAGCGCTAGATCATGATGATGTCCTCCTCCTGGAAGTATTTGTAGAAACTCAACCATCCTAATCTTTTTGAGTTAACTCCAGCTTTCTCCTGTCCTGATTTTCCACACATTCCAGATTGGTGCCCCTCCTTTCGGCAGTAGATGCAGTAAGGATTATTTCAACAATGCACTTGATGTCCTTGCTCAGCACATTTTAGGTATAGGAATTATGTCTGATTCTTTACACCGTGCTTGGATATGGCCAATTTTCCAGCATTTTAAACAATTTTGTTCCTTTTCCTATCCATTATTGGACAGTGCGCTCAGCCTATCTTTATTATTTCCATCTCTATCTACTTTACTGCATTGGATTCGGGGAAAACACAACTGTAGCATTCTGCTTATTTGCCATGTTATGCCGTCTATTTCTTCAGGAGTCACCGATATATATATATATATATATATATATATATATATATATATATATATATATATATATATATATATATATATATATATATATATATATATATATATATATATATATCTATATATATATATATATATATATATATATATTTACACCCACATACACATCCATATCAACCAGCCTCCTTATCAGATCGCTCACGTTTGATTTTTAATAAAAGTCTCCCGGTTATTTATACACAATGAAGGGGAAGAAAAAAAAATTGTATAATTATGGAAAATAAATCATCTGCTGCCTTAACACTTTCCTTTTTTCGAAATATTGGTCCAGCTAATTATTGTTAGTTCCTGAAGAAGACCGTGGACACGGTCGAAACGTCGACGAAATAAATATTTATCTCCTAAAAAAAGACTGTCATTCACAAAAAGAACCGAAACCCCAAGAAACTCAAACTCCATATTATATATATATATATATATATATATATATATATATATATATATATATATATATATATATATATATATATATATATATATATATATTGTTTCCCAATGTATGGTACAGAAAAATATTTTGTTTCCAGCAAACCATGTAGGTTTTTATACAAAAAAAAATAAATAAAGAATTGAAAATGTCCCCGGCCAGGGACGAAACGTCTTCTCCTTCAAACTATTGAAATATTGTTTTCAAAGAATCCAGAACCCAAAAAAACCTTCCCAAAAAAATATCTCAAAAAGGATTCAAGAACTAAACATATATATATATATATATATATATATATATATATTGGGTGATTGGTATTTGGGTTATGCAGCAGGCCAATCACGGATTCCAAGCTTTCGATAATATTTATTATCATCATCAGGGATGCCACAAAATAGGAAGACACATGGGAATATATAATAAAGAAAAACAAGACAGTTATAACTTACAGTGTAAGTGAGGTTATGCGGCGATGATGTTAAAATTATTAATAATGATATATGAACAAAACTGTATATACAACTCACAGGAATCAACCACAATCCACAATACATAGGTAAACAATGTATTCTTATGTTGAGAAATTTTGGATCGTGTTTTACTTTGAAAGGGCTGTCAACTAGACATGTGACCGAATTCTCAAATAGACTGACACAATAGATAATATAGACCACTGGGAATGAAGTAGTGTTACCAAGTGAACTTTACAATGGCATGGAATATTTCTATATATAGATTTGAATAAAAGTTTATTGACTATTGAGAATTTAGACTTTTTTGACTATTGAGAAAATGATGTGGATTGAAATAATCAAACTATGTTATTAGCATTCATGGGGGTAATCTGCTGATTCTCCCTCACATTAGGATTGTCGACAAAAATCAAATAAGAGTAAATCTCACTCAAATGATTTGAATCCGTCTTTTTATTTAGGGGATTTTCTGCCTGTAAAATGTGAACCATCTCTGAAAAGAGTCTCTTGGTAGTGTTTCTTTCGTTGGATAAAATTTTAACTGAGTTATAATCCATACAATGTCCTTCCTCATAGACATGCTCACTCAGTGCACATCTCTCCGGGTGCAGTCTACTGTCACTTTTGTGTGCGGTGATGCGGTCCTTCAACTGTCTGCACGTTTGTCCTATGTACTGTTTATCACAGTGTTGACACGGTATACAGTAAACTACATACGAACAGCTGGTGCATGGGGTCTTGTCTTTCAATTTTGAAAAAATTCTACTAAGAGGTCAAACATATTTTGATGTTTTCTGAAAAAGACGTGAAGGTTCTGGACAGTCTAGATGTGATATCTTTGATAGAAGGTAGAGAGGTATGAAAATATGAAAGAGAGGGGTCTGCAATTTGCATATTGACTGGTGGAATTGATGGTACATTAATGAGATGAGTATTGGTTATGTCTTCTATGGATGAAGTATTATATGAAATATTCTTAAAAAAAGAAGCAGGATATGCATTCTGTATGAATAGGTTGTAAATAATGTTGGGATTCTTATTGTGAAAGGAACTATCAGATATCCAGATTACTCTTGTTTTCATCTGTTGCATTAGATTGGATTTTATGCTCTGTTTGTGATACGACCAATAATTGATATAACGGCCAGAGCTCATTGGTTTTCTATACCAATCGATGAGAATGGTATAATCTGGTGATCTGATGAATAACGTAAATAGAAAAGGCACGCTATTATATTCATTCTCTCTTTCTATTGTGAATTGTATGTGTGGGTCGTCATTGAAGATGAACAATGTTTCATCAACGGAATCTCTAGGTATTGCTATAATAATATCATCAACATAATTTTTAAGGAAGGGTGGTTTGTATGGAGAACATGTGTGACATTGTCCAACAAATCATCCATAATATATGCTGCCAATATGGGGCTTATTTTTGCACCCATTGGGGTACCAAATGTTTGTTTATAATATTTATTATTGAATGTGAAATATATATTATTGAAAAGGAAGGTAATTGAATTCATAAAAGTGTCTTTCGTCAAATTGCAAAAACCACTAATGACGCTCCACTTATTATCTATTGCTCTTAGGCAAGACTGTAAGTACACATTGCTAAACAGAGAAACCACATCAAGGCTCGCTAGTACAAAATTATTTGGTAGTTTAAATTTATTGAACATACTGTTTACTTGAGAAGAATCCTTAATGTGATATTCGTTATCCAAGTCGTATGCTTTTGTTAATATGTCATTGAGAAAAGATGATATAGGTTCTGTGGGTGCTCCTATTGAAGCCACTATCGGCCGACCAGACAACGTTGGTTTTTGGAAGTGAATAAAATTTTGGTGGGACTGAATTGTACGACGTAAATTTATTTCTCAGTAATTCATCGATCGATTTCGTTATTCATATGAGCTAATTTTATCAATTTGTTACTATTCGATTGAATGGATGAGGTTGGATCAGAACGAAGCTCAATGTATGATTCGTTGCTCACTATGAGATCATTTGACATCGTCATATATTGATCTCTGTTCATAACTACAGTTACATTGCCCTTGTCTGACTTGGTAACAATTAAGTTTGGATTATGCTTCAAAAACTTTTTAGATTGATTATATAAGCAGTGAAAAAATGAAGAATTCCGTTGTGAATTATGAAAACCATTTGTAATAATATTAGTAGATTTCGAGATAGCAATATTTCTTTTATGATTATCCGAAATCAATGTGGATTGTGGTTGATTCCTGCGAGTTGTATACACAGTTTTGTTCATATATCATTGTTAATAATTTTAACATCATCGCCGCATAACCTCACTTACACTGTAAGTTATAACTGTCTTGTTTTTCTTTATTATATATTCCCATGTGTCTTTCTATTTTGTAGCATCCCTGATGATGATAATAAATATTATCGAAAGTTTGGAGTCCGTGTAAAAGAGTACACTTATTGGCCTGCTGCATAACCCAAATACCAATCACTCAATTCGTATCTAGTCAGCAAATAAAACCACAAATTCTATATGTATATATATATATATATATATATATATATATATATATATATATATTGTTTCCATGTCCATATCTTTTATAAGGAACACTTTTTTGTTCATCAAGAGGGATTTTGAAACCTTCGGCACTTCTACTTGGATTATTTTCTTGAGGGCTTGTAGTTTTTCTGCTCAGTTCAGAGTTTTCTACATTTAGTTTTCTTCAGTATTCGGATCTATGCAAAGACAACACTGGGATTCACCATTTCTTCCATGGTTTTCAGAGGTCAGCATAGCTGACGTTTGAGATTTTAACCAGCAATTCATCATGCTTCGTTTTTCTCCGTTCGGTAGTTCATCTGCTTTTTCCTGACGGGTTGTTCTGCTTCACTCATCACAATTTTTATATACGTGTTGGCGAGCTCCCTATATACAACGAATCTGGTTATTTCCTCATCTCCCGTATGACCAATTCGTTCTTTTTTTAATGCAGTATAACAATCTGGAGCTGGTTGAATATATTTATAAGTCTATTTTGAGAATTTTGAATGTGAATTTCAAAGGCGTCAAAATTCATCATTTCCAATATATGCTATTCTTGGTAGAAGGTGATAGATGCTCGTACGACTAAAGCTGCCCTTTCAAGCTCCAGGGACCTGAAGAACTTGAGTATTCTGATAAGATCTATATGCAATATTTCTCCCAGTGTTGACTTCCATGTCAACAGAACCACACCATCAGAATGTGAGAAGTTATTGTTCTCCGTAGGACCTGCAGTTGCTGTTCTCCTCTGAGCTTATGTTCCTGGGATGTTCACTAGGTCGACAATGTCCGTTATTGATTTGAATCTTCTCTTGCTGATGTTAACTGGTGCCTTGGATATTTCTGCGGTGGTAGTTGCCGTGGAGATCTTTGGCTTCCCCAGTCCTGAAAGTATATGCCATTCTGCATTTCCTAGTGCTTCCTCCTCTTCGATGAGTTTTTCCTGGAAGTAGAATTCTCCTAGTCAGTAAAATGGTTCTGTCTCGATCAGTAACATTGATACCCCTCTCCCTACCAATGCATTAGCTTCCTCATTTTTTTCCACTCTGATGTGGCCCGGCACCCAGAGGAGAATGACTTCATTTATAATGCCTTACTCATTCAGTCTTTGCAGGCATTCCCATACTCTTATACATGATACCAGAATATCTTGAAGTTTCGATGACTACTTGGCTATCGAAAACAGTTATTATGTTCATGTTCCGGTTCTTTCATCAAGTGGAACTGGACCAACAACTCCTAGAGAATAAAGACAAAGTGCTGCCGCTGACGTCATCCCCGGATTCCTAAGAAATACTATGTTATTACTGGCTTTGTGTAGTTATTTATGTCTGAAATCGTTTTAATGTAGTTTTGGCGATTAATATAAAGATATAAGTTTACAAAAATATTACGGCAATAATCTATAAAAAGCAAAAACAATTTAGATGGTGATTAACTGTTTCAAAATACACTCGGGAATACATGTGTCTATATCGAGGTCTATATATTATAGTCTAGATATTAACTGATGTCTATTTTTCGCATTCTCAGATAGCAAGATGTGAATAAATTACATCATGCAATTCATCATTTAATTTTGGGATTGCCCAAAGTTAGATACCTAGTAAACTAATTCTACATTCATTTTTAATAAGTATTGAGTTTTCTCTTATTACCCTTACCTAGCCAGTAAGTTTTTTTGCCGCAGTTATTTTTAATTAGTGTATTGGAAATATTAATCAGTAAAATATCAATAATAGTTTTTACGGAGTGTGAATTGCAGCATCAAAATATATTAGATGTTCCGGTTTAACGAGAAATTAAACATTAAGATCGATAAAAATGATATTTGAGAAAAAACATTTGAATATTCATTTTCAAAGTCATTAAGTGCCTTTTGAAATATTATATACGAAATGATAACTATTTGGACTACTGGATCTCGGTTTAAATTATATATGAGGTTGAAGTTATCTTCGACAATAGTTCTTCATTGTATATAATAAACTTTTGCAGTAATTGCATTTCAATTTATTTGAAGCGATATGACTGCAATACCCGGTAAATAGGTAATCTCAGAGATTTCGCCTTTTATATCATCTATATCGGTGTCTTCAATGAAAATATTGCTGAATATTTCATCATTTCATTAGAATGGTTCTCTCTCTCTATATATATTCGTGGTCCTTGCTTCCTATTGGCGCATTTGACCATAGAATTGTTCTCAATACTGTCCTGTTCGTTATAAGCAGACGATTCCTGGGGTGATTCATAAAATTTCTCAATGTAACAAGAAGATTTCCAATCTGTGATATGATAATGCCCTTCAGTTAAAAAATTTTAAGGGCCCCGAAGAACATAGTTTGAATTTAGTTCTTCGAAACAATATTTGATAATTTCGAGCATCCCATAAACAGTGTGAGTTGAAGCAGTATGAGTCTGTTTTATTAGTTTATTAGAAAACATTTCCGATTGCCAAGTGTCCAACCAAGCGAACATTATTTTCAAATAGTCCAGTTTTGGGTCATTTAATTTATGTCCGAGTTTATCTTTATTGAAAGGGGTCACGCAAATGTTTTCCTTTTAGTAGTGTTTAACATTCAAATACTCTACCATTTCAATATGATTTTTATAAACTCCGGGTATCTTGTGAATGGGGAATATTTTTCCAAAGTTTTGCAAGCCCTCGACAACAAATGGATTAGAGAAATTGAATGATGATTTTGAATTTTGTCTTTTCAAACTAGATAGATACAGAGTTTTCAAATTCAAGGAATACCCAAATACTAATTTACCAGATTCCAAATCGTGCAATTTTTTCAATGTGGAAAACTATGCGATTTTTCATCGCCGGTAAAAAAGTTAGGATAAGTGAATGTATGAATTGAGTCAGTTGGTAGAAATGCTTATATACTTCCTTATTTGGTGAAAAATTAGTCAAAGCTTTTCCATTCATTGAATTATTGTCGCTAAGTACACAAAACACTGTATAGCCAATGCCTTCTAAACGAGTTATACTTGTTTGAGAAAACTGAAAAGCAAATCGTTATAAATTTTAGACACAGGAGCGATATGTACAACTTTTTTAAAATTTGACAAAAGTAAAGGTATGCGCAGATCTCGCTACGAATCTTTATTATTTATTGCAGCTCCAACAACATTACCACCTTTATAATCTAAATTTGGATCAATGTGAATTGCATACATGAGTAACCTAAATATTTAAAGATTTTTCGTGCATAAAAGTTTTCGTCTCATCAATATGAGGATCAGTTAGAAAATTATTACAGACTCCTTTGATTGTTTCGGGATGGGGCAAAGTTATAGGTCCATGATTTCGTTATATCGTATGCATGAGGACTGTTTTTTGATAATTTCGCAATTTGAATTGATCAGAAATAAATTATATTCCTTGGACAAATTTTCGTCCCCTATTTTTGAGTTTTTGGGTACATTCGACATAAGATATTTGACATGTTTGTATTAGTATCCTAAAAATAAATATCAAGATTGTCATAATAGGGATCCGTATCCTCGTTGGTGTCTAATGAAAGAGTCATCATCGAATTGTCAATCGTATCAAGTAAATTTCTTATTTCGTCCAGATTTCTTGACAAGAAAGGTGTCTTTGAATTATTTACTCCTACATTCAAGAATTGTCGATATTACAACGGCCCAAGTAATTGAAGGCCCCGGTGTGTGTTCTACTTTGATCAGTAATGGTAAACCACCCCTCATCAAAATTAAAAGACTGAAATAAATGCTTAAGTTCCTCAACAGTTGTATAACCTGTAAAATTCATATGTGTTAAATATTCCTGTTTACTTTCTTCAACCGCTTATTGGAAACGAATTTTCTCTAATTTTTTAAATTTATCGTCTTTGCTCTTTCGACAAGTATTTGGGACATTTCGGAAATTTACTTGGTACGAGAGTTTCTTCCAACTGAAACGATCTCACCAGTTTTCATTTATTTGTAACAGATAGCCAAAACACCAATTTTTGACTCCCCCCCCATTTCACTTCTTTGGGGGTTGAATTTCTAAAACACTGGAACGTATGTCTTTATTTGTAACAAATACCTCAAATACCAATTTTTATGACCCTGACTTTCAAACTGACAGAATCCTAAAACGAACTTTCACCCCCATTTCATCCCTTTGGGATTGAATTTCTAAGTCACCGAAACACGTATTTCTTATTTTAGCAAGGACATAACAAAACGAACGGAACCCCCATAGAAATTTTAAATTCCAGGGATGAATTTTCAGAGTATTCCTTTATTTGTAACAGAGATCTGAAATACCAATTTTATGACCCTAACCTTGAAACTAACGGAACCCCACTACAAACTTCCCATTTCCCCAAATCAGGAGTTGAATTTCCAGAACCACTGAAACACATTCCTTTATTTGTAACAAAAGGCTCAAATTCCATTTCTATGACCCCATCTTAATCACCCCTTTTTAACCTCCATTTTCACCCCTTTAGGTTTGAATTCCGGAACCCCAAATTTAAAAGGAAACCGAGTACCACCAATTTCCATTACTCTAATTTCAAAACTAAAAGGTACTATCACTTCCACCCCCCGTTCCCACCTTTCTTTTCACCCCCTCAGGGATAGAATACACAAAAATCCTCTTCTAGTAGTTATCTATGTCATCATAGGAATACGCGGTCAAAATTTCAGCTCTTTTGTCTAGCGGTTTGGTCTGGGCGTTTATAGTTTGTCAGTCAGTCAGTCACATGTAATTATGTATGTAAATTTTTTATTTCTGCTTTCCCACTCCATATAAACTAATTAAAATTCAATCTAAAATTTGCAAAACTCTTTCAGATGTAGAAATCATGAATGCTTTCAGATACAAAAGGATTTTCCATAACAATTTGTTTTCATTCATGTTTGTTTGAAAAAAAAGTTCTGAAGCAAAATATTTCCACTCACCAAATATATTCAGTAGGATAATCCTCACTGCAGTTTCGTAGCCGAAGAAGAAATTCAACTAATCATCAGATGATATTCAAACACGATTCATTCTATTTATATATCATTTGAATTTTTTTGAGAATGATAGAATCAAATCTCCCCTCCAACATTTCATTTTACGCATTGAAGTTTTTTGACATGTACTCCAGGATTGTGTCGATATCTATTTCAACCTAGCCACTAGGAAATAAACTATAATGGAAGAAGTTATTTTTTGTGGAGAGAATATTGATATGCGGAACTTTATGACTTCTTACTATTATTTTTTGTTGCTCAGTTGCGTTTTCTCAAAACTCAATCATGTGACAATTCTATCTGTTGGTAATTAGTTCCTTCTACGGGTTTGTTGAAATTTGTAACTGATTACATTATAGAGTAATTCATACGGAAGAAAAAATATTCAGTAAATAAATATTCCCAAAACTTCATGAACTCGAAATAGTGAGAATAAAAAGCTTTTCCCGGCAGATTTTCACCACTTCTATCCTGTTCCGCCCTTTAGCGAATGCACGTCTCGCATTTTATTGTGCAAATAACTCGGAAGCGTTTCCAGCAGAAATTTCTTTTACGTCATTCCACATTGGCTAATTTGGATGTTCCGCCAGCTGGAGTATTTTCAACGTATTTTTTTCATAGAAAAATACAGAATACTATCTAGTTGAATATTTTCTATGTGAAAAATAATATGGTGTAGGCAGTAAATTATCGGGGTAGACTAGAAGTCTGCTCTTCTACACTTTTTTTTTTTTTCAAATCGATAGATTTTTTTTTTATATAGAAGTTTACAAACCCAGATTTTGTTTAGATACATTGCATCATCTCTACAGAAAATAACATTCAAACAATTTGTAAATTCTAGTGCTTATGAAAATTACACAGATATGTGCTGAAATGTGTTCTACAAAATTAATCAAAGACTTCTGGAATATATGCATCTGAGGGCCCCATCGACGGTCGAACATGTTGGCCAACTTATACCTGACGCCCAATCCAACATGTTGGTAGGGCTCCATACACGGTCGAACACAGGATCGAGCATTTTGGTCCATCGTTAATATTGCAATGGATTTCGAATCAGCCGTAGCTGTAAGTGGTGGTTTTCTGTGTTTAGATGAAAATAAACACTGACTTTTCTATTATGAACAAACATAGAATTAAAACTTCAAAACATGTATTAGCAAGATCTACGAGAATATCCGTTGACATACGAAAACTGGCGAATGGACACAAGTATTCGTAGTAGTGATCTATTACCTCTTGTTGAGATTATGAAAAAATGTAATCGTGCCTAAATGATATACAGTATCGGAAACATTTTATCTGGGGTATAGATAGAAATCTACACGAGCAACAAGGAACGCAATGATATGATAATACCACATAAACAAGAGAGACACACTACTGTGCGCCCCTCCTGTAACCCCACCCGACGCATTAACTGACCGCGTGGCAATGCGACACAGCGCACAGCTTGCCGAGCCGTGGTTGCGAAAACACAAGATCGTGACAATTATTACCTATTGAAACATGCCGCCTATTTACACAACCGCAGAGAAAGTACAATAGATTCGGCTATTGTTTGGCCCAAAATGGTGGTTTGTTCAAACATTTAATAAAATAATTCCCTACACAAAATATTTAATTTGGTTTATCTTTTCTTGTAATGATTTTTTTCGATCCATTCAAGAAATGATTATTTTTCTGTTAGAAAAAAGTTTTTTGTTTTTATTGTCTTACAGAAATATCGTTTGCTTTTGTTTATGTTTGAGAATTTTCCTTTGTTTCCGCGGCCACCACGTCACCAAAGATATTTTGATCTACCTGCCTCTGATAATATTTCAATCAATGGCGCTGATTTGATTTAAATCATTTAAGTGGAATAACCATCAATAAATTCTCTTCTGGCACATTATCGAAAATGCTCTGGTATCATGATGATCCTGGACTGACCGGGACCGCCTGATATCTCCTATTTCTGTGTCTCTCAATATCCCTAGGCAAAGCACCAACAGTTTTTCAAGGAGAAACCCATGCTATAGGAATTTGTGCTCGAAAATGCCGTGGAAGAGGCTTTAGGGGGGCAAAGATATTCAATCAGACAGCCAAGCAGCACCAGAAGCTCTTAAGTCATACACTTGTGAGTCTAGACTGACTTGGGGCTGCAAACTCCATCTAAGACAATTGGCTACGAACAATCAGGAACTCTGATGTAGGTGCCAGATCACAAGGGAATCAAGGTAATGAAGAAGCGGACAGCCTTGCCAAGGAAGGCCAAACACTGAATTTTCTGGCCGGACCCTTTTATGGTCATTCCATGGCCCACATCAATGGAGAGTTGGCGCTGGGAAGCTGACCAAATTAAAACCCACTCGGATGAAGTTCAAGGACAAAAACAAGCGAAAAGGCTTCTGAACCCATCGCCAAAGAAACGTGAACAGTTGGACAAGAAAGACTTGAAACTGGTAACGGGACTGCTCACCCAACATTGTCCTCTGAGATATCACCTCAAAAAATTTGATAGATTAGACAGTGAACTGTGCCGTTACTGCGGGAACTTCGCTGGAACTGCAGAACACCTGCTTTGCGACTGCCAAGCGCTGTTTGGCAAAAGTTCCTCGAAGGGGTTTCACTGACGCTGTCAGACATCAGGAACTTAGCTCCCAGGGAACTGATACATTACGCAATGAGTCTTGATATCCTGGGTCTTGAATAAATGAAGGGTAATGTACAAAGACCCAACAGTTCGAGGAATGGAGAGGCTGGAGGGTCATATCGACTCCCCTACAATTTTCAATCCACAAATGATAAAAGTAAACTGGAACATAAACTAGATCAAGTTAAATCGAGATGTACCAACCTAGATCGACAATTAGGGGAGAATGATATAATGATATTTGGACTCTCGACTCCTAAAAACGCATATCTTATCGCCACTGTCCTGGAAAAAATCAAAGACCTGTTGGCAATCGATCCATCAATAAATGATATGAGCAATAGAAATAAAAATAGAAATAGAATTCATTCATCAATCAAAGATTATACAAGGCATCTACATACACAGTGTATAAAACTTATCAGACTGGTCAAAGAAGGGGTAATCTATAGATAATTGTTAAAATAGTGTATAGTCACAAAAAAAACATAAATAGTTAATTTTACAATGTAAAATATCATACATACAATAGTTAGTTTCACAATAGAAAAATATCAACAGATATAAAATTCCTCAACATTATCAAATACTTTTCAAGAAGAAAATATTTCAGTTTATTTTTGAATAGAATATCATTTTAAATTCACATCTTTATATCTCTTATTCTATTGAAACATTTGATACCAATATGCTTTGGAGGATTTTCACAGACTGATAACCTTGAGTAGGGTTGTCGGAGTTTTTCTTTATTAAACATATGCGTGTCCTCAATCCTCATTAGTTCATTCTGATTTATTTTAATGCACATAATCAGCTCAAGATTATACAAACATGGATTGGTTTTTGAAATTTCCTTGAATGGAGGTTCACATGTTGTTTTTGGATGAGCATGACACATTGTTCTTATTATGCTTTTTTGAGATACACATGCCCTTTCAAAGTGACAAAAGGACCCCCAGAAGATCAATCAGTACTGCAGAGTAGATTGAACCAGCCCAAAATATAGTAACTTCAGGATGTTTGCTGATACAGTATCTCACAGATTTTTTATTATATGGCATGTAGTGCTCAGTTTTGAACAAACAGTATTGATGTGTGCTTCGCATGTTAGCTTACTATCTAGAGTAACACCTAAGAACTTGATGGTTTCCACAGATTGTATAGATTTACCAGATAAGTTTAAGTATAGGTCATAATTTTGATTTTTGTTTTTTGGCAAAAACCGGACATAATTGGTTTTGTTTCTACTTAAGGTGAGGCCATTATAAAGGCTATCTTTTTCGATTTCATCAGATGCATTGTTGCTTAATTTGTTAGTTGGTCAATGCTGTCGTGTACATAAGAATATTAGTATCATCAGCATATATCATCGTTTGATTTGCGGAGGTACATGTATCATCAATATCGCTCAGAAAGGCTATGAACAATAGTGGTCCCAACTTTGCACCCTGGGGCACCCCCGTATGTATTACTCTTGAATCTGATTTCACATTATTCACTACTGTTGTCTGTGTTCTGTTTGTTAAGAATGATGTTACCCATTGAAGTGGAACACATCTAACTCCCAACCCTCCCAACCCTTCCAATTTCATGATTGACAAATTATGATCAATAGTATCAAAAGCACGACTGAAGTCGTAGAACTGCCCGAGAACATTATTTCTATCATCGAGTGTATAAACTCTAAACAATCAGAAATTGCCGAACTAGTTGATTTGTGTTTGCAAAAACCATTCTGATTTGCTGGGAGGAGCTCGAAGTGTTCCAAGTTCTTGGTCAATAGTTTAGAAATTTGACTTGTATGCATATAGCCCTATGTTATGTATGCACAAGCAGAACCATTGTTTTTAATACAGGTATACATTTTGATTCCTTAACATCTTGAAATGTTCCAGATGCAAAAGATTCGTTCAGTAAATATGATAATATTCCTGGTATAAGAGTAGAGACAGATTTGAGAATTTTTCCCATTTATGCCATCTATGCCAGCAGACTGTTTATCTGTTGTCTTATTTATAATGGAGATTACTTCAATGGACGTCACTGGTTCTAGGAAAAAGCTTTGGGAAACTGTTGAATTTCCTATCATTATTAGGTTTGTTGAAATTTTGAGAAGAAATATGAAAAAATCATTGATAAAATTGCTTTTCATCATTGGATTAGTGATTGCCTGTTCTTGATTATCAACAATATCGAACTTATTCATCTGTTCAGTACGATTCCCCTCTTAAATTATTTTCCAGCTCTCTCTCATGATATTTGGTGAATGAAGAGTCTGTCATTTTAACTGCATTCGAGAAAGTTAATGTTTAAGTCACTACAGATAGTACAAGTATCCTCTTTGTTATATATTTCTTTTTGTTTAGATATTTGATGTGCCCTAGCAAAATATGAGATGAGTTTGTAGTTTTCAACCACAGTTGCCTTCAGTTCATCTTCTGTGATCAATACAAGCGATTTTCACATTGTGTGTTGTAGTAGTATATGAAGGTCATCACATTTTCTAGAGAGTCCCTGTATGTTGAAATGAACTAGTTGAGTGCGTCATCACAATTTAGTGGCGCTTGGGAAGCTGATAATATTCCTGTTGTATGTATAAAAACGACCTTGGTTGGGTAGTCCGAGTCTCTTCTTCCTTTGGTTGCCCATCCAGGAAGTGTCGCCCTGCTTGAAGTTGAATCTATTATCTAATATTTTCCTCAGCCAAAATTCAGGTGCGTAGTCAACTTCTTTTAGATGACTGGTTATCTTTCCGCATGTTTTTTGTTTCTAGTTTTTTGACGTCCACATTTTTGTCTTCGTTCCATCTTCAATAAACTTCTCTATTTATCCCCCTTAATGGCGTCTGGTACCCGTGACATAAACAGCCATATTTTTTTGCTTTTATTTTCTTGTTTCCCATAAAAATCTTTATTTCCATTATCATTTCCGATGTTTTGTCTTCTTTTCCTTCTTGTGACTACTTGGTAATCGTGCTGGTTTTCTTTATCGTTTTCTGTCAACATTATGACTTCATTCATTTTCTATTCTGTTTGAATTTGCAGTATTTTGGGTGCAATCTGATCCAATTGATAAATAAGTCACCCTGTGATTGGGAATTCTCTGCTTTCAGACTGTTCATTACCTCTGATTCATTGATGTTTATTTTTTTCAGCCTCAACTTTCTCTGGTAGGGCCTTTTTGTGTGCTATTTGCCTGGAGTTTTTTTGTTGAGATGGATTATAGTGAGGATTATTGTAACTATATCGTGCCAATCCATTTCCTAGGAATGCGATTTTGTCATTCATTCATGAGATAACTATCTCTTTGTCCTTTATAATTGCTTCCTTCCTCATCCTGGATTATACCTCTCAGAAGTTCATTTTCTTCTTTGAAGAATATTTCCTTGGTGTAGACTGGATCACTTTGGCTTCTTTGGTTAACCTGGTTTTGATTTCCCACCACATGCTTGCAATCTCCTTTTATAGACTCATTAGTCTGCCTGAGACATGCTGGATAAAAAGTTTCTTCACATTTGATACACATTTCTTTGTTCACTACTTTTTTCTGACATTGTTTACATTTAAATTCACTATTTTCTTCAGAGTGGAAGGACAGTGGACTTGCACCTTCCGCCATTTTTTAATCTGTACTCCATGAAATTCGGAAAGGCAATCGCAATCAAAATTGAATTTATTCCTGCCCGAAAAAAAGTCACCGGCTCAAAAATTGCCATGAATTGAAAGAAACGGATATATCATTCGTACAAGACTTGTGTTATGAAGATAGACAGGAGCTGAAAGTTCCCAACATCGCGAGATACAGAAACTATCTTGCCAAGATACGTGGCCGGAATCTAATAGTGAACAACGAAGTTTCCTCTATAGCAACTGAATAGTTGGGATCATGATGAAATCGATGAAATAGACCCGAAAACATCACCTCCACATTATATCAAACCAAGCAATGCACCATCAACCCCAACAGCAGGACAAACCTTCTTTGAAAACAGTTTACATATATTTTCTTTAAACACACCTAATACATCTAACGGAAATAAAATAGGAAAAAATATAATACAAGAAAAACATCGAGATACAGGTGGAAAAATAGCAGATAGAGTGCAAACCCAAATAAAAGAACGAATATTGGCATGCAGAGACCAAAAAAATATACAGAAGAGGATACAAAAGAGAATAAACACGAAGGGCTCACAACCTCCACAAAGTCGAAAGACAAAATGTGGACGGAAACAAGAAAAGTAACTACTTCAAAAGCAAGAACAAGCTCCACTCTGAGTTTCAGCAGCGGCAGCAAAATAGCAAGTAGATCGACTGTCCCTCAATGTATGTTTTCCTTTTATTTACCCACCTTCTTACAATCAAATGCTATGAAAATAGTCAGAGTTGTCTAGCTTACCATTTGGCGTATATATTTTTCTGTTTTATCAATTATGGATAACTATATCAGAGATTTCCAATGCAATGAATTCCACACTGCAACTATAAACAATTTAAAACATTGTAGTCAAATCCTGTCAGTAAATAAAGAAATGCAAATTTTAAAATGATGCACAATAGCATAAGAAGTAAACACAGAAACTTTGATGAAATGAAAGTCTTCCTGAGTCAACAAACCAGTACTTTTGATTACATCATATTCACCGAGACATATCAAATCGAGAACATTGATCTATACAAACTGGTAGGATATGAAGTTATCTATAATAAAGCTCACCTCAACAAAAATGATGGTACTATTATTTACTTTCAAAGAGTTAACTCCCGTACAACTCATGTATTTTCAATTAGGAACGTCACGGTGACTGAACTAGAGATCCACATCCACAATAAACCATTCACCTGGTGGCACTATATAGATCTCCATTCATAGACCCATATGGATGCAATAGTCACTTACAAGAGTTTCTAGAATTAAGAAAAAAGAATATGATTATGAAATAATTGTGGGAATATAACATTGACATACTAAAAACTTCATTATGCCACAGAATACTTGAGTTACTAAAGTTGGATATGTTTCTATGATAAACAAATATACCCTTGTTCAAAGTGGTACCAAATCATGTTAAGACCATATTTTTCTAAAAACAAAAACAGACTTTGAACACCTCCTAGTGTACTACTGTGTAACAGACCATTATACTACAGTGCTACAAATTATTGTCCCTAACAAAAATTGTCAATCAGAGAATAAACATTATAAAATTTCCTACATAACTTCAAAAAATTTCAAGAAACCATGAACGATACAGATCAGAATTGCGTTTATGAACAAAATACAGTTGGAGACAGTGCGAACTCATTTGAAAAAATAAATTCCGAAGGCATTGAAAAGTGCACAGTTACGAAACGAATACCAAATGATAAACTAAAAAAAAACAATGGATACCAAATGGAATCGTGAAGTCAATTAACCATAAAAATAAACTATTCTCACTGACAAAATTGAACCCATATAACTTGGAAGTTGCACACCTAATGAAAAACAATTATCGGGATCTAGATAACCAGAAACTTTCGCTAGCTATATTTTCAGATCAAGCGGAGGCTTTTGATACAGTGAGCTTTTCGCTATTGATCAAATCTTCGGAGGATATTGGAGTACGGGCACTACATCTAGATCTATTCCGGAACTATCTTGGAAACCGAACTCAAATTGTGAACATAAATGGAAATTTCTGCACACCTGGAACTCTAAAATACGGTGTACCTCAGGAAACAGTTCTAGGTCCCATGCTGTTCATCTTATACGTAAATAACTTATTTCTTTTGGAAATAGTTGGGAAAATTATCAAGTTGAAAAAGATTTAAATCAAATTGAAAAATGGTTCAAAAGTAGATTACTTACCATAAATTATGAAGAAACCTTTTTCACCTCGCATAAAAAAAATCTACCAAATTTCAACACTTTACAAATGGAGAACAATATCATGATAAATCCAGCTGCGAGCGTAAAATACTTAGGTATACATATCGACAGTCATCTGAAGTGGGATACCCATGTGAAACCATCATGAAAAAACTGAGATCCTTTATCTATTTATGCTATAAATCCAGGCATTTTTTTCAAAAAAATCATCAAATTACCCTGTATAACGCATTGGTAGTACCACACCTCACCTATGGAGTAGTTGCATGAGGTGTAATACTAAAAACCCATATACATTCACTAGAAAATTTACTCAAGCGTTTCTACAAAATTATTTCTAGAAGATCCTGAACTTTCTCTTCGGAAAAATCACTTCATGACATCAAGCTCTCCAATCCAAGACAGATATATTTCTACAATGTTGCCAACTACATTCACAAAAACAAACACACCCTTGGGAACGCTCACAACCCGATATATGACACCAGATTGAAATATCTATTGTCTGTCCCATAGATGAAAAAAACTGTTGGACAAAGATGTTTGAATTACTCAAGTCCCAAAACTATGAACTCGCTTCCATTAGAAATCATAAATATACATCCCGCAAAGAAATTCAAAACACTCCTAAAAATAGTCGTGTGAGAAAATAGAACAAAAAATTTATAAATTATCGACACTAAAAAAATTTTTTAACAAAAAATTAAACCGACGAAAAAATCCACTGAAAAGCAAAAAATAAAATAAACCTTCTCAGTCTGAATGATAATTGAGCTCCTGAACTAATGTAAGTAACTGATTTTGAGTCGGCGCCAAACAAACTAGCAATTGAATTAGGTGAAGCGTAAAATGATGGCAGCGAGATGCACGGATGCGTTTTGATGACTTCTTTCATAGATAATGATCTTCGATAATTGTTTGTTTGGCGCCGACTCAAAATCAGTTTAGGAGCTCAATTATCATTTAGACTAAGAAGGTTTATTTTATTTTTTGCTTTTCAGTTGATTTTTTCGTCGGTTTAATTTTTTGTTAAAAAGTTTTCATTTTTCGATTTTTTGTGGCTAAAATCTACCAATTACTACCTTCTTGTTTTTTGATTACTTCCAAAATACTTACTTACCCACCTTACTTCAACTATTACCAGTTAATTAATATGATTATCTACTTTTACTATTTGTTGTAATATAAATTATTTTCGTTGTTCTGGTTAGTTTATTTCATTACTTTGTATATCATACCATCCTCTCATAAAATATACTGATTTTGACGGAACAAGAATAATGTCAGTAGCGATCTGTCATTGTCAACTACGTATGTGTGTGCCAATGTTCACTAGTGAAAAATCAATTATCCCCTATTTTCTACCCGTAAGGGTGGCTAATCCCTTTCGAAATCCAGATATAAGGTATACCCTATCTATTAAAAATAAATCATCCAAATCGAAGAACCCAGTACAAAGTTATGCCTGATAGAATCGGGTAACGGACCAGAATTCAGAGGGTGAGTGATCAATATCCTTCATTTCGCTACCCGTAGGGGTGGATTTCATCTTTAAAACTCAAAAGGCACCAAATTCGAAGTACACCCTATCCACAGAAAAAATAATTATCGAAATCGTACGCCTCAGTAAAAAGTTATGCGTGATCATACATAAAAAAATATGATGGAAAAACATAAAATATACGGGTCGAATAGAGAACCTCCTCCTTTTTGGTTTCGTCGGTTAAAAATAACTGAGAACAAAAAAAAACAATTCTTCAGACTCATAGTCAATATTTTATGTCAATACCTTTGTTTCATATAATATATTATCATCAGGCTCTTAGTTCCGAAGCTCCGACCCATTCGGAAGGGGGTGCTGAGCAGACGTAACGATCCGAGAATGACTTCTTTCTGCATGTGACCGGCTAGGGATTATGCCGATTCACGACATACTGATATAATCTTCAGGTTTGAGAGTAGCGTTGGCATCATTCCACCAAGGGCCCCTATAATCAGAACCACTATCTTTACAGAATTGTGGGGATAGAATATGCGGAGTTCAGAGAGTATTTTTTGATATTTTGTCCGTTTCTTCTCCTCTTTTCGCACGATGTTCGTCTCGACCAGAGCCAAAAGCTCAATGGCGTATATCGTTTTCGCAGAGTGGAAGAATTTTTGTATTTCGTATATATTTTATAAATACAAAATTCTTCCACTCCTGCTATTATTTTACGTGCACACAGCTCCAAAAACTTCAATCAAATTGTTTTCTGCTGGCAGTCGAAGAGGACTACATTAGGCTCGTTGGCTTGTATTTGCCCGCGCGTGTGAAATTAGTAGTTCCAATAATTTCGGAACTTCTCATATACCACAATGGACTCAATATTCCCCGGAGTGTACGGCAGCACCGTATGGGCGTCGTAAATGATAATACGGCACTCGTAACGCCCCTTTATGATGATGGATATAGGCTGAGACCGCATATGTTGAACATTCTGACAGCAAGTGCATGATGGTCTCAGGGGCTCCACGGCAGGCCCTGCATCTCGTGTCAGGGACCTTTATACCCATCACGCGGTTTCGGTAGAAAACGGTTTTGGAAACACCGTCCTGGCAAGCCATCTCAGGATCCTACTAGAGACGGCAGCCTCCTGGTGTCGGGGAAGGTACTACCGTGGAACGGACGATTTTTGGATGCCATAAAAGGTGCATCATTTTGCGAGTCTTCACGTCAATTACACGAAGTGTCCACTTTACTACCCCAAAGGCGTAGATTAGTATCGGAACGGCAATCATGTTGGTGGCAGAAACTTTGTTCATGCCCGACAGTTCTGATGACCAGATCTGCCGGAGTTTCTGGTGATACGATACTTGCTGCGGGGAGCGTTCTTCACCGCCAAGAAGTAGGGTGTAACGTTGTTGCACTGCTACGTAGGTATACGCCTTTCCGGCATCCAGATGGCGGAGGATGCTTCCATCTACCAGCTGCGAGTCCTCTCTGTAATCCTCGCATCGTCCTCTTCTGAGATGAACCAGTGACATTTATCCAACCCAAATTCCATACCGATAGCATGCGTGTACTTTTCCACCACCCTCAGAGAGTGCTGCAGATCTCCCTCACCCAAAGCATGAAGCCATATAAAATAGATGGGTGACCTTATGCCTTTGGTCTCCGGGGATGCCGCAGTTGTAACCACGGGTTTTTTTGAGCGAAACGGATAACGGCATAAGTGAGATGCAAGAAAGGAACACACCTCCCCTGAAGATAACCTGTTTCGTTTGGACTTTGGCTCCACCTAATATTATATAGTGGAGCGAGTCCTCCAGAGTGGCATCAATGATTCAATGCATCCCATTATTTGATCAAGTACCGCAAGGTATCTGAGCAAATGCAAGATCAACTCATGCGATGTTGAATCAGGCCACCGAAAGGTTGCGCTTATACGAGTCCTGCGTGATATATCTATCGATAGGCAGATTCTCCTTGCAGCCTATATCTTCCTTCGACCCTCTCTGCTCATATATCCGTTCGTACACCGTGTCAACCGCGAGGAGTATTCACGTGATTGAAATTCGGGTAAACAATTTGTAGCACGTGTTCAAGCATGTTATCGATCTGTAATTCTCCGTACTTGGGGATTAATTCGATTCGCCCCTCCATTAACCAAGCCGGAATATGCTGCTCTCCACTTAGCCACGAGTTGCAAACTATGGCTAAGTGGTGATGGGTACCAGGGAGTTTATTCCACCACAAGTTGGTCAACCCGTCTGGTCCTGGAGCAGCAAAGTTCTTCGAACCCTGCAGAGCTCTCCAAACTTCTTCGGGGGTTATCGGTTGGCGCAGTTCATGGGTATGAGGCTGTTGAAACCCCCCACAGGAGGCGTCAGGGCTGGACTGTCTATGTTGAGTGGCTGCGGATATTCGTAAATCTCTTTCCAGAAATTTTCCGACCGATCAGCGGTCGGCGGGTTTTCCACAACAAGCGGCGGTTGCTGAAACAAACGGGAGGGTTTCTCGCAGAACTGTTTGTTTTCCGCGTTTTTTTTCGCTTGCCGTGCAAGTGACATTTTCGCAGCCACTAGAATTTGTATACTATCAAGTGTTGCTTGATGGTTAACAGCACCCATTGATTCAATGTGTGATGGACTTGTCGCAACTCAGCTGAAATTTCATTATTATTATTACCATTATTATTTCACAAAATATATTATTTCTACTCATATTGGGATGAAATTAAATGACGAGTATGGTACACACACATGAGTGGGTGATCAAGTTCATTTTCCCTTTTTGAATACTGATAGAGAATTGAAAAAATATGAAGAAATGTTATGCTGACTATTTTCAATGACTTCAAAAGCTTTCTGCTCCAGTTTCTCCAAAGAGTTATCAAATCAGAGCCTCTTTACCTTATGGTATAGAGGTAAGCAAAGAAGATATATTTTATTGGTATTACACCCATTTTCATATTTTTAATAATGAATAGAGACAAAATCGTACTGTATTTCAATATAAAAAGCACAAATTCAATGGAAATATGTGGAGACATGGCATCGAGTGAGAAATCACTGAAAATGGGATTACTGAATTGGGGATAGCTAGTCATACACTATGGTTCAATGGAAATATGTGGAGACATGGCATCGAGTGAGAAATCACTGAAAATGAGATTACTGAATTGGGGATAGCTAGTCATACACTATGGTAAGAACAAAACAGAGTCCGATAATAACTAGACTGAACCCTAGACCCAGTATGCCCCTTGTCGAGGCTAGACAAGAAAATGCCTCCTCTTGTCTTGTCTCATCTCAACTAAGAGAAATTGTTCATCATGACAAGACAAGAATCCCGTTTCTTTCGACAAGAGAGGGCTTGTCTTACTTTGAGTGCCTCGCCTTCTATTGACTTCTCTCGACAAGACACTTCATCTTCGTATTCCATCCAACCTCTTATCTCAATGAGAATTTTTCAAATGATCATTCACAGGTAATCAGCGATGGCAATATTCAACTTATCCACTTGTTAGTGGTTCTGATTTTCAGAATTGAAAATATTTTGTTTTAAATTGTCATTAACCCATATCCTCCTTAATTATTATATTAAAATTCTGACACTTGTTAGAAATTCTAGAGATGAGTCTAAGAATCCACTGACCTTTACCTGAGTAATATAGACAACACACCAAGGCTTATGGAATAATCGTTAATTACGAAATTAGGAGGTAAATTTGAACTGAAAATTATACGATATTTAAACACCCCCGTATCATCCCCAATAATTTAAATGGAGTTCTGAAGCATTCAAATTAGGTAGAGAATCCAGGGATAAATCTATAGATTATCTGCACACCAGTGGCGATTGATCTGTCTGTTTTAATAAGACTAATGGATAGGAATTGAAAAAAAAATCAATTGAGTATTTGGAGCAAAATGTTCTGAAAACAAGAAATTCAATAGCAATCATCATCTCTATTGATTCCTTACATCACCACTGATGAAGATATTCTGTATTTATTCACCCCAACCTACCGAATAAGCAAATTATCACTTTTCTCTTAGACACGGGGGTGTTGTCATCAGAAGTGAGATAATTTCGGATATTTCAGAGCTGAAAATTGTTTAGGTAAAAAGTATAGTAGTAATGAATTCGATGCCCTGAATACGAATCTGGAAAAATTTCCAGCTTATCTCACTACCTAGTAATATTTTTTCAAAAAATCCGCAGGTCCATCACCACTGGCGTGCGGTGTATATTACTTCGGTATAAATTTCCTAAAAGATGAGCCAAAGCGGTTCTGAAATTTCAAAATGGCTGCTTTTCAAATACATGATATCTGATAAAACTTTTCGAGCTCCAAAACTTTCAATTCAGAAGTTCTTTGAGTTGTATACAAATAACGGAAAATTCCCATAAATTACTGTAGATATGTTTCAATGAATTCGTTATTATTGTTTGCCCTGTATGCTCTTTTTGTAAGTAATAATTTGTGAAATCGACCACTTCGGAATTCGGTTTAATTCGAATGGTAGTGATATTATGTTTTCTTCACCTTTATTCAATCTTTCGGAATCCATAATGTTATGATTATATACGTCAATTCATTTGTTATTTTATTGTCAAAATTATTTAGGTGATACCAGCATTTTCATTGAGGGCAATGAAATATTTTTCTGTTTTTCATTATACTCAGTTTTCTCAAAAAAAAAATGTATTCCCATTTCTACTTGAATATGCATTTTACAATTGATCTTCCAAGTAGAAGGAGATGAAGTGTATGTATATGAAATGTAATAGAAAAAAATCGATGACTTTCCCTATTATTTATCATCGCATAATTCAATACATTTTTTTTAAATAACCAAATCGAATAATATGAAACGTTCTCGAAATTACTGAAATGTGGTTAATAATACCCCGAAAATCCAAATCTTGGAACGATTAAAATATTTACAGTTTGCTGGATAATCTCCATAACCAAATTCTTGTTTTTTTCTGAATTCAAACCCGCTGCACTTTCTCATGCCAATAATGGCATATTAATTTCAACAACTCGCTCTTTACAACCACTAGCCAACCACACATTAGAAAAATCGATAATTGTACGGTATTTGCTCCCCTTTGTTCTCAAATCATATATTTATTCCCACAATGACTGTAGTCCACAGTTCTTGAACTCATACACGACAATTTGCACTAACTGTTTTGCTGCTTCTTTCATTAAATGTCTTTTATCATATATGTATAAAAGGTATAATGAAAATCAGAGAACCGCGGTTTGTAATTATCGGGGTAAAATATACTAGAGTCCCTGTGTATACGCAAATTGTTTTAGATTATCCGTGGTTCGTGAGCTATATTTATAATAATCGAGGTAAATGCAATAACATTCTTCACTGTTCAACAACAATTCTACCGTATTGTTCTTTCGATTCGAATGATTCTTGGATGTATTCAAGTACAATTTCAGTAATAAGGAGAAAATTATAATAATGAAGTAAATTAAATAATGACAAAAGTACTCAACATTTCACGGGTGACGATTTACAAAATGGAATGGTAGTGCGTGTATTCATTCATACCATATTTCAAATTTATATTTCATATGCTAGAAAAATATCTGATGAAACCACCAAACAATCGTACTATGTTTTCGTTGTTTTTGGATTCATAATCCTCCAGTAAATGAAAAAATAGAGAAATCAACCTAGAAAATGGTAGTGTAGGGGGAACAATTCATATAGGGTATTTTCAAAGTTGGGGCATTTTTCAAGAAACTCTAGAAATAGTCGAAATATGTAATTTGACCAGAATTAACCTACATACAGGATGTGAAATAACGGAGATATCATTATTTGCGAAGTATTGAAAATTCAAGTAGGAATTCCGAATTGGAACATACAACATACTGTTAACTGATGGACCACTGAAGGACAAAAATAAGAAGTTAGTCAGCAGCCAGTCAGAAAACAATACGCAATGAGCGCGTCTATTTCTTCTGAATTATTGCCTTTTCCTCCAGAGTTTGTAGCTACGTGTAATAATGAGAAACATACAAGGACTTCCCAAAAAATGTCCTTAAAAAAATAACCCAACCGTCGGTAGATCCATTGTGTCATGATACAGAGATTCAGAATGTTTGAAAAAACAACCTTAGGAACATAGTGAAGTGTTTAGACAGAAAAAATTTCATCCATACCATCATAGAAAGCCACAAGCGTTGAAACCACAGGATCGTCTGCACGAGTCAAATATTATTATGGCTTAAAATTTCACACACAAAATCTTGTGAAAAATTTTCATGACACCCTTGTCTGGGCAGTAGAAAATTTTCAAGATGTACAACAAACACATTTTTTTTTATTAAAGTGGGGATTTCTCTTCTGAAGTCGTGGTGGAAGCACAGATAACAGTCCCAATAATAATAATAATAATAATATACTTTAATCAACAATAGTTATCAAAACTATTACAATGATGTCCATAACAAATTGCCGAGAGCGTCAGTAAATGAAAGTATACACAGTAAACATACACGACAAGAAATATAACATAAATTATTAATAAAACACGAATACCGACGAACCACAGATATATAAATGTATACAACTAGACATACAGTGGTCCCAACAACCTCTTAAGAAATGAATTCGTAAAGTGTGTGAAAGTTCTTTTGGGTCAAGAAGTCTTTGAGCCTATTTTTAAAAATGATAATATTTGGCGCACCTTTCACTTCTTCAGGTAAATTATTATAGATGCTGCAGCCATTGTAGTACAAGTTTCTTTGCTAAAACTTGGTTGAGTGCTTTGCCGGAAGTAAATTGTTCTTAAATCTGGTAGAGTAACTATGCTTCGATCTATTGCAGCTGAACAATGGAAGATTCTTATGAACATAGCACGATATTTCGTATATGTAAGTATCAACTACGGTAAAAATTTTATTATTTTTATAAGACTCCCTGCATGAGTGTCCCCAGGGAAGATGACAGAGGATTCTCAACGCGGATTTTTGTAAAATTAATATTCTTGAACAATCAGTGCCAGCTCCCCAATTCATTATGTCATATCGAATTTGAGAAAGGGAAGCTGGAAAGGACCATCTGTACTTCTTCGGGGGCAATAGGTCAGAAAATCCTTCTGCACTGGTGGAGAACCTAGTCCTGTAGCACTGTAGCATTCACAAGTCATCCTGCAATATACAGAAAGTTCACTAGCAACATACACAAAGTTCCAGACCTGATGGTTAAAACGAGGTACATAAGTAATAAAATAGTCAACTGACATGTTTTCACAGGAGCCTCGTGCTCGGACCATCGGCATATCAGATTCGAGGTGGGTACTTGACAAGATATTTGATATTGAGACCCCAAATGTACAGACTGGGAAGGCTACAGGACAATACTACGAGACAGTTGGGGAAACGATATACGTTGAATGAGAAATACTGCAGTGATTGAGTTAGCAGCGAATCATATTCTAAGCTCGGTTCCGAATTGCTCACTTAAAATAAAAAAGAAATACAGAGCAAACACCTGGAAAAGAGAAGAGCATGAATTAGAGTGCTCTCCAATAGAGTCGAAGCATCATAAAGCTGGCTCCACGCTGATGGGATTCAATAAAGGCCAAGAGGAAATCCTGGAGAAAATTATGCCAAAGAATATCCGATTTACCCACAAGTGCAAGAATCCACAAGATCCTCTCTGGAGAACCGAAATAAAAAGTGGGTCTGATTAAACGATCTGATGGAACTATGATGAACTTTCGGAGGGAAACCTTCGAAGTTCTCGTATAAAACTTTTTTCGACCTAGTCTTGAGAATTGAAAGAAACTAAACGAAATCATCGAACCAGTGGCAGTTAATTGGGCCATTGACTACTGCGAGCTATAATAATCCAGGTATAAGTCCATGTATTGGAAGTTCTCCTGCATGAAGTACTTATCAGAAACAGTCAAAATCAATTGATCAAGATCATATCGGAGACCAAATCAGCACTGAAAGCTCTGATAGAATTCAGGTTAGTACGAAACTGCGTGAAAGCCTTCGAAACGTAGAAAGAAAAAACAGAAAAATGTTGCTATGGGTCCATGGACACAAAGGCTTTGAAGGAAATGGGAATTTCAACCTTCTGGCAGAAGGAGATACTATGAAGGAGTTCATAGGAGCAGAGCCCTTCTTTGGAATATCAAAGAGTATAGCCAAAAAAGTGTTCACAGAATGAACTGTGCAGAAAAAACTGGAGTACTGGTATGAAACAGTGGGACGAGTCCACTCGAAGGCATTTATACCAAACCCTTTGAATAGGAGAACAGCAGATTCAACGGACTGGAACGAAAAATTATCTACCGTATGGATCACAAGCAGCTGCAAAAACCTGAGAAAAGTATCACCAAGCGCCATCATCAACTTTGTCAGAAGATCGATATCTGGTAAGGTCGCAGAGATTATCGCTCCACTAGGAGAAAACCCGTATCCAACCCAAATAAAGGGGGAGAGAAAACGCGTGTGATTTATTTTTGTTTATTTGTGGGTAAATGTTTCATATTAGACGATTGAAGTAATATATAACAACATCCTGATAGGACTAGCTTCATTGGTAAATTTTCTAGCTACGCCCTTACTTACCTGATGTGTTTTTTCCAATAGATTCAAAAGCAATATCATTGGAACCATAGAAAGCATGGAAAATTCATTTTCATTGAGTAGAGAGCATGGGGACTCTTTTCAAGAAATATCAGATGAACCCAATATGCCGTTTTGTAGACTTAACATAGCAATCATTTGATATAATATATATATATATATATATATATATATATATATATATATATATATATATATATATATATATATATAAAACTGAGTTTAGGAAACACAAAAAACCAATTTTATGTTTTCCTTTGAGGTTGCAGTCAATAGAAATGGCCATGTAAAGAAGACTCTTTGTTAATTTGTCGAGCTTCGAAATACTTTATTTCAATCAAGACATCTGAAAAGAACAGAATCACATTGTAACAATGCTTTTTTTTATGAACTATAAAAAACTTACTAACTCGAGGTTGCTAACAGGAAAATATCGGTGCACATCACAAATAAAATCTTTAAAAATCAGTTTGTAAAAAACATCTTCGAATACTTGAAGTAGTCGAAGATGCTTTTTACAAACTGATTTTTAAAGATTTTATTTGTGATGTGCACCGATATTTTCCGTTAGCAACCTCGAGTTAGTAAGTTTTATTTTATTGTTCATAAAAAAGAGCATTGTTACAATGTGATTTTGTTCTTCTCAGATGTCTTGAGTATTTCGAAAGCTCGACAAATTAACAAAGAGTCTTCTTTACATGGCCATTTCCTATTGACTGCAACCTCAAAGGAAAACATAAAATTGGTTTTTTGTGTTTACTAAACTCAGTTTCTTTCAACTAGTCCCTCTTCTAAATATATATATATATATATATGTAGATATATATGTATATATATATACAAGCTGATTCTATGTGGGGTTGCAGTCAAGTATGAGGCTGATTAGGAAAACTCTTTGGTATCCGTCAAGCTTTCGGCAATCTTTATTGCCTTCCTCAGGACAACTACAATTGTATGGATTACATTATGAAATTATATATTATTTGTCTACTCACTAACGTGAGATTGATGTAAAATTAGCACATTAAATGAACATATATACATATATATATAATATATATATATATATATAATATATATATAAATATATATATATTTATATATATATATATATATATTTATATATATATATATATATATATATATATATATATATATATATATATATGAAAGGAAAAATTGTGGCATATCAGACAAATTATTAAATTAAAGAAAAAAAACATCCTCAAGCGGGATTCGAACCCACGATCTCTGAATCTCTAGTCAGATGCTCCAACCAGCTGAGCTACTTAGGACATAGGCACGTCCGCATATTTATGAATTGCTTTTTCCCATGATTCAATGTTAGTGTTAGGACGATAGAAAAGATCTCGAGTCAATGGCCATCAAGACCAATTTACCTTTCACCCCAACATCACCATCGACGTGACGGTGTCAATCGAAGTTCAGGAAGATGATTTCAACCACTGATGAGATTTTGCCCAATATATAATACTATGTGAAAAATTGCGTCTGAGGAAATACATGAAAGGAAAAATTGTGGCATTTCAGACAAATTATTAAATTGAAAAAAAACATCCTCAAGCGGAATTCGAACCCACGACCTCTAAATATCTAGTCAGATGCTCTTATCAACTGAGCTACTGAGGACATATATACGCCCACATATTTGTAAATCGCTTTTTCCCATGATTCAATGTTAGTGTTAGGACGATAGAAAAGATCTCGAGTACTTATCAATGGCCATCAAGACCAATTTACCTTCCACCCTAACATCACCATCGAGCTTCACGTACGTACACCAGAGTATGAAATTAAAAGTTTTATTCCGTTTTCTAAAAACAACTTTTAAAATAGCCCATTATCCTACTTAAAACAGGAATAACAATGTCAATGTCATAAATGATTATAACATGACTCATGATCGTAACGAATATTGGTAATATATATATAATATCAAAATAGGCTGTGCCAGGTAAAACGTAGATACATTTGTCAAATTCAGGTTGCTAGGCTGACGCGTTATTTTGTTTTAATAATGTCGGGCTTCACTCAAATTTCCACTTCTTATTTGATCATGGATTTGAAGCCTGTAAAAGTGTGAAAAAAATTGAATAACAATTATATGAATTCAATACATTATATTCCTTCAGGAATAGTTCAAGAATCATTAGTATTATCACATGAAAAATCCCCAGAAAGATACCAAATATGCTACAAAAACGTCATTTAATGAACAAATATGAGAAGATATGTTCTTGATTTTCTGAAAAGTATTGAATGTATGGTGATATGTAGGCGAGTTACCTGAGAAAATTAAAAGACCATGTTTTGGAGCTGTTAGTCCATAATATCTATCAGAAAACAGGCTATGATTGGAAATAATTCTATTCATCTATTATTATATTGCCTAAAGCTAATCTTTCAGTCGCAGATGATTTCAAAGGTATCTAAATCAAAATGAAATACGTGGAGAATGTCAAGTATAATTGACATTCTCAATGAACAAAGATAAACAAGAGGATTTATTGGAATCTAGCATTGAAAAGTCGGAAATATAATTATCACTGGTCTAGGAATTTCCGACAAAGTTACAATTGTCTTTGATAGTGAAGTTTTCCAACAAAATCAGTTTATTATTCTTATGTGAAACGAGAAGAATACCTGGAATTTCCATAGGAAAACAATTTAAGAGCTTTGTAAGAGATCTGAGAAACCAATAAATAGCAATATCTGACCACTATGGCGTTCATTTATAACTCCTCGGAGATGTTTACTAATTTCGCCATGCCCGGTCGTCTACTCCCTAAGGATGATATGTGACGTCACGAACTCTACAAATTACGTCACACACAAATACCCATAGATATCTATTAGAGGAGCAAATATGCGACCGCGGCGGGTCGTGCCAACTTGTGATTGAGTTAGCCGTTCTCTTCGAGATTCTCACTCGGTGATCAGGCATTGATTAAACTCGGATCTATTCCCACACCGCACTGCTCATCAGCCAACAAATTATGCGAAGGAGGCTTTTTCGCTTTGGACCAATTTCGAAGGAATTGCATCTCTGGATGGGAAATAATTTCCTATCAGTGGTATCATTTTTGTTGGGGAGTGATAATAATGTACCAATTATAGTACAATGCGTCTGCTGAAAAACACGAAACAATAATTTTTCGCTAGAACAGTGAGTCAATCAAAACACGTCAATCTTATCCTCAGTTCCATGTGAACATCTGTATAACGGCATCATTGATTTTTTTTGAGTATTTATCCATGATGGGCGTTTATTTGTACAGTGCACGCATATAAACCCACACTACTGTTAATTTTCGGATGTTTTGATGTAAAACAGTCGGAGAAAAACTCCGTTGAACTATACAGGGTGATTCAAAAGTACTTTGACAAACTTCAGGAGGGGATTTCTCACAATATTCTAATATGAATTGTCCAGATGAATATATGCCCGGAAACGCTTCGTTTGCAAGATACAGGGTGTTGAAGTTTTATGTTTATTTCCGTTTTTTTTAATAACTTTCGAAATACTGACCTTAATTAAACGTAAAATTGGTATTGAGAGGTTTTTTGAGGTGTCGCATTCGAACTTATGTTATTATTGCTCTTGCTCGTAGGGGGCGCCACCTACACGTCTTTTTCTTTTTTGAAGATTTATAACTTTTAATTCACTTCTAGCACATTTTTCAGTGAAAAAATAATTTTTCTATCATATCTACTAAAAAAGCTACTCTTGTTACAAATCGCTATAAGCAACCGTTTTCTAAATATTTGGACTTCAATATTTCAAGTCGATTATTTGATAATCGATGCGTGTTGAAGTTATTACCATTATTTTGCATTTTTCACACGAATGCTTAGGACGTGAATTGTCAAATTCGAACCTCATGTTATTATTTCTCTTACACGTCTTTTTCTTTTTTGAATATTCATAACTTTTTTGAGCGTACCTTTAGCACATTTTTAGTAATAAAATCAATTCCTCTTCATATCTACGTAAAAAAGCTACCTTGTTATTAGTCGCTATAAGCAACTGTTTTCTAGATATTTGGACTTGAAAATTTCAAGTCGATTATTTGATAATCGATGCGTGTTGAAGTTATGCTCAGAAAATGAATTTGACGTTTAAGTAAGTAGTTTTTTTTGTAGGGGGCGCCACCTGTTCTATTTATTTTTACTCGTTTGAAATAGTTATTTTTGTATCAAGGGTGCAAAATCTGTATTTGTTCTGATAAAATGTGCAACAAGAATCAATATTTTATTTCAAGAAATTTTGAATATGTAGAATAAATTAAAATAAAAGAAACTAAATTGTATTCAAATGGAATTGTTCAAAGTACCCACCTTCAGCGAAGATACAGGCATTCAGTCTTCTAGTCATTGAATCTCGTACCCGCTCGAAAATTATTGGTGTGTTCCTCAATATATTCACAGGCGTCTACCATTTGGTTTCTTAGTTCTTTCTTGTTCGCTACTGGAGTTTTACAAACAAGTGTCCTCAAATGTCCCCCAAAAAAAATATAGCGGGTTTAGATCTGGGAACCTTGGTGGCCACGCTTGGTTAGGTTCTTCTACACCCCTACCGATCCATCGATTTGGATAGACAGTGTTAAGGAATCTCCTAGCTACAACGTTAAAATGGGCCGGAGCCCCATCATACATGAACCACATGCGGATACGAATATCTACTGGTACACTCTGAAATAGTCCCGGCAATTCATTTTCTAAAAAGTATCTGTAACTTGCGTCATTCAGTCGGAACGGAAGGAAGAAAGGACCTCTCAAGTAATTATCAAATATAGCTGCCCATATGTATGTATGTATGTATGTATGTATGTATGTATGTAAATGTTTACAGAAAATTTACTGATAAAGTCTTTCACTAACTGCGTGCGGATTTTCCAGAGCCCAAACATGGTTGTTATGAAAGTTTGTGATAGCATTTCGGGAGAAGTTTGCCTTGTCCGTGAAGAGTACATATCTCAAAAATTAAGGATGTCCAGCCAATTTTCTCAAAAACCACTGACACATGGTAATGCGAAGGGGAAAGTCTCGTGGCAAAAGAGCTTGTACCCTTTGAATATGGTATGGATAAAATTGTTGATCGGGGATAATTCTCCAAACTGTGGACTTAGTAGAATTGAGAGCTTCAGCAATTATTCTTGTACTTGTTTCTGGATTCTCCTCGAAGAGCATTCAAAACCAGCTTCTTCCAATTCTGGGGTTCGGAACTGCTCGTGGTCTTCCAATAATATCAGCTGCCCTCTTAAAGCTACCTGTTTCTGCCAAACGACGGTAGAGACTGGTAAATGTTGGAGCTGAAGGCAGTACTCGATTAGAAAATCGCTCCTGGTAAAACGTCTTGCTTCGCGGCATTGCCATCCGCAAGCCCATAAACGAAATGCTTATCGGCTAAATGAGAATTATTATTTAAATAATCCATTTTTTCACAATTTGTGTTTTAAAACTTACAGAAACTCCAACAAAACAACAAAACGTTTAACTGTCACATAATATGTAATAACCCAAACTAGTTACTTAAACGTCAAATACATTTCCTAAGAATTCTTGTGAAAAATGCAAATAATGGTATAACTCGATTATCAAATAATCGACTTAAGTTTCCAAGTCCAAATATCTAGAAAACGGTTGCTTATAGCGACTTGTAACAGGTAGAGCTTTTTCACGTAGATATGATAGTGAAATTGATTTTTTCACTGTAAAATGTGCTAGAAGTACGCTCAAAAAAGTTATGGATCTTCAAAAAAGAAAAAGACGTGTAGGTGGCGCCTCCCTACGGGTAAGAGCAATAATAACATCAGGTTCGAATTTGACACCTTGAAAAACCTCTTAACACCAATTTTCGTTTAATTAAGGTCAGTATTTCGGAAGTTATTTGAAAAAAACGAAAATAAAAATAAAACTTTAACACCCTGTATTTTGGAAACGGAGCGTTTCCGGACTTATATTTATTCGGATAATTCATATTAGAATATTGTGAGGAATCACCTCCTGAAGTTTGTCAAAGTACTTTTGAATCACCCTGTATATCGTATACTACTTTCTAAAAAAGTGCAGTTAGTTATCGAATGAGCTGGTGGCTACATAACAGAAAAAAAACATGAGGTCGAGTGGCATATTGTATAAGTGGAGACATGATATTTGATCCAAATCCATTGCTCTTAAATACTCAGGTTTCATTACCTATAAAGAAATAACTATTTGATGGTGGAAAGCCATGAACTTACTCGATCACCTGATTATATTAATGAAAATTAATCTGGCCTAGTGAATTTGTACTATAGGAAAAGCTATATAGGAGGGGGTGTCGCTGTCTATAAATGAAAAAATATTTTTCCTGTAAAAAACATTGACGTAAACACATTTTGTTGTGAAAATACCTCTGGATTAGGTGCTGCATTTTTATGTCGAATAATTCTGAAACTATTTATTTTTCTCGTAGCACTTAAGATGAGATTTTTAATACGTCTATGAACTATTGAGTTGCTATTATAAACCTGATATTAGAATAATGTTACAAGAAGACTTTATATCGACTTCCTACAATATGTCTAATGATTCTGATGGATTTATGAAAACTTCATCATGTTTCTCTACATGAAGTGGAATGGCCAACACGTGTCTCCGAAAAAAGATTTTTCTATTATAAATTACATATTTTAAATTTGATCATGATGGTCTCTGTTGAGTTTTTGATATAAACATATCTGACTCAATAACCTAAATTATCATATTTAAGATTAATAATTCTGAAACAAATTCTGAATTCTGAAAAGAAATCATTTTTTGAAAGTTGGATTGACATTCTTCAGCTATCCGATATCAATAGCGCTTTCAAAGTTTTTAATGTAATCATTATTCACTACTTCAATGTACAATCAATCATATCCTTCTTTTATGGATATCGACTTCTTTTATTTCTCTTTGGTTGATATCCCAAATAGAAGATCGCCATTTCCATTCTCTTCCGCTATCAGCATGGATAGGTAATGAATGATCTATTGATCCATGCGCAGCGTTCTTTTATCAAAGAAGAATCAAAATAATCATTTATCCCATTCCGGTTTCTGTTTTTATTTTTCTTTATGTCCAAAATTTGAATTGGAGTCATTTTTCGTATTAGAATTCAGCGTTAATGAGTGGAGCCACATGTCTATTATCACATTATCTGTAGAAATTCTTGGTGATGAACCGAATTTCTGTCATTCACAAAAATCAATGATATTGTACGGCAGCATTTGAGCCAGTGCACTTTCCTTCACTATTGCTGCCTCAGCATAGCAGTAAAGTGGGTTTATTTTTGTATTCAAGGAAAATTGTTATTTGAATATAACTATAGGACAGTTGTATTAGTTGTCTATGAGAACCATACACCTAAATCCCGATGACGATGTTTTTCCCTCTGCAAGTGGTAGTTTTATTGGTCTGCCAGTGTTGCTATTGCGATATCTCAAATATGAATTGTTGACATACTTTAGTTAAGACATCAATATTGTTCTCAAGTATTTTTCTTAGTTATTATTTTGTTCATCTTAGTGAAACTTTTTTTTTATTCTTAGAGCTTTGAAGCTACCAAGCGATATCTTGTCGAATCTGGTTGCATTTAGATTTCCGAGCTTGAAGCCATGTAAGCCGACACCAGCCCTGGACTAGCCAACTTATTCCCGTTTTCTTCTATGGAGTCTGACAGACTAGATCGACCCCTTTTTGATAATGCTGCTGGTCTTCTTGGGGTTTCTCTGGAAAACCTTACCTCATGTCTTTGCTGCGAACTTTCTATAAATTCTCATCTTGGTCTCGTTGTCTCCAAGCAGTTTTCCATAAACTGATATGCTTCTTCATGAATTTATCATTTCGTTTTCTCCAGAATGCTTTTTCCTACCTAGCATTTTCAACTGAGTAGGCCGTTAATGGATCTGGAAATTCCTTTTGTTCCTGGTATATTTTTGAAATTCCTCTTTCCAAAATGCCTCTGATAACTGCAATTGGTTTTTTTATAATAAGGGGCATACTGGGAAACATAATATAATAAAAATACCAGTGTACCAGTATACCACCAACCGATATAATATAAAATCAATAACTCTATGCAGTGAGGAATAGAGGGGTGCGATACAAAGAAACTGGTGGTTCCTTAGATATGGAAAGATTCCAATGTGTTTTCAGGAAATACTTATAAAGCGTTCACTCATTAATTTTGTCATTTGATGTCAGTTTCTGGTTCGTTAGGTGTAGAAGGATTCCAATGAGCTTCCAAGAAAGACTTAGATATCGTTCACTCATTAATTTTATTCAATTAATGTCGTTTCTGGTCTCCCAAACCCTTGTTTTTTGAAGTTTTCTATAACCACTTTGATTTTTCTCACCTAGTTTAATTACTGCTAGTATAAAATAAGTTAATATTTTCTACTTTTTGAAGTTATTGTATATAATCCATTCCATCGAAAAACCGGTTGACAAGAACTCAAATTCACGAATAAACAATTAAACACCCTTAGATTGTTTCAACCCTTCATAACCGTTACTAAATCAACCCTCCAATTCAAGAAAATAAAAATCATCCTATGGTATGCGTGGTCATGAACTCGGGGCTTCTAGTGAGCTCATAGTCATCACCTAACCTTGATATAAAACAAAGGTACAACGGACAACCCTAAAGAAAAACTAGTTTAACATTTTTCTTTTAATCTCCAATATAATCAGTAATAACGAGTGAAGGGGAAAAAGGGTTCAGAACAGGGTACTTAATATGCATATGCCCTATTACTGAAGCTTTGATTAACATATGTGTTAAGGGTCAGTTGGAATATGCAGGAAGCCGAGTGTTTGATTGATGCCATCTTGAAAGAATATGTGACGGGTATTCAACTGACCCTTGAACATGTATGATGAATCATAAGTTGTTCCCCTCTTCCGAACTGTGATTCTCAGGCGATGTTATAAATAGTATTTCAAGTAACCATTATTATTATTTACAACTTGAAAATCAAGAAAAATATAACCGTCTGTGTGTGTGTCTGTCCATCCACCCCACGCTGAAACCAGAACAATCTTACGCAAAATTAATAGAACGGAATTTTAAAACCATATCAATAGTTTACAGAAATTCCAGAAATAAATAAGCGGTAGTGTATATTTTGTGATATTTTATAGATTTAGTCCTCTGTATATCAACTTAACTCCAGGAGTTTTTGTCATATATATATATATATATATATATATATATTCTTTTTACTTGAAGTGCGAACAATTCTAACTTCAACGATGTACCACACTTGATAGTTTACATACGTCAAACTGACAGAATGAGAAAATGTCAACAATTACAAAATTCTATAATAAAGAATTTATTGAAATCAGAAACTATAGAAGCTGCTCAAAATGTCTATCATTATAATTCATAGCTTCAAAGCACCTTGTCAGTTTGCTCGTACAATATCTCCTATCCACTTCCTCCGTTACTAGTTTCATACACTACTTTTTTCAAATATCTCCACAGAAAAAATCTAGTGGTGTCAGATCTAGCGAACGTGCAGGCCACCGAATGGAACCTCCGTTTCCTATCCATCGATCTGGGAATTTTTTATCGAGATATTCGGTTAGAATGGTGATTATGTGGTGGATCACCATCTTGTTCCCACCACATGACTTTCTTGTTGAGGAATATAATGTAACAGTCCCTGTAGTTCATTCTGCATGAATTCTAATACCTCTGCCCAGTTAGTAATTGTTGATAAAAATAAGGGCCTATCAAAGGTCCATTGAACAACGCACACCATACATTCCGATCCCACATGGTTTGGAAATGCACACCAATAATGCATGTTATGCCGGTTCACTATCCCATTATTGTGAAATCTTGATTCGTCACTCCACATGATCCGAATCAACAAATTTTTGATTATTTCAATCAACACTTTCATACTTGCCAAACATTTTTTTTTCCAAATTCAGGGGGTCGAAGCCCCTGGTGCATGTGTATTCTGTGAGATGATAACTTTGTGCTTTTATGATTCTGTGCACAGACACTTACTTATTCCAACTTCGTCAGATAGTGCTCGAGTAGAAATGTACGTGTAAGCCTCCATGAGGCCAGTAAATTGATACTATTTCCTCAGTACATGTTGGTGCAGCATGTTGGACGTGCTTACCTTTTCCTGGAAATATTCCTGTTCTCATTTTGCTCTCAACATAGGAAAATCTAGTATGATTAGGCACTCTCCGATTGGGAAAACGTTGTTGGTATAATTCTACAGCAGTACGAGCATTTTTCTGGCACTCACAAAAAATTAACAACATATCAACATACTCATTTGGAGTAAACGTGAAGGGCATTTTCTTGATTGGAGGTACAAACCGATTGAAAAACCCGTGCAAGAACAACTGTCGAAAAACGAAGATAATAAAAACAACAGAAGAAAAACTGTCTAACACATTGACAGTTTTTATCAATCGATTCGAATAAAGTACAGTGTTACCCAAAAACGTATACAATGAATTATTCATCACTAAATGCTGTTTACTTTGAAATTTCAAATGTTGTATGTTGGACGTCTGTTGAAATATCAAGAGTGGGTGGTGGTTTCTCAGAGTAGTTTGACATAAGTTAAATTTGACAAAACATCTCCAAAGACATAGTACAAATATATATATAAATATATATATATATATATATATATATATATATATATATATATATATATAATATATATATATATATTCTTTATATTCTACATTTTCTTTAGAACAAAAACTTGAAAAGATTGATGGATTCATTTATGGAAAAAATCTTCAGTCCTTGGATACTTTCAATCCATGTAGTTTCAGGCGGTTTTCAATTGATTCCAATCAAAACTCGTATAATATCTTTGGATCCCTGCAATGATTGCCCCCAATCTCAGTAAAGGACTTCTTGTACTATGATATACATTTTCAATTACTTTCAAAACGGTGGATGTGCAAAATGGTCATGAATCAATTGCAATATACAATGTCAACCCCCATCACAGATACAAAATTCATTGAAAAGAAAGGGACTGATGAGTTGGGTGAGTTGAAAGAAATAGGTGTACATTTATCAATGATATTGAAATTTTGTGCAAATCATTTGTGCACAAGTTGTCCGATATTGCTATGGAACTAGAATTATTTTTATTCAATGTACTACAGCCTCTAATTTTAAGTACATAACCGTTTTATTAAGAAACTATATAAATATGTCCATTAAAGTTCTTCCATTCTGTTTTTAACAGTATCCTCGATATTCCTTCCTTTCATATATATAGTTATATATATATATATATATATATATATATATATATATATATATATATATATATATATACTACATGGTGCAGTCTAACTTCTTGCACACCCGTGAATGACAAATGGTTAAAAATTCATATTCTTTGTTAATATTTTTTTCATATTTGCCGAAATTTTGGTAAACGAGAAACAGTTTTTATACATTTTTTTTCTGGACTTACGTTGAAATAGCAGAGGATTTTTTTAATTATTTGATGGACTATCAACTATTAGAGGTTTTGCGAGAAGTTAGATAACACCTTGTGCTCCAAGAGTATGTAGGCCAATCAATAGAGATTTTCTGGTCTATTGATTTTGTGACAAAAATAGTACCAGGAAACCATCATACGAAAGATGGTTCGTAGTTATATTCTGTTATGTTTCCTACCCACAACTGGCATTGCTTGATTTGTTATGAACATTTAAAAGCAATTTTTTATCGTTCTCGACTTTTAATTCGAACACTAATGAAACAATCTTGATACGATTAGTAGAGAATGAAAATGCAAAAAAATAAGATGATATAGTAGTGATGACTATGTTCTTCATGTGTGAAAAACTCAGGCGGTGTGAAATATTTAATGCACTATATTGCACCAGACCTTTTTTTTGGCAGGAGGAAATACTTCACGTACATTAGGCACTTGGAATCCATCGAATCATGGTAGAGAGGGACTCACCAGCAGGTTGGCTGGCATACCCACTGGAATCTTATCCTTTCTATTTCCGGAATCATCGTTGAGATATATCATCAGAAATAGCGGCTGTCTTCTCACCTAACTTGTCTATCGACCTTGTCTTTCTCGCTCCTCTTTCTCCTTCTGTTTTTAACACGGTGGTAGTGAAGTAGTGTATTTCCTTCCAGTTTTCATTGGATTTAGTCATATTGCTGATTATTTCATCTTCCCCCAGGACTACCCCCAAGTATGTATTTACCGTGAGCCTGTGCACCGTCCATCTTGGGCAGCTGGATAGTATGTTGTACATTGTCAGTTCCTTGACAGTAAATGCAATTTTCATTATCGGCCTTCCTTATTCTCTTAAGATAGTTGTGAAGCACCCGTGGCCCGTTAGCACCTGGGTCAGAAAATAATATGTCTACCTGTGCTCGCACTTGATCCACGATCTGGGATCAATTTTTTTGTCAATTGCGCCACGTCCTCAGTTTCCCTATTCTTTCTTGCTTTGCCTGTAGAGTCCTCTCTCTCTCTTCTTCAGTGCAGTTTGTGACTTTTCTTCCTATGGTATATGCGTGCCCTTTCCTCAGCCAGCAATTGTATAGGGATTTCTCCCGTTTCCACATATAGAGCGTCAGTAGGTTCTTACTCGAGTTTCAATCTTGATATAAAAAAAATGACTAATATGTATTTATACCTATAGTTCAACTTTGACCTGTTAAATGTTAAAATACAATTATGTCCTGCCTGTCAGCGAAAGTAACACTCAACAGCGAAAGTAACACGAATTAATCTCAAATGAAAGCAGCATACAGGATAAACAAAAATTATTGATTTTCATGAATGGGATTCAACATCGATTCTATAAACTTTTCGAGTAAAAGTTGTGGAGCTCATGAAGCTCTATCAAAAAACCTAGTTTGCCAATATTGGTATAAAAAGGAAATAATTGCTTTGGATGCGTGACGTAGGTTATTCCGTGAGTTATAGATTCGAGAGCTTATCGCTGAAAGCTTTCAGTTCGAATACAGAAGCGACAAGCTTTCGAATCTCACGGAAAAACCTACATCAAACAACCAAAGCAATTATTTTTTACTTTTTAGCTCATTTGGAACAAAAAAATCATGAATTATTTCATTTTGTGCTTTCTAGTAAGAACGCTTCAATCTATGCATTTCTGTATCGTTAAATGCCTAGTTCTTCAATGAGGAGACCATCTGAAGATTGATTAACTCGGTCGCCATCCTGGAGCTGCCATCTTCAATTCATGAATTTTTACAAACAATCAATAATTTATGAATAAATTCATAATATCTGACCCCAAAAACAACGACATACCAATTTTGAATAGAAACGGTCCATAATCACAAAACTCATCCACCATCTTGGAGCCGCCATCCAGATTTCATGAATTTTGACGATAAATTCATAATCTCCGACGTCAAAAACCCCTACATACCAATTTTTAATAGAATCGGACCATAATTACAAAACTCATCTGCCAGCTTGAATTTATTAACTTTGACAAAATTCATGATCTCCAAACCTCAAAAACCTCCACTCTGCAACTTTCAAATCTTCAATTTGGAATGTTGACAAAAAAATCTAATCTGTGACCCCGAAAACACCCACATACCAATTTTGAATAGAAATGGACCATAATCACAGGTATCGTCGGCCATCTTGGAGCCACCATTGTGATTTTATGAATTTCGACAAAAAAATCACAATCTTCGACCCTGAAAACTCCCATATACCAATTTCGAATCGAATCAGACCACAAACACAAATCTCGTCCACAATCTTGGAGCCGCCATTTGGTGTTTTTTTCTAACTAAAATTCTATATTGCATTGTTACGGGAACTTCGAACACAGGTGAAATCAAATAAAAGCTTGTAAAAATTATTCTCCTAATACCAATATAATGATTTAAAAAAATGTGGTATTTTTCTTCATATTCCATCTGCACAGATATGGATTTTTTTTCAATTAACTCACGTTGAGGAGCAAGTGGTGCCATTTTGCGCCATTTATTGAAGTCGTTTTCACGGATATCTTACAAATTACTAACATCGAATAAAAAAAATCTATAAAAAAGTAGGACCTTCTCAAAATCCAAGCGGGCTTAGCTGCAGTCATAAGAGAAGGAGCAACACGAAGAAATAATAGATGTGTTGAATAGAAAACAGCTAGAGAATTATATCAGAGGTGGTAGGTGTTCTGGGGTAAACTAACTGAAAGATATGGTAAGTTGCGATATAAATGGTCTGGTGGCGAACATTTTTTTTAAATTACACGGATAACTTACAAGTTCTGATTTTGAACTATAGTGCATGAAATGAACGAATTCCGAAATCAGTCCGCAGTTGCCACATTTATTCGTCCCTAAAATGTTCATAAAAAAATGCCCTTGGATGTGAATGATCCATTATCCAAAACAAGGGTCGATCCAACATTATATCAAAATGAAACATGATGGGAATTAATGGCACTCAGTACAATTTTACACTTGGAACACAGACCTCAGTAAATCATTCTGCTGGTTGACTTCGTCTTACCAAATTCATTCAATGTTGAACTCTTTTTTTGTAATATATAATATTACTCTACAATAAATACGGTTTTATACAGAGAAATTACACTTAAAAACATTTCTGATTTCTAGAGAGTATTATTTCTCATAAGAGTTGTGCATTCTCTCATACATTCTCAGCATTCTCTCATACTATCTCAACATTCTCATTCGAATATTGAATGGAAATATTTTTTTGAAAATCGAAAAATATACGAAGAAAATGATCTCATGAACTTTCTGTTCATATTTTCAAACAAATCAAGTATTTTTTCATTTCAATTTATGAAAGTCAATGCGATTTTTTTTTCGAAACAATGTTTTCTGAAACATTCATGATTCTTTTGGTTGTTTGAATTGCACACATTCGAAATAAATCAGGAGCAGTAGCAAACTGGCAAAATTGCAATATTCACAATTTTCTTATCATCAATTATCCATTATTACTTCTCAATGATTGGCTTGTACTCGTTTACCGAAAGGAATTCTATTCAAGATTCGAGGTTCGGAAAACCAATCTATCTGAGAAACCAAGAAGTTTGCAATGCTTGCTGAATTCTTGCTCGCTTATCTTGAGTAAAAGCAATGGAAAATGATCACCTTTGCAGATCTGAATCAGATTACCTGTTGCTTCTTCTCGCATGAATATTTATTTCACAATCTGACAATGCACATTCGAACTCCCCTTTTAGTGTCCATCCTATACAGTTCCGGCTAGTTGTCGGGATCAAGTGAGCAACTTCAAAACAAAGGGTGACCAGTTTTTGCAACCCCGTATTGTCTGAAATGACATGGGAACCCTGCGTGATTTATTTCCCGACATGTTTTTTATGACATCAGGTGGACTATTTTAAAGAAAATTATACTAGACAATGGGTTTTAACTGACGGTTATTTTGAATACTAGGTTTCATAAGATTAAATAAATGCGAGTGTTACATTCAGTTATCTCAAGGATGAATAAATTCAGCTGTTTCAACGTGTAATGCATATCATGAACACTTTACAAATAGCCAAACAAATCAATGGTGAATCTCTTTCACCTTTATGAATTAATTTCGTTAATCTATGCCATTTGAGGATCTTGGTTATCATCTTTCCAGGAATTTGAAACTGCTGTTCAATCGCACGACATGGTGGCAGTAACTGAAACATGGGTGACAAATGATTTGAGCGATGACACTCTATCAATGGTAGTTATATATATATATATATATATATATATATATATATATATATATATATATATATATATATATATATATATATATATATATATAGAAAAATGGTAATTGATCTTGAGGATGCAGTCAATACTGGGCTGGTTTAAAGAAAACTCTTTGTTATTTGTCGAGCTTTCGGAAATGTTTATTCCCTTTATCAAGACATCTATAAAAAACAGTTTGATCAAAGCAAAACAATTGCATAAAAATATAGGTTAGGAAACTTACTAAACTTTGAGGTTTATAGTAGAAATCAGCGTCATTGCAGTGAAAACAGACAATCATTTAACATATAAACATTCTTACAGTCATTAATGGTATACTAAACACAATACTAACAATTGAAATTTCAACGTTTTTTTAAAAATTTAAACATGGCCATCGGCATTCTCGTGCTCGAGGAAGATTGGAACAAGGACGGAAACAACCCGATTGTCAACTGTCAGCTGTCCTCGTCATGGAGTGTCTAACAGGGTCATGCCAACAGTATGACCAACCAACACGAAAACGAAAAATATTTATCTAACAAATTATTGTACTGATTTGGGTAACTCATTTTTATGAACATTCAGAAGGAAAAAACATTCTAATTTATAATTTTAATAGTGGAAATGATTCGAAATATTCAAAATTGCATTATTCATTGTTTGATTGCTCATTGTTGTAGGTATGTGGAGGGGAGAGTTCTAGTTTTAGAATGTAGTGGTAAATATTACTTAAATTATTCAAATCTGTTTTCTTGTTCATACTGTTAACATCACTCTTAATGAAAAACATTTCTTTGAACAATCTTTTGTGTAGATTATTCTCTGTGCAAAGTACTTTTACTTGGTTATAATCCATGATATGTTTACTGGAGATGACATGGTCAGCCAGTGCACACGTCACTTTTTTCCCATTACAATCGCTTCTATGGGACGTTAAGCGTCCAGATAGATTCCTTGATGTCTGTCCAACGTATATTTTGTCACAACCCTGACATGGAATTTTGTATACAACATTTGATTTTTCTAAAGTTTGTAATTTGGTTTTGGTTTTTGTAAACAGACTGTTGGTAGTTGTCACGATGCGTTGTGCAATTTTGATGTTTTCATTTTTAAAGACATTAATGAGTTTAGGTGTTAATGATTGGTAATATGGTAGAGAGCAGAAAAAAGGAGAAGATATATTATTGGAAGGTGCCTCATCATCGTGTTGATTGACTTCAGTTTGAAAAAGATTAATGTTGTTTACCAAGTTATTATTAGTAGTTGACAAATTGTCGACAGCGACTGGTACATTACTCTGAGAAGAGCTGAATAGAAGTTTGTTAATAATCTTTGGAGGATAAGAATTTTCAACGAGGATACCTTTTAATTCATTTATATATATATATATATATATATATATATATATATATATATATATATATATATATATATTTATATATACAGGGTGTAACTGAATAAGTGTAAAACATTTAAGGAGGTGATTCCTCATCGAAAAAAAGATAGGATCTTTCATATAAAGAAACTTCATTGGAGCATCCCTTGTTAAGATACAGCCCCTTAAAGGGGGTACATAAAATTTGTATAACAATTTTTTTCACAAGCACTGAAAAAGTTACAATATTGAAATTAACCTGACGTTTTGTACTACCAAAAAGACACTTAGCCAGTAATTTATTTGGTTTACCCCATGGTTGTAAGGTGAAAAACGCAACCCCTAAAATTTATTTCCAATGTAACTTTTTGTCTTATTATTTGTTTACCATTTAAAATTATTTCCGATAGCCTGTTTCATTCTAAACAAAAAATGTCTCCTGGGTTTTTTGCCCAAAATAAACCAGTAAGCAGCAAAACATTATTTTACGAACAACTACAGAGATACATCGTCATAAATGCGAACTGGATTTATTGTTATTTTGTAGTTAGTACCAGCATTAAACGATTAAAGGGTAATAAACAAAACTAAGTTATTAATAACAAAACACACAACATGTAGAAATCATAGTGAATGTTCAATATGTCTACCTTCAAACATTACGCATGCGTCTAGACGTCGGCGCATTGAGCCACGTATTCGCTCAAATATTCCTGGAGCTCTCTGATTACTCCTGCACGCATCGATGATGCGGTTTCTAAGTCCTCTACATCGCGAACAGGAGTACGATATACCAAATGCTGTGAATGGCCCCAAATGAGAAATCGAGAGGATTGAGATCCGGGGATCGAGCGGGCCATTTATGTGGTCCTCCTCGACCTATCCACTGATTTGCATATGTTTCAGTTAAATGCTGACGTGCTACTTGACTAAAATGGGCGGGAGCCCCATCATGCATAAAAAACATATCCCTTCTGACGCCCAAAGGAACTTCCTCCAGCAGTACTGGATGCACTTCTCTTAAAAATTGAACGTATGCCTCACCATTTAATCGAGGAGGTAGAAAATGAGGCCCAATTAAATCATCCCCAATAACTCCGAGCCACACGTTAAGAGAAAACTGTTCTTGATGGCTAGTTTCGACAATAGCGTGAGGGTTTTCATCAGCCCATATTTGGTAATTATGAAAATTAATAATCTTGTCCCGAGAAAAACTACATTCGTCTGTGAATTCTATCGTCTTCAGAAAGTCACAATTTCTTCTAATCATTTCCAGCATCCAATTGCAAAATTCAAGAAAGTCTCGGAAAGTCTCGCGGTAACAGTGCCTGTACTCGTTGCAGATGGTAAGGGTATAAGAGTTGTTCCTTTAAAATTCGAAATACCGTCATATGATCAACATTTAGCTGGAAAGCAATCTTTCTAGTACTGGTAGTAGGTTGTTCTTCAATCAAATTAAGTACTGCTTCCTCAAGCTGTGGTGTTCGTATTTCTCGATGGCGACCACAATCCTGCGTTCTTTGTCGAATGAACCATATTCTCGTAATCGTTGATGAAGTTGAGCAAATTCTATGTGAAGGATGCTGCCGTTGAGGATACATTTCAGCATATCTTCTAGAAGCTTCTAACCCATTCCCCTGCGACAGACCGTAAACGTAATGCATATCAGCCATTTCCTCATTTGTGTATGCCATTTTATTAACAAGTGAATTATTAAAGTAACAAATTAAGAACAGAACAACAACACACAATTAGTATTAATTCAATTTCGAAAATTCCCAAACTGACAGCGTCATACCAATTTAATTGTCACTATCGCTAATAGCGACCTACTAGATAGATTAGTTTCGTATTTTCGCATTTATGACGATGTATCTCTGTAGTTGTTCGTAAAATAATGTTTTGCTGCTTACTGGTTTATTTTGGGCAAAAAACCCAAGAGACATTTTTGTTTAGAATGAAACAGGCTATCGGAAATAAATTTTTAAATGGTAAACAAATAATAAGACAAAAAGTTACATTGGAAATAAATTTTAGGGGTTGCTTTTTTCACCCCTTACAACCATGGGCTAAACCAAATAAATTACTGGCTAAGTGTCTTTTTGATAGTACAAAACGTCAGGTTAATTTCAATATTGTAACTTTTTCAGTGCTTGTGAAAAAAATTGTTATACAAATTTTATGTACCCCCTTTAAGGGGCTGTATCTTAACAAGGGATGCTCCAATGAAGTTTCTTTATATGAAAGATCCTATCTTTTTTTCGATGAGGAATCTCCTTAAATGTTTTACACTTATTCAGTTACACCCTGTATATATATATTTATATATATATATATATATATATATATTTATATATATATATATATATATATATATATATATATATATATATATATATATATATATATATATATATATATAAATATATATAATGTGTGTGTGTGGGAAGTATTTGCTGACTAGTTAGGTACAAAACTAGAGATATTGGGGTAAGCAGCAATGAAAAAGTAAACTCTTTATGGTTTATCCAACTTTCGGAAATGTTTATTTCCATCATCAGGAAGGAACTTTGTGTAGGTTGGTTTCAATGATGTTAAACATATTCATCTTACATAGTGATACAAAATGAAAAAAATGTAGATCAAGGAATAAAACGAAGTTCAAAGTTACTACAATCACATTAGCGTTGTTTATTATATAAATATAATGTGTACTCTATGTGGTGTGACAAGGAAACTATTTAAATTAAAGATGTTAGCAATATTTCAGATCACAGCCTTGTATATTGTTCTTTGCAAATTGAAAAAATTCAACAAGAAACGAGATATCACATTTAGAGACTTCAATAAATTCGACTATACAAACTTTCATAATAATCTGACCCACGCTCTTTTCGATGAGATTTTCAGAATAAATGACAGACAAAAAAGGTAATTTTTTCAATAATTCTTTCATATCGATAATCGGTAAACATGCCCCTACCGAAACAGTGCGTGGTGATAAGGCAAAAGCACCGTGGCTTACTTATCCTGTAAAAGGACTGCTTCGCCTAGCAGTCATTCGCCGAAAAAAAATTTCGACAGAGTTTTAAAAACAAAAAACACGAAACAATTTTAGAAAAGAAATCAATGAAAATATTGTGAATATGAATCCTATTGTCATTCCCAATCATGTACAGAATCCAGAAGTATAGACAATTACTTTTGTCTGTCTTTGTGGAACACCCGTTAATGAATACCCAACTTTATAGAATATGGAAAACAAATTTGAATTCCTCAGTGTATCAGAAGTTAATAAAATTATAAATTATAATAAATCCAACTCATACGGATCCTATCGCATTTCCACTTCTATTCTGAAGTACTGCAGCACTTTGATAGTTAGAAAAACTTTCGAAACACGTATAACACACAACAAATGAATATTACTTTCTGAAATTCGTTCATATGAAAAAAATAAATCAAGAAACAATGACCAAAAAAATAATAAAATCTTCCTTGTTTCATTTTCAATGAACCTTATTTGAATTGTCACCTATTAGACTATGGTTCACCTGTTATGATTGTAATAATTTTATCAAGATGTGCTGTAATTTAACAATATCCCGGTCACTTAGGAGAATAAATAGGAATTAACATATTTAAATGAAAACCTATTGGTAGAGAACATCGAAATTATCTCAAGCCGACTTACAAGAATTGATCGTGCTGATTCACATTCAATTAGCATGTTCTTTTCCTATAAGCTTCTGCCATCATAATTATCACCGGTATAAAACCTCCAAACGACTTATTCTGACATAATATTCAAATTAAAAGCAGTTTTTCTTGAGCATCACCATTCATTTTCAACATTTACATAGTTATTCCTGTCTCGTTACACAAAGTAATGAGTGCAATTATCCTGTTTCAGATACAATTATTTTAACATCAATTTTACAGAGCTCAGGTAGAATTAAAATATATCCTCATGTCATGCTAAAGTATCATACCAAGCAATTAAGATGGTTTTAGATAGTTCCAAGTGGACAATCTTCACCAACCTCCTGCTTGAACGATTTGACTTTCTACATAATTAAATAATTTGTGCTAATTGAATAACAAATTTTACGTTTAGCGGTACCAGTTCTGATCAGTGAATGGCTTTCTGACGACAATGGAGGTATTTTATTATACAGTGTGGTTCAATCCAGTATTCCTTTACAGTACAAGTGATACTTTCATACATCCACTCGAGTCCAGGAACAGCCGATTTCGTAGATATCGGGTGAATAAGGAATACGGACATTTAGTAGATACTGGGTGATTTGGCAAAATGAAACCTCAACAATACGTTTTCGAATGGAGCTTGGAATGTGTTCTCTATGTAGGTCAGTGGGTGAATAGATTTGTGTGCTAGCGTATTCTTTATAGATGGTATCGTATGTCAATTAATTCCATAGATTGATATTGTCTAATATGTTTGGAATTGATTTGTTCGAAATTAGTGACAGGATGTTCATGAAATCAGATGTGGAATCATCTGCGACTGGAAGATAACTATCTTCCATCAATCAAAATAACCTCTTGGGAGGTATTTATGTTGAGAAGAGAAACATTCTCAATTGAATATTGAATTGAAATATTTTTTTGAGAATTTGAAAAATAAGCGATGAAGTTATTTTTTGAATATCTAACGAAAAAACTTTTCCGGCTAAAGCCCCGCCGGACATTGAACCACATTTGATAGAACCCTAAATCAAAAGAAAAAACATGATAATTCTTAATTTTCTATTCTAGTCTTAATAAGGAACTCATATAGATGGATGAGGCCAAAAATAATGTTCTCTTAAAAGGATTAATCATTTGTAAGATTGATGCAAGAGATGCATCGCAATCACTAGGTCTCCAACACATTTTGGTCGACGAAAATCAATTTCCATGCTTTCGCGATCAGCAGGAAGAACGGAAGAATTGGGAAACACATGTTCTAGAAAGAATATCACTTCCCCCTTTTTGGGAAACATTATTTTCTGCCTCATTCATCTATATGAGTCCCTAATTAGACTGGAATGGAAAATTAAATTACAATCTGAATGAAAATAAAAAAATTAGCATTCAGATTTTTTTGTTTTGAGTTACGGTTCCTTCTCAATATCTACCGGATGTAGTTCAATGTCTAGCGTGGCTTTATCTGGGGAAGTAGTTGTTTTCAGTAGATATTCACAAAAGTACCTTCATTTTTCTCGTGGACTTTTCAATTCACAGACAAATATCTCTTTTCAATATTCAATTGAGAATTGAAAAGTTTATCTTTCAGTCGCAGATGATTCCACATCCTGCTCATATTTTCGAACAAATCAATCAATTGAGAATGTTTCAACAGGTTTCTGGAAGTATTCATGTCGCAGGAATACTGTGATATTACATATGGTATAGTGAATAAAAGTATCGTGTATTATTTTGCAATTTTGTGTTGCGACTCAAACCAAAAAGTTACTTCCAACATCACCAGCTCTGCTCAGTCCTACTCTGATTGGCGAAAAGTGATTTGGCTCAGTTCCTTACATCAGATAAGTTGAAGCCATACACGGCGTATTCCTAGAATAAGATAGGTATTTACTTTGGTGTTTTTTTACTGCTTCTAGAGAAGACAGCTTACTGCCTAATTTACCGCTTGTTGAGAAAAATTACCCTGTAAATGGAACTGGTCGAAACTTGAATTTGAAACACCTTCCATGTCGATAGATTATAAATAATGTCACCAGTTGAAAGAGAAAGTCTAAAATTGTTAGAAACTCAACAACAAAATACAAGCTCATGATAGGATTTTTCGGTTTTGAGTTTTTGAATTGGAAATGGGATATCATTTGGCCAGATCCACAATTCCAAAGACACACAAGTGCTCTTCGGAAAAAAACAAAATGACTAATAACTATCGATAAATGTCGGGGTCACGTAATATGTATGTGTGTATGTATTAATTGATAACTTTGCTGTCATTATTTCCTGAGAAGAGTCCATGCCTGGGACAAATCAGGAAGAATTATGGGGTAAATGTTAAGGGAATTGAAGGGGAAAATTTGGGCCTATAATATCAGAATATTTACTTGGAACTGAGTTGCCATTCTTAATGCAGTGTTGCTACTTGTTATACCTATTTATGTTCTGAAGGAAGGAATTTTCGCGAGGTCGGTTCGAAGTTTGCGAATTAGATCCAAAGCAATTATTTTTAACTTTTAAGTGCATTTGAATAAAAGCTTGTCTTTGAGAAGTTTTATTTTATTTTATTTTGTGCTCTTTAGTAATTAAGTACGACCTAATCTATGCATTTTTGTTGAAACATCGATATTATGAGGCCTTTTTTTCCTGTTAGTTCTGAGCTATCTAGTCCTTTAATGAGGAGACCATCTAAAGATTAACTCATTCGCCATCTGAGTTGCATTTTCAATTCATGAATTTTACCTGAAAAATCAATAATCTTCGACCAAATTTATAACCTTCGACCCAAAAACCCCGACATACCAATTTTGAATCGAATCTGGCATAATTACAAAACTCATCCGCCATCTAAATTTGTGAATTTTGATAAAATCCATAATATCCGACCCCGAAAACCCCCACATACCAATTTTGAAACGAATCGGACCATAAACCTAAATCTCGTCTGCCATCTTGGGGCGCCATTTTGTTTTTTTCTATAACAAAAATTCCATGATTCGCCATTCCAATTAAATGAATTTTGACGAAAAATGTATAATCTCCGACTCCGAAAACCCCCACATACAAATTTTGAATCGGAACGGCCATAATTCCAAAACATTCTTGAATTTGTGAATTTTGATGAAAAATTCATAATCTTCGACCCTGAAAACCCCCACATACCAATTTTGAATCGAATCGAACCATAAACCTAAATTTCGTTCGCCATTTAGAGCCCCATTTTGTTTTCTCTCTAACAAATTCCATGAGCCGCCATTTTAATTTTGACAAAAAATTTATAATCTCCGACTCCGAAAATCCACCATCTCATACAAATTTTCAATAGAATCTGACCATAAACACAGAGATCGTCGGCCATCTTGAATCCGTCATTTTGATTTCATGAATTTTGAAGAGAAACCCCCACATACCAATTTTGAATCGAATCGGACCTAAACCTAATCTCGTCCGCCATCTTGGAGCGCATTTTGTTTTTTAACGAAAATTCCATGAGTCGCTATTCCAATTTCATAAATTTTTACAGAAAAAAATTCATAAACTCCAACTTCGAAAACCCTCCCATACCAATTTTGAATCGATCGGATAATCACAAAATCGCCACCATCTTAGCCGCATCATAATCATGAATTTGACAAAAAACAATCCGACCCCAAAAACCCCCTTTTAAATTACAAATCTAGTCCCCATCTTGAAGCCGCCACTTTTTTTCCAACAAAAATTGAATAATGCATTGTCACCAGAATTATGAACACCTGCTGAATTTCAAATTAATCCGACGACTAGAAGTCGGTTAAAATTCACTTGAACGATTTGACCCTAACTAACGGACGAACGAACTAATAATTGAAACTGAATAAAAGCTTGCAAAAACAGTTTTAAAAAATTACTGCATAATTTTTAATATCTCGTACCGACCATGAGTATTTCAATCAGCGACATTCGTTGAGATTTTGATGAGGGAATCACCTTCATTATGCATTTGGAAGATATATTTGATCAAAATCCCAATATTTTGAACTAGATACTGTGGAGTGATGAATAACGTTCCACAATAATGCAACTATAAATAGTCGCAATATGCATATTGGTCTGTTGAAAATCCGCAATTGGGTTAGGAGAACTAATTTCTAAACCATCTGTGGAGTGAATTTTTGATGTGGGTTATATAATGGAAGGCTCAAAACTATTTAATGAAATGAACAACAATAACCTTTGTCTCAACACGCAAGTCAATTCAAATAGATCCTATATTCCAATTCATAGACGTCTAAATTGAATAATATTCAACTTCCTTAACTTTTTTACTCTAATTCACATTTTAGTTTCTTGTTAATCATGCTAATATTTTTCAATTTCCATTCTCTATGATGACTTTACTTGTATCTCTTTGCAATTTGCCAGCCTCTTTTTCAGTTTTCTCCATACTGAGAACACAAGTCATGTTCTGGATTATCACCTTTTATACTCTGTTTTACTCCAGCTGTGGGAGTTGTGAAGTTGGGACTAGTTCCCATTAGACTTGTATCACACTTCTTATCCCCCAGTTGCAGTTCAACTGAGCCATGATGGACAATGATTTTTATTTTTATTGAGGAAAATTTAAATTCATTGTCCATGGACACTACCAGAGTTATTCAGTTGTTTGTTTTGATCAGGACAGGTCTAATTAGACTTCTCCCTTGAACTTATATTCAATTATAATGACTCAAATGTGAGAATTGGAAAGTCTTGTCTGGTCTTCCTTGGAATACTGGAACATATATTTGACAGATTTAGATTGATCATCTTCTAGTATGTTTTCGCATGACAGGGATATTCCTTTCTTGATTCTGATATGTCCATGGTTTGGTGTTCCCTGCCAATCTACTTCATCGTTCACTTGTCAATTGACAATCTACTTCATAGTTCACTTGTCAATTGTCAATCTTGTCACACCACAACAACGGCTTTTTAAAAGATAAAGAAAAATTGTAATCTCAATTTTCATCCTGGCCTAGAATATGTATTTTAACATGTGTGTCACGTAAACCTATATAACTTTCATTGATCATGAGATATTTTATGGTCTTTTTGGCTTCTTGTACACCTACGAGTAAGTAACCTCACATTTGAAATATGTCAATTTGCTTTCTCAAAAAAACTTTTCATTAACTTAATCTCTATCACTATTACTTACTTTCAGGTATGCACTGATGATGACCTAACGGTCGAAAGCGCTTTGCTACGATTTCAATAAATTATTTTATGCACAAAATATAATTTTTTTTCATCGATTATAACTATTTTCCCGAACATCTCTAGGAAATTCCACTTGAGGTGGCCTACACTTTCTCCAGATTCAGCAACTCTTGATTTCGTCTTATAGGGATATATGAAGACAGTGATGGTTGAGACACATCATCTGAATCAGGAGTACTTGGAAAAGAGATTAGTGCAAGCCTGTAATAATATCAGTCAAAAATGTTACGTGCATTCTGCACTCGGGAATTGGAAGCAATGGTATACTTTCCGTAGCCATTGAAATATTACAGAAATAAATTAATATTTTTAAATTATTGGATATTTGTTGACTTTCAACATTGAAATTTATTGAAATATTAACTATATTGTATACATGAATCAGTAAATGGGCAGACATGAACATGTACATTGAAAAGGTGGGGATGGCATTCGAAAACTATTTAAGGGCGGTTCCTAAGGAATAGAATGATGAAGGTGGCTCTACGTACTACACATTCAAAACTTTCAAGAAATATATTATAATCTTTCTAAATTTGATGTCATCAAACAAACTGGATGTGTGAAGGAAAATATATATAAATATATATATATATATATATATATATATATATAATATATATATATATATATATATATATATATATATATATATATGAGGTAGGAATATGATTTCCCCTGAGGTCTCAATCTGCCTACTCCTCAGGTGTTGTCACTTAGGAGGGAAAATTATTTTCAACCGAGGTCTCAATCTGCTTACTCCTAGGCTGTAGTCACTTAGGTGGGGTTCAGGATTTTGTAACTCGACACCGGGGTGTCAATCTGTCTACTCTCCAGATTCCGCAAATAGTTTTCTCTAAGGTCTCGATCTGTTTACTGCTTCGAGAAAACTGAGGATCAGATGGTGTATTTAACCTAGGTGAATTTAGTGGAGCGGAATAATGGGTGGGGCTTGGTTTGGCAGTAAGGCGGGAAAGTGTAGGTTTCCAAGTATTGGGTACTCTGCGTTTGTTGAGGCAATTCGGTCGCTTCTCGATCTCAAGGGCTTCACGAATGACTCTCGCTTGCAGTGCGTTTCCTCAGTTGCAATGGTCCTTGGTCCACTTATCTTGAAAATGGCTCCAAAATGGGAGCCGAAAAGTCGAATTCACCAAAATTCTAGACACGGTTCAACCCGAACTTCAAATATTCATAATAATCATGACCGCGGAAACACACACACACACATATATATATATATATATATATATATATATATATATATGTATATATGTATATATATATATATATATATATATATGTATGTATATATATATATATATATATATATACATTGATAAAATCGAACCCATCACTCACTGGTTGGATTAAAACCGTTTTTGTGACTCATATATATCCACAAAATGATTCTGAGTAACTTAATTTCTATTTTTCATTGGTGCCCCATTTTACCATTTGAAGCACGCCTCAGCGTGTTAAATGGACTTTAAAAAACGCGCGTTTTTCAAAGTAACCATGGCAACATCAACAAATCGAGAAACGTGAAGTCTAAATGACAAATTTTTTATTATTGATCTGACAGGAGTATAGTATTTCTAATCCCAATTGGACCGACATAAAAAGTTTCGAGAAGGAATTATCTTCCACACGACCGAACTTTCTTATGATTGTACCAGGAACGCTTTGAAAGTAAAAACACTGGTAGTATATGAATTTCCCATTTGCCGGGCAGTGCATATGAACACTCCTCATAGTGCTCTTATTTTTATTGCCGTTCCAATTGGGATTAGAATAACTATACCTTGTAACGTCAAATGAAATATTACTAACAGATGCAGAACTTCATTCAAACATTATATAACAATTAATATTTATAAATGAAAATTGAAAGTACAATTGGTGTTATTTGATATATTAATATTTCGATTTTGTAAATCGGAGGAAATGGAATTCAAATTAATACTGTTAACATTCTCAGAACGCAATAAGGATCAAATGGATATCTGTTTTCCTCATTTCCATGACAACGAAAGGTATACTGATGTGACATCACGAATTCAACCATTTTGCATTATTAGTTTTTATTTCTATTTTTTGTAGTAATAATACCAGTATATATGATTTCAAAGTGCACCAATAAGAAAAAATAGCGTAAAGTATTTGTGGATAACTGGTTTTAAAGCCCTTTTTATCCACTTATACTTTAATATACTATTTTTGTTCTACTTTTCCTATTACCTGTCTGATATGATACCTTGGTGTCAACATTCAGAAGTGTGCTTATCACATTCTGGCTTGTGACACCGTGAGTTCGATGACATCCTCCTTCTTCGATAGTTCCAACAGCCTTACCTTTTACATCTGGCAATTCAACTTTTAGTTAAATTTATTTTCGTTTCAAATTCCAATTTGAGCAAATGTATTTCTTCATCTACACGTGCAATCACTTTGTGAATATTTGAACAAATACTATTGAAAGAATAATAGTAACAATTATATGAAAGTATATGAACCAACTATTTGGGAGTTAATTGAAACTAAAAATAAATTAATTTTCTTCTCATTATACAACATTTACAGACAATGCATTATGATACTTTCGAAACATTTCTCGCGACTCAGTTATTTGGCCGGATATCATAATCCATGTTTTAGGTTCTTCAACATTCAGTCATATTGTAAACAATATTTTTCAATATCTGAATGGAATAAGAGAACAAATAACCTTTACAATTTTCTCGTATGAATGAAGGAGATGACTGTAATACTCTTATTTCAAAACTGTATTGGATTATATAATAATTGGAATCACGAATGTTATGGAGCAGAAATTCAAGGGATATAAGAAGATTCAAGTGACAGGCCCAGGTGAGGAAACCAACAGAATCAATAGAACAAATATTATCTAGAGAGACCTTAGAGAAAACTATTGTCAAGACTAGGTAGAAGACAGTAATACTTCCCACACCTGAAACCATTGATATGACCCTGTACAGGGCGTTGTTTAATAGAGAAACCCCACAACTGACTAAACATGGATATGACTTCGCCCTACCTGTTATAGAACTAAAAAACCCCACACCTGTAAGCCAAATGTTATACCCTACTCACCTTGATCAAGATGTAGTAACCAATTTCCGAAAGGGCTATACTGGGTATGAATAATAAAAAAAAAATCACAAGAGATTTTTATCGAGCGACTAATAAAAATCGTTTCCCCGGTATATAGATGTTATACATTTTCAAAGAGCTGGAATCGTTCAAATTGTGTACGTGTTGAGAATGCCATGCAAATAATTGAAGCACTCATAAAACAAAGAAACTGTATTAATTTTGAAAAATTACTTCGTTACAACAAATAAATCTGGTATGGTATGATATTCCAATCCATACAACTTCAGTACTTCCCTAGTACCAAATACCTCTTCCAAATAATGTAATACAACCTGTTCAATAATTTTATACAACTGACATTGAGTTTCATCACTTTCCTAAAGTCCCTGTATAGAAAATACTGGGATTCCAAGAATCTAGCAATTACCAAAAATTAATTTAAGATGATCAACAATTTTCAAATGAAATAATCTGTCTAAACGAATTATAAACTGATTTCACTTTTCTCCAACACATTGTATATAAAAACTGATATTTTGCTAATTTAGTAATCTAAAAACATAAGGAAACTGTGTTGGATGAACAAGTATCATTCCAAATCAACTGAATGAAAATTTTATAATTAATTTTCATTTGAACTCTTTGAACATCTAACACGTACTTCTAAACATAACAATATATATAAATATATATATATATATATATATATATATATATAGTTTTTTTATATTTGAGAGTTCTTGAATCCAGGTATGTATATTTAGTTTGGAGGTTCTTGGGATTTGGATTCATAAATTAAAATCAGGGAATCGGTTAGACGTTTCGCCCCTGGCCAGGGGTTTCTTCATTATGTTTTTTTCTTTATTTTTGTTGTTTATATGTAAAGTATAATGTTTGGTGCTTGGCAAACATTGCACTTTTTAATAGGGGGTTTCATATCCTTTTTATGTTTTATCAACTTCGAACGGCCTTTGTTTTGTTGTTGGTGAGGAGTAATATTAGTGAATACAGCTCTAGGTGTCATAGACAGTGTTTTCTTGTTTTTTGAAATCCCCCATTGACAAGCGCAATGTTTGCCAAGGACCAAACATTATACTTTACATATAAACAATGAAAATAAAGTAAAAAAAATACTGAAGAAGCCCCTGGCCAGGGGCGAAACATCTTACTGATTCCCTGATTTCAATTGATAAATCCAAAACACAAGAACCTTCAAATTAAATATGTATATATATATATATATATATGTATATATATATATATATATATATATATATATATATATATATATATATATATATATATATATATTATACAGTTAGGTTAGCACAAGAAAATATCCAATTAATAGATCCTTTCTCTGAATACCAATACAATACTCTTACTCCAGGTTCCATCAACTGTTGAAGAAGAAGAATTTTGTTGATAGAACCGGCTGATATTTCTGTCGAAAGGTACTGAAAATGAGCTATTAGTTTTTGCTGTTATAAAGAGACAGTAATTTTGAATATTTTTGCTGTGAGAAAATGGGTCTCAAAAATAATCCTTTTTGGATCTTTGAAGAGATGTAACTCGGAAAGGGTGGAAGAACGATGAGTTTTGATTCCGGTTTCATGCTCAGAAATCATGTCCAGTTTGGGGGAGTAATACATGTCCAGTTTGGGGGAGTATGTTTTTGATGCTCCCCTGTAATGCTTTCAGGGGTGCTGGTTTGAGTTAGAGGATATCGATCAACTTCAGTTTCTGAAGGCTATATAGAAAATACTGTGGAGCAGAAGGAAAACAAATCATTAAACATTATGTGAGAAGAAATAGCAACGGAAGAAATGGAAAGTATCAGTGATGTACCTCTACCAGCATCACTTCAGACACGATATCTGCTTCACTTCCTAGAAAAAAAACCTGAAAACATCAACTGTTCTGTTCGATAATTTGGGTAACTGTGTTCTGAATGTTTTTAATAATTGAATGTAATTCAATAAGTGAGATAATGATTATATACGTCATTTTGAAATTCTGCTAACAACCCAAATACTTGTACAAAGAGTTCCCTACTATATTATATTTCCTATGAAAATATCAGTACCCTGAATATATTTTGTTTGTTCCGAGAAATGAACACTAATATTGATGATCATAATCTATTTACAATGAATAATTATTTACCATAAACAATTTGATTCCCGGTAATGTGAAAAACATCGGGAATTATTTGCAAATTTCTGGAGATATTTCATGAAAGCATCTATCATAATAATTAATTCGTGGAGGAAGAGCATTTCCTTCCTCTTGCACGAAATATACCATTCTGTGTTCCCATCTAGTGGGCCTCACTTCAAGATTAAGAACAAAGCGGTTTGGGATCGTTCAGTTCGACAAGCAATACGCGCTGAAAGTGATTTGGCACACACATAAGTCACACTGACAGAAGAGAACCTAATGAATTAATTCCCATTGTCCGGTGCAGTTCGGAAAGACGCAGAGGAAGGATAACTAATAAGAAAAGTTCATTAGTCACTAGTAAAGACCGATGACCGAATTCTCCTCAATTGAACTATGCACTCATTCAAAAGGTTGTGTATGGTTCTTTTCAAAATATTGATTTTGATAGAGGGACATATTGTACTGTATTAGAAAGTGCGTTTCTAAATTAATCATTCTGTTTTCATTTTCTTCTTAATGCGGGAATATTTAATTTCGAATGTATGTTATTCAAATTTTGTGATATAAGCGTCCCATTTTGGTAGAGATAATATTCAAATATCTGATTCACTGACGAAGAGAGCCATAGAACAAACATTCTGCACACTGTTTGCCACCCCTCAAATCTTGTCTCCAGACAATATTTATATATATATATATATATATATATATTATATATATATATATATATATAAATATATTTTTGGTTTTTGACTGAGGAAGTTGGAAATATTCCAGCACAGAATAGATTGATTTGTTGAAAATATAAACAGGATGTTCATAAAATCAGATGTGGAATCATCTGCGACTGAAAGATAAACTTTAGTCACTATCTTCCATCTTTCTATCAATATTCAATTGAGAATGTTTCCCTTTTCAACACAGAATAGAGTTATAAATATATTTTCTATATTTACACGATAAAAAACAACATCACACTTAAACATCAAACAGGTTACCCTAGAAACCAAAAACAATTTGATGGTAGACACTGCTCTTGAACACTCTCCCTCAGTAATGACATCTAAAAATTGTTTAGTTAATTGATTATATTGGTTTTTTGCCAAAGGCTTTGTCAATAAATCAGCGACATTTTCTTTCGTTGAAATGTAATTTATGTCCACATCCTTTTCAATAATTCGTTCTCTTACATAGTGAAAGTGAACATCAATATGTTTTCTTCTGGGGTGCGGAATTTGATTTGATGAAATATGGATAGCTGCTTGGTTATCACACCGCAAAAGATAATGAAGATTATTTTTCAGATCCTTCAATACGTAAGACATCCACATCAACTGCCTACATGAAAGAGAAAGTGCCATATATCCGGCTTCAGTAGTAGAAACGGCAACACTTTGCTTTTTTGACGTCCAAGTTACAGCCGCATTTCCGTAAAAACTTTTAGATTTTTGGTCATCGAGTGAGTCTGCATGAGAGGCATCAGTGTGCATGACGAGCTTGGGATTATTTGTCTCATTGTATACAAGTCTTTTATTCTTAGATCCTTTGAGATAGCGGAAGATATGTTGAACCATGTTCGAGTGTTCAACTGAAGGAACGGAACTGAATTGCGACATAACATTCACTGCATAGGTGATATCCGGTCTTGTACTCATCGCAAGATATAATAATGATCGACTGGTAAGAGGTTTCATCACTTCACTTCGATTCGTCATTGGATTTTTCGGGTTTTGTTTCACTATCCATGGTGTTGATTTTGACTGACAATTTGACATGCCAAACTTGTCAAGAATTTTCATTATATATATATATATATATATATATATATATATATATATATATATATATATATATATATATATATATATTTCGACTCAAAGCCACTTGATTTTCTGACCACATCATTTGAAATGAAAGAAGATATCTTGGTATTCCTAAGGAAGTATTTCAAAATTGGAGTTCAGAAGATATTCGATTTCTTTGATTTTTTCTTTAGTAGACCCCAAAACTAAAAGGTCGTCTACATAAATGGCTACTATTTGCTGTCCATCATTCGATATGAACATACATGGGTACGCCAAAGATTGATTCAATTATTCAATTCTCTTCAAAACAGAAATTAATTTCTGGTTCCATTGTCGGGGGGATTGTTCGAGACCATAAATGCTATTCTTCAAGAAACGAACTCTCACTGGTTCATCATCTAGTCCATCTGGAATTTTCATAAAAACTTCAGAATCAAGATCATATCTTGATGTACAGACTGCGCCAGAAGAATTCTTATAGTATCGTACCGGACCACTGGAGAGAATTTTTCATCGTAGTCTATTCCAGGTACCTGACTGAATCCCTGAGCTACCAATCCTGCCTTGTATTTCATTATCGTTCCATTATCAGACAATTTTATTTTAAATACCCAACGACATCCAACTATTCGTGCTCCAAGTGGTTTTTCAACAATATCCCAAACTTAATTTTTCTTCATCGATTCTAATTCGTTCTTTATTGCTTCAATCCGCTTTTCTGAATCAGGACTTGAGACTGCTTCAGCGGATGTTGAAGGTTCATCCAAAGCTCTCATGCAAAAATCTTCGTAACATTTTGGGATATAGCGATTTCTCTGACTTCTTCGAACTTGAAAATCAGCAGCATATGTGTTTTCACTTTCAGGTCGTGATTCTATATCAGAAAGTTCCATTTCTTCACCAATTTCTTCTTGAATGTCCTTGGCATCTAATAAGTCGACCCCTGTTTCATCCCAAACACTTCTTTCTGTCTCTTTTCTCTCAAATTGATGGAGAAAAATTACCATTATCATTTTCTGTCGAAAATTTATAATCCCTCGAAACAACGACTTTTTTGCCAGTCCAGAAACTAAACCATCCATTTTTATCACAATAACCCACCATCACACCATCCATGGGTCTTGGGCAAAATTTGCTTCCTGGATGTCTTTCTTCTGCATTGATGTGGATATAAGCTTTTTGACCGAAACATTTGAAATGAAAAATGTCTGGTATTTCACCAAAAATATTTCGTATGGACTTCTTTTATGAAATGCATGAGGTATTCGATTTTTCCCATAGGTTGCGTGAGCTGAAGCTGCTGCCCAGAGAGACTGTGGGAGTTGAGAATCAATTTAACTTGTTCTTGCCATGGTTATCAGCGTTCTATTTGAATGTTCAGCTAGACCATTGGTTTCGTGAACTCTGGGAATAGAATTATCACCCTTTATACCACAAGATTTGAAGAAAATGTCCAAAGACTTTGACTTATATTCACCTCCGTGGTCACTTTTGAAAATTCTAACTCTTCTGCCTGTTTGACGTTCCATTTTTGTTATATAATCTTTGACAAAATTTTCAACTTTACTTTTATTCTTTAGGAACGTAACCTCAGTGTATCTGGAGAATTCATCAACAAAAGAAACATAGTAATAACTTTCCCCAACTGATATTGTAGAATGAGGTCCAGCGACATCAGAATGTACTTTTTCCAATATACCTGAACAACTGCTTCCTGGCTCCTTAGGTATTTTTCTTGTGGACTTGGATTTTTCATAGCTTTCACATTCTACTTCAGGTCTATTCTTTGGTGGAACATGAGGATCAGATACAACCTTCCCAACATCTTTGAAAGTGCTTACAGGAGTATGCCCTAAACGTATGTGCCAGACTGCCGCGGAAACGTTACTTATTTCGGAATAAAATTCTTGAAACACATGTTCCTTTTTATCCGAAATTATCCATCCAACAATATTTCCATTTTTCCATAAAGTTAGTTTTTGCTTCCCTTCATGGTAATACCTTTGGCTCTGATTTTTTCCCAAGATATGAGAGAGCATTTAGACTCAGGAGAATAAAGGACATCATGGAGAGTACATTTTTTGTATCTCCCGAAGGAAGTAATGCTTTCAGTTCCACCTCCACAACGTGTGTTACTTTGATTCTCCTATCATTCCCGAGTCGAATTGAACCATCATATGGGCGCAGATTGATGAACAGTTTCCTATTTCCGGACATATGTGAAGTGGCATCAGTATCAAAAATCCATTTTGAATCACTGGTGCTGTAAACTGAGGCTGGATATGTCACATTTTCATCGTCGGAATCGCAAACTTGATTGGCGTTTTCTGGTTTATTCTCTAATTGCCAACAATTCTGGAAGGAATAACTTTTGAACCATTTTTTGTTTTCTTTGCAGAACAAAAAATTCCAGAGGCTGTCTTTTGTATTTTCTCCTAATTTGGTTGCTCACGAATGCTTCATTTTCTCCAACTGGAGTTGCAGTCAAAGATAATTCCATGAGACGGGAACAAACATCCTCATAGGTGAGACTTTCTTTGGTTTCCAAACTATCCACTATATTGTCGTCCTTCTGGTAATGTGGTCAAAAACAGTGATCCTTTGGCTTTGGCAGAACTAGCTAGTGGACGGAGTGCGTCTTCCAAAGTATTGAAACTTTTTGCTGTTCTTTCAACTAGTCGTGACCACAACTCATTGTACTCTGATATATGAACTGGTATATCATATTTTGTGTTGCATTTGATTCCAACGATAGATTTTACTTGAATATGCAAGGAGTATTCACATTTCTTGTCATAGATCTCATTCAGAGCTCTCCACATTTGACTAGCTTGAGTATAACACGTTATTTGGTTCACAATATCCGAATCAACGTTGAAAAGGATGAACACTCGGGCCAAGGAATGCCTATATCAACAATCATCATATTTTGATGCATACTCTTCTGTATCTGATGGATCCGTTGGTACTGGTTCCGAGGTTGGATCTTTTTTTGGCCGGTTGTTAGATTATATAGATTGGTTAAGTCCATATAGGCATATACCATTGTCTTCCAAGAATGAAAATGAGATTTTCCATGTTACTTCTCGACTTTTGGAAATATATCCATTTTTTTGACTCTGACAAATGTCTATACGAAGTATTGTTTTTATATATTATTTCCAGTCTACTCTATTTTACTTTTTCCTAATGTGCTGTTGTGCCCACAACCTTCTGGTTTTTGACTGAGGAAGTTGGAAAAATTGAAGCACAGATAGAGTTATAAATATATTTTCTATATATTTTTTACACGATAAAAAACAACATCACACTTAAAAATCAAACAGGTTACCCTAGAAACTAAAAACAATTTGATGGTAGACACTGCTCTTCAATATATATATATATATATATATATATATATATATTATATATATATATTGGAAAAACGAAGTACTTAAAGTCTCTTAAAAAAAATCAATACGAATTGAAACAAGTGGAAAACAACTACTTCCATTATTAATGAAAATTGATTGTTTCTTTCTGATGAAACTTAATTATATTTGAATTGTGTCAGGTCCGCCTTACAAACCGCATACCGGTTTCAGGCTTTGGACCTCGTCAGAACGGAATAGTCACCAGTCATAAATCCGACTACCTCTGGCTGAAGCGGGACCCAACACAAATGAAAACAAAACCGAACTCAATCACCTGTAGGTACCCATTTGAAAGTTACCCGAAATGGCGGTACCTAGTGACAGCAAAAACACTTCAAAGTGTGTTTCTCTATATCGATGGGAGTGGTTGTATGACCGACCAGGCGTATACATTAAACAAGAAAGCCAAACATGTGAAGTGTAATATTGGAAAAACGGAGGACTCTGATTCTCTTCACAAAATTAAATATACACTGAAACAAGTGTTGGTCTACAAGCGGAAAACAACTACTTTCCTGGCAAATACCACGCAGAACATTGAACGATATCCATCCAAAAATATATGCAAACTTCCATTATCAATTGAAAGTGATTGCAGATGTTTCTTTCTGATGAACTTGATCATGTTCAAATTGTGTCAGGTCCGTCCAACAATTCGCATACCGGTTTCAGGATTTTGGCCCTCGTCAGTACGGAGAAGTCAGTCAGAGGTCTTCAGATTTCTGTACGGAGTAGTCATCAGTCGAAAATCCAAAGAAAACCACATTCTCAACATCATAACAATGTCTCCTCTTGTCTTATTTTGTCGCAACCAAGAGAAACCGTTCATCAAGACATGACAAGAAATGCCACCCACTATCTGATCCGAATGTTTCATTTTATTTATAAGTAATAACGGCACTCCGATGATGATCCGCTGATTTCAATTTTAGAATTGGAATATTTGGTTTTCATTACTTTTAGGTAGATTATGATTAGGACGTCTCGACTTCACGACTTATTACTCATATCTTCCTTACGATGGATTATAATTCCAAAACATGCAACTTGGAGATTCTTCAGATAAGTATAGGAATTCACTTAGGTCTACTCATACACTATAGGCCAGGGCGATGAAACAATAGATTGTTCGACAAATAATATTAGGAGACTGGATATGATGAAAACTCTACGATATTCAAACACTTCCGTAATTATCAAAGTAGATTCTAAAACTTAAAAATTGTTATGAATATATGGATTTTCTGACGTCATATACACTGAATACCAGAGGCGATTGAACTAGCATATTGAGAAAACTAACGGATGGGAGTAAATTAAATATATTTCTATTGAATATGCAAATTAAAATGTATAATCCTAAAAACGAAAAACCTCAATAGCAACCATTATATTCAATGTTTCCTTGAATCACCACCGATGGAGATATAATATATTCGTTATGATGTGTCAACTTCATGCACTAGTACACGATTATCGGATAATTTGCACAGTAGAGGGTCCCCCAGAAGTATCAATCTTGTAAAATTGAAGGGAGCTTCTTTTTCGATGTACACTTGTCCAGAATACACTGTTTTTCAGCAAGGAAGTCTTAAAATTGTCTCCAAATCGAAGCTTCAGATCTTTTATAGAGATGAAAGGGTATGGACACGAATATCACGCGGAAAGCTATGCTGCCTCCGTGGTGACGTTGGTTGTAGGGGTCTGCTTATTGTGCGGCTGACTTCTGTTTGTTAACTCCGTGAATTTGTCGTTTTCTACCAGGTGTTGTTCATCCTTGCACTTCTTCACCGCACTGATGAGAGCCGAAAGCTCGAAACCCTTGCCTACGGTTGAAACTTTCCTTTGAGGGCTATGTCCATTAAATTTTTTCCATTTTATTTTTAACATTCCCCTTGACATTACCCCCTTTTATATATATATATATATATATATATATATATATATATATATATATATATATATATAAATATATAAATATATAGAGCGAAATATCTGTAACGAGTCCAAGAGAGATCACCATCCGTCTACAGAATGTTTCATGGTTTCCCAATCATCAGGACGGCCTGTGGTCTCTTTCAAATTCGTATCAGATATCTCGTAGAGTCAATACCTATCGGCAAGTACAAAAATGTGAAAAGCATCAAATTACAGATAGTGACACCTATAATCTGTGCGGTGAAGCTTAGACCTAATATCGTGGAATTTTGATGACACGAAATTTCGTGCACATCAATAGGTCACCAACAGATGTCAGACCAACCCACGACACCAATAGTCTACTCCTAGTGCGTTCTGAGTAACGCAAACAAATAACGAGAATAAGCGAAATATCTGTTACGAGTCCAAGAGAGATCACCATCTGGCTGTAGACGGGTGCTGAGCTATACAATAGGCTTCCAAACGAAATGAAAAATTTCAGTTCAAGAATATTGTAAAATAAAATGAAAGAAATCTTGATTGCTGAAGCTCAGTATTCAGTTAACGAATACCTTACCGATAATAATTTATCCCCAATTGTTAATGTGTGATGTTTGATTTTGTCCTTAAAATATTTTCATTATTTGCATGTCTGTTTTGTGTACATTCATGTACTATTTATGTTAGAAATTTTTATTGTATTTATTATGTGTATATTTGTAAAAACTCGAATTTTCCTATATATGTATATCATGTTTTCTGGAAATAAATCTATTCTATTTCATTCTATTGAATATAACGTGTATATTCATGAAATTCAAGTAAAAATCTCCACACGCTACTATAAAGTTACGTTGTTCATATAATCTTTCTAGTAGGTTAGCCATACCAAATAAAAATATGTTCATATCTCCATCTCGAGAACTATAAATACATACACATAAAAAAACGCAAAAAGTCAATATTTTATAAAATTCGAGGTTTATAATTTTTTTATTTTCAGTTCAATTATCATACATTTTCAAGCAAACTGTAGATATAATGATTAATTTCAATTTGTATTTCCAGTCTTTTGTTGAATGCTGGCGTATAAGTCATTATACAGGGTTAATTAATAGGTGTTGTACAACCTCAATTTTAAAACACACTGTGGAATAATTCCTTAGCCAAATTCTTCCAAAATTCCAACTCTCGTTAAAATTCGTCATTTCATCTACAGTTGGCTAACAAAAATTTAAAAATTAAAATAAAAAAAATTATGAGACCTGCGTTTTTTTGCATGTGAGTGTTTAATGGTGTAAACTGTTTTATCTGAAATAAGGTCTGAACAGGTTAACTTGTTTGGAAATATGAACAGGGTGTTCATTCGAATCAGTCTGAACAGGAAAATTCAAAGGCATCTCCAGTGTAGGTTCTGTTACCAGTATTGAGTTTCTTCATTCCAAGATTATTTTCAAGGTGTATTACAGTGACGCCACCTCCAAGTGTTTTTTTCACACAAGCAGCTTACCTGTGCGTTATTTCATAACATATGAATATCAATTCCATCCTCTCTCAGCCAATGTTCATTTAGCGTTACTATTTCGACGTTCACTCTATCCAAAAAATCATTGAACTCGTTCATTTCACGTTTGATACGACGTATATTCAAGTTGGCCATTTTAATAGCATCCTTTTTACAACAGTTTTTTTTAACGAAGATTAGGAATATATTTTACTGCCGTGTTCATAGTACATGCCTTTTTGAATGAAAGATCTCCTTATGTTATTGGGGTATGATCGAATAACTTGAACCCTTCAACTATAACATTTTTTATCCACAACGTCCGACGAATGAGAACATTTCTAGTTCATATGGTGCATCAACTTTGAGAGAAGGATCACCATTTCGTCGTAATGCGTGCACACTGAACTGATCATCAGGAAATTTGGAATGTACATATTGTTTGATATCATTAGCTCTCAATTGTGGCAGTCACACTTTTTTCTTATCGCCAGAAAAGCTATTGTTGACCAATGTAGACGAACCAACAACAGTTTTTCTAGTTTTATTCTTTTTCCCGCTACTTGGGTGAATCCGTCTTCGGTTCCATCGTTTTTCTTTTCGATGTCTGCACACGGTATCACCTGAAGAATCACTGATATCAAAATTGCTCATACTTTCGATCATATCTATCTTCTTAGGTTGGTCAGCATTTTTACCAAATTTATGTAGCTTTCGCCTGGGATTTGCATTTCGTTCTATCCAGCAGCAGTTTTCATTATCTCCATGAACTCTTCACTTTTCAAGAAACTTATGATATCGTCATTGCGACGAGTATTACGAGTTATTAATTTACTCTTTCGAGTCATTTCTACTTTTTATAACTCTGTATATCAGGAGCACAGATTTCAACGTATGTACTGTGTGAATATGCATTTTCAATTAACCAAGTAGAAGTGATGAAGCACAGAGTATGTAAAGAAATGTAAGACAAAAAGAGGAAGGTTTTCATCACTATCGACTTTATCGCATAAAAAACAGAACACCTCCTTCATGTTGAAATGAGAGAAAGAAATACAAATAGGGTATTTTCTGATATGATTGGGGAGTGAAGAGAATCATCATAATTTGGCTCATGTTCAATCTAGGATATGTCCTGAAGTTACTCGATTTGATGCAGAATAATGTTAATGGAGTCCCTAGTATGAAAATTCACAGAACTCTCTATAGTATACGCAAGGTATGTGAAACTTTCACAATCTGAAAAAAATATTTATAAAGGGTATCAGAAGTGTAGTAGACAGTCTTGTAGCCTATACCAAGTTAATGCAAAATTCTGATTATTTTCTCATATATTTTGAAAATAGGTATATAATAGGTATATAATAGTATATAGAAGTGTACTTCAATTCATTATCTTTGACCAATTAATTGAATATTCTTTGCTTAGCCAGAAATTTATTTTTTTGACCGTAACATATTGGGGTGGACTTTCCCGATTAAATCGTTTTTTTATCAATTTAGGAATTTTCCAACTTTGAGAAGTTATTGTACGTAGAAACAATAGTCGCCAATGATTATTTCCCCCAAAAAATGTTCTTTTTGTTTCCTACATGTAACGTCATTCTCTCGAATTATTTCGTTTTCTCCTTCTTTTTGTTTCGAAGAAGACAGGACGAAGAAAAAAAGGCAATAATCTCTTGCTTGGCGATATCATTAACCCTAACTTGAACGCGAAAAATTGCATTGTCATTCAGATAGTTGTTCAATTCTGATGTAGTTGCATTAAGATGAATGAGGCAAAGAATAATACTGTTTTCCAAGATGGAGTACTCACCAGACATTTATTAAAACATCGCATTCACTAGTTCTCCAATAAGATTTTACGCCGGGAATCTATTTCACGCCACCACGATCGACAGGGAGAGCCAAAGAACGCGGAAGCACATTTTCTATAAGCAATTTCACTATTCTGGTTGATATGACGATATGAATACAATGTTGATGAAATCAGATGAGGAATAATCTCTGACTGAAGGATATCCTTTTCTTATCGTAGATTTCTTCATTTCCACTTTTTTCCCAATTTTCAATCGAGGATTTTTCTTTCTCCAACCCTGTTTTCCTCAACTATATGTATATGATCTCAGAAACATTCTATTACAAAAGGTTTGGTTATTCACTATTCATAAAGTGTTCCAAAATATTTTTTTCATACATAGCATTGGGTGTTGATACCTTCTTTGTTAGTTCGTGGTATTGACTACAAGGCTTGAAACACTCATGCATTTTCTGATCCAGAAGGAAAAGGTCCCTTTGGGATCATTTATGAGTCAAGGCAAATCCTATCAAAGTGACTGTAAAGACGTAATCGATTTAGATTTCTATATATTTCAATTTGTGTCGTTCTTCCGTATAGAATTTAACTGTTAATTCGCTCCTAATAGTAATAGTTAATTCGCTCCTAAAAAACCCTCTACACAAAAATAACTTCTTGAAAGGTAAAAAAAAAATATGTATTGGCCCTCTGAGTTTAATATACGTAGTAATTTTTTGATCCAAGCGTGGGGGGACCTCTTCATCAAACCGCGTGCGCGAGTTGCACGAGGAAATATGTGCTGAAAAGCGATTAAGATAAAAAAAGTATAAAATATCACATATCCTTTTACGGACCTTACATATTTAGGGAAAAACGAGCTGAAGAAAAACACGAAAAATCAAACTTGGAAGATAACAACAGAGACAGAAAGGTAGATCTGGATCGAGTGAACAATTAAAGAAATGTATATTGTGTAATCAATTGATAGTAAGAGGAGACTACTGAGCTGATCAACTACTGAAAGTATCGCGGTTTTATTTGGATGCAGTTTTTCAGCGAGTAGCTACATTGGAAACGGTATATGGTGTTTTTGCTGCAGACGTTCGTGGTCACTATGAAGAAATACATTCTGAATTATCAAAGGGATATTGACAAAGTAGCAGTCCTAAGAAACTGCTGATTTTGAGCGCCTGAGATAACATTTCTCAACGTTGTGACTATACTTGATTTGAAACCAAAGGATACCGATTGCATACCTACGCAATGAATTCAACGAGAAATATTTATCCAGTGACATCCATATTTCATAGAGAAGAATGAACATTGTAACTCTATATTGAAAAATGTGCTGAAACCTTGCGCAGTGACATTAAGAATGTGATTTTTGTTTAGAAAATATTGACTGCGATGCAAAAAATCTATTTAAATCATTTATAGAAGCAAACAATCGAAATCCTGACTGTTAGTTACCATAACTGTGAGTTACAATATGATGCGTTGGGAAGACATAACAAAGTACTTGATTCTGAAATTTAAAGTTACTCTTGAGGCACAGGCGTGCGTGCCCCTTCCCAAAGAAAATACGATCTTCAAAGTGCTTTATGAGTGAACTGTTCATCCTTCGTTTTGGAATGTAGATGTTGGTGGACCAATCATTTTCGTTAAAATCACCGCGTAGGTATCCTTTGGATTCAAATTTGAGTGGACCCACGAACGTTTTGAAATATTCTCTCAGGCCCATCGGATCAGCAGTTTATTTGGCTGAATCTTCTTCAATATATTTCTTCGATAACTCAAGATGTATTTGTTATACAGTTCTTGTGATCATTGCACGTTGCTAGCAAAAATACCATTTACATCTTTCAGTGTAGCTACTTGCTAGAAGACAGGATCAAGGTAAAACCGCGAGGCTTTCAGTAGTCGTTCTGCTATGGACTTCTCACGGTTTCGAGTCTCCTTTAACTTTTGATTGCCACAATATACATTTTTTTGATTGTGCACTATGTCCAGATTTACTTCTGTCTCTGTTGTTAGGTGCCGGTATTACCCTCCTATTCCGAACTTGATTCTTCAATAACTTCTCCTTGTTTTCCTTCATCTGAGTATGTAAGATCTGTAGCAGGCTATATGATATTCGATGCTTTTTTCCTACATCAATGCTTTTCCCTAATGCGTTCAGAAGCACTTTTAATGTTTATATACGGTTTTCTCTTGAACTTATTCGCTTGAACTTTTTCGGATAAAATTCAATGTCAAGTCAGTGTCTCTCCATTGTTTCTTCTAGTGAATAACCAGCTTCACTGTGTCACTCGAAGTTCATTCCAGTGCCTCTAACTGAAAAGAAAATAAATATTGCATTTTATTGTGAGTACAATAAAAAAAGCACAAATAATTTTTTGAAAACGGCCACCAAATGACCATGTTACCAATTATTATTTTTTTATTCTGCTATAGGTGTTAATTTTTTATACTGCTATATGTTTCCATCAAAGTCCCGTAACAAAATTCAGGGTACATACAACTGCACACCTGACGAGGGCTAGCACCTAGACTATAGGGCTTAACCACGTCATTGATCCTCTTCTTACCCTGTACGGTCCTTCCCAAAACGGTGTTAGTTTGAGGGATACTTTCTACCACCGTGGGTTGTGCAACCAAACCCAGTAACCTTCTTCGAATCCTCCTGAGTTAGCTCTCAAATGATAACGAGCTTCCATCCTGTTAGTTGCCAGTATCAACCACTTCCGAGCTGTTTCGTGTATTTTCAACATGTTCTTCCTCAGTTTATCTGCAAAGTCGTATACTTCTTCCTCTTGGGAGACCCAAACAACGAGTCACAAGGCAATCGAAGTTCCCTTCCGAAGACAATGTTAGCCGGGGTAAGTTTGGTGGAATCATGGAGGATTGCTCCATATGCCATCGGAAATAGTGGATGGTTTCTGTTTCAATCCTTCAGATGTTTGTCTACAACCATGCTATTCGACTGTGCCTACATTGCCTTGAAGAGGGCATCTCTGTGCGGAATATCTCTCCAGGAGGGTCTGCTAGATCCGTCTTCTTTCCATTGTAGGAAGTCCCCAATCTTCGGATCGATTTTCTGATCCTGTCCCATATTTGCGGTAGCCCATTCGTCTTCAGTTAATAGTCTCGTGTATCTATGTCAGCGACTCCTTCATGGCATTCAATACGCTGACCATGCTTGCAGACTTTTGGACGCAGTCTTTTAGATAAGGCATCTGCATTACTATGTAGTCGTCCTTGACGATATTGGATTTCGAAATGGTACTGGCTTATCTTTTCCATCTAGCTTACTGTCCTCTTACTGTGACCATTGTCTTCCTATTTTCTCTTGATCTCCTGAAGGAAATACAAATTTTTGGGACTATGTTTATTTGATTCAATCCAAAACCAAACTTTTCTTTTTTTGAAAAACCATTTGAGCTAACAATCAACAACAACTTTTCTTTTTCTTAAAAACATAGTAACAGTGAAAAATATATAAAGGGACATACATAACATAACATAATGAAACAACTATGAAATAATCCATAACATTTTCCCCACCGTGAATATTTTCAGGAATTTTCACAATTTTCAATGTCAATCCTACAAATTCTTGTCACGGGACGTTTGAAGATCCCTGTAGACGTTTGTACTTCCACAACTCTGACGACTTCATCTTTCCCAGGAAAAACAGCTATCACTCTACCCAATGGCCAGGAATTTCTGGGCAAATTTCCATCCGCCAGAACGACTACATCGCCAACTGCCACGGGCTTGCCATCCTTATTCCACTTTGCTCGCCTTGACATCGTGTCCAAAATATGTCTGCCAATTTCTGGGATTTCTTCCATCGCTTTCGGAGATCTTGATCTTCAAAGCTCACTGGAAACGAACTCTCTGAGGGTGAACCGATGAGAAGATGGTTTGGCGTCAAACAACCAGGATCAGAAGGGTCTACCGAAATGTGAGTTAATGGTCTGCTATTGACTACATATTCGGCTTCCGCAAACAACGTTAATAAAGTTTCATCCTTTAATCCTTCTTCTTTCAATGTAACCCCCAAAATTTGCTTGACTGACCCTATCAGTCTTTCCCAGCATCCACCCATATGGGTGGATTGAAGTGCCATTCTATATCCATTTCTGTAATTTCTCGAGTCATTTTCAGTTGATCAAGTTCCCTATAGAATTTTGAAAGTTCTTCATTAGCCCCTTTGAAGTTTCTACCGTTGTCCGAATATAGTGTTGAATGGATCCTCTACGGGAAACTATTCTCCTTATAGCCATGATTGTACCATCAGCAGTGAGAGTGTGTGCAAGTTCTAAATGTATTGCACGAATAGTCATACATGTAAACAGAACTCCCCAACGTTTTTCTTTGTGTCTCCCAACTGTGACATATAAGGGCCCGAAATAGTCTATACCAGTGTGACTGAAAGGTTTCACCCCTGGTGTGAGACGCATAATTGGTAGATCTCCCATTTTAGGTGCGATTGGTTTCGATTTTTTGAGTTTACAATAGGAACATCTATGAAAAGTGCTCTTCACAGCCTGTCTTCCTTTGATTACCCAATACTCTTGGCTTATATCGTTCAAAATCAATTCATTTCCTTGATGATGGTGTTTCTCATGATAATACTGTAATATGAGATATATAGTTGCATCATTCGGATCCAAGATAACTGGGTATTTCGCGGATTCATCTAGGCAAAGAGCATGGTTGAGTCGGGTTCGCATTTTTAAAAGTCCATCATCATCAATGAAAGCTGAAAGATTGTAGAGTCTACTATTCATGCCGACCTGCTTATTTCCTCTTAATTGGTTTATGTCATTACCAAAGCTCTCCTTTCGACTCCTTTTGAGGCATAATTTATTTGCGTCATCTATTTCTTCGACAGTCAATTCTCCAGAGAGAATTTCTCTTTTCCCTCCGAAGTTTTCCTAGAAGACACCTACTGAACCTGAGTACCCAAGCTGTACTCCGTACAAGTCTCCGCCATTTCGAAAAACGCTTTACCTCTGGCAGATGATCGACAAATGAGGCAACAAAACCAATAAAATGTTCCACCGCTTTTCTTTCACTTCCATCATCTAACTGAAATTTGGATGCATCAAATTCGGGTGGCCATTTATTCGGATTTCTTATAAAATCAGGTCCTCGAAACCAACGACTATCTTATTGGAGCAAATATCTAACGAATTCATAATCCTTGTTGCATCATCAGCTACGTTGAGATTGGTGGGAACATATTTCCATTGGGTTGCCTCTGTCAGCTCCTGTATTTCACCAATTCTGTGTGCAACAAATTGCTTATAATTCCTGCCGTCACCTCTGATCCAGCACAAGACGATTTTAGAACCTGTCCATAAAAAAAAATTCGTTATAGGAATATCGATTTCTTTCGAAATGGTACATAACAGTCGGCTCCCCATTACTGCAGCCTGTAACTCCAGCCTTGGAACTGAAATAGGTTTCAACGGACTCACTCTCGCCTTAGCTGCAATGAAGGAAACTACGATGTTAGTTTCAAAAACCATTCTCAAGTAGGCCACTACCGCGAAAGCTCCTTCACTGCCATCACAAAATATATGAATTTCAATTGAAGTAGCACCTGGAAGAAGAGGTGAATAGCAACGAGGTATCCTAACAAAATGAATTGATCTAAGATATTTCAACCATTGTAGCCACTTCCGATGGATAGTTGTTGGAATGGCGTCATCCCACCCAATGCCACTCCGCCATATCGCCTGCAGAATGATTTTACCCTGGATGGTCAAACATGTCAAAAATCCTAGGGGATCGGAAACTGACATCACCAACTGCAAGACTTGACGTTTGGTAGGAGTATCCGAACCATGGACTATTTTCTCAAGGACTTTACGAAAAACCAATTCGAATGTGCAGGAATCAGTTTTCACATCCCACCATACTCCCAAAATACGATCCAATGACGATTCATTGAAAATTTTTTCGACATGTTCATTTCCGTATTTTTCGATAACCAAGGGGGAATTCGATGACCAATTAACAATATTGAAACCACCGTTTTTGTGAAGTTCGACTATTCTATCAATTTTAGTGAGTGCTTCCTTGTTCTGTATTACAGCAATCCAAATAATCATCAACATAAAAATTCCGTTCAGCATCTTTGATCAAATCGGGAAATTTCGATTGTCTCGCATTCAAATTTTTAAGGTATTGTGCAGAACATGGAGAACAAGAAGCACCTAACATCATCACCTGTAACTCGTTTATATCTGCGTCCTTGCTCTGATCACCATCGCGCCAGAGAAACCGCTGGGCATATCTATCTTCCTTTCGAATTTTAACCTGATGAAACATCTCAGCGATGTCCCCGCAGAAGCCCCATTCAGATCGTCGAAAACGCATCAGCACACCTGGTAGCAAAATCAGATAGTCTGGACCCTGAAGGAGATTGTCATTGAGACTGATACCATGACTTTTTGCGGCAGCGTCGGAAACGAGTCGAAATTCATTTGGTTTATTAGGATTAACAACGCCGAAATGAGGTAGATACCATATTCGTGAATTGTGTTGAGATATTTCTGAGCCTCCTAATTTTCTAATATACCCTTTAACTTGGTAATCTTCTATTTTCTGGCAATACTGTTCAAAATATGATTCATCCTTCAACATTTTCCTTTCAATACAAAGCAACCTTCTGAATGCGTTCGTTTTACTTTCTGGCAAATCAATATTATCATTTTTCCAAATCAACCCTGTTTCATACCTTTTATCAGTTGCTGAATATTTTGTGGTCTTTTCCAAAATATCAATAGCCCTCCTATGATCAGAGTTGATTTTCCTCTCACAGATACGCCAAATGATTCCGTTGAGAAAGACTCCCTGATTAAACGATTCAGTTCATCATCATTACTACAAGTACAAATATTAAAATTGTATTGAAAATTATTTTGGCCAGTTCCCGGAGTATTTCCATGAAGAACTCACCCTAAATTCGTTTTGGTAGCCACTGGACTATTTTCAGGACCCTGGTACACTTTTCGTGCTACCGTTAGATGAATATTGTCCTGACCAATAAGTACAGTTCGCTTAGCTTCAAACATATCTTGGATAGGTTAACCCTGGAGATGAATATGGTTTTTGAAATTATCCATGATTATGGTTTGGGAAGGTCATGACAAATCTTCTACTGTTCTTAATCCATTCATTTCGAGAATTCTAGCTTCATCATGAACACCCGAAATTTCCATATCGATACATTGAGAATTATCATTGTAAGAAGTCATATTATTAGCCCATTGCATGCATAAAGGTTTTGTTTCTCCTGATGATCCTAATAATTCCGCTGATCTACTTTTTATCAATGATATGGTTGATCCTTCATCGAACAAAGCGTAGGTATTCATACAACCATTTGGGCCATAAATTTTTATAGGAGCTACCCTGAGGAGAACTTTGGAATTATTATTTGTGAGACAGACTGTCTGAACACTTTCATCGGACTTTTCTGTTTGAGGAAGTATATTTGCAACTTTATTTCTATGCAGAAGGGTATGATGACGTAGTTTACACCCATCATAACCACAACTTTGTTTCGATTCGCAGAACCGTTTTGAATGACCGTTTTTCAAACAACAGAAGCAAATTTTTGTTTTGCATATTTTTGACCAACGAACATCTATATTGTCATTTTTCAGTTCGGAGCAATTGAAAATAGTATGACCTGCTTCATTACAATATGGACATTTGAATTCATCAGATGTTTGGTTTGTAGTGACCATAACATTTTCTGGTCGTGAATTATTGTGATATTTTTTCTGATTTTGAAAAGTTGTGGATATTTTTGGACTAACGTAACATGCAGCGGAAGACACTTCGTTTGCCCGGGTACCAAAATCTTTCAAATTCACCCTACCTCTTTTCTGTACAATCACTTGTCCCCATTGTAATTTCATGCTATTGGGTATTTTGGATACCAACTGCTCTAGTAGGAACGGATTCTCCAGATGATTACTTGCTCCAAATTGCTCCAATGTGGCCACCAGGTTATTGATATGACATGAAAATTCAATAAAACTATTAAAATCGCCGTCTCTAAGATATTGTAAATTTTGAGTTTCACTGATCATAGAAGCTATGATATATTCTGGGTGACCAAATCGCATTCCCAATGTATCAATAACATATGAAATATTTTTTGGGTGTAATAATGAACTTCTTACCGCTTCAAGAGCTTCCCCTTTCAGGCACTTTTGCAACTTCAACGTTACTTCATCCTCCGAATATTGATACATCCTAGTTTTCCTATGGAACTGACTAATGAATAACGGCCAATCTTCTGGTTTGCCATCAAATATGGAAAGATCTCTATCAAATTGATTTCTTCCTGAAACACTCTTGACAGCATCAGCGATGACATTACATAATTTTGACAAGTCATTTTCATGTAAAGTTCTATCTATTGGAACTACTTTCTCGTTGACTTTTCCAGTTTTTCACGTGGAGGATGATCAGAATGCACCCCACATTTTTTCATCCATTCTTGTACTACCTCGTTTCTGCTTGACTCTCCTAAGCTTTCAGTGTACAATTTCCTTGAACTTTTACTTTGTACAGAGCACAATTCTCCCTCTTCAATTTCAGCTTCAGCTAACCCTTTCTGAAGATCCAAAATTCGTATTTGATTTTCAAGTTTTTGTTTTTCAACATCAATTCAGCCCTTGCAACCTCGGTCTCCAACGTCAAACGCCTTCTCCCAATTTCCACCCTCTTAAAAGATACTTTGGACCTTCCAGATTTCTTCATAGATTGTCTAGCAGAATCTGATACTTTTGATGAGCACCTAGTTGATCCCGGAGCTGCTACATCCCTATTTTCAGATTTGCCAGTTTCATCGTTAAGTTCTTTTTCGTTGACTGAGTGGCTACTACTTGCTGATATGAAGACTTCAAAACTGTAAAATCTGGTTCAGATTGACCTCTATCTTGAATAGCGCGAGTATATTTCCTTGGAGCCAGCAACGATAGAAGATAATCATCAAAATTATTGCTCTTGCGATCTTCTTGGATATTCGGACATAGTTTTACAAATTTATTTTTCTGTGGACTATGTATTTCCTATTCTGGATTCTAATTCGGCTAAAGGAACATGTAATTTCTTCATTTTACTTTATTTTCCCAGAAAAATACCAATTTTGACTTTTTGACTTTTTACTTGACAATCAACAACAACTTTTCTTTCTCTTAAAAACATAGTAACAGTGAAAAATATATACAGGGACATACAATAGATAAAATAATAAGACAACTATGAAATGATCCATAACAGTCGTCCTTGACGATATTTGATTTCGAAATGGTACTGGCTTATCTTTTCCATCTAGCTTACTGTCCTTCTGGTTTTTTCACCTCCAGTGACCACTCCAAGGCCGCATGGTCGGTCCTAATAAGAAACTCCATTCCATAAAGGTATTTGTGGAAATGACCTACTACCCTGACTTCCGCTAGAAGTTTGTTCTTGGTGACACAGTAATTCTTTTCGGGCTCAGACATAGACAGACGAGATAATATGTCCTCCTCAATTGAGGATTGAATCCATTCACGGAGTGAATCCAGTTCAAAGTATATCCGATCTGAAAGTCAAATAAGGGATTTTCATGGCCAAGGGGTATATCCAAATGGGGGACATTAGTCATTTCGATCCAAACAAAAAACGACTCCTTTGATCAATCTCGATCAAATCGAGAGTACACCCAAAGAAAATCTCAGTTTCTGGACTAATTACAGTGCAGTCTGAGGTGAATATCCATTGAAGTTTCTTACCCGATTCAGATCCACCAAACCCATCGTAATCCTATTCTTGAGTAGAGCTGATAAATATTCATGGCAAAGCAGCTTTCAATAAACCGACTATCCATCTTTCGTTTAGGCATTCTAAATCGGAAAAGTACGGTATATTATTGAAGTTTTGAAAATCACTGTCGAACAACAGCCACTTTCTATTACATTTCATTTCTGGCAACACTCTATACTATTATATATTTTTTTTTAAGTAATCTTTATTCAGTATGAAGATATAATCAGTGGTAAAACTATGAGTACTTTGGAATAATCGAGTTATATATCGATAACACGTTGCATAATTGAAAAAAGTGTCAGTTCAAATAGTTCGACCGCGAAGTGGAATGATTATTCAGTTGTAAGGACACGATTTGTAATTGTACAGGAAGTTTGAGATGTATAAAGCTAATCATTTTGAAGTACGAATTGTTTCTGATCCAATTATGCTTTAATTAATTTGAACAATAAAAATGATTCATCAATTCAAGTACATATTGGTGCAATAAAAATTACAATTAATAAGAATTCTTTTTTTGTGTGTTATTTTCGGCGCTGGAGACGTGGCTCCTAGATCCTACTGTGTTTCTCTCATCTCATTTATTATATTTTTGTGATGCTCTTGATCTAATTGTAGATGAGGTTCGATTACTACTATCATGCCCTGTTATTTAGAATAGTTTTTTTTGCGATACACCTGCTTTGTTGTTGCTTTGTTGTTTGTGATGTCTGAACTTACCAATTCTGCAGACTTTTTGGTGCATTTGCTAATATTGGCATATTTTTCTACCAGTCACGAGTTTTTTGTTTTTTTCGAAGTGGTTTTACCGTGAGAACAAAACCTCTCTGTTTTATTATTTAAATTTTTGCTCCTTTTCAACATAAATTCAGAAGTCTTACTGGGCGCAGACTTACTTTATTATTGTTGGGTACATACCATTCATCATAAGCACACATTCTTGCTCCACCATCTGTGCTTTTTGCGAGAATAGTATTATATCGTATTCCACCAGTTGGAAGTAGTGAATCAAATATGACGCTCCTTTATTTCTTCCATAAAAAGTTCTACAGAAGCATTTACAATTTTTTTGATTTGTAATCCATCAGAAGCTACGATCATTGGTTCATACTCATTTTCTTTGAAACCTATTGTAATAATCTTTTTCTTATCCGTAAGAATTGAAACTCCCTTTTTTTTGAAATTATCGTGTTGAATGCCGCTGTGAAATTGGACTGGAAAATGACACAATTCTGTTGAATTTTCCTATATATTCCTCTCGTACTTGTTTTGCCGTTACGTTTCATAAAGTTCCAACAATATTTTCTCTCGGATTTGCTCCGTTACATCTTAGCATATCGAAAGATCTCTCAGAATAGCTATGATTTCAGTGAAAATTGATTAATTCAGTACATGGTTTCTTTCACTACCTTGGCAACGGTTGCTATTAACAGACCCATAACGCCCGGTGCGTTATGGAGGGCATTATGGATCATAACGCCCGCTAAATGTTTTTTTCTGTAGTTCAATAAATTAATTACTCAGGAAAGTTTTATTCATAACTGTACATAAAAAAGGGACTGATTATTTTCTCTAAAATAGAAATTACAATTTTCAAATGTTCCTGAAAAATTAGTACCAAGTTTGAAGTTCTGAGAGATGACCGATGATGAACTCCTCAATGAGCATTCGGTTTCGTTCTGAATGTTAACATTCTCTTTTTCGGAAACGGAATGGCCTATCATTGTAGTAATTTTGTTCTTCGAGGAGATACTTTCTTCAATATAGCCCTCCGCTACCGTACTACTCTTTCATTTTCCATGTAATTTTAGTGTTTCAAAGGAAGCACCACCTTGAACAAGCAGCGTTGACGACGTTCGGCGTAGACAATGTCCGGTGTAACCTTTCGGGTTTTCCAAATTCAGGTATTTCGCTATGATAGAAGGAACACTTCCTATAGTATTTTTACCTACAGGTAACTCAATGCATTTATTATTTCTGTAGGTTAAAAAAAACCTACGTTGCTTACATCCTTTTGGTCGTAGTGCAATGTACTTTTCAACTAAGTTCGAGGCTCCTATTTTGCTTTCTTCAACAATGGTGAAACTTTTTGAGGTGCAGGTCTTGGTTTCTGGTACCTTGATCAGTAAAACGGCTCCTCTGTCTTCAATGTCATCAACTGTCATCTTGACCATTTCATCACGTCTTAAGCCTCCAAATACGCTCATTACCAGAACAGCTTTATGTAGCAGAAAAGTATCATCTGGAGCTTTTCTTATGAAACGTAATACTTGTCCACCTTCCGATACTTTTGATTTTTTAGGAATGTATCCTTCTGAATTAACTTCTAGAAATGCCATCAGTTGACTAAATGCTGATATATTGATATTTTCTTTAACAATCAATATTGATTTGCTGTGAGTATTTGGTCCATAGACTATATTGTTCAGACTGAAATAACGTAAAATGAATAAAAAATATTAATATTTTTCATGAGATAAACTCACCAGTTCCTGGAAGTATGCCATTAAGACAGTTTCATTCACGGTATTCACTTTGTTTTCATTTTTCCATTTCAGAAAATGGTCAAACTCCTTCTCGTATAAGTGTTTGGATTTCACAGGCAGTAAATTTCCTAACGCTTTTTCAGCTTTGAGCGTCACATTCTGTGGAATCTCCATGATTATTATGAACACAACCGTTTTTAGTTTCCTCCACTAACAAGCTTGTCAATTCTTACAAAAATGCAGCGTCGTTTTATCAAATAATCAACCCTTAGCAACCTCTTCAATGTTTCCATGGCAATTGCATAGAAGCTCACTTGTGCTCAGTTGCCGACCAGAACGCAGTAAATACTATGAGAAGAAATTTATGAAGTAAACAACGTCGTTTAAGATAATTTTTTCGTGAAAAATAAAATATTGTATGCACCACGAGCGTTACTAGATCCTAATGCCCATCGGGCAACATTCATCCCTCGGGCCAAAGGCCCTCGGGTGAATGTTACCCTCCGGGCGTTAGGATCTTTATAACGCACTTGGTACATAAATAGCTATAATGCCTGACTCAATGACTGATTCACTTACGATCAACGCCCAGACCAAACCGCCAGCCCTAAAGGGCTGAAATTTTGAAAGCTTATTCATATGATGACATAGGTGACCAGTAAAAAAAGTTTCTCAGATATTATATTCCTAAAGTGGTAAAAAGGGGGGTGGGAAGGGGGTGAAAGTGAAAGTACCGTTATTTTGAAGTTTGAGTCATGGCATGGTATTTGCGCTCTTTTATTCAAATGAAGAAACATGTATTCCAGGGTTTTTGAAAATTCATCCCTTAGGGGTTTGAAAGATTGTATAGGAGTGCCGCTAGTTTTTTTTCAAGTTGGGGTGATAAAAATTGGTATTTGAGGTCTTCATTACAAAAAGTGTTTTTGGGAATTCAACTCCTAATGGGGTGAATTAGGAGGTTTGTATGGCGATTCCGTTAGTTTTCAAATTAGGGTCATAAAAATTAGTATTTGAGGTTTTTATTGGAAAATAAAGAATACATCTTTTAGGTTTTTGGAAATTCAACCAACAAAGGGTGAAGGGGGGTGAAATTTTGTAATCATAAAAATTGTTAATTGAGGTTTTTGTTGGAAATAAAGGAACACATATTTTAGTGTTTTCAGAACTTCAAACCTCAAAGGGGCGAAGGGGGGTGAAAGTTTGTATGCAGGATCCGTGAGTTTTTAGGTTGGGGTCCTGAAAAGCATTATTTGAGGTCTTTGTTACAAATAAATGGATATATGTTTCAAAGTTTTTAGAAATTCAACTCCCAAAGGGTTTAAATTGGGTTCGTGGGTTTTTCAAGTTGGGGTCATAAAAATTTGTTTTTGAGGTCTTTGTTACAGATAAATGAATACATGTTTCAGACTTTTTAGAAATTCAATCCCCAAAGGGGGTGAAAATTTTGTATGAGGGTTCCGTCAGTTTTTCAGCTGGGATCACGAAAATTTTGATTTGGGGTCTTTGTAACAAATAAATGAATACTGTTTCGTGTTTTTAAAAATTCAACAGCCAAACGGTAGAAATGGGGGGTGATAATTTGTATAATGAATACATGTTTCAGAGTTTTTAGAAATTCAAACCCCAAAGGGTACTTTGTTTAGGGGTTCCGTTAGTTTTTAAGTTGGGGTCATAAAAATTGGTATCTGAGATCTTTATCACAAATAAGGGAATACATTTTGGAAAACGGGATAACGGGAAGCGGGCAAAGCCACAGGCATAAGGTACATGGAGCAACATATGGAAAAACATAGGAGAAATACAAACTCTTCGCAGGCAAAGTGGCATGTACCAGCCTTCCCAAATAAAAAACAATTACTTCAGAGTTTTTGGGAATTCAACCCTGAAGGGGAAAAATGTGGGTTGAAATTTTGTATTTTGTTAGTTGTCCAGTTAGGGTCATAAATTTTTTTTTATAGGGTATTTGTTACAAATAAAGAAATACGTGTTTCAGTATTTTCAGAAAATTTAATCCTAAATGGTTGAAGTTTTTAAGCGGGTTCCGTTAGTTTTTATGTTGGGGTCATTAAAATTGGCATTCCAAGGTCTTCGTTACAGTGTTTTTAGAAATTCCACCCCTGAAGGGTTTGTATGGAAGTTCTGTTAGTTCCGAAGTTGGACTAAAGAAATTCGGTATTTGGGCTCTTTCCTCCAAAGAAAAGAATATGTATTCCAGGGGTTTCAGAAATTCAACTCTGCAGGGGCTCAAATGGGGGTTGAAAGTTTGTATACGACTACCGTTAGTTTTTAAGTTGGGGTAATGAAAATCAATGTCTCTGCTCTCTGTTACAAATGAAGAAATCTTGTTTGATCTATTTTGACCTATAACTCCTCAAAAAGCATTACTTTCTCTGTCAAATCAATCATGCCACCCAACGGGATAACAGAAGCGATATAACGGGATAACGGGAAACGGAATAAAGTGATAATAGGATAACGGGAGACGAAATAATGGGATATCGGGAACGGGCAAAGTCATAAGCATAAGCTAGATGGAACAACTAAGGAAGAAATAAAAATTCCACACAGACGAAATCGCAGGTACCAGCTAGAATCTAAACTAAGATTTTCCAATTAGTAATTTCATGATTAACAACAATCCATCTGAATATTGGTTAACCGGTTATCTGAAAGGTATTCCACTAGCATGCATAAACGTGCAGAAAGTTTACACAACAACTCGATATATTGAAAAACTACAGTGCGTAGCTCATATAGAGGGCGCTCAAAGCAGTACCTTTTGGTGTGCCACAAATATTGGTCTCTAGGGTAACATACTTGGTAGATATTTATGACACCTTAGACACTAAAAATAAAAAGTAGGTATTTAGTTTGAGTTTTCAGCTGAGTAATGTAAAAAACGGAAAAATTGTGGTATACCACAATTGTGAAGTATGTCACAAACACTGTTTTATACAATGTTCCACTAATATATGGCAACCTACACACAGATACACACGGTAAACTTATAATACCCCCTTGTTTGAGTCGGAGATTGAAAAGAACGCCCAGCATTTCATTTGATGGTTTTTAATTAATAGAATTTGTTTTAGGTTCTTCTCCAGTTACTGTAACGTCAAGGTGGGGATATTCAAATTTAAAAATAACCCATACCACTTTCCGCATTGTTCAGTGATGGTTATATGAATCATGGGTGATTAATCTATTTTAAACACGGGTGTTTACTTGGCATCATTAGTACAGATGAGACTGGCGAGATTAAATTAATACTGAATATATTCCCATATTCTCTGGAAACTACTAGAAAACAGTAAACCTTTCAGTTTTCAACTCATTGGGTATTCACAATGTAGTTCTGCAATATTAATGGTTGGAATACGGGTTAAAAAAATTTATTTTCAAGTTGGGATGCTTCCAGTTTTCTTCAGTTTTTAACTTTCCCCACTGTTGGTGAGTACAGTTTTTGCTCTCAGTATTTCAGATGAAAATTGGATTTTCCACGTGCATTACTCTCCATGAGATGAGATTGTGTCATTATTCGATAAGAGAATAGTTCTATTCGTTTGAAAATATGAACAGCGTGTTCACAAAATCAGATGTGGAATCATCTGCGACTCAAAGATAACTTTTAGTCACTTTCTTCCATCGTTCAAGATAACCTCTTGGGGGGTATTCATCTTGAAAACAGAAACATTCTCAATTGAATAGTGAATAGAAATATTTTTCTGTGAATTGAAAAGTCCACGATTAAATTGAAGTTATTTTTTATGAATATCTAACAGAAAACAACCACTTTCCCGGCTAAAGCCACGCTGGACATTGAACTACATGTGATAGATATTTTGAAAGGACACTGACTCAAAAGAAAAAATCTGAAAGTAAAAAATTTGCATTTTCATTCAGACCAGAAGAATTGGAAAACACGTTTTGTAGAAGCAATCTCACTTTGCAAAGATGGAAAAATGTTAGAGACCTTTCATCAACCTCGGAGTGACACTTTGAAATTAGTGTTTTTTGAATTAGGGAATTATAGATGAAATATGAACAGGGGAAGTAGTTTTTCTGTGTTAGATATTTACAAAAAATAATTTTGTATTGTAATTCACAGAAAAGTATTTCTATTCGATATTCAATTGGGAATGTTTCCCCTCCAGAATAGTTCTTCTTCTAGCGTAGCAAGATAAGATGGATACTATTGTTATAGAACCAAAAAAGTCTTCAAACAAATGGTTCAAGGAGGGCGGAATCAGGAATATGATTCCAATCATTTCTCCAGTTCACCAATATAATGAACAGTATTATATGGTGCTGAAAACTATTCTGTGGTGCTGCTCCTCAAATCCCAACCTCACCTTCACGTAGTATGGGGTGAATGGGCCGCGGCCGCACAGCGAATGGGACATGGTTGGTGGACATTCGTATAGCATGTGGGCGGCCGCGACTTTACTAACGAGGCTCTGGCAAACAGACCTAAATCAAAGCTGTGAGCGCCATGGCGACAGATGTATGACACCGGGGTCTTAAAACAAACGGTGCCGCAACGGAGCCCCCGAGAAACAGCCTCAGCCCTGTGCAGGCGCACCACAGGGCCGGACCAACCCCTTTCCTCTCACTCATTCGGGGGTACAGATGACCACGAGACGAAACACCAAAAGAGAATGAGGACAACTCTTGGCCTTCTCGGTTTCTTTCAGGACACTGAAGAGGTTATGATTCCGTGCGGTCTCCGCGATCGGAAGAGGACTCGCAGGGTGCTGAACAAACGACAGGGACCGCCCAGATGAACCTCCAGCACCAGAAGGTAGCTGCGGCAGTACATGCAGTAGTAGGAGGGACCTCGAAGCGAAACTTAAACGAGAACCATGGATACATGGTGGAAAAAATCGTACCAGGTAAGATACAATGGGCCAAAGGGCACAAGTGTCTTCGGAGGCCACAGCCTGACGAGCCTACAGGGCGAAAGCTTCAGTGGGCGTACCTGTGTCAGGGTGTCCCACACCGTGGGGTATTGCCGTAATAAATTTCCTTCACCCCAAAAAAAAAAACTGGTGCTGTGATGAATTGAAGCAATGTGGGCTAATGTAGAAAAAAAAGCATTTTAAATGGGCTAAACTATCGAATACATTTGTTGATCTGTCACCTGATCTAGGAGTATTATGATGTTGTCTACACTGTAGAAATGCCACTGCCAAGTGAAGTTCAATGATCACCTTTTCTCATTTTACAAACCACTTTACAAAAACTCGCGGAAGTTTTGTCGTTCCTATTGATTGAATATTTCTGGGGAACAGATTCTTAAATCAAAATGGAAAAAATTCCATTATACATGTAGGTATCAATAACATCATAAGAAAGCTCACGAATGATTTATTATGGTTTTTTTCACTCTTTCTTCTCTACACGCATCCATTGCATCCTCACCCATACAGATTCAACGAGCTGAGTTTATATTTTCAAAATACAAGAGCCGTTATATCGTTCTTACGCTTCTTGTAGTTTGAAACACTTTCTTCAATCTGCAGCGACGAAAAACCCCGATTTCATCAGTATATCTGAAAAAAGGCTTAAGGATTACGTATATATTGGGAGTTATTCCCGCCTGCATACAACACCTACAGAAAACATACGGATCCAGTAGCTAGTGGCAAACGTGACGGTGGAGGTGTGTTAATCAGTGTTAGAAATGGGTGGAGGGTGGGAAGGGAGGAAATTGGTAAACAAAACGAATACAAATTGAACATTGCTGGTGATTATTATCTACCTCATATCAAAAAGAAACTTCACCTATTAATTTGGGCAAAATTTAGTTAGGAATTCATTTTCCACCCATCGTGCTTTGATCCCATAACTGAACTATTATTACATTACTTTTTTATATAAGGTCTTCATCAGTATAATGATTTCGCAAATGCAAATAGCAAAGTCCTGTATTCAATATCAACCAAAGATATACTATCTGTCAAAACTGAAATGTCTGACATAACTTTCGTGCCTTATAGATTTTATTCCAAAAACTCATAAATGCAAGGATAATGAGTGATTTTGTCTTCGTAAAGCCAATAACCAAACAATAAATGAAAAATCCTCAGTACAGATTAAGTGTTGAACATTTATAGACACGTCGTTGACCAAATTTTCCATTCTTTTTATAGCATATCATATGAATTAATTGACGAAGTTGTCCTAGAGAAAAAATATCGACGGAGAAAATCCCATGAAGAAAGTTATTACAAATATTTTTCACTGAATGAATTATGTTGGTTGATTTGAGAAAATAAATCGAATTTTTGGAAGAGTGAAGCTTCTAATTTATTTAGATTGTTTTTTTCAGCGGAAAATAATAAATTATCAGATTTTCAGGAAAGACCAAAAAAAATATCGCTTAAAGCTGAAACACCCTAATATATATATATATATATATATATATATATATATATATATATATATATATATATATAAATAAATATATAAATATATATATATATATATATATATATATAAGGGTGAATAGTGCGCAAACTTCAGGGGGTGATTCTGCATGAAAAAATAATGACAGTTTGCTATATAACTTTTGCGCGCAAATGCTTAGTTTTCCGAGATACGGGTTGTTAAAGTTTTTCTTGAAAACTGACTGTTTATTTATTGCTCTGAAACCGGTCGAGATATGCAAATGAAATTTGATGAGTTATTGCGCATTTTTTGTTAAACATTGGCGCGCATACGGGTAATGATCTCAATTTTTTCATTCCTTGTTCGATTTGAGACAAAAATCTCTCGTGCCGTTTTTTCGTATGGGGCGCCGTTTTTATGCAAAAAAATAAAACATCTTAACGCGTATTTGTCATTACTTTAATACATTATCAGTAGCGTGCTAGTAGGCTACTGTCAACATTCTGTTAAATACAAATATTTCAACGAAATGTCAAATTAGCGTTTCTTCATTTTCAAGCATTTAGTTTAGTATAACATTAATAATAATAAAAAATTAATTTTTCTTTTATCGAAAAGAATGGAAAATTATACAAATGCGGAATTGTCTGACATGTATTTTGTCTATGGTCGAAGTAATGGAAATGGTCGGCAAGCTCGACGATTGTATGCTGAGGTATCAAGGACGTAGGGTACCCCATCACACAATATTTGCTCGTCTTCACCAATGTTTGCGCGAAAATGGTACATTTGAGAAACAAACGGCAAACTGGGGCGCTCTCGAGAAGTACGAACTGTGCAACTAGAAGAAGCAGTTCTCGAGTTAATTGCGGAGTCACCTGGAACAAGTACTCGAAAAATTGCCAACATACTGAATGCTAGCAACTTCAGTGTATTTGAAATTCCTAAAGAACAGCAATTGTATCCGTTTCATATTAAACGGGTGCAAGTTCTACTACCTAGAGACCGATATCCGCACCTAGGTTTTTTGCTATTGGATTCTTCATCAAATCGCTCAAATTCCTAATTTTCAAATGGCGTTCTGTTAACTGACGAGGCTAATTTTGAACGACAGTGTATACGAAATTTCCATAACAATCACCTCTGGGATGAGGAAAATCCACATGGATTCTTTGAAGCTCATTTTTAGCATCAGTTTTCAGTGAATGGCTTGCGGTACTCGATGATCATTCAATCGGTGCATATTTCCTCCTACAACGACTAACAGACGACTCTTACCCTAATTCCCCACAGGAAGAGTTACCTGTTCTCCTTGAAGAAATTCCTCTATAGCTGAGAGAACACATCTGGTTCTTGCATGATGGTGCACCAGGTCCATTTTAGCATTATTGTATATACTCACTTAGAGACAGTATATCCAAATCGTTGGATAGGTAGGGGAGGTACCGAACATTGGCCTGCTCGGATCTCCGGTTTTAAATCCTCTAGATTTTTGTATTTTGGGTTTTGTCAAGTCATTAATTCATTCCACCCCCGTCGAAAATATGGCAGACCTGAGGAATCAAATTATAGCCGGCTGTGAGACAAAAAGAAATACACCAGGAATATTTGCGCGAATACCACAATCAATGAGGCGAGATGAATCTTGTATAACGTCTGGGGGAGGCCATTTTGAACATTTAATGTAGCTTTGCTATTTATTAGTGTTATTTTTTCTGATTTAACGTTATTATATTACATAGTTCTTGATAATGTATTAAAGAAATGAAAAATACGCGTTAAGATGATTAATTTTTTTGCATCAAAACGGCGTCTCATACGAAAAAAAGGCAGGAATTTTTTTTTGTCACAAACCGAACGTGAAATTTAACAATGATTTTTTATTTGAAATAGCTCAGTGGCGTACCATTTATTTCTTTAGAAAAATTGAGATCATTACCCGTATGCGCGCCAATGATGAACGTAAAATTCATAATTACATGTCAGAAAATGCGCAATAACCACCTCTTCGAACTCACCAAATTTCATCTGCATATTTCGACCGGTTTCAGAGCAATAAATAAATAGACAGTTTTTAAGAAAAACCTTAACTCGGAAAACGAAGCATTTGTGGACAAAAGTTATATAGCAAACTGTCATTATTTTTCCATGCAGAATCATTATATATATATATATATATATATATACCAATCAAAGATATGTTATTTATTCCACAACTTGAAAATAGCCTCATATATTTGAGTGAATTAGAGAAATATAACTGGTGAGGTTGGAAGAACAACAATATATATGATGTGGATTTGTTCGAGAAAATTCTATGCAAATTACAATCACTCGAGAAAGCATACTCAGTATGGGATAAGGATAATAGTGCATGTATTCATAGTTGGTATCGAAGGTTTGGGCATCGAGAAACAACATCAAATGTCTAAAAATTATAGGATTAAAAAAAAAAACACTTGTGATTGTTGCATACCTGAACAGATGTAACGATTATATATTCCCAGAGAGCTGTGATACCAGAACTATAAAAAAAGAGGTTGTGTATGCAGACGTTTGTGAACCTATGCGAATAGTAACTTCAAGGAATGAGAAGTTCAATCTCACTTTGGTTGACGATTTCAGCAGTTATACACATATATACTTACGGAAAACAATAGTGATGTTTTTTTTTTAAAGTACCATACTCGCCACACCAGAACGATATTGTCTAAAGGATGAATCGATCATTAAATGAATTGGCTTGTTGTATGTTGTTAGATACAAACTTATAAAATGAAGCAGTGTCAACACTAAATTATTTACAGAATCATTTACCAACGAAGGAAAACCATGGAAATTCACCAAACATTGTGGGTGGAAGAATCCTTCATTGAGTCAAATTAAAATCTTCGAATGCATAGTATATGTATTTATAACAAAGCAAAAGAGAAGGCAGCATACGGAAAGCTGATACATAGAATGGAAGAACTGAAGAAAATAATCGTTTTCAAACTGAAAATGGTTCACAAGGGTAATACCAGAAAGATTTGATTTCAGCATTAATACAAGTATGCCATGAAAATTATTAGGAAATCTTACGACGAAGCAATATCCAGAAGCGACAGAAAACATGGAAAATGCGATGTTGGCGAAATCCGTTCAATGCAGAAACATAAGACATTGACACTACGCATTTCCCCCACCATAAAAATATTGTAGGTTGCAAATGGGATATACAGGGAGTTAGTGGAATAAGTGAGACAAACTTCAGGGGGTGATTCTGCATGAAAAAATAATGACAGTTTATTATATAACTTTTGGCCACAAATGCTTCGGTTTCCGAGATACCGGGTGTTAAAATTTTTCTTAAAAACTGACTATTTATTTATTACTCTGAAACCACTCGAGATATGCAAATCAAATTTGGTGAGTTTCAAGAGGTAGCTGATGCGCATTTTTTACATGCAATTAAGAATTTTATGTTCATCATTGGCCGCATACGGGTAATGATATCAATTTTTTTGAATTCTTCGTTCAATTTTTGACCAAAAATCTCTCTTGCCTTTTTTCGTATGGGGCGCCGTTTTTATGAGAAAAAAATGAAACATCTTAACCGTATTTTTCATTTCTTCAATACGTTATCATGAACTATCTAATACAATAATGTTAAACCAGAACAATAACAGAAAATAACACTAATAAATAAATAGGCGTAAAGCTACAACAAATGTTCAAAATGACCTTCCTCAGACGTGATACAAGATTCAACTCTTCGCCTCATTGATTGTCGTATTCGCGCAAATATTCCTGGTGTATTTCTTATTGTCTCAGAGCCGGCTATAATTCGATTCCTCAGGTCTACAACATTTTCGACGGGAGTGGAATGAACTAATGACTTGAGAAACCCCAAATGCAAAAATCTGAGAATTTAATCCGGAGATTGAGCAGGCCAATGTCCCGTACCTTCCCTACCTATCCAACGATTTGGATATAATGTATCTAAGTGATTACGTACAATAATGCTGGAATGGAGTCCAAAATAAGCTTCGTCAATGAACAAAACGCCATTGAAAAAATTAGGAATTTGAGCGATTTGATGAAGAATCCAATGGCAAGAAACTAGGGGCGGAAAAAATACCCTAGGTAGTAGAGCTTGCACACGTTGGTTACTATCGTTCCAGACGTCCATCGTCTTGATGATTTGAAGTTACGACTTCGATGCTTGTATCTGCATAGTTTTCAGGTGAATACTGACAAGTTTAGGTGATACTCATTTATTGACGTCGCGCAGATGCGTGATTCCGCCATGTGCAGCGGTGCATGATTCGCGGGTGGTGTGAGTTTCGCGCTCCAGGCCAGAAATCAGGTTTCACGTTCTGATTCATGTTGGTTGAAGTTTGGCTTCGATGTGGCGGCCTATTTGAACTTCTTTTGAACCAGCTCCTCTTTGAGACATGGTCGTCATCATGTTCAGTCAGGTGGTCAGCGATTCGATTTGATGTTTCTCCACGTTGAGTCCATTCTTGTGCTCATCCAATCTTACCGATAACGGTCTCTTTGTCTCTCCAATGTAGGAATCTCTGCATCCACATGGAACTTCATAAATGCAATTTTTACTGATCTGACCAAGACCATAACCTGACAACAAAAATGAAATCAGTAAGAATTGCAGTTATGAAGTTCCATGTGAATGCGGAGATTCCTACATTGGAGAGACAAAGAGACCGTTATCGGTAAAATTGGATCAGCACAAGAAATGGACTCAACGTGGAGAAACATCAGAATCGGGAATCGCTGACCACGCCTGGACTGAGCACCATCGAGTTCTATGGGACGACGCAAGTGTTCTACATAAAGAGGAGCATTGGTTCAAACGAAAGTTCAAAGAGGCCGCCTACATCGAAGCCAATAACGCCTTTAGTCAACCAAGCGTTGAGATCAAGAACGTATGGAAACCCCTGATTGCTCTTTCTGGCGAGCTGCAGAGGCGCGAAACTTCACGCACCACCACACCGCGTAAAATTACACGCACCGCTGCACATGGCGGAATTGCACGCATCATTGCGCCGACAGTCATTTAAATTGGTAAGTAGCACTTAAACTTGTCAGTATTCACCTGAAGACGATTGCAGATACAAGCATTCGAAACGTCGTGAAAACCTTTTAAATACATTAAGACGATGGACGTCCGAAACGATAGTAATCAAGTTACCACATCGTCTACCACCTTCAAACAAACGTTGCACACGTTGAATATGAAACGGATAAAATTGATGTTCTTTAAGAATTTTGAATACAGTGAAGTTGCTTACATTCATTATGTTGGCAATTTTTCGAGTACTTGTTTCAGGTGACTCCGCAATTAACTCGAGAACTGCTTCTTCTCATTGCACAGTTCGTACTTCTCGAGGGCGCCCGCAGTCAGCCGTTTGTTTCTTATATGTACCATTTTCGCGTTGGTGAAGACAAGCAAATATTGTGTGATGGGGTACCCTACGTCCTGGATACAACTCAGCATACAATCGTCGAGCTTGCCGACCATTTCCATTACTTCGACCGTAGACAAAATGCACGTCTGACAATTCCGCATTTGTATAATTTTCCATTCTTTTCGATAAAAGAAAATTCAATTACTTATTATCATTAATGTTATACCAAACTGAAAGCTTGAAAATGAAGGAACGCTTATTTGACATTTCGTTGAAATATTCGTATTTAGCAGAATGTTGACAGTAGCCTACTAGAAAGAAATGTGCCCCCGAACTAACACCTGTTCTTTGCAAGTTGTTCAACCACTCTTACAATTTGGGGGTATTTCCGTCCAATTGGAAAATTGCAAGAGTATAGCCAGTCCCTAAAAAAGGCAAAAAGGCCCTACCTAGCAACTACAGACCTATCGCACTGCTATCTATTATTTCAAAGGTCATGGAAAAAGCCATCAACATCGAGCTCATGAAATATCTGGAAGACTCCAGGAATTGTCAACGATAGGCAATATGGCTTCCGCCATCAGAGATCAACTGGTGACCTGCTCGCTTACGTCTCACATATATGGCAGCTATCTATTGAAAAGCATGGAGAAACTTTAGCTGTGGCATTAGATATCTCCAAGGCGTTCGATCGAGTTTGGCACCAGGACTCTCGCCAAGCTTCCGTCTTATGGCTTGCCCCTCAGCTGTGTTCTCTGCTTGCTAGTTTTCTCTCAAACAGGTCTCTCCATGTAGTGGTCGATGGAGTTTCATCTGACACTCTACTCATAAATGCTGGTGGTCCGCAAGGATCCATTCTCGCACCAACACTATTTCTACTTCACATCAACGACCTGTTGAAAGCAACTTCATGTCTAGTACACAGCTTTGCCGATGATAGTACCCTCCATACCGCTTTCTCTCAGGGCCCCTATATCAGCCCGTGAAACCAGAAATGAACGAGGAAGAAATGTTAATAATATAAATATGGACTTGGCAACAATTCTCGAATGGGGATCTAATAACTTGGTAGAATTCAATGCAAACAAAACACAAGCATGTCTTTTCTCTAGAAAAGCCGATCTCACTGTGCCTAACATAACTTTGTCAGGAGTAACCATACCACTGAAGCCATCCATATCGATGCTTGGTATTACTATAAGCAATAACCTTTCCTGGGAAAATCACGTGAGGTCCATTGCCAAAAGTGCATCCCAAAAACTTGGTTTTCTGTTTCGTGCCAAGAGCTATTTCACCCCAGTCAGCTGCTTATGATCTATAAGGCACAGATCCGACCTGTCCTGGAATACTGTTCCCATATTTGGAGTGCGGCACCTAAACATATCCTGAGGCTATTGGATTCTGTCCAAAAAAGGACAATTCGTCTCGTCGGTGATGCCTCGCTTACAAACTCGCTCACTTGTCTGGAACACCGTAGAAAAGTTGGCGATTTGTCTCTATTTTATAGATATTTTCATGGGCGATGCTCTTCTGAAATATCAACAATCGTTCCTGCTTTGGCAGTCTCTTCGAGAATAACCCGTCAAGTTCAGTCATCACACCCCTTCGTGGTCACTTTGGAAACCTGCAGAACATCACTTTCCAAAGACTCGTTCATCCAACGAACAGCGAGGCTTTGGAACTCATTGCCTAGGGAGGTGTTCCCCGAGGCATACAACCTTCAGAAATTTAAGAAGAACACCAACTCCTACCTTCTTTCCCTAGGTTCCCACGATGTTCTCTGAACATTACAGGATATCCCTTTTCGTGGGAACCAGAACATATAAAAAAAAAAAAAAAAAAACTAGTATCGCTACCAGATAATGTATTAAAGTAATGACAAATACGCGTTAAGATGTTTTATTTTTTTGCATACGAAAAAAAGGCAGGAGAGATTTTTTGTCACAAATTGAACGATGAATTCAAAAATGATTTTTTTATGTGTAATGTCGCAGTGGCGTACCATTTTTTGAGATCATTACCCGTATGCGCGCCAATAATGAACATTAAATTATTAATTGCATGTCAAAACTCCGCAATAACTACTTCTCAAAACCCATCAAATTTCTTCTGCATATCTCGACCGGTTTTAAAGCAATAAATAATTAGTCAGTTTTTATGAAAATTTTTAACACCGGAAAACGAAGCATTTGCGGACAAAAGTTATATAGCAAACTGTCATTATTTTCCATGCAGAATCACCCCCTGAAGTTTGTCGCAATTATTCACTAGCACCCTGTATAGTGAGATACAAAGCCCACATTTAGGGTTATTAGCTGGCCAACAAAATTTGACGCTTTGTCATTATGATGATAAAACAGCATTTTTTAATTGCTCGTTACCCGAAGATATCTATATGGCATATCTCGAAGATTTCAGGAAAGGAGGTCAAGAGCATTTGGTGTGCAAACTCCACAAAATCATCCATGGTCGAAAACAAGCGTTTGGAATATGCTACTTGACGAAACTCTCCAAAAGCTCGGATTCAGAAGAGGAGAAGTTGAACCGTGTATGTATTTGAATGAAAGAGACGGAAACACAATACTTATTTAGTTTTCTGCGAATGATGCTAATAATTATCTTCAGGTTACATAAAGATTTTGAGAAACTTTTATATGTCAGACGCCAAAGAGTCAAATATACTATTGAATACAGGGTACTTCAAAGTAAAAGATGGACAATTCATAAAAAATTCTGAAATATACAGATAAGTTCTTGGATAAGTTCAGTGAGTAGAAAAGTCGAACAGCCAACCAAAAAATATTGGATAGAAGTGAAAGGCATATTACTATAGCTCAGAAGCGGTGGATTTGAGTATGGCTGTGGATTGATAAGTAGGAGCAGCAATACTGCGTATCACTTTCATCATAGGAAGCAGAATTCATAGCGTTATCGGACCCGGACCCGGAATAAATGATAGAACGAAACACATAGATACAATATACAACATCGCTAAAGAAAGAAAGAAGGAAAATAAAATAAATTCCGAATATTGCTCTACTAGTGACATGGTCACTGTTTCATTGACAAAACCATCATAAGTTCATAAGATGAGAAGGTTCAGACAAATGATGGGTTGGATTTGGAAACCGAATTAGGAAATCACTTTGTATATTTATTTTCAGTTGTATATTCACATCAAAGTTGTTTCATGTTATGTATGAGTTGTTAATTGGAAAAAAAAATATAAAAAGTCATCCAGCAAAGTATTTTTATTCTGCGTGAGAGATAATTTCAAAAGAAATTGCTTCTGATGATAATTGTATTTGCGAAATGTTTTCCAAATATTAGCATTTTCAAACAAAACGATACACATTCAAAACTTATATCTCTGCCATCCTTGGCTCTACGGTCTGTGCATTCCGTTTCGATATCTTGAAAGCCATGAAATATAGAGAAAAACTCATATTATTGAACTGTCTGCAGGATATATTTCGATAATCGAATTAAATGAATGCTTACACACAGCGACCCTGCAATAGTGGTAGAAATGGTCAATAACGTATAACTTAGCAATACAAGAACGTTTTTTTTACTTAGTGAAATTGTGAAGGAATGCGAAATCAAGTATGAATGAAAATATCGGGTGTTCGATTCGGAACGAAACTAATAAAATGCTTCTGAATCCACCAAATATTTCAAATTCGAAATTGAGCACCATGTAAATGCCGTGGAATGGTATACTGGAACCTTGGCACTACTGTCTGCAGAATATATAAATGAATTAATAAACTATGCCTCACCCATCATGATCCAGCAATAGCGATGAAAATAGAAAAATCTAACTTGGCAATACGCCAAAAGATTTATATTTTCTATACATCGACGGGAAGGTAAATCCTGATATAGAAAATCCCACTTTTATGAAGCACCCTGTACATTTGGGAATATTGGAATAGGCAACTTCAGTAAATAAAAATGTTTTCTCTTTCGATACCGAACAATTACGCATTAAATGCACATTCGTGAAACTCTATACACCTAGACAACCTTAAAGGTCTTCTGGCGGATTACTCGTAATATTTCTGAAGAAGTATCAAATCACTATCACATTTGCGAATTATTTTCAATATTTTTTGAATATCCAAAAATCACGGAAAATTGCACAGGTAATTATTTTTGTTTGCAAATTTCTTAAAAAAGACGATGTATAAAATTATGGGTCGATATATCTTTCGAAAAAGTCACAAGAAATTTTTTTTGGTAAAAAATAAAATTATTTTCCATTGAGATGTTTTTTTAAAGACCGTTACTAGTGTGTACTAGTAACCAATATTGTTCCATTCGTTCAAGATATATTTGGTATTATGGAAGGAGGAGCTGTGATGGGGGTCATGTACACTTTCCTAATGACACATTCCTCATGAAACTGGGAAATTTTGGTGTACACGAGTATCTGCTAGGTTTTCAAATTCATAATTGTACAATAGATCTCAGTGCGTTGCTGTAAACAACTGCGTATCTGCTACAGTGAAAGTTGCACATGGAGTCCTACCGATTCATTTGGGATAATTCTATTTCAAAATATTCGATATATTATATTGTTTTATTCTCCTCATATTCTTCTTTATGCTGATTACAGATTCGGTTTTTTTACCTCTAGATGGATTTGGAGAAGTATTCCCATTTTTGTAGTCTCAAGTTCTTCTTAAATACCGGAAAGTCATTTCTCATTCCGAGGTAGGTTGAACCGAAAAGACGGTCACTGTTTCTCAACAATACATAATTGAATGTTGTTGAGAAAGTCTTGGAAGATGAATTCTAGAACATATTTTCATTGGAAAACATAAACAGGATTTCTATTTCTCTGTGAACCCTAGTTGGAGAAGGATCCAAATCTTCCTCAACGCTTTCTAATATTTCTCTGTAATCAGAGTCAAATCAAAGAAAGAAGTAAAAAGTACAAAAGAACACGAAGATATTGACAGTACTTACTTGGGGTTTAACCTCAATATCATTTCGAAGAATAATAACTTATCATTATTCACAAACCTCAACATCCAATTCAAAATCCAATGACATTCTGACTTATGAAACTGACTGACACGAACGAGAGATACTCGAATGAAAGATGCACACAGGGCATATAAAATATAGAAATAATTAATTTATAGCATATTCAGGTTTGTGTGCACTCTTCTGAAAATATATAGGGTAAAGACATTACTCACGTGGATTTGGATCTCAATATAATTTCCAAAAATAATAGAGTATTTCTATGAAATCCAGTGACAATTGAATCTGTTCGGGTGAAACTTATAAAGAAACTAAATAAACAAAAAAACACCTAGTGCAACTTTCGTCATAGAGAATGGAAAAATTGTATTTTCGGAAAAATAACTTGTACGTTTAAGTAACACAATACTAAATGGCTCATAAGATTGAGAATTAGGTTTGGGTTGTTTAGGACTCAATTTAGATGCCTACATGATGCAAAATACTAATTTATCGAAAACTCTATATCAGGAGCACTAACCATTATAAAATTCATCTATATTCACATTGAAAATAATCACGACAACTGTCATTCGAACCAATTCCCAGTAAACTTGTGAACTTTCAGAATTCGAAACATAAAAATATGAACAGGGTGTTCATAAAATATGATGTGGAATCATCAGCGACCCGAAGATAAACTCCCATTCTCAATTGAATATTGAATAGAAATATTTTTCTGTGAATTGAAAAATCCACGATAAAAATAAAGTTATTCCTGTAAATATCTAACAGAAAACAACTACTTCCTTGGCTAAAGCCATTGAACTACATCTGATAGATATTTTGAAAGCATCCTAACTCAAAAGACGAATCTAAAAGTCAAAATTTGATTTTCTACTCCAGTCTTAATTAGGAACGCATATAGATGAATGAGATGAAGAAAAATGTTTTACAAAAAGGGGCACTCACCAGAAATCATTTGTAACATTTATTCAAGACTGGCATCGCATTTACTAAGTCTTTAATACATTTTTGTCGACGAAAATCTATTTCACGCTTCCACGATCATCAGGAAGACCGAAAGAATTGGGAAACACATTTTCTAGAAGCAATCTAACTTTGCAAATATGGAAAAATGTTAGATATACACAAGAATAACTTATTTTTTTTCGTGAATTTTTCAATTTACAGAAAAATATTTTTATTCAATATACAATAAAGAATGTTTCTTTTTTCAACATGAATACCCTACAAGAGGTTATTTCGAACGAAAGAAATATTTTTTAAATTTTCCCATCTTTGCAAAGTGAGATTGCTTCTAGAAAATGTGTTTCTCAATTCTTTCGGTCCTCCTGATGATCTTGAATGGAAAATAGATTTTTGTCGACAAAAATGCATTGAAGACCTAATGCATTGAAGACCTAATGCGCAGTCTTGCATCATTGTTACAAATGATTTCTGGTGAGTGCTCCTTCTTGGAAAACATTTTTCCTTATCTCGTTCATCTATATGAGTACCTTATTAAGACGAGTGGAAAATTTTTTGTTCTAGATTCTTATTTTGAGTTAGGGCCCCTTCAAAAAACATTCAACAGATGTAGTTCAAAGTCCAGCGTGGCTTTAGCCGTGCAAGTAGTTGTTTCCTGTTAGATATACACGAGAATGACTTCATTTTTATCGTGGATTTTTCAAATCACAGAAAAATATTTCTGTTCAATATTCAATTGATAATTTCTCTGTTATCAATATGAGTCTTTATACTATGTACTATTTAGACTATGTACTATCAAAATAGTTATTCATATATATATATATATATATATATATAATGTTATGATATGGTATATATGTCAAATAAGAAAGTTAAAATAGGGCACAATGATATCTAAAAACTGCATAAATACCTGCTATGATTGTTATTATATTTTTTTATATACAGTTTGCATATTGAAAACCTTTGGCCATATTCTAGTCGACGCAGATAATCCAAGAGGGTGGCAGTAGTGTTTTTCTATTATCATAATTGTGTTTGATTAGTTCATTCAATTGGCACAACCTATTAAAATATACAAATCCCAGTTTAGAAATAAATATTCAGAATTCAACTGAACCTTATATTAATATGCAAGAAACATCCTGTCTACAAAATAAGAACCAAAGGAAATATGACAGGCAGATGTCAAATTATTTTCCTTTTGAATGATCAAAATAATGAAATTTGGGAACAGAAAAATGATACATGTGAACTTTGAAGAAAATTTTGTAAATAGAACTATGTGTAGAAATCAAATTTGAAAATAAAATAGGTATAATAGGTAGGAAGTAGAATAATGTGTTTAAAAGAAAAGTGCTTATAGTAAAAATTGATATAAGATAACAAAAAGTGATGGTTACCAGGGAGGAAGAAAAATAAGTGGGGATAAGAGAAATGAAAATGAAAAGAGAAGCATATTAGAAAATTTTATGATCGATTTTGTAGGAAAAATGCCAATAACTAAAGTATATGAGAAACATTAATAAAGGTCAGAATCAAATAGGAACCAAGCACTATCAAGAACCTACTTACCAGGAATTGGAGGTTAGATTTCCAATATTTGACTTCACCAGCAGTAAGGAGACTAAACATTTGCAAAACATCCCCATGAACTATTCACCGAACATCCCAGGAGTGCAAAGCATAACTCATAACAGGAACTTTATCTTCATAATCTTAATAAGTGATGATATTCATCAACATCAACAATAATACATGATTTTGAGTGGCAACTTTCTTTTTCTATTCATCACAAATCACTGAGTATAACCTATAAATATTCATTTTAGAATATGTTCATTATTGCGCATGATCAAGTTGCTGAATGTTTTCAATTTTGATTGGTTGGATAATATAATATAATAAGAATAAGCTAGATATCTCAGATATAGGTTGGTTTTGAGCGATATTTTCAATAAAAAACAAGTATCTAACTTTTTCTGGAAGCATTATTTATTATTTGACCATATTACAATCAATATTTCAAACATAAACAATATATTGACATTAAGCAGAGAAGTAGATGGCGCTGTTGCAATCCTCCTGAGATTGGGACAATCATGTCTCTAGAAGCGTACCGACTGAGTCACAGAAAGGTGAAAAAATATATAAAAAAAAGATAAAATGTACAGAGAAAGAGGGTAGAAGCATCATAGCCGGAGTTTTCTTTTGTTATGATTAAGCTTGTATTTGGTTCGATAGTCAAAAACATAAATAGTTTAGAAGATTTTGAACATTATTTATAAGACAATATTGGAGAGAAAATGCTCAACTCATAGTTAGGGATAAATAACAATTTGGCGAATTTGACGGAAATAGACGTAATAATCACAATAACTATGCAATACAACTTTTTGCTATGTCACAACATCTGAATCCAATAATGAGAGAAGAGGAAATAGTTGGGAATATAAGTAGGCATTTCAGACAATAAGTTTTTGAAATAATAAGCATGCATGAAATTTAAACCATAATATTAAATAAATATTTATATAGATTAAAAAACATTAACATAAGAAAAAAATAATTAAAAAGATATATATATAAAATAAAAAATATTAATAGAAACATAATATATATATATATATATATATATATAATATATATATATATATATATATATATATATATATATATATATATATAATATATATATATATATATATATAAAATTATTTTAAAAAAACACATTATCGGTTGTGTGTCTTTCGAATTCGTTCTTTTTTTAAAAAAACCAAAAAATTTTTTATGCACTCATAAATGAAAATAATTCACTCATATTCTTCGGAATTTAACTTCTTTTATAATTATCATCTGGTATTATTTCACATTTCTCTTCCTGGAAATTAAGTGCAACTTGTCGATAATTAGGACACTGTCAATAATTGTGCCATTCCCTTGGCTGAAAGCAACACGATATGAGTAACTGCATATGTTTGAAAAAATTTCATATCTACTATACTGGACCAGAAGTTCATGATGAGAATAAGAAGAAATGTATTAATTAAGTTCATCATCATTGCCTGATTCCAAATATCGGCTGTTGACTCATCAGAGTAGCCCTCAGAATTAATCGAAAACCAATAATACCAATCCAATTGATGAAATCAATTTATGGAAGAATTTATCGAATGGAACGTGTCTGTATCTCTTAATTAAAAACCAATCATAGCGCCAGCAAACAAAAGAATCCCGGAGACACTTAATTGGTATCTAGATAAGTAAGAACTGTACTCTCCACACTTCCAAGGAAAATAAATAGAAATAATTAACAACATGGCCTGTGTTTGTTCACAAATAAGAGACCAATATGTTAGATGGGGCATGTAGACAAACAACGCTAATGGATCTAATTCAATTAAAGCTTCTTTTTTAATTAGCACTTATTAAATTGTTTGTTATCATAGAATTAATTGGAATGAGTGTTGTGTTACTAGTTTTTTAAATAGGCTTGGCTTCTGTTCTGTATTCATTTTCATATTCATTTGGTTTACTTGGGTTCAGTTTCACGAAATGTAACATTACAGAGGCAATATGGAAGTAGTGTGAAATTTGTCTTTGTTTGAAGAGGTCTAAATTCATATGCTTTTTCAATTAGGAACAGAAGTTGAGTATTCATTGGGAATTCTTCACGATATAGCCAGAATATTTCTCTAATTAGAGCTCAGAGAAATAAGGTTGAATAGATATTATCGAATGATATTGGGTTTGTGAATTTATGAATTCAAAATGAGTACACTGCCGGAAAATTCATATTGTATCTAGGAGGAAGCCTATGTGTGAAAATAGTTCCAAATTGCAACAAAATAAATTCGAATAATTGATCTCGGGATCGCTATTTCAACGTCTCCTCCGGAGGACGGCATATATATCGCCATATCTCGTGCTCATTGATATGGCGCCTGCAGCTGTGAATATGCTACTACGCTATAGTTATTCGGAGCTTTCAACGCAAGTGCTAACCACGCTCGGCATTGCTGTTCCAGATATCGAAAAGACTCCCGTCAATCTGTTCAGCCAAGCCATGCACCATCAATTAGTGATGTGGATCATCTGAACCTCATTTGAAAGGTATTTTTATTCTTTATACTAAGGTAGGAGCGTTGAGCGTCAGGGGTCATTTTGATCTTGAAACCGTTTTCTCATCATTATCTCGCCAACTCTGATTGAAAATGAGCATATTATTATAATTATGACTTTTACTACCAAGTTTTGCATGACTGATTTTTAATCAAATAATAAATTTACCGGAAACTTTGCAGCTAAAATAATAAATATACCATTTTCCTAAGGAAATATTATGCCCTCATTATGGCGTAATTTACTCCTTAACAATAAACATACCTTTGAATACTTTAGCTACTTTTATTATCTTGAAATTAGTAAACTGTCAGTTTAATGTAAATGACTTAAAATAAGGACTCAAGTTTGTGAGTTTGTGTTACATTTACTGTTAACTGAAGCTTGGTTTTTAAAATGGCCCGGGAATCGAAGCAGATATCGTTTACCTACGGAGAATCTAGACGCAATTATCATCAAGCAGTGGGAATTTCCAACGTGATATTTCTGTAGAGGAGATTCTTGCTACCGGCAAGTTGATATGGCAGAATATCAATTTTAGAAAATGAACAAATCGATATTATCACTTCTGTCATTAATAATCCCATTGGACAACCGTACGAGTATGACTTGCAATTGAGATCACCGTTTCTGCTTTTACAATTTCTACTAAAGATATATTTTGAAAAACATAAATTTTTCACATTAGTTATTCGAAGATGACCTAGATAGAAGGGAACTCCCCAACGATGTTTCAGTGAAATGTATTCTATCACATTATTTGGTACTGTTAATCGATGGAATGTGCGATAGTGAAGCGATATTGATCCACGTATAACTATAGATGAGTACTTCCAGTATCCACAAAAAGTGAACTCACGAGCAGGCATATAAGGACCATATTTATATAAGATAATTCAACCTAACATGCTACAATGAAATTAATTATATCATTGTTGACGTAGTAGAAGATAATACATTGGACATTGATGTGCCAATAATATTCAAGAGGATGAAGGCTCTTCCCATTATTTTCGCTAGGTTCGTGAATATCTGAATGAAACATAAAGTGATAGATGGGTTGGTAGACAGGGGTAAATGAATATTATTATATTCAATTATTCAGATACATTTCATGTGAGGCCCTCAAGTATTTGTATTGTTTGAACAAATGGATTTTTCAGTGAAACTCACTATTTTCGAAAATTTAGTATGAAGAATAACTTCTGGATAAAGATGTTTCGAAATTTCCCTTGATAATTGGTAATTATTGAATAACTCAGACACAAAAATATTTAAAATACAAACATGACTTTTCAATTGAAAACAAGTCATGAGAATATAGAAATATGTTAGGTAAGGAACGAACTTTTGTAGAAAATACCTGCTAGAAGAATTCGAAATCAAACTCCAGATTAATGCCTTAAGAAACTCTTTCAACATGGACTATTGAACTTATGAACAAAAATAATTATTGACTACAATTCATTGAAAAGTACGGAAATATAAGTAAAAACATTACGAAAGAGGTAATTATGAGTCATTTGTTCTCAGTTTGCGGTAAAAATAATTGGATTATGTGTTTTTGGGTTCCCTTATGTATTTAGAAGAATTGAGATATATGTGTAAAATAATTATTTTTTTCTAGTTATTATTACGTTATTTGCATTACAGCAAACTGGCTTGCATTTGATATCAATTATAAGACGTTTTCCATTTTACAAATAATTACTCAATCTCAATTGAATTTTATTTGTTTATTTGAAACGTATTGATTCAACAATTTCAAGACTATCTAAGCCCCCTAGTATGATAACTTTTACACTCATTTTATAGTATTATTTTCAGTGAATTTTTCCTCGTATCACGTTTGTTGTTTAGTTTATTTATTAAATAAATATGTGTTAAATTATTCTTTGAATTCAATTTAGTTTTTGAAATCATTTGACATCAATCTACTGTCCTGCAATCACTTTCCATTGAATCTGATCTTCATATATAACATCTTGTGCGTAAAAAAAACATCGGCAAAAAGATAGGGAATTGTTGTTGCATTCGAATAGATGCAACGACTAGGTACTTTCAGAAAAAGTGTGGAAAAATCAGAGAAGTGGCAAGAGGGCTGCCAACACTGGAAGCAGTTTCTGTAGCATTGCATTTTGTGAAAAGTGCCTTAAGGATGGGAAAAAGATATCACCCAAGTAGCATTTCAAGTGGACGGAACGTAGGGCCACGATTCTGGAGAACTTTGAAGTGTTTGACCACAACCGCTGCCACGTAATATACACGGTTCTATCACGCGGCGACTACCAAAAGTGGCCACTTTTTTTGTGGCTGCTACGTTTCGATCTACGTTCCTGTATCTCAGATAGCCACAATCCAACCACGTTGTGGTCCCCTGGCAAAAACGTGGATATGTAGTGGCCGACACTAGACACGTTAAACAACTGACTGCGTTTGTGTAAATAATATGTAGCTCGATCTCTGTTCAGCAACATATTTTTGTGATAAATGTTCCTCATTCTTCCATTTTGCCTGATTCATTTCGAACACTCGATCAACTATAAGAATATATAACATTTAAACATAGGAACGCGTAAGTGAGTTTATTGAATTTGGATACTCTGATCGGGATAAAATTAAAAAGATTGAAAGTTTTATATGAAATATGGGTGTTGTAGCTCGATTGTGAGCACACGCCATCTAAATACACTTTATTTAAAGAAAACATTATAATTTTGGAAATAACTCGCCTCTGAAATTATGTATTTAAATCCCTCAAACACTGTTGGTTAGTTGGAACAAATACTTACGTAACAAATTACTACGTTTGATGCAGTGCTGATGACAAATAAATCTTTATTGAATATTTTGATCATTTCTCCAATAATGGCAACCCAGCATATTCCTGTAAATATGGCGGCTTTTGGAGAATATAACTTCAAAGTGGCAGAAAGTGTAAATAAACCACTCTAAATTATTTACTTTTCCACCACTGGAAAGTGGCACCCACGTCGCAGGCCCATGACTCACCACTTCAAAGTTATAACCTAAAAATTACAATTGGTCTTATACCCTTGAAAGGGGCAATTACGTCGGGCTATATAACCTGCTACTTCAAAGTTAAAGCCTCAAAATTGCGGGTACATATTCATTAATTGTTAAAAAAGGACATGTAGCAAGTATAGTGCATTTATGCAGCTCCAACCAACAATTATCAAGTAACAATTATCAATTAACAAGTAATAAAAATTATGGCATGTATGCAAACAGAACTAACGATTGGAGTATACATATTGAAGCAGGAGCACAAGTCAGAGATCCGAACTATTTAAATTAAACTTTTTTTACAAAATCAAGGAAAATTGTCTATTGAAAACGCATAACCAATTTTATTATGAATGAATATCATTTTCGTTTCACGTAATAGATGAAACGAACTTTTTGTAAGCCACAATGAAATAATTTTCAACGTTTGTTTGAAGGTTGACGATGATTGATATTCGTTGATTTTTACGTTGAATAATCGCTTCAGGTAATAGTATTCACCTGAAGACGATTGCAGATACAAGCATTCGAAACGTCGTGAAAACCTTTTAAATACATTAAGACGATGGACGTCCGAAACGATAGTAATCACGAAATAATTTTTGTCATCGCGCCGACCAATCGACGCTCACTTCAAAATCAAGAAAAATTGCCTATTGAAAACCCATAACCCATTTAATATCTATCAGATATCTATCAGATGTAGTTCAATGTCCAGCGTGACTTTAGCCGGGGAAGTAGTTGTTTTCTGTTAGACATTCACAAAAAATAACTTCATTTACCGTGGATTTTTAAATTCACAGAAAAATATTGCCATTCAATATTCAATTGAGAATGTTTCCCTTTTTTTCGGATTTTTCAGGACATACATTTGTTCGAAAAAAACATGTATTGGCGGTGAGTTTAGGTCCTGATCACGAATCTTAAGGAATTTTGAGCCTATTCTACATCCTAATATGATTTACCGAAAAATGGGTAGTTCCATCGCGACTGGCGGGCAGTGTATATTACTTAGGGCAACGCCATCAAGTCCCTAGGTATATTTTCAGCATTTATGTCAGTTCCTAGAGTTTCATCATTCTACCTCGATAATTACGGAAGTTACAGGGGTGCTTCCATGAAAAGTGGGAAAAATTCCGATTTTTCAGGAAAAAGGTTTACTAGTAGTAAGTTGGAGGTCCTGAAAACGAATCTCAAGGAATTTTGAGCTCATTTCGCCCCCTAATATGATTCACCGTAAAAATGGGGTTCCATCGCGACTGGCGGGTGGTGTATGTTACTTAGGCCAACGCCATCAAGTCAGTAGAGTGTACTTTCAGTATTTCTATCAGTCCTGAGAGTTTTTACATTGTACCTCGATAATTACGGAAGTTACGGGGGTGCTTCCATGAAAAGTGAGACACACTATATATATATATATATATATATATATATATATATATATATCAGAGCTGTGCCGAGCACTGACGAAAATTTCTGAAATGCCCGCGTTTACTAAGCACTTTCAGAAAGTAATTGGACTTAGCGAGCACTAAGCACTTTTCAAAGGGGTGATACTGTTAGGCCCTTAGGATACTTTTTGATATATAATTGCTGTAATAAACAATTTGGTCCAAATAAAAAAAAGTTGAATTGAATCCAGATCAGCAATGGAAAAAGAATAATTATATAAAAAGCAGTGCTTTGCTATATTATTTATGAGTGTGGCGGGTGGCATTGAATAAACTGGTGTGGTGGAATTAATACGACTGACAGGCTAGTGCACTTCAAAATGAAAACTTTATTCATATAATATCCAATATCGAATTTTGACAAATCATGATTTCCGACCCCAAAAACCCCAACATACCAATTTTCATTGAAATCGGATAATAACAAAAAAATATCGTTAACCATTTCAGATGCCCCTTCTTGAATTTTGACAAAAAAATCATAATTTGTTACCCCAAAAACCACCAGATAGCAATTTTGAATAGATTCGGACCACCAATGATAGAACACACGTCAGCCATATCGGAGCCGCGGTCTTGAATTACTGATTTTTTTTAACAATATATTGATCTCCCATACCAAAAACTCCCCCACATACCAATGATAAATATAGTCGGACCCTAATTACATTAAAACAGCAAAATGAATAAAAACTTTTTAAAATATTTGAAAAAAATTCCATGTTAGCATGGACCCTCGGGAAACAGTTTCTCGGCCCACAGAAGTGTACGCGCCTGCAGGGAGTTCAGCACATGGAGCTCCGCCAAAATCATAGAAAAACATAATCGAAATTGCTTTGACGACTGGTCTGGTCCCTCCCAGTCACAGATAGTCATACGAATATTAATATTTTACCTATAATTGTTCTGAAGATTCCTTAATAGAATATCATCATGTCTATTCATTAAGTTTATGCATTCAGAGAAAAATAGTAAAGCGCTAAACTCATAATGCTTACGAGCACAAAGTACTTTGAGTGCTTTCACGAGCACCAAGCACAGTGCATTGGGGCAGCTCTGCTATATATATATTGTTTGTTGTATATGATTGTTGGTAAGTTTTTTTTCATTTGAATTCTTGTGACATATACTAATTATAACAAACGAAAACCTCGGCTATGATGCATGTTACCTCTTTTTCCTTACCTCTCCTTTTTTTATATTTAATTTTTTTCCAGCTCAGTCGGTACGCCTATGTAGAGATAATTCTCCCAATCTCAGGAGTATTGCAGCTGCGCCATCCAGTTGTTTTCTCGATGTCAATATACTGTTTATGTTAGAAAGATTGGTTGTAAAATGGTCAAATAATAAATGAATGTCGAAAAATAGTAAGATAGTTGTTCTCTTATTGAAATATTACTCAAAACAACATATGCCTGCGATATCTATCTTATTCTAGGAATACTTTTTGACCAATCAAAATTGAAAACTTTAAATTAGATTGCTCATGCGCAATAATAGAAATATTCCAAAATAAATATTTATAGGTTATCCTCAGTCTTTTTGATAAACAGAACAGAAAAACACTCAAAATAATATGTTTTTTATAATCAGACCGAGGATGTGACAGTTCGATGAATATTCCCACTTGATTGAGTTTATGGAGACAAGATACCTGTTATGAGTATTTCTTACACTCACACGAGAATCCAGGAATGTTCTGTGGTTAGTTTGAAGAGGATGTATTGCAAAATTCGGCTTCCTCACTGCTAGTGAAGTGAAAAGTTGGGACCCTAACCTCCAATTCTTGGTAAGTGGTTTCTTAGAAGATTTTGCTCCTGATTTGTCTCTCAAATGCCTCAGTTATGAGCATTTTTCCTTCAAAATTGATCATAGAAATTTACAGTTCAGTTTCTCATTTTTTATCTTTTATCAACTTTTTTCATTAGATCCTTTTTCAAAACACATTTTTCAACTTCTTTTCTATCATACTTGTGTTATTTACAAATTCGATTTCTACACATAGTACTTTTCACAAATATTTCTTCAAAGTTGACATTTTCCATTTTTCTATGCACAAACTTTATTATTTTGATCATTTAAAAGAAAAATAATATGGCATTCGCCTGTCATGTTTCCTTTTGGTTCTAAATTTGTATACAGGATGTTTCTTGCATATAAGTTTAATGTTCAATTGAATTCTGAATTTAGATTTGTATATTTTCATAGGTTGTTCCAATTGAATGAAATGATCAAACATGATGATGATAATAGAAAAACCCTACTGCCACCCTCTTGAATTATCTGCTTCGACTAGAATATGACCAAAAGTTTTCACGTACAGAAAAAAATTATAAAAACAATCGTAGCAGGTATTTATGCAGTTTTGACATATAATATATATATATATATATATATATATATATATATATATTTTTTTTATTATTTTTGGTGATTATATTCAAAATATTTTTATTTGTCAGATTGAACTGTTATGGGAGGTGACCTGCGTCGACGCAGGTCACACTCCCACAATAACCTTCGTTCAATGCGAACGCAAAACTCAAATAAAATAATTTTGTTTTAACCTGATGATGACAAATACCATGTCGAAACGTCGTTAAGGAAAATTATATGAATTGACTGAATCAGACCTTTATTCCGAGAATTTGAAGAAAATATATATGTGGTCAAGAAACTAAAGAAAAAATATATATATATAAAGAAAGAGGAGAGGTAGTCTTTGCTGACTAGTTAGGATGAAGTCTGAGAAATTCTTTGGGACAGCAGCAAACGCAAATGTACTCTTATAACATTATATTTCCAATATTTCGACAATGAATATTGTCATCATCAGGGAGCTACGAAGGTGAAAATACTATAGTATGTTGATAAATATAAAAATAACCCTACTTACAATGTTAGTGAGAATGGTCGTTTTTCGGTGAAATACAAAAAGATGTAAAAGACAGCATTAAAACATGTAAAAACATGGAGCAACAATTAGATTTATATGGAATAATATTTGTAACAAAAACATAACTGGTAAATTTACTTGAAGCCGAGAACAATTGTGGTGAACATTCTTTGGTTATGAATATGAAAAGTGTGGGAAAATCAAAACATAGAGGTTGGAATTTAACATAACCTAAAATGTCAACGTCAAATTGTACAAATTTTTAGGAAGTAGAAGAGACATTTGGTCTCAGGTGTCCAAATGAAAGTGGAAACATCAATTGCAATTACTACTGAAGATGATATTTTCTAATGGTAAAATTGGATAAATAAATTTTATTATGTTATTATATTTGTAAAATCTTTCATGTTGGTTTGTATTGAATAGAAAAGGAAGATGAATTATTATTGAGAGCATTCGGGTTCTTGTCTAAGATTAATAAATAAGAATAGATCTCACTTAAATGATTGAGATCTGTTCTTTTGCTTAAACAATTGTTGGATTGAGAAATAAATGCCATTTCCAAAAAGATTCGTTTCGAAGCATTCTTTTCATTTACTGAAATTTTTGTGGAATTATAATCCATATTGTGATCTTCTTTATTCACATGTTCACTGAGAGCACATCTTTCAGGGTGAAGTCTACAATCACTTTTGTGGGCACTTATACGGTCTTTTAGTAACCTAGCTGTTTGACCTAAATATTCATGGTTACAACTAGCACAAGGAATGCAATAAACTAGTTTTGTTTGTGAGAATAGCGGAGTTTTATCCTTGACCACAGAAAATAAAGAATTTATGGTTAAAACCGTTCTTTGGGCTATTTTTATATTGCCAAATTTGTTGAAAATTCGTGAGAGCTTAGGTGTGATTTCAGCAATGAAAGGTAAAGAAGTATAAAAAATTTCTTTGGTTTCATTACTTTTTTTTTAAATTTTAATTTAAAAGGTTAAAATTATTTAATAGGATGAAGGATATGAATTTTGTTGGAATAACTTGTGGATAATTTTCAAATTTTTGTGGTGAAATGAAGAGTCAGAAATCCGTAGAACACGTTGTTTCATCTGCTTGACCAAGTTTATTTTTAATGATTGTTTGTGGTTAGACCAGTAGTTCATATATCTCCCAGAACTGATCGGTTTTCTATACCAGTCAACTAGTAAGATGTTACTGGAAGTACGGATGAGCTTAGTGTCCAGGAAAGGAACGCTACCTTCGTCATCTTCATTTTCGATGGTAAATTGTATGAACGGGTCATAGCTGTTGAAAATATCTACAATTTCTGTAATCTCTGATCGAGGAAGTGCTAGGATTATGTTATCAACATGTTTTTTGATGAAGAAAACTTTGTAAGGAAGGACATTCAAGACTATATCTAGCAAATCGTCCATAACATAATTTGCTAAAATGGGACTTATCTTTGCCCCCACGGGTGTGCCAAAAGTTTGTTTCCACTTTCATTGACTGCTAAGACCAAATGTTCTTCTTCTTCTTAAAAATTTGTACAATTTGACGTTGACATTTTAGGTTATGTTAAATTCCAACCTTTATGTTTTGATTTTCCCACACTTTTCACATTCATAACCAAAGAATGTTCACCACAATTGTTCTCGGCTTTTAGTGAATTTATCAGTAATGTTTTTGTTACAAATATTATTCCATATAAATCTAATTGTTGCTCCATGTTTTTACATGTTTTAATGCTGTCTTTTACATCTTTTTGTATTTCACCGAAAAACGACCATTCTCACTAACATTGTAAGAAGGTTATTTTTATATTTATCAACATACTATAGTATTTTCACCTTTGTAGCTCCCTGATGATGACAATATTCATTGTCGAAATATTGGAAATATAATGTTATAAGAGTACATTTGCGTTTGCTGCTGTCCCGAAGAATTCCTCAGATTTTTTCCTAACTAGTCAGCAAAGACTACCTCTCCTCTTTCTTCAGATAGGATAATGGGTTTTTATCAAGACATCCAAGCTACTTATGGAATTCTAACTGTAACCAAAATGAAACAATGGTCACGTATAAAAATTAAAACTGCCAGAAAATACAACCGTAGATGTTCTCTCCTGAGATGTAGGACCTTAGGGATCATACCAGGACATATAAGACATTCAACCAACCATATAGATGACCTCCTATTAAGACAAAACACCTCTTTCAGCAATGAATCAAAAAAATTATGTTCAAGGTTAGGATTTTTTTTTTTAAATTATGAAATAGATTTGAATCACAAGTTAATTCCAAAACTTTCAAAATGAATTGAATAATAAATAAAACACACAACCAGGTTGGATTAAGAACTTATCAGACATTCCTATTCCGGATGATATACTGAAATTCCTGTCTTTAGGCCCGAAGTTCAGTATTGAACCCATAATAGGAAAATATTTCCCTATCAAAAATCTTTTAGCAGATGTTGATAATTTAACTTCCAGACCCAGTCACAAGAAATGCTACTATTGCCCGTTCGACAAATGTCATTACCAATTATGTACAAGCTTCCAAGCATTTTTTCTCAATTTTTCAAAACCTATACTCCAAAACAAAGCAATTTCACAAACATAATCCTCATCTGATTGTCTCAAAATCTGACAAAGGAAATGTCACTGTGATTATGAATAAAGATCAATATTTCAGTTTGTCTTCAGATTTGATCATTAATTCTAATCCTTATGGATCAATACAAAGGGATCCAACTCTTAAAATTCAAAATAAATGTAATTCATTAATAAAAACTCTCCACAATTCAAATCAAATTGATGAAATTATAAGGAAGAAACTTACTACATATACAGGGGTCATTCCGAAATTTTATGCACTTCCTAAAATCCATAAACCTACGTTATAAGTTAGACCCATTATATCATCGATTAACAATCCCTCAGAATCACTAGCCTACTTTTTGACAGATGTTTTGACAAAGGCCTATGATTATGAAAATCCATATTACATAAAGGACTCCTTTGACCTTTCTGCAAATTTTAATAAAATGCAACTTCCTGAAAATTACGTTATAACTAGCTTAGATGTGATTTCACTTTTTAGTAACGTTCATTTGGATTCATGCATCAGAGCAATCCACAACAATTGGGATAACATCAGTAATTTCTGTAAGATTTGTGAAGATGACTTCATCAATATGTTAACTTTTCTCTTTAATAATACATACTTTTCATTTAATAACCAGGTTCATAGACAAACTTTTGGCACACCCATGGAGGCAAAGATAAGTCACATTTTAGCAAATTATGTTATGGACGATTTGCTAGATATAGTCTTGAATGTCCTTCCTTACAAAGTTTTCTTCATCAAAAAATATGTTGATGACATAATCCTAGCACTTCCTCGATCAGAGATTACAGAAATTGTAGATTTTTTCAACAGCTATGACCCGTTTATACAATTTACCATCGAAAATGAAGATGATGAAGGTAGCGTTCCTTTCCTGGACACTAAGCTCATCCGTACTTCCAATAACATCTTACTAGTTGACTGGTATAGAAAACCGATCAGTTCTGGGAGATATATGAATAACTGGTCTTACCACAAACAATCATTGAAAATAAACTTGGTCAAGCAGATGAAACAACGTGTTCTACGGATTTCTGACTCTTCATTTCACCACAAAAATTTGAAAATTCTCCACTAGTTATTCCAACAAAATTCATATCCTTCATCCTCATTAAATAAGATTTTATCCAGCACACCGTCTATACTCCATTCTTCAAATGACATTATACCTGAAAATTTGAATAATAATAATGATAATAATGAAACTCAAAGCAACATTTTTGATACTTCTTTACCTTTCATTGCAGGAATCACACCTGAACCCAAAGAACGGTTTTAACCATAAATTCTTTATTTTCTGTGGTCAAGGATAAAACTCCGCTATTCTCACAAACAAAACTAGTTTATTGCATTCCTTGTGCAAGTTGTAACCATGAATATATAGGTCGAACAGCTAGGTTACTAAAAGACCGTATAAGTGCCCACAAAAGTGATTGTGGACTTTTCACCCTGAAAGATGTGCTCTCAGTGAACATGTGAATAAAGGAGATCACAATATGGATTATAATTCCACAAAAATTTCAGTAGAAGAAAAGAATGCTTCGAAACGAATCTTTTTGGAAATGGCATTTATTTCTCAATACAACAATTGTTTGAACAAAAGAACAGATCTCAATCATTTAAGTGAGATCTATTCTTATTTATTAATCTTAGACAAGAACCCGAATGCTCTCAATAATAATTCACCTTCCTTCTCTATTTGATACAAACCAACATGAAAGATTTTACAAATAAAATAACATAATAAAATTTATTTTTCCAATTTTACCATTAGAAAATCTCATCTTCAGTAGTAATTGCAATTGATGTTTCCACTTTCATTTGGACAGCTAAGACCAAATGTCCCTTCTTCTTCTTAAAAATTTGTACAATTTGACGTTTACATTTTAGGTTATGTTAAATTCCAACCTCTATGTTTTGATTTTCCCACATTTTTCACATTCATAACCAAAGAATGTTCACCACAGTTGTTCTCGGCCTTTAGTAAATCTACCAGTTATGTTTTTGTTACAAATATTATTCCATATAAATGTAATTGTTGCTCCATGTTTTTACATATTTTAATGCTGTCTTTTACATCTTTTTGTATTTCACCGGAAAACGACCATTCTCACTAACATTGTAAGTAAGGTTATTTTTATATTTATTAACATACTATAGTATTTTCACCTTTGTAGCTCCCTGATGATGACAATATTCATTGTCGAAATATTGGAAATATAATGTTATGAGAGTACATTTGCGTTTGCTGCTGTCCCAAAGAATTTCTCAGACTATATATATATATATATATATATATATATATATATATATATATATATAATATATATATATATATATATATATATATATATATATATATATATATATATATATATATATATATATAAAGTTGTGAAGGTTAGACGACTGTCTAAGTTAAAGAAGAATCCTTTTAAATCGGTATGCAGTCAACAGGTATAAAAATAATATGTCACAACAGACAACACTCTTGGTAAAGTCATATATAATCAGGAACTCTACAATGAATTAAATTGAACATTATAAGATTTGAAAACCAAAAAGGCATATGTGTACTTACAAAAGTGAGGTTAAAAGTCCCTTTCACTTGCAGCAATTCATAAAATAATATGTCACAACAGACAACACTCTTGGTAAAGTCATATATAGTAAAAACTCTGATCAAAATTGATCAAGATTACTTAAACATAAGTGTATAAACATTTTAAAATTCCAAATGGGCCTTATGGAGATCATGTTGGATTCAAGAGGCAGTGGTGACAAATGAAAAATGAATGATTATTGAAGTATATGGAGTTGACAAATGACAAGTATGAAAAATAAATTAAGACCTGTTGCCAACATACAATGCGGTGAAAAATAATATCACCAAACAAATACAGGGTACCACCTTATGTTAATTGAAACGATTTTGGTAAGTCTCATAAGGAGACTGCCAGAGAAAATATGAGTTTTTTAGAAAAAATGAAAAATTTGACAAAGTGAAACATTTTTCAATACCCACCCTTCCAGGGGACACAATTATGTTAATGTATTGAATTGTGGTCTGTCTCATACGGAGAACGACTGAGTAAATATGAATAGATTATGCTGAGATTATCAATGTCCATTCTCGAATTCATTGAATTAGGTTCTTTGAAAATTTGTGTCATTTCGAGAAAAGTTCTCTTTTTTACATTAGATTATGAATCTAATGTAAAAAAATTTTCTCTGGCAGTCTCCTTATGAGACTTACCAAAATCGTTTCAATTAACATAAGTTGGTACCCTGTATTTGTTTGGTGATATTATTTTTCACCGCATTGTATGTTGGCAACAGGTCTTAGATCTATTTTTCATACTTGTCATTTGTCAACTTCATATACTTCAATAATCATTCATTTTTCATTTGTCACCACTGCCTCTTGAATCCAACATGATCTCCATAAGAGCCCATTTGGAATTTTAAAATGTTTATACACTTATGTTTAAGTAATCTTGATCAATTTTGATCAAAGTTTTAACTATATATGACTTTACCAAGAGTGATGTCTGTTGTGACATGGTATTTTATAAATTGATGCAAGTGAAAGGAATTTTTAACCTCACTTTTGTAAGTACCCATATGCCTTTTTGGTTTTCAAATCTAATAATGTTCAATTTAATTCATTGTAGAGTTCCTGATGAAGAGACAATAAATGACTCGAAAGCTTGAATAGAAAAAGGGGTACACTTTTTTTCCATACCCCTGTTTACTGCATACCCGAATTTAAAAAGGATTCTTATATATATATATATATATATATATATATATATATATATATATATATATATATATGAAAGGGTGTGTTTTACGACTATATTTTGTTTTTCGCTTCCAATCGAAAATTTTATTGAAAATGTAAAGAAACCCTGAAAATTTGAGCCTTTACTATTAACATTAAGTACTTTACCAGAGAGTGGAAAGATTTCCCAATTGAACTTTTTTTTTTCAAATAACTATTACTCAGCGGCATTTCATGCTATCATATCGTACTAGAGCGCGATTTACTCAAGATTACATGCTCTACAAAAGTACCTATTGCGACGTTGCTGTAATCTGCACCAATAAGATTGTACGGGACGCTAAATCTGATTTTTGTGAAAATTCTGATTTTTTTGACGTTACTTCATCAATGACTGAATTTATGGAAAAATGTGAATGACAAACTTGTAGAAAATTAATTTCCTACAAAAAAGTCCCATAAACCGAATCGCTAAGATTGATATTTCTCGAGATATAAAGCGTTAATTTATATGAAATTTTTGAGAATTATAGAATTAAACTTTTCATTTTTCGACAACGTTAACGTTTTATATCTCGGGAAAAATCAATTTTAGCGATTTGGTTTATGGGACTTTTTTTGTAGGAAATAAATTTCCTACAAGTTTTAATTTTTTTCCATGAATTCAGTCATTTATGAAGTAACGTCAAAAAATAAGAACTTTTACGCTCTGGGAAAGTACTTAATGTTAATAATAGGGGCTCAAATTTTCAGGAAACTTTTTTTTGGATATTTTCAACACAATTTTTGGTTGGGAGCGAAAAAACAAAAAATGGTAATGGTATTTCGAATAATTGAAAGTAACAAACATTTAGAAATATTCATCGATATTGAAGAAGTTTTGGTGGTTTTCGAAAACTTAATGATTTTTCCGAATGATTGATTCGACTACTCAAAGAAGAAGTGAGAATCATGATTCTCACCATAGTAACAAGGACCTGGGACATTGACAGCTCACCCTGATATTTTTATACATTGAATAATTGATAGTACCGTTGATTACTTTACTATCTTGTTTAATACTTTCAATAGTTCATTGTATTGGCGTATTATACCTCGAAATCAATTCAACCAATCAAATGCATTTATCCAACCAATCAAATCCCAAATATCATAAAAAATAGGACCATGTTGCTTGGGAAATTTTTATATGTAGACATAAACTAATAAAAGAGGAAAATTCAAAAAGCATAAAAATCAGCCAATTTTAAGTGAAGTTTGTATCAAATATAAATTCCTGACCAGTGAAGGTTGAATACTTGGACCACAAGAGTTCCTTCAACAACAGCTTGATGATATTGATGACCTCTGAATTATGTTGCATTATTGAAACTATATTTCGACTTGGTTATACCTCTTTTTCTATTGAAATCACTTTCACTAATTGTCATATGTTCAGTTGGGGTATAGAAATACAGTTCTGCTCCATATGGTTGGTAATATCATTAGGGCAATGGATGAAGGACAGTACACCATTCTCATTTCTCTTGATTTCAATAGGCAGTTTGGAACTATAATAATAAACTCTTATTGAGTATATTAAATTATCCAGAGCCAGCTCCTATGTTATGCTTTTTTTTAAACTGATTTGAAATAGTTTCCAGTGATGAACCTCTTTCCTTTCTCTGAAATATTGTATACCAAAATATTGAATTATTGGCCCGTTGTTGTTTACTCAATATTCCACCAATCTTCTGAGGAATATTCGGCACTTTAGCATTCACTGCAATACTTATGATACCTATAAAAGTTTGGGTTTTTCCCCTCAATAATAGCAATGATGCATTCAACGTTGTCGATGGATAACTGGATTTCTTTGTGAAAGGTGCTACAAATCACTGTGTAATTATAAACCCAGCAAAATCAAGAGTTATTTTATTTGGACTCCATAGGAAATGAGTTGATGTCATGATTTCGCTACATGTTATGGTTAATAACAAAGCTATCGAACTAGTCGACGAAATCATAGATCTGGAAATATTATCAGATTTCAATCTGAGATTAGAGAAACATGTCATTATGTTACTTATTCATCCTTAAGAATTATATATGGTATGCGTCATTGTATTCCCCACAAAATTAAGGTACTCCTCTAGTGTCAATTAATGCTGACTCTGTCAATGGATCAAATATAGCCAATATCGTGTGGTATTTGAAATAAGAAGTCGTGTAAGAATTTTTTTCACACCTGCACGAATATGGAAAACAAGCAAACCCTCTATACAGGAAATATTTTCTCTAAAATAGTTGTTGCTTGCAGACACTTTTTCCATACCAAAAAATAACATTTCATTATGTTCAAAATATCAACATTAGATACCCAGACATATTGCCCCGAGTCCCTTTCAATATTAAATATTTCAGGGGATCGTATAGCTACCAAAGTTCGAAATATTCTAGCAAATTTCAAAATAAAGGGGTGCCAATAAAACATAATAATCGGGAAGTGATTACCTACTATACCTATTATTTTTTCTCCGAACTGAAAAAGCAATGGCATTTACTCAAAATGATATAGTTATAGCGGAATAATGATAAAAACTTCGATAACCATATACTTGTGTCTCAATACAACAAATTTGCTTGAATCACGACAGAAATGTAGTTGAAGTAAAGGCATTAGCTAGATTTTATTTATAAACACAAATAACTTTTTCATAAATCTCTTGGAACATTATAATGTTAGGAAATAAACAAATGTTTTTCTAAAATATTCTGACGCAGATGGAAAGAAACACTTTCTATTCTCCATAATTTAAAATCAGAAACTATTAGAGGCACATATACCAAAATAAAAGCTCAGGCTATCCATCGCAGGTCATCATATGAAAGTTACGACATACTCATATGCACTTCAGTAGAGTTATTTCATTTTAACGCTGCTCTAATTACCTTTCGCATTGCCTGTTAATATGAGTTGAAAGTGTACCCATTCGAAATCGGTTCCCAAGCCATACCTACAGCATTTAATAGAAAAAATCGCCTACCTTCATCATGAACGAGAAAATCACAATCACTAAACAATGTGGAAACACTTGCAACGAGTAATATTTTTGTAATTCTAACCTCACTTCAAATCAAAACACTCCACTAACTGTCATATGTCAATACCTTCAACACCGGCTAATTGAAAGAAATGAGAAACATGATACGGTCTATTTATCAAACAACGCGACAACTGAACGTTTGTTATATTAACATTTCTAAATGAGACGACGAGAAATAATGCGAATTTTCATTGAATATTTCAGTAACTGTAGCGAGTTAATCTCAGTCTAAATTTACGCTCGTCCCACCCTCACATTTTCAAAGGCATGTTGAGTTTTCAGTCTTTGGTTTGCTTTCACTAGTTTTCATGCTAACATGAGAAGGAGTGACTTCGCTACCGAAAAGACGTGAGTTTATCCACATATACTCGAATATAGTTGCGTTCTTACAAAATATATTGAGAAGGTTATGGTGCAATAAGTCTAACCACAATTAGACCGAAAAATTCTAATTGAGATATGTCTGTGTGTGTGTGTGTGGTTGTTATTAAATTATCAAGGTGAATATTAAAATTCTGTACTTACGTACGTAGTTTCGAATATCTATTTTGACATTTCTAAGAAATTCAATTAAAGCATCGAAAATAACTTCATTTTGTGTGCTAAGCAAGGAGATGATATTTATATGCAGGGGACTATGATTGAATGTTATGGTTTGTAATAGGTGGGTAGCGTTCACCTCATGAATGAAAAGAAAACATTGTTAGGATCACAAGTTACAAGTTGTCACATGTACACCAAGGCGAAGGTGATATACCAGTTTTATTCAGATTGGTTGGGAATTTTCCACAATTGAGTTTTGGCGTGTAATAGTGACTAGGTATTTTCTAGGTAGATTTTATTTGGAAAGGTGATTGATGTGGTGTGGTAATATAGAGTGTAAGGGTATAATGATTGTTTGATTTTGCAGTTTTTCCATTATCTTCTACAACTAGTGAAGATTTCGTTCTTTGCCAGATTTTTTGTCATTATAAGGTGAAAAATTGTTGAAGTTGGGAAGAAGGGTTGTTTGTTCAGCTAGACTGATCCTTCATCTATTATGCGTAATTGAAATTATGATTCACTCCACTTCTAAGAACAAATGACTTAAATTATGAAAAACCCTAAGTTTTCATCGTGGATAGTTTTTTTTTTGAGTAATTAAGTTAGTACTGGCTGGGTGAGAGAGAAAATAAATACCACGACCTTTTGGAGACAAATTAGATCTTTAACTGATAGTTCAACCTTTTTTCCATTTTGGTAAGGACATATATGAGTTTTGAAGTGAAATAATAACGATGATAGTTTGGCATGTTCAGTAATATTTGATAACTATCACTATGTACATGAAAACACGTTAACAAAAAAACAGTCATCAAAAGATTTTCCGAATAAACTTTTATACATCTCAGAGTGGATGAGATCAATTAGGTTCTTAAGTGACATCTAGAGGCGTGATTGTCACCGAGCAACAAACCTGACTGCAAACTTGGAGGTTTCACTCAGTCAACCATCACTACATATCATCCATAAAGAAGTCATGTTACCCATATAACAACCTGAATCAGCTGACTACACGGAAACGACCATCAAAAGCTATAAAAAAAATCAAAGGTATATCCCATCATATGCTTCACAACATTTTTGAAAAGAATGACTTCTAGCAAAAAGTATAAGGAAAATAGAACAGGCCTTGTTTGCAGACGGCTTGAAGATGAATGAAGGCGTCGCAGCCGGTATATACTCGTCTGAAGGGAAAATAGTATCTCACTTTGCTAACACAATATGCAACTTTATTCCAGACTGAGGAACCGACCATAGAACACTGCAATAGGGAGATACTAAAGCAGAAAGTCGAAAATTAAACAATTGTCATTTATCGCAATGGGCAAACTGAACACCCACAATATGGTCACAATGGCCGGGGTGCCCGAAAATGAGAGTCATTGATGCAAGAAAGTGGCTAAGGCACCTGCTCTGTAAGGAGCGGTAAAAGCCTTACTGGGCCCCGTACCTTTCTGTGGAATCTAGAAAGCGACTTTAAAGATATCTATGAATTAGTGGGTGTCAGCCAAATCATAATAATGGTGGTGGTAGGCAGAAGAGTACATTGAAGGATACTTGCCCAAATTCAGAACAGACCTGCTCAGCAACCATCGTAAGTATTATATTTGGGTTAGCTAATGGGCCATTGTCAGTTCAAAAGACGTATCCAGTTCCCAATCCAATCTCATTACCATACAAAAATTCACGATAATAATATTAGTCTCCAACTCAAAGAGATCATAACACTCTCAGATTTCATTTAATTTTTCTGTGCATTGAATTATTCAAAGTGATACCTCAAGCAGTCACAAAATATTAAAGGAATGTAGTCAGGCCATTCATCAAAAAAGGTCAGTATTAAACTCAAGGAAGGCAGAGAGGTCCACTACAACACTGAAATTTGGTATTCAATAAATTCACGATAACGCAGGAGAATGTGTTGCTACTAATTCGGTCACGAATTTCGTAACATCATTCTCCTGAAATTATTTTGCTTATGATTATTCTTATTCAGTAGATCAGAAAACACACGATAACATTTTCAGTGAAGCCAACAGTTCTTTTGCATACATTTCAATTAATTTCAGTAGCTTACAGGTTCAAATGACGTATTTTGAGCTTTGTTGTCATCCTCACGCAATTGGTTCTCTTAAAAAAAAATCGGGGTAACAGAGAGCTACCTGTTTCTATAGGAGTATCGTGTTGAGGCGTGTGTGAATAATTTCGCTTTAATGGATGTTTAGTCACAACCAGTTCTATTTTCATATCCTTTCCGTGGAAATTAATAAATCAGCTGTTTATATACATCTGCTTGAGTTTTTATTAATTATGTTTGGTGAAGGACAACTTTTATATTTTTATTAACGAATTTTAATTGTCTGTTGACGAAAGAAAAATGCTTATTTCAGTTGGCATGAAATGTGGATACAGTGGATATTTCGAGATTGTTCTAATTCATGCGGACAAGTGTTCAATTTATTTACTGTGATTTCCAAAGAGAATTGTTATGTCGAAAATTGTTCATCACCACGTTGTGATGTAATGGGTTCATGATTATTAAAAGATTCGCTGAAACAATTACCAAGTGGGGCGTTTCGGAGAACACTGAACGGTGGGTTACTTGTTTACGAGAAAAATAGTGTGTCTTTCATTCATTCACCGGGATCCCAATAACTATTATCATTCATACGTATTCTACTAACAACTATCAATTAGCTCTCTGCTCACTGAACTGACCGTGTCCTGGCCGTAACGTGGCCAACACAAACTCGTGTATTCAAGTCCATGTCAGGTGCAGGATGTTTCATTATGAATTACTTGAACAATAATTTTGGACATGTGTCGGAACGATAACGGTCAGGGCACGGTCAGTTCCAGTTAGCAGAATGCTTAAAGTAACCAAAGCAGTTCACGATCCCAAATTGGAAGTAAATTTTGGCGAACTTGGGTTACTGCCTGTTCTTTTATACAATTCTGGAGGAAATAGTTATAGATCTTCGTGGTAGCTATACTTCTACTTGAGTGTTTGCAACCTAAAACTAATTATACAACGAATACACACCATTAATGAGCAACTTCATGTTTAATAATAATTCATTGAATCCTGTGTGATCGAATACATGATATGGGCTACGTCAAAATATAAACATATATTAATTCAAAACACCTTGTTTCGAGGTTCCCTGTCATCTATCATCACAATGTCACCAACACTGGATGGGATGGTTTTAGCTCCCTGCTCACTAGACCGGACCTTAACCTGACCGTGCCCTAACCGTAACCTGGCCAACACAAACTCGTGTATTCTAGTCCATGTACGACCCGGTAGGGTACATGTTCGTTTCGGAACATTATATATAACCTAAACAATATTTTTTTGCAAGAACAATTCGGTACTACTTCAGTGAAGCATTCGATCAAGTGAATGACGGCTGTCTGTAACAAAAACTCAACAAATATGTCAAAAATATTCATAAACTATTTGAGAGATCGATATTATATGATAAGTTCATTGTAGCTTTGGGGTGCCACAAGGATCTAACTTAGGTCCATTGCCCTTCCTTTTATTTAAAAATGATCTTCCGCCAGAGATTGGATACTCCAAGTGTCTACTTCAGGCCGATGATCTGAAAATTTCCAAACTAGTCCAAATATAGACTGTGTGGTACTTCAGAAATATATCGATAGTATATTGGAGTGGAGTGTCAAATTTAAATTGAATTTCAATATAAGTAAATGTTTTGTCGTCACTATAACATCGATTTCGATAACAGAATGTTGATTCATTGAGGAGATGTACGGATTTGAGAGAATTCGAAGTGAAATATGAATATCGTTCTCCACATCGAAAATATAGTAACATCGCCAAACAAAATGCTTGAGTTTTTAATAAGACAAACGTTTTCTTTCAGTATACGTAAGATCAAAATTCTCTTTCAGTCACTAGTGCATTAAAATTGCAATTTCCTTGTATCATTTGGCATAGTGAATATCAAACAATTCTCGAAAGATTAGAAAATTCCTAAAATACTTATATTATAAAGAATTCAAGTTTGTTTTTCAAGAAAGTTAAAAAATTTTCGACGCACTCGAACGTTGAGAAGGGAATGACGTCACGAGATGACAGATTACAACATTGCTAATAAGTGGAATATTCCGAATTTTCTAAGATTTTTTGTACTATGAAATGGTGAGTATTGAAATCAGGAACTGTATCGAAAACAATATTTTCCTAGTCTCCGTTAGAATCCTCTTCTACGATGAGTTATTTGTTTTTATTTTCCGCTATATGCAAAATAAGTAAGGTTAGATCTTATGCACTAGGAGACTACTATGTTGAAGCCCTGAAGAACGTACAGTAGAGGATGTCGGTTATGATGAGTAAAATGTCTAATTAATTTCCTGAAGAACTACAGTAAACCAGTAAGAAGATATTGGAATTTTTAATTTCACACATTTAACATTGGGCCTTGTGAGAAGTCACAGATTTCATTGTATTTTACAAAATGTACTACTATATACTCCTCATTCCCTGTTTTTCATTGAACTCATAACGATACTAATTGTGAAATACAATGAAACCTGTGATTTCTAATAAGGCTCAATATTAATGTATTGTATTCAAAGTGGAATAAACGAACAGTAGTCTGTGGAATATTGTTCAAATAAAATGAATAGACCCCAGTTTCGTAACAGTTGATATTAGAAGTGGAATTTGAGAAACTATTCGTGGACAATCAATGGTGAATACAAGAAATACATCCTACGACAAAATGGAGGCAAGATAGCAATGAATAAACAACATGCCGAATGAGAGAGGAGAATGCTGAAAAAAAAACGAAAAGAAAAACGGTACGACGGCAGAAAGAAAATCAAGAGAAAGAGGAATATCGACAGAAGGAAGAAAACGGACAGAAGGTAGAGAAACGTCGACAGAAGGAGGAAGAACGTCATCTGAGAGAAAAGGTCAAACGACGAAAAAGAGAAAAACATGAGGAGATGAAACAACGAAAAAAACAGAAATCATTTTTCGAGCAGATGTTTCAAAAAAATTAGGGAAAAATCGGAGTGCTGAAAGAAGGAGTTGATGCAGTATGAGAAGGAGCAAAGGGAGAAGTTACTGGAGCACGAGAAGAAGCTGGAAAGGAATTCAAGGCAGTCCGAAAATAACCCAAAAAAGAAGTGTGGGCGGTGCGAGAAGATCTAGAAAAGAAATTTGCTTCACTGAAGATTCGAAATCACCGGGACCGGGTTGCCACATCACACATTTCCGAAAAAATCACCGTCTTTCGATGGACAGTCGCCATGGTCCCTATATCGAAAACAATTTGAAGCGGCAGCATGCCTCCACTTTCGTCATGTTTTTCGGACACTTCATACGTGTTGGTATGGGATATGTTGCAGCGATAAACGTAGTAGAACATTTTTGGAGAACTTATATTATTTTATTAGATTTCCAAAGTCTTGAATATTATCGAATACGAATTAAACCAACGAAACAAAAACATCTAAATTTGTCCCAAGTCTGATTTGTTGGTTAAAAGATGAGAAAGATACGTAGATCTGTTCACTTCACTTCCTTTGAGAAAGTGGTCCAACAATACAACATCCGCATCCCATATTTTTTATTTAATTGCCCTGATAATAACCCTTATTGTCCATAATTACTAAAAGTGTCAGAAATGTGCATGTGACCACCTTTCTCAACATGGCGGATGCGCTGGCGCTTAACGAGTCGTGAAAAGGCCTATGGGCTGATGGGACGATGAAGAAAAGGCGACTATAATTACAGTGGCTTTTGGGGGGACCTTCTTTGTCATCTTATTGTTGGTGTAGATTTGGGATACGCTCACCTGTATCGGGCACAGTAGAAAACACGTGTGCAGAAATCATGTGAAAGTAAGTAGATGTACCAGAGACTAATTCAGCTTGCCTACCCAGATGTCCTGGAGGATTTCGAAGAACAATTGGCGGTACAGGTATTGATTGATGGATTGAGTGAAATCGAAATACAAAAGATCTCTAGTTCATTCCTTGGAAGTGAAAGCGGCTTTCAACATTCCAAGTCCAAAAGTGAGGAATCTATCGATTGAAAGACCACTTCAGAAAGAGAAACAATGCGACAGCATGGAACAGATGCTCAGCAGAATACTGGATGAACTGAGACCTAAAAACAAACAATCAGGCAAAAGGAATCTGCTTCAGTGGTGGTACAAGCGGACATTTTCTGACTCTTGCCATCACTTTGGAAGACACCACTCACCTACGAGGATCGCCAGGAGAATCAAAAGCGAACTGCTCCAGGTGTGGCAGGAGTGGTCATAGAATAGGGAAAGGACGGAACTGGCAGAGGCCCTGGAAATAAATTTTGGGCAGAGATCCCATCTTCAAGGCAATGTGGGCACAATGGGGTTGCCTGGTTGTGGAGAATGGACTACTCAAACGGGTATGAGAGTCAGGTGATGGGAGGTCATCAATTTCCTGATTGGTTTTGTCATGGAAGATGATTACTGAAGTCTTGAAGGAAGAGGATCAAGCAGATGTTTCACTGGGATCAATGTCGAGACGATGTAGAGAGCTGGTGCAGAAGATAATCAGAGTGCGGCGCAACTGAATAAAGGTCCCAAAACGAAGCCAAGGGGTGAGATGAAGAAATACAACGTAGGCGCACCATTCGAACAGATTGCGATTGATGCAGCTGTGACGGACGATGGCCTTCCCTGTGACGGACGTTGACAACAAATATATCATCATTGCCATGAACTATTTCTGCAAATGGGTGGAAGCGTATGACATTCCGGACCAGGAAGCAACCACAGTAGCCAGGACATTGGTGGACAACATGTTTCCAAGATCTGGAGTATCGATGGAGCTACATTCCCGACCAAGGAAGGAATTTCGGATTGAAGTTATCTGAAAAAATTTGCGAGCTGATGGGTATCAACAAGGCCAGAATCACGGCGCTTCACCCCCAGTCAGATGGCATGGTTGAAGGATTCAACCGAACTATGGAAGAGCACTTCGCCATGGTAGTGGTAGTTGGGAAATTCCGATGACGTCATCATCGAGGAAAAGCCAGGTAGTTCTGGAAATAGCATTCTCGTGAATTCTAGAAATGATGGTTTGAATATATAAGCGGTAGGCGTATTGATGTTAATGGGGTATATCCATTGATGTCAATTGTGTGATCAGTATGACAGTACAGTGTGAAGCGCGTATTCGGAACTGGATTATTACTAGAACATTATTGTGTTGTGTTCAAAGTGAAATGAATGAACAGGAGTCTCCGGAGTATTTTTGTAGGAGTCCAAACCATACCTTTTTATTCGTTCAATTAAGTTTCTGTTTGGGTTTGAGGAAATATTTTTTTTTGACTTGGATTATTGGGAAACTGTACGGAACGAAGATTTCAGCTGGGACATAACATACTTATTATATCGACCAAAAAATTTGGGATGAATAAAATTCGAAATCCAGATTACTTCTTGAGTATAGTTTATCCATTCTCAGTTGGATGGGCTGATAAACCCGTGCCAAACATGATATGATTTGCCGCTTTGGCCGAACATGCCGACCATGAGCGGATATTCATTCTTTTACTTCAAATGTGACTTTGACTATTTTTGTTTAAATATTTTTTTTCGAAGTCAGTTGGCTGTGCCAAAAAAATCATAATGGAACTGAATTTCCAATAATTTGTTGTTTTGATGTTACGTCAATTTTTTTTATTTTTTACCGGAACTCGGACCAACAGATGTTACTACTAAACGATCTGAGATCACATATATAACAACAATCAGGAAAGTGTAAAATAAAATAATAAGCAGTATTCAGTGTTCTGAATAATTATCATAATAATGTAGTTATTTAGCATGTGTAAAAAAAAAATTTGGGAAATATAGAAAAACTGAACCGAACTAAATACAATTTAAATTAGGTATGGAATTATGGAAATAAAATTAAAGATGACAAATATTCAGTTCTCAAAATATTTTCAACTGATTTAAATTATGACAGTTTTCAATACTCACAGATAGTGAGCTCGATTATTGAATATCTCAATAGGGGTAAATGAATGTTAACTCACTCATTCCTAAATTCCTTACCTAATATACAATAGAAATAAATTTGAATAACGTTCCTAATCCTGAAGAATTGTAACATTTCTTGATTTATTTATCATTCCGGTAATTAACCCCTAATATTGTGATCATCTGTGATGTGGGTTATAAAAACAAATTTTAATAAACTATCTAAAAAAGGAGATTATTGAAGGATTTACAAGTGTTTTTCACTGATAAATGTTTTTAGTTGGTCTATTGGGTCCGAAATTTAATATATTTTTTTGTATCTTTACAAAGATATTGTGACCGATATGTATCACTGTGTATTCAGTGTCCTGAAAAATAATAAGGTATTTATTAAGCATCTATGCTACATAAAAATTACATAATTTAATAACATTTGAATTAGATATGAAATTATAGAAATAATGGATGACAAACACCATAACATTTTCAGCATTTGAGAGAGAGAGAGAGAGAGAGAAAGAGGGAAAGAGAAATAAAAACAAGAAAATCCAATATGCGTGGAAAATGAAACTTATTTTTACCCTCAAATATCATTAGGACAATCCTCCGAATCGAACGAATCATTCAGGTTTATGATCACGGATTCAATGGATGACAAAAGGGAATATTCACAATCTCTTGAAATCACATGTAAATGCAATCTGGACAACTATCTTTATATTCCTCAGTCAATATCCTCCTAAAGTTTTCTACTACTTCTCCGCGCTTAGATTTGAGATGAATGTCCAAATTAATTCTATGGGATTGAAAACACAATGATAAGGAGATAACCCTAGCAGTGTATAAATAGAATTTCAACAAAGTACTCCGATGACATATTCTTTATCGAGATTTTGATTTTCAATAAGTTGTAGTAATCTTCCTTCATGGCGTTTTGGGATATATTCAAATTTTTAGACGCCACCAATTTCAAAAAGTCTTTTTTTTTGTCGTTAATTTGGGCATTTCTACCATTTCATGAACAGTTTCCACTAGATTTGGTCTACTATATACTTTATACGGGAAATAATATTCATTTATGTTTTCGTTTTCCTTTATAATTGAACATTATGATATGTACGATTTTGAACGAACCCTATATTTTGAGTTGAAGAGAACAACTGAGAATGGATATACTATATCATAACAAATCTCTGAAGGTTGTTCAGTGCTTAATATTTAATACATTTTTACAATTTCAAAACATAATCCGGATCCACTCCTAGCGTCACTTTCCAAGAATCAGAGGAAGTAATTGCTGCGAGTTGCCTTTAATTAAACCAATTACCGCTCAACACCCATTACCCCTTTTAATTATTCACTAATACTGAGAATCAATCCCGACCAGTGTCTGATACAAACACACTCTGACGTGAAGTTTTATGTTGGGGAACTTGACATTTCTTGGAAGTTCACTTTTATATCCCTTGTTCCGATAGACAAAATAAATTATATGTGTGATCAATAGTGAGCCGAGCCTTTTAATCAACCTAGATTTGCTTTCATTGTTCAGGATGTTGTGAAATATTAACTTACTTCTGTCTCGTCTCGATGCAGAGGTATATAAGCAGACAGTTTTGAATGGAATCCCATGTCACCACCAGCGTATACAATAATCAACCACTTTCCTTTTGAAATATGTTCCATCACTCCAACACTTGGAGGTTGTATGTCCAGCATGAACATAAGTTCCATCCGAAAACAAAAACAGGTCTGCCTTCATCTCTAAAACTTCTAAACCTTTTTAAATAGTTCACTCTTAATGCTCGTATGTAATTTTTTCCTATGAGAATGTTCCTGTTGTCGTGTCTTCTTCCACCTGAATTAAAAAAAATTCAGAAGGTGGTACAACGTAATCCCTTTGCCTGTCCACTGTAATACATTTTCCAATTTTTGTAGGAGATTGCCGATTGTAGGTCGGCAGGCTTCAGTGTTTGGTAATTTGTAGACAATATTTCTTCTATCGTAAAATTCATCTTGTATCCTTGAGATTACGCATACTTTTTTTCTTCTCCGTTTTGGTGAACTGAATACCGGATTTCCATTATTTTCCGCAGCCGTAACTTTTGCTTTTTTCATGATACGTTCAATAACTCTCACCGATACTCTCTTGTCTTATTTATTATTTGGATTCATTTGGCAATAGTGTTGTAAGAATACTAAAATTCTTGTACACTATTTCGCGTACTTAGCTGTCTTTCCACCACATAAAGTAGAAATTTTTATCAAAAAAATCACAGTTACGCTACAATCAGTCTAAGATCACCGATAGATATCTCAATAGTAACTGACCAAATATAAAGGAAACTAACGATGCCTTTGCTGATGACAATTTTGTAGAAGCTAGGTAAACAATGTATCGTGAGTAATTGCACAAGTGCATCAAAATTACCGATAATATTGCATAACAGCGTGTTGTCAAAAAACTGCATGAATTCATTTTCATTTTTGGAGAAAGAGCCCGACATTGAAGAGGAGGGAAAATGACCGAATGCAGTTGCTCAAAGAGAACACGCTGGAATGCGGAGTTATCTGGTTATTTTGATGCACGAGTGTAATTCGGGGGAATAGTTGTAGTAATCTTCCTTCATGGCGTTTTGGGATATATTCAAATTTTTAGACGCCACCAATTTCAAAAAGTCTTTTTTTTTGTCGTTAATTTGGGCATTTCTACCATTTCATGAACAGTTTCCACTAGATTTGGTCTACTATATACTTTATACGGGAAATAATATTCATTTATGTTTTCGTTTTCCTTTATAATTGAACATTATGATATGTACGATTTTGAACGAACCCTATATTTTGAGTTGAAGAGAACAACTGAGAATGGATATACTATATCATAACAAATCTCTGAAGGTTGTTCAGTGCTTAATATTTAATACATTTTTACAATTTCAAAACATAATCCGGATCCACTCCTAGCGTCACTTTCCAAGAATCAGAGGAAGTAATTGCTGCGAGTTGCCTTTAATTAAACCAATTACCGCTCAACACCCATTACCCCTTTTAATTATTCACTAATACTGAGAATCAATCCCGACCAGTGTCTGATACAAACACACTCTGACGTGAAGTTTTATGTTGGGGAACTTGACATTTCTTGGAAGTTCACTTTTATATCCCTTGTTCCGATAGACAAAATAAATTATATGTGTGATCAATAGTGAGCCGAGCCTTTTAATCAACCTAGATTTGCTTTCATTGTACAGGATGTTGTGAAATATTAACTTACTTCTGTCTCGTCTCGATGCAGAGGTATATTCGATATATTGGGAACTAGAGAATATGGAGAGTTCAATATAGAATAACTGAATAGAGCGTTATAGACTGAGAGTTGGCTACGTAATTTGGAAATGATAAGGAACATAGGAAATTTTCAGCAACCTTCGGCCGCTGTGGAGCAAGTCAGGCTCTGTGAAAATGCTGTTTCAGTCTTGAGGGGTTGTGAGGGTGAATGTTCTGAGGTAACACATTTTGTTGACTTGTAGAAGTTTTCTGGTTGATTTGAGTGTAATAGTAATTTAAAAAATATAAAAAATTGCGTGACCCAGCTCGGGATCGAACCCCGGTCTTTCCACTTTCAACGCGGGCGTTTATTCAACGCGGCCACCAGGCCTTGATGAATGATTGGGTGTTCGGGGTTATGTGAGCGCCATGACTGCGCTCTGGAAGAATCTTTGATCTCCCGCCCCCGCTTTCAGCCCCGGAACTGACTTCTGCCTGCAGAGTTGCACACTTGTCAGAAGGTAAGGAAGGTTTCTATGTGAAAACTTTCTCCGTACCTCATAATTTTTATGTTACGTAGCCAGCTCTTAGACCATTATAAAAATTTGTAAATACGAATATTGATTTTTATGGCAATCGATTTGTCAATGGCATACTATGGAGAAAGTAGAATCCGGTAATTTTTTTCAATTTGATATTAGCGACATCGATTACTGGGATCAACAGTTATACCATACATTTTCATTGGAAATGTTAAAATCATCAGGCCGGCCCAAATGTAAAAAAAATATTCCATTTTCTGAAATATTTTCCAAATATCTTGGAAAATAATCATTTAAAAAACCTGTGCGAGTGATTCTTTCTTTTTTAAATTATCTATTCAAAGTGCAAGTTGGTAAAGTTCGCCAATATAATGAAGGAATTTCAAATTTTTTGCTAACGATTCTTTTGAAAGATTATTTGCTTGACATATTTCACAGATAAATACCAAAACGCAGTATTGAATAGGCACGAACTCAGTTGCACTTCTTGATAACAAATATTTCAAATTCCCTGAGGAGAGAATATCGAAAGAAAAAAAAAGATACCTCTCCGAATGTATTTTTTCAAAAGAGCGATATAGAATTAGTTCATTTCTGCGTCATAATATATTACATCTAAAATTCAGCTCATCTTGATTTTAACTAGCAAAAAAGTAGTTCTCACGTTGGGTTGAATTGTATTCTCAATTTTTTTAAGAAGGCCTAATTGCATACCTACTTCATATTTGAGAGAAACTGGCGTTCCATGACTCAGATATGAAGTTGAGAAAATAAGGAACGACCATTTTCCTCACAATTATTTTCGGTAATCTCAATACAGGATTGTGGAAAAGCAGGATTTCATTTTATTCTTCTTGGATCTTTCGATTGTTGGGAAGGACTCCATATTATTGAACAGAAAAAAGTACGCCTGTCCACATCGCGGATAAGAGGGCTGCCTGAGGAACTCATCTTGGGTGGAGAAGCATTAACTCCTTACTGAAAGTGCAGAAGCCAAGGACATTGTAAAATTATGCCCGACAGCCGAGAAGCCATCAGAATATGGTTTTGATATGGTATTGATATGAACATGTAGAAACAGGGTACGTAGGAGTAGAGGGAAATCAATGAGTGAAAATGCATACATGAAAGAAGACCCATTAACCACGAATACCACTGATTGGGCCAGAAAAACTCCAGAGGGATCTCAATGAAGAAGCATCACGAATCAATGTTCTTGATGCTCGACAACTTTATCAGTCAGTCTCAGCAAGAGGCATATTAAGTCAATAATGATACTAACGAGACACTGAACTTAGAAAAGGGGTAACAACAGACCAGCATCTGCAGATGCTGCAAAAGATTCGAGAGAATCCTTCTTCATCCAAACCTCACGAGAGGTCTCGACACTATATTCCAGGATGTAAATCTCTAAGCAGTTTATAAAAATAGAATTAACTTGCTAACGTTATTAGGAAACTCGAAGGACAAAACTGACATGTTTGATAAGTCGGGAGTTTATGAAATTAGTTGTTAAAATTTGACAAAGTCTTTACGGTCAGACAAAACGTTCATAATCCATTTAGAAACACCAGGTATGAATTGTAAGAAAATGTTAGGATTTATTAAGTGTAGCTAACCTACTGATGATGATAACTCAGTTATCGAAATGCGCTTATGGGTATGAAGTGGGTATGGTGAAGGAGTTGGTTGGGCAATTTTTCTATTATGGACACCACAGCGTCTAGCAAGTCTCCACTCTATTCAGTGGTGTATGCCAGAATCCAAGAAGTATTCAAGAATACCAACTTATATACCAAATACTACGAAAAAATATATATTGAAAGTTTTTATTACTATAACTTAACTGGTTATAAAATAATTGTAATAATTCACTCAAATAAGTAATAAATCACTCGCCATTGCTGCTATCTTCACCTTCGTTTATAATGAGCGGTTCAAGTATGCATAATGTCAAGTATGCGCTATTTTTCCGAATATTCAATTTCAGTTTGAATTAGATAACAGCATTGTTTTCAAGTTTCTATAGTCAAAATCTGTTAATGATGTTTTGGCATCATGGGAGTTTAAATGTCATGTTGTCTTTTGCTATATCGCTTTTTACCATTTCTTTCGATTGGATTTAAATCCGGGATAGAGTCAGCCGCCAACCGTGGACCATGTTCTTCTAACAACTGATCGAATTTTTAGGTAATATGTAGCGATTTGTGGGCTTTGATCAATTTGTGGAGTTGAGGTTTGTACATAGTTGGCGAAAGAGGTATATTCTTGTCAAAAAGCTATCGCATCATTTCCGCCTTCGAAGAATTGAATATAGGGGCGTTATTTACTCATTTAAATATAATTGGACGCATTATTATTGACCACTACTGATCTGGAAGCTCATGTATGTATTGATTTTTCTCGCAATCATTTTTCGTAGTTTTCCGAGTTTATGTCTTCGTTATGATTGCCGCTGTTTGATCCCGATTTGAAAATAAGCAGACAGTTTTGAATGGAATCCCATGTCACCACCAGCGTATACAATAATCAACCACTTTCCTTTTGAAATATGTTCCATCACTCCAACACTTGGAGGTTGTATGTCCAGCATGAACATAAGTTCCATCCGAAAACAAAAACAGGTCTGCCTTCATCTCTAAAACTTCTAAACCTTTTTAAATAGTTCACTCTTAATGCTCGTATGTAATTTTTTCCTATGAGAATGTTCCTGTTGTCGTGTCTTCTTCCACCTGAATTTAAAAAAAATTCAGAAGGTGGTACAACGTAATCCCTTTGCCTGTCCACTGTAATACATTTTCCAATTTTTGTAGGAGATTGCCGATTGTAGGTCGGCAGGCTTCAGTGTTTGGTAATTTGTAGACAATATTTCTTCTATCGTAAAATTCATCTTGTATCCTTGAGATTACGCATACTTTTTTTCTTCTCCGTTTTGGTGAACTGAATACCGGATTTCCATTATTTTCCGCAGCCGTAACTTTTGCTTTTTTCATGATACGTTCAATAACTCTCACCGATACTCTCTTGTCTTATTTATTATTTGGATTCATTTGGCAATAGTGTTGTAAGAATACTAAAATTCTTGTACACTATTTCGCGTACTTAGCTGTCTTTCCACCACATAAAGTAGAAATTTTTATCAAAAAAATCACAGTTACGCTACAATCAGTCTAAGATCACCGATAGATATCTCAATAGTAACTGACCAAATATAAAGGAAACTAACGATGCCTTTGCTGATGACAATTTTGTAGAAGCTAGGTAAACAATGTATCGTGAGTAATTGCACAAGTGCATCAAAATTACCGATAATATTGCATAACAGGTGTTGTCAAAAAACTGCATGAATTCATTTTCATTTTTGGAGAAAGAGCCCGACATTGAAGAGGAGGGAAAATGACCGAATGCAGTTGCTCAAAGAGAACACGCTGGAATGCGGAGTTATCTGGTTATTTTGATGCACGAGTGTAATTCGGGGGAATATTTGCCGAATAAACTGTGAACTTGTCAAACTGACGTTATTAATTTATAAATTCTTAGCTTGCCATCAATAACCACCCCGTTACTGGAAAAAAAAAAGGCGTTTGTTTTAATATTTTTCATTTATATATTATGAAAGTACCTATACGTAAAAATATAATGGAACTGCAGTGAAATACACAATTATTATACGTATTCTGGTTAGACAATACAGCTATCGGTGCATTAACGACTGAAGAGGATGTCTGAGTATGCTGTGCCTGTGGTACGTCATTGCCAGGCATTTTTTTGAATATTTTTTCATGGAGATCTTCATACATTCGAAGATATGTCGTAACGAATGGTTAGTAAGCTTGATATTCTCTGTTTTCAAACCAGAAGCTTTGGCTTGTAGAACAGCCCATTTGCCTACTGTATTTCGTCCAGCAGGAAATTTTTTTTACACCATTTTCTGTTCAACTTCCAAGCGGGATTTACAGTAAGAACGAGTCGTTTTGTTTTTATTCCAACCCGCTTATCTAGGAATTTTTTGTACAGTCGAATTGGACACAAATCAGGATTGATTATATTGTTTATTGGCCATTCCAATGAAGTGCATGGTTTTTCCCCTCCTTGCGTCGTCTCAGTGAACACAGGATCGTAAATAATCCTTCCTGTTTTTTCACCTACGTTATTTTCTTCTTCTTTAAAGTACGAAATCAAGCACGTGTGGCCTTCTCCACCACGCCAAGCTAATTCAAAAGCAAAAGCAAACCATCTGGGGTGTTTTCGTCACAACCACGAACCATATTTTGGAATTCATCGTACTTCAGAAAAACTGCACTTACCTTTCTCTTCTCTGGATCTGTTTGTAGTTGTTTTCTCATTTTTCGCATCTCTGGCTGCTTGGAACTCAATATCAGTAAAAGCGTTCAAATTGATGTTGTATTCAGTGAAATATATTTCCATCAGTAATTTAGCGGTTACGTTCCGGATCGTTTTAACAGTGAATTCTTTGTACTCATCGCCATTCTGCTTACGCATATTGAATGCCCAGTCCGTTAATATTTTTGCCAAAATAATAATTTATGTTTTTTCATCCAAAGTATAGTTTTTCTCAGCACAGAAGCTCATAAACTGACGCCACACGTATTTTCTTTTGTGTTTTGTGTTATTTGGTTCGTTTTCCAACATTTTTTCCTCAATAGCTTGTGATGAAGCCCGACCGAAACGAGACATTTTCAATAAATAATATTTTTGACATCACTTGTCAAACTGACGTTACTCATAAATTGTCGCTGTATTATCAAAGTGTACAATGGAATGGCCATGGATATGAACTGTGCAATTATCGGTTTAAAGTGCAATTATCGCAGTGCTCTTTCGCTTTCTACAATGCAATTATCGCTGTAATTTTGCGATAATTGCACCCATTTACATGGGATTTTCGACAGGAGGAAAATATTCAGTAAAAGAATAAAATCACCATGAGTTTACACATTGTAATTAAAAGTACATTGAATATAGGTTTTTCGATTATTATTTAATGCTCAAATATTCATCAAAGAAACTTTGTTCAAGTTGAATCATTTTTGGAATGTAGCGCATAGATCATACTTGCTTCTTGATATTTAAATACCTCATTCAATTTCATGCGGAAATATCTCCACTTTACTTCTGTATAACGTGTTTTCAAGTGGATTATCGTCTCTCTCGATACCGTGAGATAGCCCACTTAGCCTAGTGCGAATATGAGCCTCTCGCCATTCGAAAACGAATAAGCTCCCAAAATCGGGCCCACATATTTCCACACGATGAAAATATCCACCAGAAAATTGTGGTACATAACTTTTTCGCTCATAAGTTGGTCGAGTGGGGTAATTGAAAATGAAAAAAGTCTTATTTCTCAAGACAACTGACTACCTATACAATAGGTGTATGTTGGTCGCATATAAAAAACCACTTCCCTGGCTATTGCTTCGACGGACGTTGAATAACATTCGATGGATAAACGAGCACAGTCCTACAAGGTACTTACAAATGTTTGTTGTGAAATGGATCAATTTTAAGCACTTCACTCAGGCTGACCACCTGTAGACCGGTTTCGATTTCGCAACGAAACTTTGTAGAGTACATTTATCCATCGGATGTCATTCAACGTTCGTTGAAGCATTCGCTGGGGAAGTAGTTGTTTTCTTATGGATATGCGACCAACATACACCTATTATAGGTTTTTGTGGTCAGCTGTCTTGAGGAATAATACATTTTTCATTTTTATGAAATTATAGCTGGTTATCAAGAATGTTACAGATTTCTGTCTCTTATTGCAGATATTTCTATCCTGGGATTCAGGATGACATTCATTGGTAATGTTTTAGTTGCACTGGTTGTTATGAGATGGCTCCGTTCTGCCAATTCGATTCCAGAAAAGCTTTGAAATTGGATTGATATTAATTATTTCAGTCCGGTAACCAGACATATTCATTGGCTGATCCACCCTTACTGATGAAGGGCAAATACCCCGAAACCGGTTTACAGGTGGTCAGCCTGAGTGGAGTAGTTAATATTGATCCATTTCGCAACAAACATTTGTAAAGTACCTTATGGGGCTTTGCACGTTTATCCATCAGATGTCATTCAACGTCCGTCGAAGCATTCGCCAGGAAAGTAGTTGTTTTTTTACGGATATGCGATCAACATACACCTATTGAATAGTTTTTGTGGTCAGCTGTCTTGAGGAATAGACATTTTTCATTTTTAATGAAATTATAGCTGGCTATCAAGAATATTACGATTTCTGTCTCTTATTGCAGATATTTCTATCCTGGGATTCGGGATGACATTCATTGGTGATGTTTTAGTTGCACTAGTTGTGTTGGGATGGCGTTAGCTCCGTTCTGCTAATTCGATTTCAGCAAATGCTCTGAAATTGGATTGATATTAATTATTTAGGTCAGGTGATCATCAATCATTGTCTGCTTGACGCACCCTGAACTGATGAGGGGCAAATACCCCAAAACCGATTGACAGGTGGTCAGCCTGAGTGAAGTAGTTAATATTGATGCATTTCGTAACAAAGATTTGTAAATTCCTTGTAGGACTTTGCACGTTTATCCAACTGATGTCATTCAACGTCCGTCGAAGCATTAGCCAGGAAAGTAGTTGTTTTTTATGGATATGTGACCAACATACACCTATTATATGGGTTCTTGTGGTCAGTTGTTGTGAGGAAAAAAACATTTTTCATTTTTAATGAAATTATGGCTGGCTATCAAGAATGTTACAGATTTTGTCTATTATTGCAGATATTTTTATCCTGGGATTCAGGATGACATTTATTGGTAATGTTTCAGTTGCACTAGTTGTGTTGAGATGGCGTTGGCCCGTTCTGCTGATTCTTTTCCAGCATATGCTTTGAAATTGGATTGATATTAATTATTTCAGTCAGGTAACGCAGACATTGATCATTGTCTGCTTGACCCACCCCTGTACTGTCATCGGATGTCATTCAACGTCCGTCGAGGAATTAGCCAGGATAGAAGTTGTTTTTTCAAGGATATGCGACCAACATACACCTATTGTATAGGTTTTTTTGTAGTCAGCTGTCATGAGTATTGAGACATTTTCAATTGTTAATAAAATTATGGCTGGCTATCAAGAATATTACAGATTTATGTCTCTTAATACAAAGTGGGGTAATATTTGAGACACAATAGTTTTTTTTCCAATTCTTTCGTTGCCGGTTCTAAAAATGTTGCCAGGAATATGCGTGAAAAACTTCTCTGAAACCACCAGTGATCCATTCAAAGTGTACCGGGCAACCATTGCAATAATTTTGAGTCTGAAGATTTTTGAAAAACATATGTACCAAATATCTTCTTCATATTGCACTCTAGCATAGAGTGGTCAAAAGGAAGTGAACCTCGTTTTGGCTACTTCTCACTAGATGTCGATGGTGTCAATGGATATACTTAGTTCCATCGAGCTTGGTTTATGCAACGTTACCTGATACCTAAGCCTTATAACTGGGGGATGCAGATAATTATAATTAAGGATGATGTGATGTTCAGATTATTCTCAATTTATTCCTCAGTGGAGAAACTGATACCTACAGATGACAAGTGACAGCACTCTTTGTCTGTCACTATTGAGAGAAACCATACACTCTGAATTCCAAAATTGTTTCAAATATATTGAAAAAACATGTTTAGGGGAAGGCATTTTCTTCTTGTATCCACTCTCAGTTCTTAGTTGCTCAGTTTTCCAGTAATTAGTTCATAGTAATTGTAATAATTCCATAAACGTTTTCATTTTATTGTTATTTCAAATACACAAATTATAGATGCGACATCTATAATTTGCGAAAGGAAACTCAACCTATTGCCATATTTTTAACAATTTGATATGTATGCAACGATTGTTGGTATAGATCGGTCTATGGCACCAAAAGTCGTTTGACTAGCGCGTTCCGAGTAATACTACAAAATAGCAAAGGGAAGAGTGATTTGATTCAAGTACGAAGAAGTTGCCATCCACCTAGAGCTGTTTCATGGTATCTCACCTGGATATAAACGAAGGTCTGGCTTGTTGGCTATGTTCCAGTGCCATTAAACTCAGCTCACTCACACATACACATACCACTCGAAGATTCTGGATGCCAAGGACGAGGATATACAAGTCGGACGTAACACCGAAATAGATTAATTCAAGAAGCAGTAATTCATATTAGCGAGTTAGGTGAATTTTTATTAGGTGCAGTGCGGTAAACGGTACATTTTAGTTATAAACTGTGACTGAGTATTTTATTGTCAGAATGCATTAATGTGTTTTCGAAGTGTAGTGAAGGGACATCAAATAATTCAAGTATTTCAATAGAAAGGCCCAGTTTTGTAGAAATATTTCTTTGGATTCTCCATGATTTTCTTAGATTCATGAAGTTCGGGTAAAAAATAATGGTCCTCCAATCGTTTGCGCTTACGTCGATGCAAAGTTGCAGATCCCATAGAATGTACTTTCCACCTGAAGTAAATGTGTTGTCAACCATATTATTTTTATTTTATTACACGTTAAAAGTGTACGAGACACCACTGGTGTTTATGTTATTGAATACAAGCGACAGTCAGGTACTTTCCATTAATTGCATATTGTTTGGGAAACACAATTATCACTCATCATATTGCTTCAACGAAATTACAAATTGGATGATTGAAAAAAAAACTCCAAACCACGAATCATTTCGTAAATAACGGACTGAATCTGTGTTCAGAATATAAAAAATTATTACTCTCCATAGTCCACGGGAAATGGCTGCCTAATTGTGATGCGTTGTTCGTCATTCAATGGGTATTCATCAAGGAGTGTCCTACAACATTTATAAAATAATTATTGATTGCGAAGTCCCAATTACTATTCAGTTGGTTTGAATGGTGGTTTTAATCATAAATGCACTAGTGATTCAGGTTTAATTGTTACCTGCAGAACGATTATTTCTTTGAGTAATTGAGAAGTCCTGTTTGGGCAGGGGGCTGACTTTATCAAGCTATCAAACTCATCTAATTGGGAAAATTAGGGGTGGAGTGAGGGGGGGTCAGTTATTCATTCTTTTATTTGAGAGTCCTTGAGTCGTGCTACACGGTATGATCTGGAAACTGATTCATATCGATCTTTATCCTATTACAGATTAGGAAATATACAGAGGAGAGGGCTACGCAAGGCGAATGGAATTAGAATGAGATGATATCGAACACCAATTTGAATTCGCATCGACATAACCTGAAAAGTTTCAACTTTTCACCTAATTTTGAAAAACTACCATATGAAACATATACAACCCATTTTTTCAGCATCTCATACATATGTGGCAAATTCCTATATATCAAGTTCTTGCAAAAATACTTCAGAAATGAACGAGTACGTATTCAATACAATTTGTTTCTCCTTCATGGATATTAGTTTTTCGTTGAGCGCGATGTGAGTCGAATTTTTATGAAACACATTTCAAACGAAACGCTTTCATGTAGAACAACAAACCGCTGAAATTTTGACAGCGTATTCCTATAATGACATAGATCACCACTGAGAAAGTTTTTTTTATATTCCATGGGAGGTGAAAGTACAGGAGTACCATTCGTTTTGAAGTAAGAGTCATGAAAATTGCTATATGGATCTTCTTTTCAAATAAAGGAAGACGTACTTCGGATTTTTAAAATTCAACCTTAAAGATGGTGAAATGGGGGTTGGAAATAAAAGTTGGTATTCGAGGTCTTTGTTATAAATAAAGAAATACGTGTTTCGGTGATTTTGTTTATGCATCCCCTAAAAGGGGTGAAATGGGGAAAAGGAAGTTTGTATGAGGGTTCCGTTAGTTAGGGACATAGGATCTTCTTCCTGAATGAAGAAACACGTAAATCAGGGTTTCTGAAAATTCAACCCTGAAGGGGATAAAAGGGGGTTGGAAGTTTGTATAGGAGTGCCGTCAGTTTTCAAGTTGGGTCATAAAATTGGTAGGTATTTGAGGTTGTTACGAATCAAGAAATTCGTGTATTTTTGGAAATCCGGCCCATAAAGGGGTGAAGGGCTTAAGAATCCTCATGTGAACCTCTCTACCGTTTCACTCCTTACGATATACTTAGAAATAGGGGATGAGATCGCCAAAGGAGTTTCACTTCTGCCACGTGTACTGAGTTGCGTGGGATATTTTTTTTATATAATTTTATGTCGGATATTTCTGTTTCCGTGTTTTTCTCATAAAAGCAATGATAACAGTATAATTAAGCCTCTCTTTACTGTATCATGACCTGTGATAAATCTATTCATCTGAAAGCTAATGTGGAGTTTTTTTAGATGTCATATTTAACTTTCTCAAAAAGAAATTGCTTTTTGCATTCAACTTCACTTCAGAATTAATTACAACTATCGAGTCTATATATTATAAGGATACACCAACACTACAACATATTTGTTATAAGGTAAGAAGCTTGTTATATTGAAAAAAAAGTTTTACTACTATCAACAGTGGATGCAACGTAACATTGTCTATGATATCTATCAACTTGGAAGCACGCTACCTTCCTGGAATAAATGAAATAAACTCATTAATATCCTCGTTTTCCATTTGATGCGAATATAGGTGTCATAATGTTTTATATATTCTTACGATTACTTGATGATGTTCAGTAGGTTATTTATTAATTTATTTGCAACTGATTCCGTTGTTATATTGAATAACTATTTGAAAGGCAGTTGAATTTAGTGCACATTGACTCATCGATCATTATGTTGGTGCTATGGAGAGGTTGTGTCATGTTATCCTAACCTCACTCTTTGCTCCGTAAACGTTCTACAGACAAGCAGACAGATATCTGAAGTTTCATGTCTCTTGATCATCGGCAAGTTAGTTTAAAATCGATTTCAAGATTTGTACCGAACAAACAAACAACGTAAGCGAGCTAATATAAACGTGGAAAAATGCAGATTTTCTGAAAATCAAAAGAGTACCACTGCCGGTGAAACCGGACGTGGAAAATAATCATAAATAGTTGTCAAAAAGTGACATTTGTTGAATTTATGGAATCATTTATCTCTTTATTTAAGGAAGAAATGGGGGATGTATCATGTTACTGTTACACCCGGTACAGTCGCTTCATGTTTATTTCTTTGATTCTAGACTTTTCAGAAAAATGTGATGTATATAACCATATCATTTATTTCCTTGATATATGGGCCTGCCTGTACCAAACACCCCAGTGGCAATAGGTTAGTCTAGTTTTCCAATAAAACTTGTAGGTATCCGGTGATACGGTGGCCATATAGACTGACAAGTGAAAATGATGTTGATTCCACTCCTGTCATTTCTAATAATATGAAAGAACAATGGCTTTATGGAACAATAGCCAATCGACTTCAATTCCGTTCAGACTGCACACACATTCATATTGTATCAGTAAGGATATTGTTTAATGGCAATCTCCGTCTGGAGCAAGTCATAAGAGGGGCACATTGTGATGAGCTTAAGTTATTGTTGAGAAGAGGGCTCTATTGTCCAAAGGTTCATAACTTTTTCGGAAAATGATTACTAGGAATTTGCCCCATAATTAATCCCAAGTTTTCTAGGGAATATAGATTTCTTTCCGTTGATGTAATTTTACCAGTGGTTCTTGACAGGTTTTCTGGAAATGATGAACCTCCCACAATCTGAACAAATGAATAAAATTAATCAGACAATCAATGAAAGTGTAGATTGGATTTTGCGTACAGCAAATTATTATAACAAGAATGGAAATCATGCTGGGTTGAATTATTATAAGTCACTCTTCTATTTCTTTTGTATCTATAAATAACCACGATGTAAACAAATGTACCACCTAAATGAGACATGGTCGTGATAAGAATTGAATGAATAAGTTAGTATTTCCCTTCCAATTAACATTTGAAAAATTTATGAATTAGAGTATTAGCAGTAACATTTATTTTCTTGCATACACATGACAATTTGAATAAGTATGATCGATTGTTACAATATATCTAATTTCACCCAATGTCTAAACACAAAAACACGAATTGGACGAACATACGTTGTGAAAACTCTTATTTTCCAATAAAAATTTCCGGAAAACCTCGACAAATATCTTGTAGTAACAAGAATTATGTTTAATTCCACAAGAATGCTAATTGAAGTAATTGCAAACATAGGATTGAGTAAGCTTCTTCTGAAATGTTGTATATACAATACAGGTACAGGTACATGCTAACAATTTTTGGTCTAGTTTCTTACGAATGAACGGTTTTTATCTCTTTGAAATAGTTTGTTTTGTTGAAAACATACCGATATGAAAAGGGTGCAACAGTTGATATACCTAATTCTTTAAATGATGCGCTGCATGATTCATTTTGCTTGATGCCAGCAACTTTTAATTTTAAAAACAGTATTTCAAAGTTGATGATGCCAAACTATGATATAATAGAAGTTGTATGTGTTTTTGTAGACTGAATTGATCTGAGTATCTTGAATAACAGTGCCATGTTAGGACTATTTGTCTGGCTTGGTAGACACTCAGAGAAATTTTGCGTTATCTTCAATGAACTTTTTCCCCTATCATGGCGATTTGTTCCACCATTCGCCCGATTTATTTTCCATCTACAAAATGGTTCGTGACCATTTAGAGCACGTCGGGCCCCTTCTAACGCAGTCCGAAACTAGTTTTGAATTTTCTTGCATAGACCTAATTGCTCCTATTCGTTGTGTGCATTAGGCTGGAGGGGATAGATGAAACCATGACAGCGCCCATGGTGGCAGAAGTAGGTAATGATCCTGGCAATCACTAATCACAAGCACAAGATGGAAACTTTCAGTCTGAGTTTCTGGGTCTCCCCGTTTATTCACAAATTCCTTAAAAATATTGTACCATACTTCAGATGAATAAACATTATTATTATTGTAGTGGCAACGGTCACGGTTTGGTAGTATAACAACAATCATACATATAATAACAATGAACCCTCGCTATTGCTGTGTAGTCGATTGAAAAAATAGTACGTGTAAATTTAATACATTTCCAACTGCATCACAAAAACTGCAGCAAAGAGATAAATGTTCTGTTATTCCACGATATTTCAACCTCTGATTCCGGGACGTGAGGTTTTCATTCGATAAATATTTGAGATGTTTTCCGTTTTCTATTTGATCGTCTAGAAGTGGATAGAAAAAGTATTAACCAAGTTTTGTGGGACGATGTTAGCCGGTGATGAAAAGCAAATAGCGACTCAAACTGCGAGTTCGAGAATGCCTGGACGGTGATGTAAACTGATCAATCAGCCTTATGAATAGAGGACAGAGATACTTTTGATGTCTTTCCAAGTTGTCTAGCAAATACGGCATTCTATCAGGACAAAGTACTTTGCAGAGGATTATTAATTTGTGTTTTAATTTCCACGAACTGGTTTCGGTTACAAAAGATATTGGCCTTACATCTGAACTAATGTTTGATGTAATGTGGTTCAAGTACTAAGAGTAAACATCGTTACTTGTACTGTATAAGCAATACCCAATATTTTGTAGACAGTAATACGTGTTAGAGAGTGTTGAACGTGTTTGTATTATTCAGGGACCGTTCAACGTTCTTACATCCTTGCAAGGGTAAAAGTGGGATCCCATATTCAGGTAAAATTGTGAACCTCATTCTTCTTCTGATTATTATATTATTTGAGAATTCAATTGAATAGTTTTGCGTTGAATCTGATGTTATTCAGTGGTTTCCTGTCAGGTTGAAGCTAGCCAGGGTTATATGGGTACTTTTTTTAATTTGTTAAACTACTTGGCTCCCTCACTTTTTTATGTTCTCAAGAGCTTATGAACCTGCAACCTCAATAAACAAACAACGAGCAAGCACATTACTTGCCGTACCTAAAAGTACACAGAAGTAGCATTACTTTATGATATTCAAAATATCATATCTTCAAATGAATAACCTCCAAATGCGGTGAAATATCGTATCAATACACATATTTTTTATCATCTACTTACTTTTTTCTTTGACAGAAAAAAACTTCGATTTATCTGGAACTAGCAGTGAGCAAAACATTGTTTCATCGTGGTAGATTATTTGGAAATTGTTAAAAAAATCAAATTGTTACATAGTGAGTATTGGAAATAACACAGAAAAACTTTAGCTATCGAGTCACTAGAGGGCATTACCAGTCTTGCACACAGCGAATAGCGGATTGGCTGTCGGAGTAGATGGCAATGGTCTTTTTCTTGAATTATTTGCCTGAATAGCCCTTCTGCGCGGTAAGTTCTGCCTGGAATATCGTCGTATATTTACCCAAACTCACTGAGATACTTGTCTTCAGCATAGGCATACATATTCCAGCTCCCAGGTAGGCATGTCTTCGGATACTGCTCATTCCTTTTCTGATTAATCGTCGTCGTCGTCGAATCGTCCTGGCCTGCTGAATCTTTGGACACCATACCACCGAACCGTATACTGCCATGGGTCTGATTATCGTTAAGCCATATCGCCATTTAGGGTTGCACCACACGTTTTTTCCGTACTTTCTTCTACACGGATTGAAAGCTACTGTGCGTTTTTGTATGATTTTTTGTAAATGTTGCTTCCATGTCAACAAAAAAAAATCCTAAGTATATGCCTCTTGTGGAAATAGAATCGCAACCCCTTTCAGTTCCCCCTTTCTTGTGTATGGAACTATGATGATACATACACTGTGAAATTTATTGTACAAAAATCTCAACTCTAACCAGGAACTCTAGAATTCATAACATCGAATCCACCCACACCAATGTCGCCAACAATTAGCGTTCTATTTAAATATTTACGATTGATTAACAGCACGTGTTAAGTAGGAAAATTCTAATTCCGAAAACTTGCAAATAATTGCTGGAGCATGCATAGGTCATAAACTTATCGAAAATATGAGCTGTCACAAAGAGTGTGTAATTACGGAATTTCACGTTTGGTTTGTTTTATGAACAAATCTTGCCAACTACATATTTAAAATATGTATGAGGGGTTAGTGTGAAAACATGCCATTTCGGTGTGATGTCATATATAAAAGTGGATTCCCGAAAATGTGAACAATCGTTCAAGCTTATTCATAAAATGAATACTAGCAAGATGAAATATTCCACATTGCAGTATCATATAATCATCTGCTATGGGTAACTATGATCGAATAAAGATTGGTATGTTATTGACTGTGTTAACACCAAGTATAATTATGAATAATTCCATTGACTCGCAGTATAATTAAAAGTTTTTAACTGATATTAGCTATAAAATCGCGGTATATATTTGGAGGGAGAGTTTTTGGTAAATTGACAGTTTTTTCGAAACTGTTTTTTCATGAATTGTGGAACGCTCCCCATGTCAGACATTCGTTTGGATTCAAGAAGTTCTATGAGAGATATTTCGTGATTCAAGAATTATTTTTAATAAATTAAGATGAAAAACGAATCAAATTATTCCATATACCACTGTCACATTACACCATTCGAATATGGCATTCAAAACTACTGGTATAAACAGCTGAGTGCATTATTCGATTGAAAATATAGCTATAAAGTACACTTAGAAGACCAATTACATGGTTTTATTCCGAAATAATATATATGATAAAAATAATAATAAGCATTGGCCAAAACAATCTTCAAAAGTTATAACAAAGATGAAATAGACCAAAGTTTGAAAATGTTCATTAATTTGAACATTATAAAGTGATTTTTAGAACTAGGAACATACAACACTTGTGAGAATACTCATAACTTTTAGTTCAATCAAGATGATTTTTCATTCTGAAGACAGATAAGCACTGAAGATGGCCGTAGGCCTAAAGCAAAATTATCAGAATGTCACCGCGAGTTTTACGCCTTACCTAATTCATTTGCTTGTTTGTTTGGCGCCGACTCAAAATTAGTTACTCCCATTAGTTTAGGAGCTTAGTTATTGAGACTGAGAAGGTTTATTTTATTTTTTACTTTTCAGTTCCGTATTTCGTCGGTTTAAATCTTTGTTAAAAAGTTTCTATTGACTGTCTGGGCAAAAGTGGTGCATAAGATTTTTATGGCCTTTTTCGGAAAAAGCAACCATACCAATGTTGCAACAGATTAGTAATCGTTTCAACACAAATTAACTTCCGAGTGGTCCAGCGGTCTAAGATGCTGCACGTGCAGCTTTTTTTGAATTTTTTTCATCGAAATTGAAAAATCACTTGTTTTGGGCAAATATTCATCCCTAAACCCAATCATATCTCATGTCTGAGAGCTGGCTGCAGTAAACCTAGCCGATCGAGTAACAGAATGAAATGTTTTCACAAGCGTTTATTCAATTTCACACATGTATGTGTTTAGTTCAAATCTTGTAAGTGAATCTTGACCAACTTCTAGTTGTACGAATAACGTGAATTTGGCAAGTATTCATAATTCCGGTGAAAATGCATTATGCAATTTTTACCGAAAAAAATGGCGGCTCCAATATGGCGGACGAGTTTTGTGATTATGGTTCGATTGAATTCAAAATTAGTTAGTGGAGATTTTTGTGAACGGAAATAATGATTTCTTCGCCAGAATTCATGAATTCAAAATGGCGGTTCAGGAAGGCGATTGTTTTGTTATTATGGCCTGATTCTATTCAAAATTGGTATGTGAGTTTTTTTGGGGTCGTAGATTATCAATTTTGGTCAGAATTCAATTAGATGACGGATTTCATGAATGACTAAAAATAATTCAATAAAAATCAAAATAAGCTTTCATTCAAATGCACTGAAAAGAAAAAAATATGTCTTTACTTGTTTGACCTAGGACCTGTGAGTAACAGATTCAGAAGCATGCCGCGAATATAAAATAGGTATTCTTGCGCGGCAAGATTTTGAATCTGTTATTCACATTCGTATAAAAACTTGCCTTCAAATTTCTATCAATCCTTTTCATCAAAATATTAGCACTCACAGAGACCATAAAAAAAATAATTTAGGGCCTGGGCAGAATTTTGTCACAAGTTTTGTATGCCCTTTCTCCGGAACATTTCTTTAATGCGATCAAAACAATGGAGTAACAGCTTGGAATAACTTTCGAAATTTTGTATTTGCAGAGTAAAAAAAATATTTTGATGTCTCGTTGAATCTTGTTCTAATGCCTTGGCACAAAACTATTTTTTGGTTCATTACTAGTCCGCTAGAACTACAAATTGAACTTTGAACACTTTGCTATTAGAAAAAACATTAGTACCACGCCTTTGCCTGTTAGAAATACTTGGCACAAGACTTCCTATTTCTTAAAATCATCACTAGCTGTATCTGTATGGGTGTTCTTCACAGGAATGCTGGTTAGTTGTAGAAACCAACTTTTAAGCATTGTGACTAGTATTGTCATATATTTCACTATGCATATATGCTACTGAGAGAGATCTAATATCAGAAGACATTGTTATGGTAGAGCTTGATGAGGTAGAACGTGATGGAATTGATGATTATAATGACGATGATCATAACAATAATGAGGATGATGTGTGGTAATATATATGTTTCTAGATTAAGTTTTTATTAATTTAATTATCGTATATATGATACAAATTTCATTGTATTATGTATAGGTATATATATTTATATATATATATATATATATATATATATATATATATACTATTATTATTATGAGAAATATTAGTTCAATGTAAAAAGAATAATAAATGATATAATGATATTTATATATCACATTATTACCTGTTTTGTTTGTTTTGCAACTGTTATGGAATTTTGTACCATGTTATAGTCCACGTGCATGTCTCAAAAGTTCAACACTGGAGTTTCTCTGTTGTCATAAGTATGTTGCCAACAATACATTCAATTTGCACAACCTATAAAAATAATATAGAAATCCGTGACGCTGCTACAACAAAGGGGGCCTTCCCACAGAGAAGCTGCAAACGAAGAGCACTTCCAGGATTCCAGATAGTATCCAATAGACACTAATAACAACCCAAATCCTAACAAAGTGAACGTATTCATATCAGACACTCATTTCGGGTACTTTTATGACTTTTATAAACTGTTTTTGAACATTATATCTTTTTCATGCTCATAACCTTTGTCTAATTCACGAACTCATATTTATTAGTTATTTGTTTGCGCATGAGCAAGAATTTGACATTATTATTTCACGGGCTATTGAATAAGGTTATATTTCGCAGGTAAAGTCGTTTCTTCAAGGATTTATTTGAATAAAAGATACATATTTTGACCATTTTCTGCATTCATTGATTATCTGTTTGATCACATAACCAATACTTCACACAACAGTAAATTCCACATTGTTGTGACATTCGACTTCGATAGCAATACCCAGCTTCCATACTTTTGTTCTTTGAATTTTACTATAAATGATTGAGATACAGAACATTCGCCGATCACAGTTGGCTTTGAAAACAAATTCATTTCTAATTGTTAGCAAACCATTTTTGACGCATCAAGAATAACTCACAAATCTGTAGAGTGATTTTAGTAGTTTTTCAATTCAATCATGGCTGCTCGACTAAGTATACAGGAGAGAGTGGAGATCGTAATGATACATGGTGACAATTACCATACTTGTAGAGACACTTCCAATATTTTCAATGAAAGACATCCAGGTAAAAACGTTCATAATTCGACAATCACAAGAATTTTGAAAACATTCAAGGAATCTGGATCGGTTTCAAAAAAATACAAAGTGACACATAAACGACCGATAACTGAAAATGAAGAAACTGTTATGAATATTATGCTGTCTACGATTGAAAATCCAAGAATGTCATTATCGCAAAGAGGAGAAAATCTTGGTATGCCCGATCGATCAATGAGAAGAGTTCTAGGTAATATAAAATTCAAACCGTATAAACCAAAATTCATACACACTTTGAAACCGAGAGATCCGGATAATCGCTTGGATTTCTGTTTCTGGTTTCAGTCTATGATGGAAGATAATAGACAGTTTTTGAAAAAAATTCTTTATAGTGACGAGTCCACCTTCACATCAAATGCAGAATTGCAGGTGGTGGGCAGATAATAATCCCCATTTCAGGATACAATGTAGAAACCAATATCACTTCAAAGTTAACGTCTGGTGCGGAATTCTTAATGACATTATTGTTGGACCAGTATTTTTCAGACAACCACTGAATTCTGCCAGATACTTAAGAATGCTCCTCTGGACAGGAGAGCTGGAAGTATTTTTGACAAGACGGTGCATCCGTTCATTCTACGCTAGAAGTGAGAAGGTGGTTAAACGGAACATTTCCAAATCGATGGATTGGTAGATATTCCAATAACGCTTGGCCCGCCCGGTCACCGGACCTCACTCCTTTGGATTTTTTCTTATGTGGATATCTCAAACAGAAGGTATATTCAAGAAGACCATTTCAAAATATACGTCATTTGGAGAATACTATCAGGGATTGTATTCGGGGAATAGCTCCCCAGACACTAAGAAATGTTCATGATGCAATGCACCGCCTACTATGCAGTGTATTGAGGAGGACTCCACGTAGAATAAAGCATGGGACATATTTTTTTCAAAAAATGTTATTTGTAATGTGAAAATAAATTAATTGGCATTCTGGCATCAGACCTTGGAGAACATTCAGTTTTATTTACTATTTGCAGCAAGATTTTGTGAAATTCCGTCACATAATTCAATTAATGTGATTTTCCGATGGAAGGGAGAAATGAGAAAACATTCAGAGGGTGATATCATCATATCTGATTATATATCATTCGTCTAGCATAATATTCCTCATGTTGTACAGGGCGTTGAGGAAAAAATGGGGAAAAAAGTTGAAAAATGAAATTGGTCATAGGTGGCTATGATCTGAATTTCTGGATCAACATTCGATTTAGAACAATATTTTCTAATGAATTTGGATTCTACCGCGAGAAATAAAGTGATGGGATCATATTATTTTGAAAACAAAGGTATACTTCTCGATTTCCCTCGTATTGGGTCGTATGAAATTCAATTTTGGGGTTCGCAATTCAGGTTTGGGATGAAGCCGATGTTTTTATCACGAATGATTTTTTTTGAGAAATCTATAAAAAAAAGTTTTCCATCTGCTGCGAACTTTATGCCGGACACTGTATATATATATATATATATATATATATATATATATATATAAAAAAAAATTATAATCATAATAATTGGCGACTAACGCGGGCCAATAATAAATATACAGTCATCATAATTATTGGCGCCCAACGTGGGGTGCCAATCATTATATGATGAGACTAATTATCATAATGATTGTAACTGCTGTTTATTCATTTTCATCATTCAATAACTATTGATTTCTTTTTCATTTAATATTTTTGAAAAGTAAATACCTATCATAACAGTAATGAATATCCGGCTATGTTCTTACCCTTTTTCAGTACTTTTTTACCTCAATTCTTTTTCCTTATCATAGCTCAGTCGGTACGCCTATAGAAAACGATGTCTCTCCGTTCTCAAGGTAGGATTCAGTAGTGCCAACTTGGTGCTTTGCTTGGAGTCAAAAGTACTGTTTTGTGAAAATATTCATGGTAAGGTGATCAACCAGATAAATAATGAATGCAGAAAATCGTCAATAAGTTATTCTTTTATTGAAATAAATCCTCAAAAACGACCTAACCTGCGAAATCTAGCTTAATGTATTAAACAGTGAAATACATTTTTCAAACCTTTGCCCATGTGGAATGGAGTAATTTTCCTTATGGTCTCTGTGAGTGCTAACATTTTGATACAAATCACAAAAATGCACTAAAAAGGAAAAAATTATTCTCTGAGAATCAGATTCAAAACCTTGTCATGCATGAATGCCTATTTTATATTCGCGGCAAACTTTTGAATCTGTTACTCATATAATAACCTACGTCAAACAATTTTTTTGTATGAAAGCTTTGTCTTGATTTTTTTTCAATAATTTTCTTTTAACTCTTTTTATTCATTCATGAAATCCGTCATCTTATTGAATTCTGACGAAAATTTATAATCCACATACCAATTTCGAATGGAATCTTGCCATAATAACAAAACACATCGCCTTCCTGGAGCCGCCATCTTGAATTCATGAATTTCGACCAAGGAATCATGATGTCCGACTTCAAAAACACCATTTAATTATTTAAGACAATAACCACAAAACTCATCGTCATATTGGAGCCGCCATTTTGAATTCATGAATTCTGGCAAGAAATCAGATATCCATCCCAAAAAAAAACACATACTGATTTTGAATAGAATCGAACTATAATCACAAAACTCGTTCGCCATATTGTAGCCGCCATTTTTTTTGCAAAAATTCCATGATGCATTGTCCCCGGAATTATGAATACTTGCCAAATTCACGTTATTCAAACAACTAGAAGTAGGTCAAAACCCACTTACAAGATTTGAACAAAACATACATACATATGTGGAATTGAATAAAATAAAATTTAAGCCACCTCTCAGTCATGAGAAATGATTTGTTTTGGGACGAATATTCGCCCCAAACAAAAAAAAAAGCTGTCTGAGCTAGGGTTTGAATCCACACGCCCCCTTTTGTAAACCAGCACCTTAGACCGCTGGACCACTCGGAAGTTAATTTGTGATGAAACGATTACCAATCTGTTGCTACCTTGGTATGGTTGCTTTTTTCGAAAAAAGGTCATAAAAACTCATGCACCATTTTTGCCCAGGCAGTCAATGATTTTTCTTATGTTTGCTGTGAGTACTAACATTTAAAAAATATTTCATTCTGTTACTCGATTGGCCAGGTTTTCTGCAGCCCGCTCTTGGCCTACTACACAGTATAATCACAGTTAATTCATAACAAACATCCCCTTTCAATTTAAGGGTTTAGTCTTCCAACTGTTTTTTCATTCGAGTACCTGGTATTTTCCTTCATGATCTGGTGAAGTACTTTTTGACATATCTGTTTTTTCTCCATGGGATTTCCCTGAGTGAATATTCAGATTCAGATTGTGGGGAGGATATTCTGTCTTTCAGTGTTGAATAATTTCCGAATATTTCAGGATAAAATTTTTGTAAAAACTCGGTTGGATACTTGAATTTGGTTGATTTTCCTGTGGTAAACAGCGTCCATTTGTTCTCACGTTTTCACATATTTTAAATTCGGTTGGAGCTATTTGATCTACATGGCTTTGCCATCATTTTCCATCAACATTAATGAAATAATATAGTCCTTCCCTCCTGATAATTTTTCCAAATTTCCATCTGCGACTTTCTTCATAATGACTCGGACGCATTCACCAGAAATTAAATATTTCTTCTGGGCAGTTAACACATTCTATCATCTTTCTTCAGTCATTACATTTGAGCGAATCGAGTTTTATACGAATGTCTCTTTTCGACAAAAGTACGGAAGGTGAAATTCCAGTGTAGTATTCGGTGTTTTGCTATAATGCATGTGGATTTCTGCCAATTTATTATTCCATTTTCTGTCTCCAATTCAAAGATTTGAGAGTTGGACCATCATCGCTGAGCAAGGTTACTGGGGAATCAAAACGGGCAACAATATTTCCTAAAACAGAAATTGTCCTAAAAGCAGTCATAGAAGTCGTAGGAACAATTTCCGGTCACTTGAAAACAGTATCTACTATTTTCAAAAGGATTCACCCATAAATGGCCCAGAATAATATCTATGTATGCCAAGGAGAGCTTTGTTATTTCCAACAATGGGCTATGGTTTTTGTTGGTTGATTCTGAATACTTTGACTTGACTTGCAACTTTTTGCCATGTATTTGTAACGTTTGCATTTCCCAAAACGTTGAATTTAAATTATCCACACAGGCAATATAAAATAAAAGCAAAATAGTTACTTAATCAACTAGTGTATTGATGGTGGCTATTAATGATCGATATATTTCAACGCGAGAGCGAAGCGAGCGCGTTAATGTTCGAGATCATTAATCGGCATTGCCAATACCACAATTATATATTAATGAACCAAATCGACCATTTATAGGTCAATAATGGTCGATTTCGGTTTTATTGCATATATCACAATTATGCATTAAAAGATAAATTGAAGGTTAAGAGGGTCATTAACGATTGATTTCATGTTGATACTCGTTAATACGAGGTCGCCGGAAAAAACTATTTCACTTCAGAAAATCCATATAGATCAGATTATTTATGCTATAATCAACATACTTAATCCTTTTATTTTCACAGCTCAAGGGATCCTCTGATTTCCAGGAATATAATTATACTCGTATGTCTGACGTAAAGTAATGAATAATCATTTGGGTTTGGATGAATAAATGTCAAATTATTTCTTCTTCTTCTCAAAAGCATAGTAATGGGGAATAGTCAAACTCAACACAAGGCGTTATTTTAGGCGACTGAAGATTTTGACTATGGAAAGTAAATTTATTCATCACTTAAACGTGACGGAGGAACGTAAGAATCAAAGTTAGCAAAGAAAACTTTAATTTTCAAGATAATTCAAGTATATGGGTTAGAAAACGGTTTCTGAACTGAATAGAAATATGAAATGACCAAAAATGATTAAAAATTTTGATATGTCAGATGGGCATCCACAGAGAGAATACGAACAGCGGTTTTAATTTAATTTTCGTAAGCCATCTCATATAACAGAGTATTTCCAGCTCTTGGAAAAGTTGGATATGAATTCGAAAAATCAGATATAATTCAATGGAAAACATATAACGGAATCTATAGAAAATCTGGGTACAACATTTTCAACCGAATGAAACAAAATTTGGAATAAAGATATTTTTTATCAATACTTCGGTTAAGTTCAATTATGGGTCGAATCGGTCGAGTAGTTTGCAACATTGAAAAACATTCTCAATCCCTCATTTTCATAGCAGTATTGGCAAACAATAGGTCGTTTGATAGAACATTATGAGCTCCATAACTTTTTCTCTGAGAAGTACACACAAAGAGAAAACCGCTGTAAAATACCATTGAGGTTTTTGAATGAATTCATATATGTCAAGTCAGAACGTCATTGAATGTTTACATTTCTCGAATGAAAAGGTGAACTACATAAATGATAATAGTTACCAATCCGACGATACAACAATCTTGTTTACTGATAAGAGCTGGAATAATCTATACAATAAGGGTGTTCTAAAAATCTGTCAATGGCCCAATTATTGAACTGAAAATCTCTCAATGGCTCAATTATAGCAAGTTGTCGCTGCATACGTCTAAAAGTACATTTCTGACATTTTCTACATATGTCAACATGCAACCAAACAGAAATATTATCAAACTCCATAACAAAACATGTTTCCAACCAAACTGCAACTGTCCATCTTTCAAAGAACCGAAAAAATAAAATACCTTGGCGTAATTGTTGATCAACACCTGAAATGGAACGAGCACGTTATGTTCCTCAAACAACAAAGCCAGGCAATTAATTCGAAAATTGTATATACTTAGATACATATCAGACAAGAAAAACCTAAAACTCATATGTAAATCTTTAATTGAATCATTATTTAGATAGTGTATATGGGGAAGATCATATAACAATGCTTTATAAATTTTTAGAACTACTGAGGATTGTATACTAAAAATAAGTTTCAAAAAAATCAAACGTTTCTCCACAGACAGACTTCAACAAGAACTAGACACCTTTAATATTGACAAACTACATTTGCACCAATGCCTGCTATATATGTATTGAATAACTTCATTTTAATCGTAGATTTTTCAATTCACAGAAAAATCTTCCTATCAATATTCAATTGAGAATGTTTCCCTTTTCAACATGAATACCCCACAAGAGGTTATCTTGACGATGGAAGATAGTGACTAAAGTTTATCTTTCAGTCGCAGATGATTCCACATCTGATTTTATGAACATCCTGTTTATATTTTCAACAAATCAACAAAACCTATTATGAATTCCAACAAAACTATTCTAATACGAACCAAGCGTTCGATATACCTAAATTTAGGAAAAGTCACTCCCAGCACAGACTCCCATATATAAGACCAAAAAAAAAGGAAACAGCACTCCTCACACATTTACTTATCAATCTCTCTTTTGCAGGACACTTTACAAAAAATAATATTATCCAAACCCCCATGCCCTACCGGTTTGCATCTCTCCTAACACTCCAAATACTCAATTCTCGTATACAAATATATACTACAAGATCTTATGCTTAGGTAATTTCTATATAGATTCATATAAATTTGTAAAATGTTGATGATATAACTTGTAACAATAAAAATGATATAATGAATAAAGTTTGATTTTATTTCTTTCCATAAGTCTGTTAATAAATTAAAAGTCGAGAACTATTGAGCTATATCCGTCATAACGAATTTTGCAAATATCTTTGAAATCATTTTGAAATCACTTCTTGAAAAGTACTTCGCTAAAAATGAAATTTTATCAGAAAATCAATACGGATTCCAACGCGGCAAATCGACTCAAGATGCAATAACACTACTCACTAACAAAATGAATAAATATTTATATCATTATTGACGAATTTGCAGGGGCAGCATGAAGGAATGGACTTATCTTCTTTAGTCGAATTATTTTATTTTTACTTCAGATAAAATTCACATCAACATTTGCAATACACATTTTTCGGCCATTATGTTTTTTCTACTACTACTAACGCTAACAGTAGTACCACCATACAACAAACAAAAAAACTTTAATTTCCCTGAAACTAACTAACATCTAACATAGTTGCCAGATTTACCATTGCTTTCTAACAAACCCCCTCAATGGTAAATCATTACTTCAAACTTAAATTTGAACGAAATTTATTAAAGTAACCAAACCCAAAGGCTTGGTAAACAAACATATCTGCAAGTTGTTCACTTGGGTTCACATATTTTACATCTATAATACCCTCCTTAATTTTGTCACGAACAAAATGTATTTCAATATCAACATGTTTTAAACGTTTATGATATTCAGAGTTTTTACTAACTTTTATTGCTGATCATAACACAAACATAATCACTATATATTTTAAAATCATGTAACAAATGACGAAGCCAACATGCTCACTGCATTAGTTAAGGCTACATACTCAGCCTCGGTTGATGACAGGGCAACCGTTGATTGCTTTTGTGATCTCCAAGATATAGAATTTCCAAATACTTTGAAAATATAACCAGTAGTTGACTTGCAGTCAGTCCTGTCACCGGCCCAGTCTGCATCAGCATATCCCTCAATAATATTATCTAATTTTGTACTGCTGAAAATAAGCATTGAATCGCGAGTTCCTTTGATATACCTCAACACTCTCTTAATGGCTTGCCTCAGTTCTTGGCTGGCACAAGTTTGATACCTACTCAAAATACTGATTGATATACATAAATCGGGTCTAGTACATAACATAGAATACATTATAGAACCTATAACTGCTCTACATTTATGCTCCAATTCTGGATTTTCAGATTCATCCCATTTCAGTGTTTCATGATTGAAATTTGAATCCATAGGTGTTTTGGAGATTGCAATTCAGCATATTAAACTTGTTCAATATTGATTTCAGATATTGTGTTTGATTTATTGATATTTTCCCCTTTGAAATATTTTGGTTGATAACCATACCTAAAAAATGATTGATAACACCCATTTCATCATCTTGAAATTTTGTTCCAGCTATCAGAACATCGTCAACATAGAGTGAAATAAAATTTTTATGCAAGTCTGTCACTTTGACATATAAGCAATATTCATTTTCAGATCTTACAAACGATAAAGAAGTCATAAAATCATGACATCTTTCATTCCAGCTCTTTGGTGATGTTTTCAAACCATACAGAGATTTTCTTAATTTGCAAACAGTTCATTCTTCTTGTTCAAAACCCTTTGGTTAAGAAAAATAAACCAACCCCTTAATATCTCCATTGAGAAATGCACTGCAAACGTCCAGTTGGTGAATAGGTATTTTCAAAAAGTTACAAATGGTTGAAAAAAATCTTACAGAAGGTAATTTTGCTATAGATGTATATATATCCAAAATACACTGACTTGTTTGTTGAAAACCTCTGGCCACAAGCCTAGCCTTATATTTCACAATATTGCCTACTCCGTCCTTTTTTTCTTTGAAAACCCATTTACAATCAATCACTCTAACACCTTTGGAATTTTCTTCCACAATCCATGTTTCATTATCTTCCAGAGCACCTATCTCATTTTTTATTGATTCTTTCCACTTCGTACGATGTTCACTCGACATAGCCTCTTTGTAGGTTGTTGGTTCACCTGTTTCACATGTCAATAAACTTTCATCGGCACCAAGTTCATAATCATCGAACCTCCTTGGTTGTCTCCTATTTTGTCTGAAGTTATATCTCTGCAGTCTAGTTTCATCCAACACTTCTTCAAGGTCTTGATCATGATCAATGTCCTCAATAGTTTCTTCTATCATTATTTCATTTTCACGATTCATGTTTTTTGAAATTTTCCAGTTGAACGATAGCCTCTGCTTCTTCAGAAACAAGATTTCGTTCATTTTTCTTGTCTGGAAATATTATATCTCTATGAAATTCCAACTTAGTTTTCTGTGGAAAATAGACTCCGTTTCCTTTTACTTCATTGCTGTTTCCAACAAAAACACCTATTTTATTTTTTGGGTCCCATTTCAAGCAATTTTCCTTAGGAATGTGTACCCTTGAATCAAAAACTTGGAATTCTTTGAGGTTAGCTTTTTCGCCAAACCAGAGCTCATACGGCGTCTTGTTACTTATGGAACTTTCACCAGTACGATTTATAATATATGCTGCAGTATTTACTGCTTCAGACAAAAACCTTTTATCCATGCCACTTATCATTGAACGTGCAGCTTCTACCAAAATCCCCATTTCACGTTCTGCTCTTCCATTTTTCTGTGCGGTATATACAACAGAACGTTGATGGCGAATGCCTTGTCTTTCGAATAATTCTTTTACTTCAAGATTTATAAAATCTAGACCATTGTCAGTTCTGAGTACATTCAATTTATTATTTGTCTCTCTTTCGGATAGAGCAATGAAAGTTGCCAAGTGTGTTTTAACTTCGGACTTATTTTTCATGAAGAACACAGTTCGGTAAGACGAAAAATCGTCTTTTAACACTAGAAAATAACGAGCTCCACCAATCGATAAAGTTTCCATTGGGCCACATACAACGGCATGAACTAGTTCTAACGTTTTAGAAGCTCTCGAGTCACTTACGGGATGGGGCATTCGGTGCTGTTTGCCCGACAAACATTTTTCACACACAAAGTCTTTTTCGTCATCGATAAAATTTACATCATGCCATTTCAAAAATCGTTTCAAATGCTGAATGTTTTGATGTGCTGAAATATTGTGCCAAAGGCTGATGTTTTTGACAGTTCCAACGGCGCAACATGATATATCACCGCTGCCGTCATAATCGCAACGGGTGTGTTTCATCATGCAAAACGGGCTAGCTCCGGAGTAGGTTTCAGAATTCTCTCGAATGAAGTCCATTTTTATAAAATTTGTTATTCCTATATGCAACTGCACACACATGTCCTTCATTGTCCATGATTTCACACGTGTTGCTGTCCGACACCATTTGAAAACCTTTATCCAACGCTCATCCGACTGAAAATAGGTTTTACTTGAGTTCTGGACATATAACACGTTCGGCATAGTGGTTTTTACTAGTTTCGTCCCATTGAATGCCCACAATTTAACTGGTCATAGCCTTCCACATTAAAAAGGTTTTCATCACCAACTTTTACATTTCTCATTTTCTTCACTAATAATAATAAAATATGTTTATTCACTAGGTAACGAACAGAAAAGTTTTCAGGATAAAATATCTATAAATACCAAGTGAATAAACAGAAACGCCATGTAGTCCTGGGGAGGACTGTCACTTTAACAATATTCTCGAAAAAAGCAGCACATATGCACCAGTGTCCATACACCAATCATTGGCATTCAAGTTTTCGGAATATCCAACAAATGTATTTGGAAACTGGAAACTTGTTTCTCTTATCGGTTCTATTTTCTTCGCGACCTTCACGGAACTAACAGTTTTCCGATTCATGTCCAACCTTTTAACAATGGGTACAGTTTTTCATTTCTATTTTGGCTTTCTTCTTAAAACAATTTCTTGCATAATGTCCTCTTTTATAACAATAGTTGCACTTCACGATAGGTTTTCCACCCCCTTTTTGCATGCTGTCTTTCATTTTACTCCTACTAGCTGCTAGTGCTAGAAGTTAATTCTTCTAATGTCTGTTCATCTTCAGGCACTGACTCCCAAGCACATGTAAACTGTTTATACTTATCTGGAAGGGACATCAGAATTTCTGTTATTATTATTTCGTCTGACAAAGTTTCACCTGTCTGCTTCAGTTTATTTTTGATCTCTTCGATCTTTGAAATATATGAAGAAATAGACTCGTTCCCAAAATCCATGAGGAAGAATTTTTGTTGAAGTAAGTGGACACTGACCACTGATTCTTTGTCATATACTGATTTTAACTTCGACCACATTTCATTTGAAGTTTCACATGACAGTATGTGGGTCAATGACCACTCTTCCATCCTCATTACTTAGAGTTCTTGGGCTTTGGCATAATTTTTTATCCACGAAGCTATCTCTGTGTCTCCATTTGTGGGTTTTGTCTTCATGCCAGTTACAATTTCAAACAGCCCCTGACATTTCAATATTACTGACGTCTGGAATTTCCAGACTACCCAGTTTCCACCAGAGAGTTTCACACCGGCAACGAGTTTGTGATCCATTTTATTTCTTTCTTATTTTAGCTTACAAAACTCCGTTCTCTGCTAGGAGGTTTTTCGCCAACAAGAAAAACTTGCACAGCTACTTGTTTTTTTCTTCTTTATGCTTTACGAGTCTGGGCCCATAACCTGATGAATTTGCAGGGGCCGCATAAAGAAATGGACAAATCTTCTTTAGTTGAATTATTTTATTTTCACTTCAAATAAATTCACATCAACATTTGCAATACACATTTTTCGGCCATTATGTTTTTTTTACTACTACTAACGCTAACAGTACTACCACCATACAACAAACAAAAAAACTTGAATTTCCCTGAAACTTACTAACATCTAACATAGTTGCCAGATTCACCATTGCTTTCTGACAATTATGTATATTGTCGATCTCAAAAAAGCATTAGATACTGACAGTCATGATCAGCTCCTAGAAGTCCTTGAAAGTATTGGATTCAGAGGTGTATCCCACCATTAATTGTACATTTACCTTCACGAAAGAAAACAATGCGTAAAAATAAACGACATTCTCAGTGAATTTCATATAGGTGAATACAGAGTACCTCAAGGTACTGTTTTGGGTCTAATGCTCTTCAACATTTATTTGAACGACCTGTTCACATCAAAAGTAGAAGGGGACATAATTAGCTTCGCAGATGACACATCAGTTGTTTATCATTCAGAATCATGGGACTCACCAAAGCAAAAAGCTGACGAAAACTTCTAAACAATAATGCAATGATTCGAAGGCAAATTTCTTAACTTCAATATGACCAAAAGTTTCTTCATTAAATTTCTATCATATTCCAGAATCGAACCAAATCTCAATTCACTCTCGATCAAATAAAATGACGTGAACTTCACCATCACCCAAGTAAACACTATGAAATAACTTGGTGTATATATAGACGCCCATCTGAAATGGAATACACATATTGAATATTTGGTACAAAAATAACGTATTGTTACATATAGATTAAAAAACATCAGGCCACACTTGCGAGTTGTACAGATGCGCATGCTATACTATGCTTTGTTTGAATCACACCTTTCCTATGGAATAGTTGCTTGGGGCACAGCAAACATCACTCACATGAAGAATATAGAACAGCTACAAAACTTAGATCGAAAATAACTCACCACAAAAGAGGACTCACCCCTCAGAAACACTATACACAGACACATCGATTCTAGACATCAGACAACTATACTTTAACAAAACCATACTAAGACAACATCAAAATAAATATGAACTTTAACAAAATTGAACATCATTATGCAAATCGATACAAAATAAATGCCTTCTATGTAATGACATCGCAGAGCAACACGCTACAGAGGTCCCATTCATATTCAGCACCTCGGCTGACGATCTTTTTCCATTGGAAATCAAATATTTTATATTTTAAATGAATTTTCCTCAATCTATTTTTGGAAACGATAGTATTTGGTTATGTTTTTATAATTGAAGGAATGTTGATGTACACTTTCAATCTTTCAATAAAGATAGTTTTCTCCAACTTACTTGATTTGTTTCTTCATATGTTATAATGATATTTGGATCTCAATTTATAATATACCAACTTTGATTTTTTGACAAGACAATTATCGAAATATATCGCAGCTTGATCTTCAATATGAACACTAAGTATTATTACTCAGTGAAATTTGATGAGCATTCAGAAAATTGAGAGTTTTTAAAATATGATGTATTGCGGTGTATTTTTCACATACAAGAATTATACCCATTGCTTTATTCTGGGGTAATTGCAGTCGGTGAATCTGTTCGGATAAACATTAAATTAGTATTGAGATACAGTAATTATTGGAAAATAGAAAGATACTAGTAATACACAATTTTCCTGCGTCATAAGAGGAGGTTTCTGCACACCTTGTAGAAATGCCCAACTTTTTTGCCAATTTCAGTACATTGAAAGACGAAATAATTAGAATAATTCAGTTGACGATCAAAGTAGATACCAATTCACATAATCATCCGTTTTAATAATACAATTACATTGAAGAAATTGTGCAGCGTTGCTCTTGTTTTTCAAAAACATGCACTTTTTCGCTATTCAATTTCATCTTTGCTATAAGTCATTCACTCGAGATGCCCCATTACCATCTTAATTTCACAAACTAATTCATCAACATATTTTCCAGAAATTGAAATCAACGTGTCGCCTGTGGATAAATTGAAGAATGTTTTTAATGTAGAGATTAATGTCATTGATATATATAATATATATATATATATATATATAACAGCATGGGTCCATGGACACTTCCTTGGGGAGCACCATATACAGTATTTATTTTGAGTGAACAGTTATTGTCAACCTTCGTATTCTCATATCTTCCTATCATTAAAATAAGTTTTCACACATTTTAATACCACTTTTGTTATTCCGTAATTTTTACATTCAGATAATAATTCCTGCCTATGTCTTGTTTCAAATGATCCACGAAGACTCTAATCACAATTTCACCATCCTGTACATCTTTTTTTTTCACATGTTGCATAGTAATATTGTGTTTGTTCAAATATTCAATTGGATTTTCATGTACTAATATCACAATGTAGTAGATTATTGTTCTCCAGTCTTCAGGTTTAACTGGTTCACTGCATGTTTGACACATATAGTTCTCTCAACGTTTCTGGTGAATCTGATTGAAAAAATCGTATAATAACTCGTTTTAATGACCAGAATTTAAAACAATATGAAATCATCTCCAACGTGAACAACGAAGTCATGAATGGAATAGCCGGAAAAACTGAGGCCTACTAAGCTCGACATAAGCCAGAAGTGTAATAAACCACCACACTAATCCGGCGGACTTGGCCTCGTTGGCTTATTCTCCTTTTTGTCGTCTCTTCTACATATTAACTTGTCAATTGCTAAAACCTTCTCCATGGCATATTCGACTCAGGGCTTTGTGGCATACCTTTTCGAGAAATCAGTTGGGATAAAAATAGTGATTCATGTATGATATATGTAATGTCAACAATAATTGATAAAATGTATTCATATGGGCGGGGTACCAATCGTGGATATTCTTGTTTAATCCTAAAACAGGTGTTTATGCAAAAATTCGAGAGGAATGAAATTACAGAATATCTCAGCTACTTAGAACGGCTTCGAAATGAGCGAGAAAAATTCAGATTTTTATTGCTTGGTTTGTAAGCGACTTCTTTCAGATAATAGCTCAGCAGTTATGAAAATTATTATAGTCAAAACTTTCATCCACTGCTCTCTCACAAGAAGCTGTGAGTTTACAAGCATAATCGAAGTTCTTGAAGTTATAAATCAACTAAAAAATGGCATATCTCCGGGTGTCAATAACATAAAGGCAGAAACTCTCAAGGAAATTGCACCTCACATAGTCGGTCCACTCACATAACCAACAGATGTATAGAATCCGGGAAATTTCCCGATGAACTCAAAATTTCGGTAGTGAGACAGATTCACAAAAAGGGAGATTTCACAGACGCAAAAAACTATAGGCCTATATCACTCATCACAAACTTTAGTAAAATTTTTGAAAGAATACTGAAAAATAGGCTTTGTAGCTATTTGCATAAGTATAGGCTACTATCTGAAATGCAGTTTGGGTTTAAGGAAGGTAAATCATTCGAAGACGCTATATTTGAGCTTAAAAATTGAGTTTACGGAGCTTTGGATGAGGGTTAACCTTGCCTTGGTGTTTTTGTAGATCTTGCGAAGGCGTTTGATACCGTGAGTCACACCATACTACAATAGGTCAAAATCAATGAAACCTACCGTGAGTTCAGGAAAATCGAGTGTGGTGTGCCTCAAGGTACAGTGCTAGGACCTATACTCTTCTCGATTTATGTGAACGGATTATTTTCAAAAGAGTCTGGAGGAAAAATAGTTAGCTTTGCTGTTGATACGGAAAAGACTGGGTCAGTCTGAAAAACGATGTGGAAGTAGATATTTCTTCAATAAAAACATTTTCTGACAATAGAGTACTAACTATCAATATTGATAAAACATTTTTTCTAACATTTACTACTTATGAAACTACTCGGCTAGACTTTCAACATCTCACTTTGCCAGGTAACCTACAAATTTCTTCTGTAAATACCGTCAAATTCCACGGAATTATGATAGTATATCTATATATGCGATGAGATCATCATGTGAATTAATTCCTCAAAATACTTCGTTTCGTTTCTCATAAATATAGACAATTGAATGATATTCTTGACCTGAAACAGAAGAAAACAATATACTACAGTTCAGTGGAAAGTCACCTGAACTACGGTCTTCTTGGATGAAGGGGTATACATGAAACTTACCTACGCCCACTCAGGGTTATTCTAAAGCACTTCCTGAAACTGATGTTATCCAAAAGCTCAAAATTCCCGAGTGAACGTTTATATGAAGAATCTGGTGTACTAGATGTCAGGAAGTTATAGAAAAAGCAATATCAGACAATATATGAAGAGGGATAAACTACTTAAACTTACCCACAATTATAGTATAAGGCGTAACCTTCAATGTCAATGTCCTCGGACGCACAGATCCATTGGACAAAGAAGTTATCATTATTTGGATACGAAATGGTACAATAACCTACCACTAGACATTCTAGAAAGTCGATCTATTTATTCATTTCAGAAAAAATTAAGAGACCTCATAAAAAATCCTTCAACACAATTGATACACTATTGAAGAATTGACAACAAGTTTCATTGATTACGCGACTCCATGTTCAGACGGCATACCTATATGTATGTTCGTGAATAAGTGTGATTTCATCTATTTATATAAACCCGTATGTATAGTACATTTTTATCTTCAATTTATATTAATCGATACCAATCAGCTTTTTATATAGGAAATTTTCATTACAATAGCAAAATCCCATAATGAAGCATTATATATTTTATTCCGTATTGATAATAGAACCATTGTATGATTCCATGTTAGTATATATGTATGTTTGTGGAAAAGTGTGAGTATGTCTGTTAACCTATATCTATAGATACTACCTTTCAATTGTTATTTATATTATTCGAATTCATCCAAAATATTTTTATTTATATTATAATGATGAAAACTCTTTCTCAGAATTAGGTAATTACTATCGTCATATTGATCTTAATTCTCTTGGTAGACATATGTGAACCATCCCACTAACAAGTGTCAACTTCAGTGGGACATTCATCTGCTTATTTGCTACTTGTAGTCAATTACTGTAACCTGTAATTCATATGTAAACACCCGCAAATAAACACTATTCTATTCAATTCTATTCTATTCTATAATACAGATCCAGAATAATTTTGCGGAATTCTTGCAAATATTCTGCGACCTTGTAACATATAGTTATGAAAAATATATACGATAATTTGCCTCTTTTATAGTAAACTGCAAATGTCATTGAACGTCTGTCTAACAGTACTGGCTTTCACACAGAGGCGAAAGTACGAACCGAAAGCCCCGACCCTGAATGGAACTCAGCTAACTTTTTCCAAGGAGTTCAAATACCTGGACGTTACAATCGACCGAAGATTAACATGGAATAGTCATTTCAATAACATTCCTTCCAAGGCTACAGCAGCAACCCGAACGTGCCGCGTAGTTTTTGACATGGGCCGGAAATGATATAGTAGTCATATCAAAATATTATCAAACCCATGTTCAGCTATGCCTCAGTACTCGCACAAATCAAGCTGCAAGAAGTACAGCGGTTAGCCTGTCTGGAAATAACAGGGGTAATATTCACGTGCCCAACGGCACTACTATAGAAACTTTTGCCCAAGGCTCCAGGGGGCAGAAATCTGTATCCTATCAGATAGCCAAGCACCACTGGGAGCTCTGAAGTTACACACTTGTGAGCCTAGACTGACTTGAGACTGCAAACTCTCCCTCAGACAGCTGGCAACAAATATTCAGGTCACTCTGATGTGTGTGCCAGGTCACCAGGCAATGAGGAAGCAAACAGCCTTGCCAAGAAAGGGGCAAACAGTCGATTTGCTTGCTCGAACCTCTCTGAGGTCTTTCCAAAGCCCATATTAGGGAATAGTTTCGGCGCTGGGGAGCTGATTAAATCAAAACCCACTGGCATAATGTTCCAAGACAAAGACAAGAGAAAATACTTCTTCCTGAGCCCATTTTCGAAGAAGGCTAAACAGCTTCTTGGGTTGGACAAGAGAAACTAGTAACGGGAGTGATCGCCGAACTTTCTTCATCTCAAAAAATAGAAAGATCAGACAGTGAACTGTGCCGTTATTGCGAGAACTTTGCTGAATTTCTGAGAACCTGATTCACGACTATCAAGCGCTATTCCACAAAAAGCTCAAGTTTCCCGAACGGTGTTTCATTAACGCCTATATATATATATATATATATATATAAAAAAATTAGCCCCAGGAAACTGATATACTTCAAAAGGAATCTCGGAAAAGGTGAAGGTTAGTGTACAAAATCATCAACATGTCTATGTTCCGAATGGAGGTATGCAAATGAAGTCTATCTTTGTTACAATATTCGCAAACATTCTTCAGCTAATTCAAAAAATGTCATTGAAAATTATGGAAAATTTATCATGCCGTCATCGTAGAGGTTGCAAGTTTTCCCAGTCACCCAAGGCAATTCAAGTGAGTTTCTAGTCATTTCGCAAGTACGTTGAAATGTTGGTCGCAAAATAATATCAAATAATGTTGAATGACAAGAAATGATCACTTTGCCTGTATCAGAAGTGGCTGCAGATAATACGTCGAACTCTGACTATCAGAATGAGAGATGTGAAATTTGCAGATTAGTTAAATTTTTGATTGTCCAACAATCCCTCAATTTTATTTCACTTTTCAATTCCAATCGAGTTACAAAATTGTATGGTTTTTATTCTACCATGAAATAGTAAAACGAAGACTCAACGAAATAGACACACGTTTTCTTGAATCAAATATAGATTCTAGACTGGAATTAAATTATCACATTAACAATCTCTGTGATAAGCTGTCCTCTGGATGCTACGCAATTCGAGTAATCTGCATACTTTGCTCTAATTGAATCTCATCTAAGGTGTGGGATTGCATTTTGGGGCGCTTGCTGTTCTCACCAGCCCAAAAATGTTTTTGTTATTAAAAAAAGAGCCTTGAGGTATATTGGCAAAAAAAGACCCAGAGACTCATGTAGAACGCTATTCATTGATCTCAGTATACTTACGTAACATCTATATACATACTAGAGTCTGTCACCCTTAAACATAAAAATAAAAATCTCCTTGTAACAAATGATGATTCATATAACACTCGACAAAATAATAATATCAGACTACTTGGACCATCTAATGATATGGTTAGAAATTCTATAAAATACAATGGCATCAAAATGTATAATCATGTCCCCATAACCACTAGAGAGACTACATGTCTCAGGCGATTCGAAAGAGATGTAAAAAAAATCTTGATACAACAATCATTCTACGAGCTAGATGAATACTTTAACTTGAACCTTCAGCTAGTTGCAGTTCCACATACTTGGGAGTTCACTCATAACCCTTGACGAACTTGTATGACTATAACAAATTTTCTCAATAGCTCCATAATACGTAACATTGTCATCATTCATTAATTTATTTTCACACAAACTGAATTCTGTCCTCTATTCAACCTTGCCTATTTAACACACTTTGTATCTTTTGGTCTGCACGTCTTGAATGTATACGTATATGGCGTAGGGCTCGTCCAATAATGAAACGACCGGTTGGTAGGTAGAGAGGGGGAAAATACGATTGGACAGGATTTGCTGTGGCAGCTTATGCTACGGCGAATCTTCACCAGTGTCTTGGCATGCAGCGTTTGAGAGGTTAGGTTTGTTCGATTAATGAATAGGTAGTGCAGTTATTATCTTCAATTCATGAATTCATAATATCCGACCCCGAAAACCCCCACATTCCAATTTTGAATCGAATCGGACCATAATCACAAAACTCGTCCGCCAAAAACTACGTCTTGTGTATCGCCTATACCAAATAATTTGGTACGCCTATAGAATTTTTATTAATACCCACAGTTTGAGCATTGTTCGGGCATCTTCGAAAAAAATTGGTTGTTAGGTGGGGGAAGGCCAAAGTGGTCGTTTCAATATTGGACGAGCTCTATCTCAGACAATATCTATCTATTTTTATATACATTTTTAAATTGTTACCCACTCATTTAGTTATAACCTAACTGTATCTGCAAATCTCAGATAATTTTTATAATTTTATAATTTTTACAAACCTATTACTTATATGTTCAACTCTCTACCCAAGCTTTGTCTTTAAGAATTCCATTCTTTGACAATAAAGCATATCTTGATTGATTGATTAATGTAAACATTTTCGGTTCCTACCTCTATAATGATTGGCCTACTAGGCTGTAACATTGATTGGTAGCCAACAATTCGAAGGTATAGATCATTCATATCGCTCAGATGTTTTCGGATGTTCAAATCAAATATACACTGACAATAAATTTGATAATTTCACTAGTGGTGCACAACAGTGTGAGTTACGGTCTGAAGCGATTTCCATTAGAAATTTTCCATTGTAATTATTCAAATCGTTAAAATAATTGAAAATGGTTGATTGCACCGAATATTCAACTGCGATAAGCTGAACAAAACCATTCACTCTTCTTGTATTTCCGAGGTAGTAGATATACTGAGCTCACTAAATGCGGTACCAGGTCATTTTTGGAGGAGTGAAGACTGTCTCTATTAATCAGAATGGAATAACTTAGCTCGTAGAATCCACGGTCGATGTGTTATAAAAAATTCTGCTGTGGGACACACGGGCCTCGGGAGAATGGGGTTATTTTGAAATAAAACATTGATACAAAATTTTTGGGACTGTACGAAGTCAATTTGATTGGTCGATTCAACAGTCAACTCACCATGTGAGATTCTTTTGTTTTATTGCTCACTGCAGAATTTAGTTATAATCCATCGAATAGATTTCGAATAATTGAATGGCAAAGTGTCAATTTTTTTATTTCTGACAGATAATTTTGATTGTTCTGGATTGAGGTGCCTAAAAACCCTGGTGCATTCACTGATTTTGTTTAGAATTTTTAGGGGACAACAAATGAAGAACGTTAAACTCTGCTTGGATTTCCATTAGTAGATGGCGCGGTTAAGGAATGTTTGTTGTTTGTGTCACGCAAAATGTCAATCTTCAAACCTATGTTTTTTTCTATCAACATTACTTCATGCAAGAAATTGTGAATTGATCGTTTTCAAAGATTATAGTTCTACGAACAAGATCCCGCTCAGAACAGTTGGCGCGAAAATGAGATGAAATCCTCGATGCTTACTACAATGTTTACATTTGTCTGTCAAAAATCAGATTTTTCTTGAAGTTTACCTGGCGATTTTTTCAAAGTGATTTCTTCTCAAATGGCCTTTTTGGGATCATGGAAACTTCCACGAAGGAATGAGAAAAGGTAGGAGAGTGGACTGATGTCTCTAGATGATGAAATAACTTGAAAATTGAGGGGATTGGAAAATATCCCCGATGACATTGTTCCATTGATCTTTCCGATACAAACTATTACCGAGCCATTCACTGCCCATCTCTGACGGACTATTACCTCTCTAACAACCTTCTGATATGAACAAAATCTTCTTTGTAGATATCATAAAATCTGTTGATGAAGTTGAGAAATCAATAAATCCTGGTGTGCGACAGTCTAGGCTGCTTCCAGCTATCTTAGAATGACTTCTCAAGAAAAGGCGAGCCCTACTAACAAAGGTTTTATTTAACGGAGATTCATATTGTGGTTTTGTGATTTTGTTTAGTTCTCTGGCATCCAAACATAATCGAAGTTCGCCATTTCTCTTTACAGCTACAACTACTGGATTTATATAATTACTAGTACTTCTTCCAATTATTCCTTGTTTTAACATTTTTCCTAACTCTTCTTTTACTTGTTCTCTATATTTATGAAATTGGATAATTTTTAGATCTGAATGTTTCTGTTTCTTTTACTTCTATTTTGTGTACATACTCTTTCGCTATTCTAGATTCATACATTATTAAGTTCTTATATTTATTCAATAATTAATTAATATACCCTTCAATTTCATCATTTCATTTATATTTCTTATTATATACTTCATTATTATCATAATCACCATTATCACTCTCATTTCTCACATTCATTCCTCTCATACCAAAATATTTTTATCTTTATTTATATCAAGTTTTTCTTGAAAAATTAAAATTTACCATCCATTTCTATACCTTTTTTATCATAGTCGATTTTAGCTTTTACTTTTTCTAATTGATCAGTACCAATGATTATATCAAATTCCATATCTTTAACTTCCAGCAATTGTAAATCGATGTTTTTATTATCTATCTCCAAATTGAAATTTATATAGTGATTTATTTCTGCTAATTTTTTCCATTAATACCTATTAAATTTTTTTAGGCATTTTTACCATTATATTTTTGATTTTCAGAAAAATTCCTGAACTATCTTCTTTAATCAAAGATGCCTCTGAACCAATATCTATTGAAATTTTTACTTTTTTATTCCCTATACTACCTGTTGAGCCCTATAAATTGTTCATTTCCTATATTTTCATTTATCATTATAAATTCTATGGGGTGTTCATAATTTGCATTGTCCAGCTTAACATATGGTCTATTTAATGAAAATTTTGTTCTATTGCACTTGTGGTAGGTATATTTATTTGATTGTTTTTCCCAGATCTATTCATATGTCCCTCTCTTACAGATTAATTCTCAGCACTTTGGCTCCTTCCGTGAAGATAGACTCGTTTTGTTTTATCATTATCTTCCTCATTGTTTATGAATGGATTTTCTTGAGGTTGTCTATTGTAAAACATCCTCTGCCCTTGATACAGTTGTCGATTGTTGTTATTATTTTGTAAATTACTCCTATTATTATAATTGAAAGTGTTATTATTGTAATTAGGGTTATTGTAATTATTATTATTTTGGTTTCTATAATTTCTATAATTGTTTTGATTTTCGTTATTATAATTGTTTTGTCTGTTATAATTCCTGTTTCAATTCTATTGTATCTGTAATTGTTTTCATTCATTGTATTTCTATAATTATTTTGATTATTCATGTACCCATTTTGCTGATTATTGTTTTGATTTCTATAACTGCTTTGTAATATTCCTCTGTTGGTTATGGTTTTCCCAACTTCTTGACGAAGTTCTCTCTAATCTGAGTGAATATTGACTCAATCTATCCATAGTTTTTATTTCATGCATATTTATAATTTCAAATATTTTCTGCTTGAAATGTCTACTAATATTTCCTACTATCTCTTCCTCTCTCATAACAGGATTGGGGTGGTGGGACATTGCAAAAAGTTGTATAGCATAATTATTAAAATTGATACTTCTTTTTTCATCAAATTTACCAGATTGTAATTTATCCCCAGTATTGTTTAATAAATAAATTTTCAGTCTTGGAAATTATTTAGGTTTTTCTCTTGGCTGTTGAACCAAACACAATGTTGATTGAACAAATACTGTCTGATGATTTCTTTTGATTCTTCTATAGAGTTAATATGTCTGGTTTTGTTTTAAATAATTTTTATCAACGTTATGGGGTGTAATTCCTTTATATTACCATCAAATTTATTGTTTATTTGTACCCATTGACAGGTATTAATAATCCTATTTTCTATATTAGTGTCTGATCTCCTTTGTTCTATAGATTTAATCTGTTCTTCTAAAATTTTAATTTTTTCTTGATTTTGATTGAAGCTACCTTTCTCTTTTATATTGAAAATTTCATTCTCTACTGTAATAAATTTTATATTTGTGTCCTTTTGTTGAGTATCTGATTTTTTATTAATCATATTTATATCTTCTTTAACTTTTTCATTATTATTACTTATATTCACTGTGATATATTTTATTCGTTTGTCATTTCGTTCTACTTGATTATTGATAGTTGTTATTTCTTGAGTTATAGCTACATAAAATTCTTCATTATTTTGTTATATTTTTGTTTGTAATTGTTTGTGCATTTGTAAAAATTCTTCTTTATTTTCTTCAGATTTTGATTGCATATCATTTTCCATCCATTCCATATTTTCTTTCACATTTTCTCTCAATCGCTCTTCCATACTTGCTGTGTTTTCTTTCGACTCTTTTATTACATTTTTCAAACTTTCTTTCATTTCATTCTTCATATTTTCCATTTTTTCTTCCATCTTTTCCTCCATTCTTCCCATACTTTCTCTCATTCCATCATTCATTCTTTCTATTTGCTCTTTCATTCCATTTCTCATACTTCCCATATTTTCATTCATTCTTCCCATAAATTCCATCATTTTATAATTTTTTTTTTTTTTTTTTTTTCTTCCTCTCACATTACTACTTTCTCCTTGTTCTTGATCACCTCTCTCCCTACCTCCTGCAACTTCTTCCAAACCAACTTTTTTACCATCTCTCAAATCCATTTTCTCAACACTTATACAAATATGTCAATGCAAAAATTCTGAAATGTCAACTTTTTATTTTTCCTGTATAAATATTTTTGATTTCGAAGAATTTTTTTGTTTTCAATTTTAATTTGCTACTAATTCTCGTTTTGGCAATTCAGCTCCACATCTAGCGACAGTTGTTATGATGGATTGGTTATTGATTCTAAATTTATATATATTTTTGTGAATTTATTTCACAGATTCTAATTTCTGAATCCCTATCATAACAAATGAAAACTTCGGCTATGTTATCTTACAATTATCTTTTTGAACCTTTTTTTATCCTATCCCAGCTCAGTCAGGTACGCCTATGAACATGAGTCAGCTCCATCTCAGCAGTCGGTTCTGTGATCTGTATTGCCGACTTGGCAATATATGCATATATATGTGTGTGTGGGAAGTATTTGCTGACTAGTTTGGCAAAAAAACTAGTGATATTGGGGTACGCAGCAATGAAAAAGTAAACTCTTTTAGCTTTATCCAAGCTTTCGGAAATGTTTATTTCCATCATCTCCCTACAATAGATGAAAAACCAATAGTAATACATATTCAAGTGCGAAACATTATGCTACTTACAACTTTGTTGAGGTTGGTTTCAATGATGTTAAACATATTATACAACCGAAAAAAAAAAATGTAGATCAAGGGATAAAACGGAGTTTAAAGTTACTACAACTACATTAGCGTTGTTGAAACTTATATAAATATAAATGTGTACTCTATTTGGTGTGACGAGTGGAACTGACAGGTTAGGAATGAATCTCGCAATTATATTTAAGCCAACGACACCTGACGGGTGTCACTTGGAATCAGTTACAGTGGTGCCAACTGTTAGATTAGTACCAACTGATGTTACCAGGTGGCGGTTATGTTAAAAAACCTATTATTTTATATTACATTGTTGTCAATTTTGATTGATATCTGAAGACAATAAATAAGAGATCTCGCTCAAATGGTTATTTTTTTTAATATTATATATAAATATTTCAATTTCTACTTTTTTTTAGGACTTTTGGTTGATATCTGAAGACAATAAATAGGGGTAAATCTCACTCAAATGGTTCATATCTGGTTTTTTTATTTATACAATTGTTTTCTTGGGGATTTTTTTTTTATGTTCTGGTTCCCACGAAAAGGGATATCCTGTAATGTTCAGAGAACATCGTGGGAACCTAGGGAAAGAAGGTAGGAGTTGGTGCTCGTCTTGAATTTCTGAAGGTTGTATGCCTCGGGGAACACCTCCCTAGGCAATGAGTTCCAAAGCCTCGCTGTTCGTTGGATGAACGAGTCTTTGGAAAGTGATGTTCTGCAGGTCTCCAAAGTTCTCTTAGATGTATGTGACTCTTTCGCTAGCAATTTCACTGAGTCGTAATTCATCTGGTGGTCAAATTTATCCACATGTTCTGCCAAAGCACATCCTTCAGGATGCAATCGGCAGTCACTATTATGGAAAATTATTCTGCTCGATCATGACCAATATATTGTTTATTACAACCATGACAAGGAATACTATAAATTACATTTGACATTGAAAGTAATGGAGTTTTATCTTCAACTTCAGAATGAATTGATCTGATTGTTAGAACTGTTTTATATGACATTAAAAATTTTCAGGATTGTGAAATAATCTGGAGAGTTTAGGAGTGATATCTCTTATATATGGTAATGAAGTGAAAAAAGGTAAAAGGGTTGAGTAGGCGTATTGTCAGTTCCATTGTTGTTTGAGCATTGTTCGGGTTATAACTGTTTAAGGCTAGTACTTCTAAGTGGACGAAGTATTATATAGATGTTATTAAGTAAAGTTCTTGGATATGAATTTTCTGAGAAAAAGTTAAAGATAATGTTTGAATTCTGTTTATGGAATTTAGGTGCTGAGATTTTCAGTACTCTCAATTTCAGTTATTTTACCAAGTTCATTTTCATAGACTGTTTGTGATATGAATGGTAATTCGGGTATCTACCTGAGCTGCATGGTTTCCTAGACCAATCTACCAGTAGCTTATTTTCTGTTGTCCGTATAAGCTTGGTATCGAGAAATGGTACGGAATTTTCGCTGTTCTCAGTTTCAATTGTGAACTAGATATGAGGATCGTAGATATTGAAAGTATCGAGAATCTCATCCACACCATCATTCGGTAATGCTTATATAATATCATCAACATTTTTTCATGAAGTTCAGATTGAACGATAAAACTGGAATAACATTGTCTAACAAATCATCCATGACGTACGCTGCTAAACTGGTTGAAATAGAGGCTTCCATTGGGTTACCAAAGGTTTGTTTATAAATTTTATTATTGAAAGAAAAATATGTATTATCAAACAGGAAAGTCACCAATTCCAAAAATGTATCTTTGTTAATGCTACAGTAATTACTGATACGATCCCAATTGATCTAATACAAGCATCCAAATAAACATTGCTACAAAGGGAGATGACATCTGAACTTGCCAGAACATAATTGTCTGGAAGTCTTTTATATAGTATTCAATGTCAAAGTTGTATGCGTTAGTTGAAATTTCTGTCGAAAAATAGGCTACCCTTCCAGTAGGGGCTCCTATAGAAGCCACTAGAGGTCTGGCTGAAAGGTGGGGCTTATAAATTTTGGGTAGAGAATAGAATTTTGGAGAAATACCATGATAGCATGAGAGTTTCTCTTTCATATCTTCATCAATTTGATTTGTTGTATACATTACTTCAATTAATTCATTGCCTTTCCTCTGAATTGCCGAGGTAGAGTATTTCTATAGTACTACATGTGAGCTACTGTTGATTATGATGTCATTGGATAGGTTGAGATATTGATCCTTGTCCATTATGACTGTTACATTGCCTTTGTCTGACTGTGTGAGAATCAAATAAGAATTGTCTTCCTAGAATTTCTGGGATTTGATAAAAAGAGTCCGTAGACTTGAGTTATGGTTAGAATGTTGGACGTGGTTTCTGATAATATTAGTTGCTCTCGATGTAGTGATATTTCTTTCACGAGGTTCAGTGATAGTGGAAATGATGTAGTCTACATCAGATGAGATATTCTTTATCGATACATGTTTTGGTATTGATGGTTTAATACTAAATTCAGGACCAAGGGCTAAAAATTGAGACACGTCCTCAGGGAAGGGGGTGCTCGAGATATTTATTCTAAAGTTGAAGATAAAACTCCATTACTTTCAATTTCAAATGTATTTTTTAGTATTCCTTTAGTATGGTTGTAATAAACAATATATTGGTCGAACGCAAAGATCATTATCGAACTCAATAATTTCTCATAAAAGTGACTGCCGATTTCACCTGAAAGATGTGCTTTGATAGAACATGTGGATAAATTTGACCACCAGATGAATTACGATTCAGTGAAAGTGCTAGCGACAGAGTCACATATATCTAAGAGAATATTCTTAGAAATGGCTTTCATTTCCCAAAAAAACAATTGTGTAAATGAAAAAAACCAGATATTTACCATTTGAATGAGATGTACACTTATTTATTGTCTCTAGATATCAACCAGAAGTCCTGAAAATAAAAAATAAAAAAATAACATATATTTATAACATAACATATATTTATTATATATATATATATATATATATATATATATATATATATATATATATTTATATATATATATATATATATATATATATTATATATATATATATATATATATATATATATATAATATTTTTTTTTTTACCATTTGTGCGAAATCTCTCATTTATTGTCTTTAGATATATATCGAAATTGATTATAATGTAATATAAAATAATAGTTCTTTTCAACATTACCGCCACCTGGTAACATCAGTTGGTACTAATCTAACGGTTGGCACCAGTGTAACATATTCCAAGTGACACCCGTCAGGTGTCGTTGGCTCAAATATAATTGCGAGATTCATTCCTAACCTGTCAGTTTCACTTGTCACACTACACAGAGTACACATTTATATTTACATAATTTTCAACAATGCTAATGTCGTTGTAGTAACTTTGAACTTCGTTTTATTCCTTGATATACGTTTTTGTTTTTATGTATCACTATGTTAGATGAATATGTTTAACATCATTGAAACCAACCTCAACACAGTTGTTAGTAGGATATTGTTTCACACTTGAATATGTATTACTATTGGTTTTTCATCTATTGTATTGTCCCTGATGATGGAAATAAACATTTCCGAAAGTTTGGATAAACCTTAAAGAGTTTACTTTTTCATTGCTGTTTACCCCAACATCCCATGTTTTGTATATATATATATATATATATATGTATATATATATATATTTATATATATAGATATATATATAAAATGGAAGGAATTTCATGGATATATCCCTCAGAAAAAAGTGCTAACCGTAGACACGTGTTTCGGGCTCTCGGCCCTCATCAGTACGGTGGAGAAGTGCAAGGATGAACAACACTTGGTAGAAAACGACAAATCAACGGAGTCAACAAACAGAAGCCAGCCGCTCATTTGTGATTTCGGTCAGCAGACCCTGAATTCAGGGCAAACCAACGTCCGGAGGCAGCTATGCTACCTGCGTGACATCGAGTCAGGAATATAAATATAGAGAGAGAATATCGAGGGTACTGTTAAAAAAAATGGAAGGAATTTAATGGACATAGCCTCAGAAAAAGTGCTAACCTAGAACATGTTTCGGCTCTCGGCCCCATCATACGGTGGAGAGTGCAAAATGAACAACACTTGGTAGAAAACGACAAATCAACGGAGTCAACAAACAGAAGCCAGCCACTCATTTAGTGATTTCGGTCAGCAGACCCTGAATTCCAGGGCAACAACCAACGTCACCACGGAGCTATAGGTACCTGCGTGACATCCGGTCCAGAAATATAAATATGAAGAGAGTAATATCGTGGTGACGTTGGTTGTTGCCCTGGAATTCAGGGTCTGCTGACCGAAATCACAAATGAGCGGCTGGCTTCTGTTTGTTGACTCCGTTGATTTGTCGTTTTCTACCAAGTGTTGTTCATCTTTGCACTTCTCCACCGTACTGATGAGGGCCGAGAGCCCGAAACACATGTCTACGGTTAGCACTTTTTTCTGAGGACTATGTCCATTAAATTTCTTCCATTTTGTTTTCAACAGTCCCCTCGATAATACTCTCTCTCATATTTATATATATATATATATATATATATATGTATATATATATGTATATATATATATATATAAATAAGTATGAATTTAAAATAAACTTTGTAGAAAGGATATTCCTTGAGGTTGCAGTCAAATTTAATGGCCAATGAGAAAAAAAAAACTCTTTCTTACTTAGTCAAGCTTTCGAAAATGTTTATTTTCATTATCAAGACAGCTGTGAAAAAAGAAAACACTATTGTGAAATACGATTTCAAACAAATCTATAGAACTTACTAAGGTGGGGTTAAGTGAAGACAGCGATCTAATCACCATTTTGTGATTGAGGAAGTTTTCAAAATCATATCACTATGAAACACTACTAGTAATATATATAAAAATTAAACAATTGCAAACGCACATATTGTTTAAGAAACTTAATCTAAACAATTTAAAATTTGACAAGTACAAAAATTACCACATGGTTAAAGCATGACTGAAAAAGGAAAATGGTGGATGACAAGTAATGCATGACATGAAGTGTCAAGTGTCATATGTCAAAGTCGAAATGTCATGGGAGAAACATGTGTTTTGTCCACCGAACAAAAGGAATAGTACCAATCTATATGACAAAAATTATTAAATGAGAGAAAAAATCAAGAAATACTAAGCAGTTTTTTTATCTTTCAAAACTTCAATTGGAATCAAGTTTCAACAAGTAATTGTGAATGACACTAAGGTTGGAAATATCAGATCGTTTATTCATGCTATTTGGTTCATTTTTTATGAACACCATTTCAAGGAAATTCCTTTTGTGAAAGTTATTCTCTACTGCTAAAATGGAAGGGTTGTTGAAATTACTAAAATGATTAGAATTTACATTAGGTTCAGCACTTTTCTCTGAGGGCTATGTCCATTAAATTATATATATATAGAGCTCTTAATTAGAGAAGAAGTCATGACATTCTGACTCGACATAAATCTGATTGGTATGAGGAATACATGGCAAACGCAAAATATGAAATTATAGAAAATTGATTAATAGCGATATTCTACTTGTGTATACATCTCAGATGAAAACCGTTCGAATGGAATTTGTGCAGTTCTATCGAACTTATAGTTGCCAATATTGCTATAAAAATGCCAGATTGTTTTTTTTTCGAAATTACGAAATTTGAAACTACTCAACCAATTTTGTTTATTTTTGGCAAATTTCTCAGAAAATTGTGTTTCTCGTAAGTCTCTACATATTTCTAAACAAACTCAAATTGCAATTCCAATTATATTCTTTCGTATACAAGGGAGGTGAAAAAAATAGTAGCTCAAGTCTAATGAAGTACCTTTATTTTACAAGATATACATAAAAGTTATTTGTAGAAGTGACTTATAATTCAGAGAATGTTTCAAATTACAGCCTCCTGTTGCGGAAACAAATTTTCACTGATTTTTTTCTTTTTTATTTCACCACCATATGTACTATTAGGATATGTAATGTAAGAGTAGACTTGGCATTGAATGTCATCTGAATGACCAGATGAAGTTGAGTTCTAGAGAAAACTGTCAACTAGAACATTGCATAAATCGATTTTTATCGAAAGAAATTTTACTGTATTTATTTATATACATATAAGCAACTTGCAGGTACAATCTAGCGTTTCTTCCACTCTGAGCACCTCACTTCGCATTTCACATGAAACTTTTTGTCACTCACCAACTAACACATCTACAACCTTTCTTCAAATATTCACACATAGATCCTACCAGTCTTCTAAATATGAAAATATTCCTCAACATCAAACCCTTTTATCAATCCTACTTATCTTATTCATTCAATTTATACAAATGCTTATCAGTCTGTACCGTTACCATTTGTCATTTTCATTGTTCATCTACTTTGCTCTAATATGTAATTCTTTAACGACTTTGTCGATAACATTCATTTCTTCTGACAACAAAATAAGCCTATCTAATCCAGTCACGTAAGGGGTTTCACCTCGGAATGAAAAATAATAAGCTATAAACCTATGTTTTGGTATTTCAAAAGTTTGCTCAAACATCTTATAAGATCTCGTGTCCCTTAAGATATTCAAGGTCAAATGTCGCAAAAATTGGTTTTTCGTAAATATCTCACTTCCTATGCTTTCAATGATATTTGCATTCATTATGTAGAGCATAAAATTCTCTACATATTTTGTTTGAAGCAATTTTTTATACGTTCAACCGTTTTTGAGAAAGAGGGCGAAGTTGTCGGTTCCAGCATTTCATTTTGTAGTACCCAACCCCATTTCTGGGGTTCTAAATCGTTCCCTAACCAAGTTTGAATCTAGTGGTAGACATGATTTATATGTTGATGAGCTGCTGCACTAACGAATAAGTGAATAATTTACTTTATGAGCCTTACTATGTTATGGGATTCACGGTTGACTTTGCGTTATGGCATGTAAGACTGAGCGCTCCGCACTCTTCGCCCTCTATCTCAAAAACGGTTGAATGTATAAAAAAATAATTGCGGAAACATTTTTAGAGAATTTCATGCTCTACAACTTCTATGATCAATGCAAATATCATTTAAAGCATAGGAAGCGATATATTTACGAAAAACCGATTTTTTCGACTTTGAATATCTCAAGACGATGACACGAGATCTTACGAGAGGTTTGAGCCAACTTTTAAAATGCCAAAACAAAGATTTATATGAATTTATAGCTTTTTATATTTTGTTCCGAAATTTTCTCCCCTTTTGAAAACTATTTTGTTCCATTAATCTTGGTCGATTGAAACTCAAAAATACTTTAAATAACTAGAATGTGCAGTTTTATGTCAAAGTTTTGTGAGATTTGTTGTCACATCTTCATGAATGCCAAGTACCTACAGGGATTATACGAAATGCCATAGTTTTTTCCTCAAAACAATATCTTCAGTAATAAATTTTTTTCTATAGCTTTGTAACCATAGGGAAATTTTTGAAGCCATCCCTGATGGGTACACAAGTCCTATAGCAGGGCCCTAGGGTCATTTTTGGCTTAAGGAAATGTAAACTTGTATTTGTAAAAAATGGATGAGTAAACATCTCTACCTTTGAATTAGTATCCCTTAAGTTGGTGTGAAATAAATAAATAACAATTTTGCAAAAAATTTACGAAATCTGTGTGAGTATACTTCAAGTCTATTCATTCTAAATTATAAATTATATTTTCAGTAGTCTGAACATGATAATAATTTGACTCAGAACATAAAAAAACACTAACAGGTACATAATATGAATTTATTTATATTATAATAGAAACAGACAAAGCCTAAGTTCACAGTATAATGCCTATATGATCATATCTGCAAAATCACCGAACATCGTGAATATCTACATTGTACATATTGTAAAAAAGTAAAAAAAGGTATTTTAGTAATATTTGGAAATTTATTTGTTCATGCAATAATCCATTCAATACATTCATGATGAATAGTAACTTCAAGAATATCTACATCTTAAATTCCGTTAAAACGAGTATTAATTCAGTAATATTTGGAATATCTTTTAGTACATGCAATGATCCATTCAATACATTGATGATAAATTTCAACATCATGAATATCTACATCATAAATCTAGTTGGAAAGGTTACATTGATACAATATTTTAATATTTGATGAATGCAATAATCCATTCAATACATTCAATATCTACAACATAAATCTTGTTCAAAATATAAAAATATTTAGAACATATATTGGTACATGCAATAATCCATTCAATTCGGCGAATACCCCAATGGATGAATGTAAGTTCAACAGAAGCTTATATCCCCACTTCATTTTGAAGAATTAATTGGTTGTTTCATCCATTCTGTGTAAACTGTACAGATGCTAGATGAACATGAAGAAAAAAGAAAGATTATGAAAGTAGTCCATGCAAGGTGGAGTTCTGATTAATTAGTAGAAAAAATTAAGTCTTCTCCACAGTAAGAAACATTTATTTCTAGAGAATAAAATAGCAATCCATTTCGGCAAAGTATTTTGCCATCTTCAGTCTCTCTAAAATATACATAAAAACGATACAAGGGTGAACATTGTAAAAATTGATAGAAGACTTAGCACAAAAATAAACATAACATCACTGACTTACACCAACATTGAAGTTAAAATGTCAACTCATTAATTTAGTCGATAACCTTTGTGATCAACTTTTACGATGGCCACTCTTGTATCATTTTCATGTATATTTTAGAGAGCCTGAAGATGGCAAAATACTCTGCCAAAATGCCTCGCCAATTTCTTTCCTATAAATAAATGCATTTTACTGTGGACCAGACTTAATTTTTTCTACTAATGAAAAAAAAAGTGTGATAATTTTTTTCAAGGAATGAACAATATTATGACTTTTTCAATTAGAAATCAAAGATGCTTGAAATATAAATTAAAAAAATCAAGCATTTTCACTTTATATTTCTGATAAAATAACTAGAGGTTGAGAGGTATCACATGTATATATATATATATATATATATATATATATATATATATATATACTAGCTGGTACCCGCGACTTCGTCCGCGTAGAATTTGTATTTGTTACTGTTTTTTTTGTGTTGTTCCATCTCGCTTAGGCCTTGTGGCTTCCCGTTTCCCATTATGCCGTTATCTCGTTTGGGTGCCATAATTGATTTTACAGTGGAAGTAACATTCTGTGACGACTATTACAAATTCACTTACCCCTTTTCAACCCTTTAGGGACAGAATTTTCAAGTTAGGTTAAACACGATTTCTTCATTTAATAGAGAGCCAAAACACGAATGTTCATGATCGTAACTCAAAAACTAACCGAAACCCCATACAGATTTCCACTTCCTTCAGGGGATTAATTCCTAAATCCAGTGAACAGGTATTCCTTTATTTGTTACAATGACCCCTCAAATAAAAATTTTCATGACCCTAACTTGAAAACATTTTAAAACACAGAAACACGTATTTCTTCATTTCTAACAAAGACCTCAAATACCAATTTTCATGAACTTAACCTATAACCTAACGGAACCCCTTTACAAACTTTCACCCCTTTAAGGGTTCAATTTCTAAAAACACAGAAACATGTATTTCTTCATTTGTAACAAAGACCTCAAATACCAATTTACATGACCTCAACTTGAAAACTAACGGTAGTCCCATACAAAATTTCGACCCCCATTTTAACCGCTTTAGGGTTGAATTTTCGAAAACACGTGTTAAATTGAGATAACTCCAAAGCACTATCATACTAGCATTTAGAAAATTGCATATGTATTTTCTGCACTTCAGAATGAAATATACTTTTATTTAAACTAAACCAACCTTCTCTGTAAACTTCATTCACAAGTGTGTGGCACTTCCTTCCATAATATCTAAAGTGTCTATACTTGAACGAGGATTATCAGTTCTTTTCTGTGCTGGTCTTCTTTTTGGAGTTATACGCTTTGATCCCTTCTTCTCGTTTGGTAAATTTGAACTCGGAACCGCCATTATTCTCAGCCCAGGCTTTTGAGTTGCACAATCTGAAATCATCATTATCTTTATTTGATTCCCATATGAAGAGGTAGAGAAACAAAATAAGATTTCTCCAGATGACTGCCATCAATTATATTCCTAGTACTATACAATGAAAAACTAGTTTCAGACCAGTGTATAAAAATAACACACTATTTCAGACGTTGACAGAAGTTACAAGTGGTGAAAAAATTATATTTTACAAAACTACGTTATCCTAATCATATTATTCATATGTCTGTTAATAAAAATGGAATATTTCACAAAGACCACATTGAAATGTATATATAGGAATACTGGCAATTAGATTTCCTTGTACTCACCTGGTGAGATGGAATCATTCCTTGCGAAATGAAGTAAACATTCCACTGCCGCTTTCGAGCCTGGTTTTTTGAGTTAAAATTATTTATCCAAGCCTTATACTTGTCAATTTTTGCCCGGAGTCCAAGTTTAGTAACTCCATATACGGCTACTCTTTCTTCTCAGGAAACTTGTGAAAAGAGAGGTTACAAATTCACGCTTCTCCTGCTATTACAACCAAACGCACAACAGTATATTTGGCTCGGCGAACAAACTTTCGACATTGTCTTCGGTATAAAAAAAATCCAATTTGTTATTAGATAGTATTTACACAGCAAATCGTGGAATAACAAAACAGTCTTATGGCAGCAATATGAATAAACCTAGTCTTAACAGTTCAGTTCATCTCCGATAGGGGTCGTATCAGGATGATTAATTCTCCAATACCAGTCAACATCAGTGCTTACCTGCAAGTGAGTGATACCTAGATGAATTTGATATGAAATATTTGGACAATTTACTCGGCAGTTCTACAAGAAGTCCATCAGAACTGATTCCAGTTTCTATAAAAGAGGTGAGAAGATTAAGTACATATAACATATTAAAATATTTATAAAATAATATTCATGTGTTATAAGTTGGTGTAATTAAAAATTTTAAATTTCATTCCACATGGTTTCATGGAAGTCAATGTTGAAGTGGAGATGAAATGGATGTTGACATTGACAAGAGTGACACATGGCTTAGAACCTTAGAAACAGAGAGTGGCAAACGCAGATGGCAGATGGCGTTCTATTCCTTTTTGGGGTGGAGTAGAGTGAATCTAGAGTGGAAAAAGTGTTCCCAGAGTGGAAGTTGGCTAAGAACAAAATGCTAGAGTGTTTCTGAAGAGAGTCATCATTGAAAAAGGGGAGTTTGATTGAACGAAATTGAAAGTATTTTATTTATTTATTGCAGACGTCTGTGAAGTGGAATGAAAGATTGGTTTGAATTTACTTGTGAGTTCAACATAACATAGCTGCTTTCAATTGTTTTATATACATACTCATGAACATACTATCTCTATCGTTGATAACCAAGCTGAGATCAACACATTGAAACAAATAGCTCTCAATAACAACTATAACCCTTATTTGAATGATTTTCTCATTCAAAAAATTAAAAACAATAAAGAATTAGATTTACCCTTTTCAAAAACTGAACCAACAAAATTCATTTCCCTCCCTTTCGTAAATGATCACATTTCAAATCAAATTGCAGGTTGCATAACCAAAAACTGTAGGTGAAATGTCAAAGTTGCCTTCAAAACAACGAACAAATCAAATAGACATCTTGTCAATGGTGAAGATAAAATTGATAATCTTCATAAAAGTGGTTTTAATAAACTAAACTGCGGAGATTGTTCAGCGACATACATCGATAGGACTTGTAGACCTTCATAATTCAAAAATTCTACATTAAGTTAGATGCAAGAACAACATTGAGTTAGATTCCATTGAGGATCTCTACATAAACAAAGAATCGAAATACAATGACCTTTGTCTGAACTCACAAGTAAATTTTAACAGATCTTTCATTCCACTTCACAGACGTCTGCAATGAATAAATAAGATACTTTCAATTTCCTTTAATCAAACTCTCATTTCTCTATGATGATTCACTTCAGTAACACTCTATCATGTTGTTCCCAGCCAACTTCCACTCTGAGAACACTTTTTTTACTCTAGATTCACTCTACTTCACTCCAAAAGGGAAAAGAACGCCATCTACGGCCGCTCTCTGGCTAATCTGTTTCTAAGGTTCTAAGCCATGTGTCACTCTTGTCAATGTCAACATCCATTTCCTTTCCACTTCAGCATTGACTTGAAACATGAAACCATGTGGAATAAAATTCAAAATAATGAATTACACCAAATTATAACAATGAGTGTTATTTGAAAACATGTTTCAACATGTTAAATGTACTCAATGTTCTCACCTCTTTTTTATACAAAAACTGGAAACTGATTTTATGGACTTCTTGTAAACCTGACGAGTTAGGAACCTCAAAATCTTTATCCTTCGAATTGTCAAAATATTTCATATAAAATTCATCTAGGTATTACTCACTTGAAGATAAGCACTGAATATGACTAGTATATAGTCGAAAAGCGCTCTGCTACAATTTTCGAAATTAAAATAATTTTGCACGAAATAAAATTTTTTCACTTCTGCTATAAAAAATGTAAGTCGACTTATATGAAGCACCCCACTCTTCTTCAACATTGAGGTACATTTTTTGGTCAATGACTTTATTATTCTGAACTTTAAGTTCATTTTGCTACTGAAGCAGGTTTTTTATTTTTTTTTAAACTATGATTTTTTTTCATAACTGATCGAAGTAACTTCGCAATCCAAAGCAAACTTCATGCCAAGCGTTTCTCATCGCGATTAGATCCTTAAAAATAGCGAGGGTTTTATCCCATTATGCAGGTTTTCCTTGAACGAGCAATGAAATGAGACTTTCATCATCTATGTCACTATTGTTCACGAAACTGATGACGAATATATTGGTGAACTGTTAAGAATACAGCTCTCACTTTCTTCAGAGGGCTACTGTTGGAAAGGCGGCGACGGTAAATTCTCCTATCGGATAAATCCGCCGTGTGTGTCACCGGCGTAAGGGTTTCCAGGTGTGATCCATATCAGAAGAATTTGTTGATATACAGTTTCCACCAGATAGTAGAATGAAGGCGTCTCACCAATATATTTTTTCCTACAAGAACAAGATATATTTTAAAATTTTCTTCTTTTTTTGGTTTTGTTTGTGTAAGGATCGATCCTAATGTCTTGGTTATTCTGATATCATACTTGTTGCCAATCTGTTCAATCCTTTCAGATAATTCGGGAACATAAGATATACTGTTGTTTTTCAGATGTGATGGTGGTTGTTCCTTACCGAGTTTATTACCCGGTTGTTTCGTGTATTGTTGTATGTAATTTCATTGAGAGTGTTTTACAAAAATTTATCTAGATACACATTGTTCTTCAATATTTATTTCATGAACACAATTTCTTTTCAAGACTGCACATCATTGGTCTTTTGTTGAGGCATTCAACTATAGTTTTTTTTTACCTTGCGTGATGGTTTGAGTTGTAGTTGAGATATCTATAAGTGTGTTTTTTTTTTCGGAAAACAGTTGTGTTGATATGATCTAATTTTTTTATCATTATCCTCTGATTTCAATGTCAATTCAATCGTTGGTTCTTGTTTGTTTCTATGAGGTTTAGTTCATCTGTGTTGTGGTTCCAGATGGCGAAAACATCATCAACATATGTCACGACAATTTTCGACTATTTTAAAAGGTTTCAGTGTGATAATTATCAAAGAGTTCGATGAAAATATCATTCAAAATGTGGGATGATGTGTATTCCTTCACAAAAAATTAGCTTTGGAAATTTCTCTCAGGGCAAAAAATTAAATTAACATGTTTTGCTATTTTTTTAATCAACAGTTTCATAGTTTAAATTAATCAAATATTCAGAGACTAGTTCTAACCACTTGAGATTCTAATTTTGTAACACCCTTTTGTAGTATGTAGCTAACTCTGGAATGCAACCCCCTTACCAAATTTCATTCTCCTGATCCGTATACTCTTTCAGATAAAGCCGGTTTTAAAATAGGGGTGGATTTTACAGACTGGGTGCAAAACTAACATGAAAAAATGTATCTTTCAAGCAAGAATAAAAATTGCGTTCTTTGCCGTTTTTGTTTTGGATTGGTTTTCGTGATTTAACATAATTCAAGTTGTAGTTCAAATCCCTTTGAATTCGAATTTGGTGAAATCCTAACTTTGGATTTCAACTCTCATCACCGATACTTTTTGAGATGTTCATAGAGAGGGTGTTCATAACCGGCTGCGGTGAATTTTTTTTTAATAATAGAAAATATATTCTTATGCAAAAAACTAAATGAAAATGAAGTTATTTCCGTTTTTTAGTTGAACTAGCACCTAAATAAAAATTCATCAAATATTCCAGGGGTACCTCTAAACGCTCATGAATTGTCTTCTGAAAAATCTCCTCTTATAAAACCAAGAAGTACCTATTCAAAGGTGCATTTATGGTATTTTTCATCTGCTCATAGAGAGGAAATTCATCAACAACAAAATATCTCGATTTTTTCGACACCACTGAAAAAATTCATTGAGTAAAGTTCGTATAATGGTGAGGAGAACTATTTAAAATCTAATGATTCATGATAAGAAGTAATAATAGGTTTTCCAATAATAACTCACCGGTACACGAACTCTTATGAAATGACTTTGAATGTGCAAATTTCTTGGAAAATAACCAAGATATTGATTAATGAACGAAGTTTAACATAACATGCACTTTTAAATAATATTCAGCCTCATACTACGTGAAAGCGAAGCATATGATTTGGAAATTTTTACCCTTGCTCACAAATTGTCTAGAATTAAAAACATTTCCTTTCTCCGAAGATATATGCTTTGTATAAAAATAGATTCTTCAAGAATTACAGTCTTATAGTAAAATCAGCTATTTCAACTGTAGAGTGTCTTTCAATTCGAAATTGAATATTGAAAGTTGAAGGAAAGTTTCAATACTTATTTTCTAAATATTTATTCATGCGACACGAGAAAATGACAAGGTGGGTTGTTCATTTTAGCAATCATTGTATTAATAATTGAATCTCTTGAGGATGTAGGAGCCACATAGAATGCAGATTATATCTTGTGAAACAAGTATGGCATATGTTAAGCAGTTCATCATTTATCAAGTTTTCTTTTCAGGCAACAAGTTGATTGTATTCCTATATACAAGGTGTTCTCAAAGTTGAGGTTCCGTTTTAATAGGGTACATACATTCTCTGAAAAATCACCTTTATAAAATTTCCAACATAGCGGTTAATTCATTATTTGTAATCTTTTAAAAACTCAAGTAGGCGCTTGTAAAGTTCACCTTGTAATACCAAAAACTATAACCAAAATTCTTCGAAGATAGTTTTGAATAAAATCGCAGATGGTTACATTACTTCAACTATTAGGATTTTTAGTTCCAGCGACACTTTAGAAATACGATGAATATACTTTATCAGAACTCCGTTTGAAACATCTCCGTTCAGACTCTGAAATGAAATTTCAAGTTCAATCAAGATTTATCCAACTATTCAATTCTCCAAGTTTCAGAAGAATATGTTGTGGCAGCTATGAAATCTTTCAGTACTAGTTCTGTAGGTGGTCTGGATTCCCTTAGACCTAGCCATATACAAGACATGATCAGTCATAGCTCTGGTAGTACTGGTGAATAACTTATTCTTCCAATCACAAATTTATTTAATTTTATTTTATCTGGCAGAGTGAATTTATATATATGTTCTTTAGTTTTTGGTACGCTTTCTGTGCACTGTGAACAAAAAAATGGAGAAATTCGTCTTATTGCTGTTGGTACTTTTTATCGCAGATTAGTAGCAAAACTTTGCTGCATCTTGGTTCTTCACCACGTCCCTCACAGTTTGGTTTTGGTACGCCAGGAGGTTGTGAAGCAGTTGATCATTCAGCTCGTAGATACATCAGTCAGAATCCCCAGACCCTTCTTCCGAGGTGTGTTTGAAATTCGTCTCCAGAAATACCTTCAATATGTTTGATAGGAATGTCATGCTCCTCAAAATAGGAGATAACCTTCCTGGTTTATACCCTTTTGTAAATCAATGTTATAACATCATCATATTTGAATTTTGGTGATCAGGTTATAACTTCTGAAAGAGGTGTTTAACAAGGTGACCCTTTGGGACCCGCACCATTTCGTCTCACAATCGAAGAATTGTTATCTGAATTCAACTGTTTGTATTTGCATGATTGCTCAATTGCTGAAGATTTCAAAACAGTTTTGGGAGATTTGGATAATGTTATCATTTTAATGACACAAATTGGTCTAGAACTTAATTTTAATTAGTGCAAACTGATTTCACTACTAGACCCAAAAACTGATTTTGAATCAGAATTCCAAATTAGCCCTTGGTATAATAATTCTGGAAAAGTCATATTGCAGACTCCTTGAAGTGCCCGTTTCTATAAATATTTAATTTATTTTCTCTGGACATATTAGAAATGAAAACGACTCTCTGCAATTACTCTCCACCCGTCTGAACGAACTACCAACTCACGTCTCATTCTTTGTCTTCAGAAATTGCCTGGCTATACCAAAATTGATGTATACCCTCAGATGTTCTCCATCTTGGAAAAGTCCCAATGAGCTTCAATATTTCGACGATTCAATGCGCCATACTTTGTAAAAAGTTACTAATCATTCTTTTAATAAAGATTCTTGGAGCTCCGTTTGTCCTCTCCCCTAGCTTTACCTGCCTTCTCAGCTTCTATGAGTAGTGTACTCAGTCTTATCGATTTCATTCTCCTTTCTACGTTTCCTGGTACGACTGATAAGTTTTTTGATGTAGCTGTTTCTTTTTGGTTAATACAAACCAACTTAGATTTGCCACCCGCTGAGAGAAACATTCGGAAATCCTGAGACCTTCCCCTTTCGAATAATACCTCAAAAAATGTTCTGGGTTCGTCCAAGTCTGAGTTAGAGAAGGCTCGTCTGAGAGCTGTTAGTATTGAAGAATCCGGAGCTTGGCTGAATGCTTCACCTGTTACTCCTCTCGGAACCCTTTCAGATGACGAGTCTTTCAGGATATTGGACTGAGACTGGGGTAAGATATTTATATTCTTCATAAATGTATATGTGGTAGTGAAGTGAACCAAAAAGGAACTCATGGTTTGACTATAATAAAAGTGCAGGTCGTTTATCCAGTCATTATCAAGTCAATGATATCATTAAACGTTCTATGGTATCGGCAGGTATTCCAGCTGTGTAAGAACCTCTTGGCACTAGCCGAGATGATGGCAAACGTCCTGATGGTATGACGCTGATACCTTGGAAATGTGGAAAACCTGTGATATGGGACTTCACTAGTGCTGACATGGCTGCAGCGTCTCATTTAGCAAATACTTTTATGTCCGCAGGTGCTGCAGCAATATCTAGCGAGAAATTGGAAAAAAATATCAAAATCTTGGACATAATTATTTTTTTCATCTAATAGCAGTCGAAACTTTTGGTGCCTTTGGCATCTCCTTCATTCATGAAATTGGGAGGTGATTGGGCCTTGCTACAAAAGATAAACGTTCAACGTCATTTTTTATACATAGAATGAGTATAGCAGTCCAGCAATTCTGTGATGGGTATAATTCCTCCATCGCACCCACTGGATACATTATTTTATCGTCACAATTTTCCTACGAAATACATATAAGTCATCAAAGATAATCACTCAGTACCTTTCAAAAAATCAATATCAGTTTCTCTATCACCTCCTTTGAATTACAGGAACAATGAACCTAAGTGAGCATGCCATAACAACAAGATACTCCATTTCTATATTTGGCCTAAGAGGATTGAAGAATGCAGGAAATACCTGTTTTGTGAATAGCATGATCCAAGGTCTTTCGAACGCCAAGGTTTTGTGTGAATTTTTCAAGAATGGTTTTTGTATGGAGAATCTGTATACTACTACATCAAGAATGAAAGGGAGATCTGGTGAAAGCATTTATATCTTTGATGGAAAATATCTGGAGTCCTGATTTTTCTTGAAAAATGGTGGATACTTCACATTCCGTCCGACTATTCAGAAAAATTGCTCCTTCCTTTGATCATAACGTCCCAGCAGATTCGGAAGAGTTTCTAAGATACCTTCTGGTAGGTTTAAATTAAGATTTGAACAATGCGAGTGCAGAGAATCATCCATCACCAAACGATTTTGTTATCATGAATGATGATCAGAAAGCTACCATTCCTTGGGAAAGATATGTGTCTACTCATAATTCCAAAATTGTTGAGACATTTGCCGGTCAGCTGAAGTCTATATTGAGATGTACTTTTTGTAATTACTGCTCCGGACTTGCCAAACGAAGTCGTGAATTGAACACAATGTATTGAACTATTAACAGAAGATGAGACTTTGACTGACGATGCGAGCACATACAGTTCGACTTATGGAATGAAAAGGGAATTCAAAAATATGATTCGTATACAAACATTTCAAAAAATTTTAGTTATACATTTGAAACTTGTTTCTTCGACTGATGGCAGTCAATTAGACAATGTAACTAATTTTCCCATACAAAATTTGAATTTGAACCCATATTCTGCTCAGGATGGAATGAATACTCTTTATAATATCTACGCCATATCTAATCATAGCGGCAGCATTTCCAATGGGCACTATACGGTCTACTGCAAACACCCTTATTCTAATTGTTGGCACCTCTTCGATGACTCCCGTGTATTTTCCAAGATTGATTTTTTTATCTGCCAGGGAGCATGTATCCTTTTCTATGCGAAAGTTGATGATCTGAATTCTGATGGTGTTGTGGGTTTTTCCGGGTTTCCCTCCAACTGAGCCATCACTTCAAGTCCCGGGCTTCAATCAAGATTTTTATCTTGAGATTATGTTATATTTGAAACATCGCTTTTGTATTTTCAAATCAATTTTTATATCTATTTATTATTCTAAATAAATTTATTTTTCACAAATAATGCCGAATTCATTTCAGAGATTTTTGCGTTTGATAATGCATCATAAGACTGCGCTGTCATGTGTCCCATTTGTCAATCGTTGTTTTTGGTTATATTTCAACTCACCCAATATTGTTTGCGGATTTATTCCAAACGTGTCGTGATAAAGGAGTGTTTCAGAGAGCAACGTGGATAACATGAAAGAAGGCGTGTGTAATAACTGAAATCAAATTACCAACAACTGGCATTCTAACAAAAAAAAAAAATATTTTGGCCTTATAGGAGCGACGCTTCAACGAAATGAAGTGCATTGACAGAGAATAATAAGAAAAAAAAACTATTATTATTATTATATACGAGGACTACTATGGTCAGTTTAATGGCTTAGTTTTGTGCATTCTTTATTTTACAACTTTTTTATAGGTGATTTTTTTGTAAAAAATATAATTTTTTTAAAAGCAATCCTGTTAAAATTATGGGTCAACATTGGGAATATACTGTATTTCACTGAATCCACAGAAGTCAATTGAGTTTTTCCAATCATTTAGAAATGTTCACTGTTTCCTATAAAACAATGAACAATTCTCTTCAATACGATGTCCGGCAGTTTTTTTGATTGCCTGTCATATAATTATGAACCTTTCAATCTAGACACTTGCCAAAACATAGTTTGACGACCAATTTTTTTCGGGAATAAGAAATCTCTGCTGATCATTCATTCTATGAAACATGTGATTTTTTCACACAAATCCCTGAAATGTCACCAACATATTGAGTATTATGGGGTGGAACACCACCTTGTTGATACCGGAAAATCTTCCTCTTCAGTTTCATCTAATGTCCGTTGGACAATATTATTCAATCGCACACTATAAATCTGCTTATCCCTCAAAAATAACTATCATCATTGCCGATGTTCCACATCACACACAAAAACCGAGCTCTATGAATTTTGGAACCTCTTTTTCCGAAGGGAATGGAAGATAAATCTGAAATAAAATTGTGCTTATAAAAATCAATGCATAACACATCTATCAAAAATAATAATTATTATTATGGCTATTCCACATCACTTACTTTCCACCTATTAAAATTAAAAAACTATGCTCTATGAATCCTCAAACCTGCCTCACGAAGGCGATGTGGGATTGTTGGGGGGCCAATGATGACATTCAATTTTTTTTTGGTTTCATCCATCCATATAATGTGTTTGAGGCAACAAATGATTTTTGCGTTTAGATAAGCAACCACTCACAGAATAATTCCACTCGTCTCGGTAAGTCCCTGGACTTCAAACTCTTTAAAGGGCCACGTATATCAACCAGCCCGTACAAGCTAGTCTGTATGCTGATGATCTAGTGATCTACTCACGAGGGAAAGGGATTACCACAATTGAATACAACCTACAAGAAGCAATACTCTCGAGTGAGAATTCGATTGAACTTACCGGTTTCCACATGAACCAGGAAAAAAACAAATGTATTATCTCCTCGAAGAAAAGCGAACCTTTCACCACGAACTCAAAATTATACAACCATAGCATACAGGTATCGGAACAGACGCGTTACCTAGGGATGACCCTCGACAAAAAACTCAACTGGAAAGCTCACCTTGACCATCTTAAGGCATCCTGTCAGAGTGGTATCAACCAATTGAGAACATTGTCCAACCACAATTGGGTCTCCGATAGCATTACTCTTTTACCGAGCTTTGGTAGGATCCAACATTATGGCTCCGTTTCATACTCCCCAGCAAGTCGAACAACCCTGAAAACGATGGACGCAGTTCACAACACAGCATTGAGGCTGACTCTCGGAGCATACACAACAACACCCACCGAAAGTCTGTATAGTGAAGCTGGAGAGCCGTCACTACAACTGAGAAGGCAATACTTGAGTTTGAGATATGCGGCAACAGTTTTCTCTGACAGCAACCATACAACATACTATAACACTTTCACAAACCGCTGCCGTAAACTATATGAAAATCGTAGGAGAATAACACATCCTTTTTACCACCGTATCAACAAATACACCTCAGAGCTGAATGTAAACTTTCCTAAAACCCTACCCAAAAACGTCTTAGATGCACCACCATGGCTCATACCCCTGCCCCCTTGTAATCTATACCTCACCAACCTCAACAAGGCTGAAACCACACCCAGTTTACTCCACAGCCACTTCTACGCATCACTCAGTAAATATCAGAGTCACTCACACATCTACACAGATGCTTCCAATTCGGATGGAGGGGTAACAGCAGCATTCCTGAGTTCAAACATATCAAGAGGGTTTAAACTACTATCAGCATGCAGCATCTATAGCGGGAAACGATTTATAATGCAGATCACAAAAAAATAACATCTGTGCGTCTTGCACAAATGTTGTCACCGCTCAAAGGAACAATTTCAAAAATGATAATTACGCGCTTGCCAGAATTCGATTCTGATTATAATGATTTGATCGATGTTTTTCCCAAGGTAGAGAATCTGCTTTTGAAAAATTGTGTTGGAATCAAAATCGCAATAGTCGTATATAAAACTATTTTGCAAGCAATTGTGAATCATTTATGTTGTTTGATAGCATTTTCTTGATGAACCGCTGTTCTATGTGTGTTTTTCAATTGAAATAATAAGTTACTCATTTGTTAGCTAATTTATAATTCTCTAGATATTTGTTGGATAACGTTTCGTCTATTTCATGGTATTTTATTTTCGAACATATCTAGGAATTTTATGGAGTTGACTCTGGTTTAAAATTGAATAAAACACTTTGAAGGTTTGTCGGCATAATTACCCCCAAAACCTGCTATTACACTTTATGTATACATATTATGCATAAGATCGGAAACAATTTCCATAGATGATTCTCATATTCCTTAAAACAATTTCATAAATTTTCAGTCTCCATAAAATACCAGCTGTACCCGGCATGCGTTGCAATGCCTCTTTTTTTTCTACGTGAGTACACATATAACAGTTCTTTTTCTCTTTTCTTTACTTGCTGTTTTCCTCGAGGCGCAGCGTTGCCAACATCCCAAGTGTACGGCTCAGACATCAAAAACGTATGTACTTTTGTATTTATTTTATTGAATAACTCGAGAACAAATCACAAAAATTGATTCAAATTTTGATAGACGCTTCGTTTTTTAATGAAAAATTATTATTCAGTTTTTCTAATCGGTCATGACAGCGATTCATTGTATAGGTATGTTTTAGACACATTCATGTAGTAGTTTCCTTTACCTTGCATGTAAAAGTGATTGACTTTGTTATAACAAATCTCAAAAACTAAATACAAGAATAATTCCAGAGTTGGGGAATTGAGGAATGATATTTTATTTAAATCATATCTCGACATAACCCAAACCTAACCTAGGGTTTTTTCAGAATAACTATCAGATAAAGTTCTAGTGAGGTGTTTCCTCAACCCTTTATAGGGCATATAACTATAAACTGAAAAATACATATTTAATTTTGAAAAATTTATGGGTTAATTCTTTGGGAAATACTTACCAAACTGTGTATCGAAAAAAAATACCTTACATTTTTTATGATTTTCAACCAGTGGCCATTTAATTGAAACAGAAAAGGTGGTGAATTGTGGTTGAATATTCGACCATTTTTTCTCCTCTATGAATAGTTGCCATTATAAAACTTACGAAAAATCATTACAAAACATGTTATTTATTATGGAAAGGAGCGAAACAAGGTATACAAAGTGCAACTTCACATACGGCACACTGTATATTTGACCGTTTAGGTTTTTGTTGTGTGCTGCATTTTGCACATCTGCGGGATGAGACATTGTGTGGTGAATATGTTCCTACAATCGACTCCTCAATAGTATTCTATACACTTTCGTCAACTTTTGTCCTCCAAGAACCAATCGAAGAATATCCAGAGTAGTCCAATGCGTTAGTTTGCAAGTGAGAAGTGATTTAGGTTTCATTTTGTGTTGTGATGCAGTAAAACATATAAGAATTGACAATAGTTGCGTCAACGAGATAATAAAATAGTTTCATCCACCATCTCCGAGATTTCCAAGACACATTGTAGTAATAATGGAGTTGATCAAACATATCAATATTATAGTTCTGAATACCACCAGGACATGCAACGGTGACCTTTACTCCGTCCTTGTTCTGGATATTCGTGTAATTTAATTCAGAGTGCTCGCCACTACCACGCATTCCTTCCTACTGTCTCCCCACTTGCTAACAGCTATACCTTAGCAATTCACCAAATTATGTTCTCCAATCCTCCAAGATTTTTCAGCCACAAGTTCATTGTTGGGAAAATAGTTTCTCTGTTTGATGTGATTGTACCACAAGCAAATGTCTTCCGAAACGAAGCATGTTGAATCTTGTTAAAAAATTGTCAAAGAAAACACAATAGCTTTTACTTTGGAAAGATTCTGTCAACTCCAAAACTGATTTCCCCCTAGTAATCCCTGTTCATTACTTTCCCTTGTTTCCTCATACACAGAATATTGTTGAAAATAACCGGTCTTAGCACAAGCTATTGTACATATTTCGATTCCACGTTCAACGGGCTTCTGAGGCTTGTATTGTTTCAAAAAAGTCCTACCTTTGAAGGCCACCATGCTCTCTTCCACCGCTAGATTTCTGCTCGGATTGAAAGCTTTCAAGGAACTATCTGACAACGATCATGGGCCTAACTATGTGGAGTTTATCAAAAGCGACATCGCCTTTCTTCGATGCAGTCTCGTTATCACTTATATGTGAAAATCTGAGTATTGTCGAAACCGTTTGAGGGATGTTCTAGAATTATGGAAGCTATTATTGGGAGACCAATTTAATCGTGAACTCGATTATGAATTGAATCCCGTAATGATCAGCATATCAAGGAGGTCTCTCAAGGAGGTAGCGTAACGGTTGGATTCAGTGATTATCTTATCCAAAAGCTCTTTACCAAAAAGACCAACGGAAATATCAAGTAGTAATTCAATGTTTGTTAGCACATCAAGACCAAACTGCTGATCGGAAACTTCTGTTTCAAATTCATGATTTGAAAAAGATCTCTTCGTCAATTGAAAGTGATTTGCGTGTTTTGTTGGATCCAATTATCAATTATCAAATTATATGTTTTCTCGATGAATTACATTTGAGGAATAATCCGGATCAGCAACCGAATCATCACTGTCATTCAAAACTTCTTCCGGAGTTCTCTTATGAACACTCTGACCAGAGGTGTTTTGAGATTACGTCAAGCGACTTTATCTCAGCAACCGGTACATTGAGGTTAGGATTCACCTGAGAAATATAATTGGAATCGAAAGCCTGTTCATCAGTTACGCCGTCCACGAAAACAAATTGGTCATGTGAATCCATGGTAGCCAAGTAGGCCAATCAATTTTTCTGCTCTATTGATTCTGTGACAAAAATACTACTAGGAAACCGACTGTGCCATCATACGAAAGATGGTTCGTAGTTATATCCTGTTATGTTTCTCACTCCCTACTGCTTAATTTGTTATAAACATTTAAAAGGTTTTTTTTTATTTGTAACTTGAAAACCAATGGAGCAATCTCGAATTGTAGAGAATTGAAATGCGAAAAAATAGCCCCAACGCGACTCGATCGGAATATTAGTAACGGAAAAAAACCGGAATGACCAGAAAAATCAGCTAAAAAAACATAACTACGCCACTGAGTCGTAGTGCAGTCATTTCACGACATATTAGTGATCCATACATACTTCATGTGTGAAAAACTCAGGCACTGTCGCATCATTAGTTTTGGCATGATTGCAATCTGAATTTTTCAATCACTTTATTGCAGTAGACCTGGATGCGTCATAGATGGTCCGATTCCAATTTTTCAAAAAGATATCGAGAGTTGAAGTATAGTACTCCAAAACGTATATTCTCATTTTGCGTTTGCACTCGCCAGTGTTCAGTCAAGTTTGCAATTATTTCTCACCTATTTCGAAGCATTTTAACGCGAAATGGGAATTGTCATTTTGTAGTACTGTACTTCAACTCAAAATATTCCAGAACCATTGGAATCGGACCACCTATGACGCATCCAGATCTGCTGCAATAAAGTGTATCAAGAAAATCAAATTGCATTTATGCCAAAACTAATAATCTGACATTGCCTGAGTTTTCCACACATTAAGTACATGTCAATCACTACTATGTCGTGGAGAGCCTGCTTCAAAACTTTTCGGTTTTTCGGTTTTTCTCCGTTACTAATAATCAGATCAAGTCATGCCTAGGCTCATTTTCTTTGCATTTTGATTCTTTGCAATTCGTCCATGAAGAGTTTCGAAATTGCTTTATTAGTTTTCAAGTTACAAGTCAAAAACAACAACAAAAAATAATGCTTTTAAATGTTTATAACAAATTAAGCAATGACAGTTGGGAGTGGGAAACATAACAGTATATAACAACAGAACGTCTTCCGTATGATAGCACAGTCGGTTTCCTGGTAGTATTTTTTCCGCAGAAAAATCTCTATTGATTGGTCCAAAGGTATCTAAATTCAGGAAGTTGGAAGACAATAACTATGATGGGCTTTCCACATTTAGAAGTGGTCAACATTAGAAAACCAATTTTCAGTCTGAAGAAATGAAAATAACAACAAGTGACATTGAAATCAATGAATTGTGTTATATCAGAATTGGCTCACATCGTTGGTCTTCCCACGTAGTGGAATAACTAGCATTTACCAATTTTACAAGAAAGAATAACCCGTAAAAATTACAATAAATAAACAATCATCAAGCAGGTGATATTTGACACAACTTGACATATGTGGTTAACCACTTTAATTCAATTTCTGAAAAAATCAGTGAAATTAATAAAATTTCATGTTTTGATTCAGGTAGTGTAGAATAAAATCTTGGCCACTATATAAAATCATATTACTTAAGGGTTATTGTGACTTATAAACAGTATTCAAGAAACTCACCAATTCTCAATGTATAAATATGAGAAGATCTAGTCTGTTTTTTATTTGTTTTCTAGGATAGCACAAACAGTAAGGAATACTTGTCGAAATTTCAACCGCTTCTTGTATAACATTACCTTTATCAAAATACGGTTGGTTTCCAACCACTGAGCGCCTGAGGAACTATGAATAAGACATCTGGTTAATATACAAACCATTATCTTACTAGGTTTTTTTTTCCAAGCATGTTGAGATATCGACCAGCAACCTAAAAAGGGTTAATGCGCCAATCGAGTGACTAACCTATATTCCCAAATGTATCAATTTTCCATTTATCTTTTTTATTTTCCCAGCTTATCTTATATGGATTACGATTTGACAAATAGACTGGTATCATGAATGGAAGGTAATTCATAATAAGAAATAAATCTTTTTAACAAAAGAAATGAAACTGATGGAAAAAGGAACTGAAAACAAATAATAACCCTTCACAGTCTTAATAACTAAGCTCCTAAGCTAATGTAACTAAGTAATTTTGAGTCGGCGCCAAACAAACTAGCAATTGGATTGGGTAAAGCGTAAAATGATGGCAGCGGGTTGCGCGGTGGCGTTTTGATAATTTCTTCAAGGAAATTTAATGATCTTCGTTGATTGTTCGATTGGAGCTGACTCAAAATTAGTTACTTACATTAGTTTAGGTGCTTAATTATTGAGATTATTCTTTGCTTTTCAGTTTCTTTTTTTGTCGGTCTCATTTTTTGGTGAAAAGTTTTTATTTCTTTTTTTTTGTAACAAAAATCTACCAATTACCACCCACTCAATTAACAATTAAGGTATCCATTATATTGTAGTATTATCAGAACGACATATATGTGCCAATTTTGGAGAGAATCGGTTCACACGTGAAAAATCAATAATTCCCTATTCTCTCCACTCATGAGTGGATGATTCCTCTTCAAATTCAAATATGACCAACTTAGAGGGTATACCCTATACAATAAAAAAAGAATCATCTAAATCGGATAACCCAGTACAAAATAATGCCTGATAGAATCGGTTAACGGGCCAAAATTCAGAGGGTGATAGATCAATATCCTCCATTTTGTTACCCTTAAGGGGGAAATTATTTTTCAAATTCAGATGGGACCAACTTCAAAGTACACTCTATCTAAGAAAGAAGAATCATCGAAATCGGACTACTGCTCCTTTTTTTGGTCGGTTAAAAAATGCATAGGCTGACTCATCTTGAAAGCATTTTGAATGATAAACTCAAAAATATTAAAATACATATAATCATTTAAACTGACGAAGTTGCTACCAATTTCAGGTATGGAAGTGGTAGAGGGGTAAACAATATCTCAGATGTATTTTCATAATATTAACAATTATCTCTGGTTCCAAAGTTCTCAATTCCAATACGAAATCATGATAACTTTCAACGATTCTTTTGGAATTCATGAATGAATGTTACAACATAAAGAATTGATGAACTCACTCATTTTGAAAGCACTGCTTGGGTTGTATTTACTTTACTGGCAAAATGTTATCTTTGTTTTGTTTTTCGTATATTTTGGATGTCCAGTGTCCAGTGCACAGTGATATTACAACTGCGGAATAATTTAATAGACCACAAGAAAGAACTTGTTTCTATTTTCCCTTGAGTTAACGAAAAAATTTAAATAAATGATAAAATCTACTCCATTCTTTGATAACTTGAGATCCACAATATATAGAGAAAAACTCAGAATCATAATCTTTCTCAGTACCCGAAGATGCATTTTTCCAAAATAATCCCAACTGTACAATGTACGCCTTTTTTCAAATAGGATACTCGGATTTTTTCCCGAAAATAATTTTGCTTCCCAATACCGTTTCGTCTATGAAACAAAATTCATTTGCTGCATGGTCAAGTTATAATTAATTTTTTCATTTCCAACACTGTTGCATGGTTTGGAGGAGGCATAGTTTATATTCATTTATTGAGATGTTGAGAATATTTTTTGTAGAAAGTAGAAGTAGAACCAAGGAGAAATTTTTCATTTTTGCATTTTTCACCCCATGTTGTAAAAACTATTGTAGGTGATTTACATTTTGGGTGCAGGTACATACTATAGAAGGATTTTCCAAAATTCGAATCATAAATCACCCCTTGAATGTTTGAATACCTTTTATCTTTGAAATTGTTAAAAAGTGTATCAATACATAGATTAAACATTATCCCAACAAAAATTGATGTCATATTGACCCTTGAACCGGTATTCCAAGAGAGTACACACCAGAAATCATTCGTAACATTGACGCAAGAGAGGCATCGCAATCACTAGGTCTTCAATACATTTTTGTCGACGAAAATATATTTCGCGCTTCCGCATAGCATAAAACCACGATAACATAAATATCTGCTATTCATGTGAAATATCAGTTTCATTATCTGATAAACATTTCCTATCATAACAATATATATATATATATATATATATATATATATATATATATATATATATATATATATATATATATATATATATATATATATATATATATATATATTATATATATATATATATATATATTTATATATATTATATATATATAGGGTATTTTCTTGGGGATTGGTTCTGTATAAATATAAATAAAACCCAGTATAGAATCTGTGTTTTTCAATTTTTTGCGACGACGTTTCTCCTGGACGCCTCCAGGCTTTTTCAAGTCTATAATAGAATTTAAACAATATAAATACATTTTAAAGATATAAAGTGGTGGGGTTATGTTACCTTTTTATAACACAGATTCCAACAGGTAGACAATAAATTGACCAAATAGGCCATCATGATTGGAACGTTTCAATTTGCACATTTTTGTGATATTCTCTGAGTATTCACTTGTAGTTTGGTATTTCTTTCTAACAATGACCATGCGCCGCTTGGATTTAGGAAAATGGACGGTGGTTAGTTTGTTTCATTGTCGAATTTCTGCGAGGTTTGTTCGTTTCGTCTTTTGGTTGTACAGTTTTGTGTTCGAGGGGTTTTGTTGGACTGTTATTTTCTCAATCTATTTGGAATTGAGAGAGGAGGCTGAGATGCTCTTGTTTTTTTTTGAATGAAAGGGTGACGTTTTATATAATATTGTGGTATACTTTACTTAGTTGTCTAATATCGGTTTCATCATTCAGGGAGTTTGGGTTCTTTTTCATATGAATCATTTCTAGGAATTATCTTTTTTTTGTAATGGTTTCAGTTGTCAAAATTTTACTTTGCTCATAATTGAATTCATGGTTTGTTTCTCTTTTATGTTTATTGAGTGCAGTTGAACAATTTTTGGTGTATTTGTGACCTTTTATTCTATTTTCTAAGTGTTGCGAGGTTTGCCCTATATAGACTTTATTGCAGTTTGGGTCGATGCATGGAATTTCGTAAATAACATGGGTTTTTTTTCCCTTAGGGATTTTTGTTTTTAGGTTAGAAAAAATTGATTTGTTTAGTGTGTTGTAACTTTTGTGGCCTATGTTTAGGTTGTATGGTTTTGTAGTTTTTGCTACTTGTTCTGATAGGATTGGAATATAAGGGAGGCCAATGTGTTTGTTTTGATTTGTTTTTTTTTTCATTTTGGATGTTTTATTGAAAAAAAGGTTTATTTTTCGTTGGAAAATACCATTTATCATGGGTTTAGAATAATTGTTATTTAATAATGCTGTTTTGGCTTTTTTATGGCCTTTGGGCGATGCTCCGGGTCTGATAAGGTGATAGCTTTATCAGCAAGTCCAATTATGACAGATTTTTTTGGGATAGTGGGTGTGTCGAATTAAAGTTTAGGTATCTTCCCGACCACGTATTTTTTGTATGCCATTCTGTTCTTATTTTATAATTTATTCTATGTAGTGTTAAATCTGGGAAGTTTATTTTTTTGTGTTGTTCTCTTTCAATTGTAAATTTTAGTTTTTTGTGGTAATTATTAAACATGGTCTGGGTGTACTCGGCTTGGTCTTTTGGGATGACAAGTATGCAATCGTCAACCTACCTTGCACACATTAAATTTTCATGCGTGGTGTATTCATTCAACTTGGTCTGCCTAAGAAGTTTCAACAATCAAGAAGCATGTTTTTATTAGACTAAATAACTGTAATAAAAGCAACAGTACAGCAGGGTCTGCGTTTTTGTTGAACTATTTCAAATTTGTGAAACTTTGAACTTTATTAAAAATTTGTTATTAAATGAGATTAAAAATTAAATCGTCCACTTTATTTCATTGCCAATCAGTGTGAAAATAATAATATGATAATGGTTATTCAACTAGAATATATTCAGGTAAGTATATTGAAAAAAATCCTTTTTATGTAAGCCGTGTACTAAAACTTATAAAATAAGCTCAAGTCATCGCTGACAATTATTTAATTATTTTTTTGTTGAATTATTTGGTTTCAAAAAGCTTGTCGCGCGAAGTGTTCATAAAAATAGGTACCAATTAATTTGATTGGGCAGTGATTGGTTGGTAAGTAACAACTTGTCGAAGTATTAATTATATTGGTTCTGTATAAATATAAATAAAACCCAGTATAGAATCTGTGTTTTTTAATTTTTTATGACGACGTTTCTCCTGGAAGCCTCCAGGCTTTTTCAAGTCTATAATAGAATTTAAACAATATAAATACATTTTAAAGATATAAAGTGGTGGGGTTATGTTACCTTTTTATAACACAGATTCCAACAGGTAGACAATAAATTGACCACATAGGCCATCATGATTGGAACGTTTCAATTTGCACATTTTTGTGATATTCTCTGAGTATTCACTTGTAGTTTGGTATTTCTTTCTAACAATGACCATGCGCCGCTTGGATTTAGGAAAATGGACGGTGGTTAGTTTGTTTTATTGTCGAATTTCTGCGAGGTTTGTTCGTTTCGTCTTTTGGTTGTACAGTTTTGTGTTCGAGGGGTTTTGTTGGACTGTTATTTTCTCAATCTATTTGAAATTGAGAGAGGAGGCTGAGATGCTCTTGTTTTTTTGAATGAAAGGGTGACGTTTCATATGATATTGTGGTATACTTCACTTAGTTGTCTAATATCGGTTTTATCATTTAGGGAGTTTGGGTTCTTTTTCATATGAATCATTTCTAGGAATTCTCTTTTTTTTTGTAATGGTTTCAGTTGCCAAAATTTTACTTTGCTCATAATTGAATTCATGGTTTGTTTCTCTTTTATGTTTATTTAGTGCAGTTGAACAATTTTTGGTGTATTCGTGCCCTTTTATTCTATTTTCTAAGTGTTGCGAGGTTTGCCCTATATGATTTATTGCAGTTTGGGTCGAGCATGGAATTTCGTAATAACATGGGTTTTTTTCCCTTGGGTTTTTGAAAAAATTGATTTGTTTAGTGTGTTGTAACTTTTGTGGCCTATGTTTAGGTTGTATGGTTTTATAGTTTTTGCTACTTGTTCTGATAGGATTGGGATATAAGGGAGGCCAATGTTTTTGTTTTGATTTGGTTTTTTCCATTTTGGATGTTTTATTGCAAAAAAGGTTTATTCTTTGTTGAAAAATACCAATTATCATGGGTTTAGAATAATTGTTATTTAATAATGCTGTTTTGGCTTTTTTTATGGCATTTGGGCTATGCTCTGGGTCTGATAAGGTGATAGCTTTATCAGCAAGTCCAATTATGACAGATTTTTTTTGGGATAGTGGGTGTGTCGAATTAAAGTTTAGGTATCTTCCCGACCACGTATTTTTTGTATGCCATTCCGTTCTTATTTTATTATTTGTTCTATGCAGTGTTAAATCTAGGAAGTTTATTTTTTTGTGTTGTTCTCTTTCAATTGTAAATTTTAGTTTTTTGTGGTAATTATTAAACATGGTCTGGGTGTACTCGGCTTGGTCTTTTGGGATGACAAGTATGCAATCGTCAACGTACCTTCGGTATAGGGGAAGGTTGGAATTAAGCTTTTGGATGACTGTAGGTTCAAGGTCTTCAAGGAATAATTGGGCAATGACACTAGATATGGAGGCCCCCATGGCACAACCTTCGATTTGTGTGTAGAAATTTTCCTTATACTGAAAATATGTTGAAGTTAGAGTGTATTCAATGGCTATTAGAAATTCATTTAGTGGTAAAGTTGTATGTTCTTTTATTTGATTCCAATTTTTTTTTTTTATATCTTGTGCTAGTTGAAGTGGAAAATTTGTATATGATGATACCACGTCTAGAGATATTAGAATATGATCTTCTGGAATTGTGATGTTTTTTAATCGTTCTTTGAATTATGTTGAGTTTTTTACATAATATGGGTTTTTATTTATGCAATTACTTAATATATTGGTAAGAAGTTTTGATAATTTGTCGAACGGTGATTGAATACATGAAATAATTGGTCTAGGGGGTGTGTTATCTTTATGTTATTTTGGTAAGCCATAGATTTTAGGTGGCAAGGCATTTTGTATCTTTAGGGAGTTCGCAAGTTTTTTTGTTATGATATTTTGTTCTTCCCATCGTTTTATCAAGTTATTGTTTTTTGTTTGGAAAATATTAGTTGGGTTGTTTTTGAGTTGTTTGTCCTGTTTCCTTATACCGAAGGTACGTTGACGATTGCATACTTGTCATCCCAGAAGACCAAGCCAAGTACACCCAGACCATGTTTAATAATTACCACAAAAAACTAAAATTTACAATTGAAAGAGAACAACACAAAAAAATAAACTTCCCAGATTTAACACTACATAGAACAAATAATAAAATAAGAACAGAATGGCATACAAAAAATACGTGGTCGGAAAGATACCTAAACTTTAATTCGACACACCCACTATCCCAAAAAAAATCTGTCATAATTGGACTTGCTGATAAAGCTATCACCTTATCAGACCCGGAGCATCGCCCACATGCCATAAAAAGCCAAAACAGCATTATTAAATAACAATTATTCTAAACCCATGATAAATGGTATTTTCCAAAAAGAATAAACCTTTTTTACAATAAAACATCCAAAATGGAAAAAAAAACAAATCAAAACAAACACATTGGCCTCCCTTATATTCCAATCCTATCAGAACAAGTAGCAAAAACTACAAAACCATACAACCTAAACATTGACCACAAAAGTTACAACACACTAAACAAATCAATTTTTTCTAACCTAAAAACAAAAATCCCTAAGGAAAAAAACCCATGTTATTTACGAAATTCCATTCATCGACCCAAACTGCAATAAAGTCTATATATATATATATATATATATATATATATATATATATAACGGCTCTAACGATTTGGATGAAATTTTTTATTTAGATAGGGTTTTGCTTTTCAAGTTCATCTATATAGGCGTCTCTCCTGAAAAAAACGCGATTTTACACAAACAAAAATTGTTTATTACGAATTGATATGTATAGCGCCATTTCGTAAATTGAGGTACTTGCATTGTTGCTATTGGATGTTGGCCCACTGGTGCCTCTGAACTTTGTGAGATGGCGCTATATGACGTTATCCGAATTCAATGTTAGATATGTTTTTCTTCGGTTAGTACTCATACGGTTCATTTAAAAAATGTATTTGTAGCCAACCTGTGCACTAGGTAAGATTGCAAAATATTCATATGTAATAAGTATGTGATTCGTATCTATATAAGCATCTTCAAAAAAAAATCTGGGAGAAAACCATCCTGCAAAGTATTGGGGAATGTAATTTGGAAGTCGAGGATTGAAATATCAAAACATTTTGCCCAGCAAGTAAAATAATTGAATTGTTTTTAAAGTCATTATAATAGCCCCATCAACTGATTTATATCTAAAAAGCTATAAGGAATAACAAAATTGGGGAAGAATTTTTTCTTAAGATTTCATCCACACTAATATGTATTAGTCTTAATTGACTTACGTTGAGGAATGAGAATTGACAGCCATATTCATCAAAATTGTATTACGCAAAATTTCTTGCATGGATTCAAAAAAACGTATAAAAAATCATGACCTTGAAATCCAAATGATAATCTATTGAGGATACCTTTCGAATGACAGCTAGAAATGTTGGACATGAACTGAATGTTCTACATGTTTCATCAAAGCAATTTTTTAAAAGCTCATAAAGAATTCTGTACATTGGAACTTGACCATTCAGGAAATATTCTTGAAAGTATTTCCTCAAACGAAGGGCCTTGTTTATTGATGTGAATAATAACACCCTTCTACCCACCAGATCACACGTCACTGATGGTGATCAATTATATCGCTTTAGTTCTGACCCCTGCTTGTTTGCATAACTGAATCATAATTGTTGCCGAGCCAATGGACGTATTGACTAATGATCGCATGATGAACGACTGGAAAAATGACCATTCAGTTCAAATGTATGCAGTTCCAGTTCAAACAGTGAAACACTGTTTGATTTTGGTTTCTAGTGAGCACGCATCTTATTGATTCGGTTATTGTACATATACGAGGTATATCTCGAGTTTACGCGATCCATACATGGAAAACTGAACTTTGGTGGGGAGAGAGAACATTGGTTTTATCCTTCAAAAATGTTTTCATATTTGTTGCTCTTTTCGTTTCACTGAAACTGAAGTCACTTTTGTTATGCTCAGTGAACCACCCTATATCTCATTCCATTTTCCAATTTCCCTCGTGATTTCGATCTTACTTCTTGCCAGAGTATGTCACATATTGTCACATAACTATGTTTGCAGATGCTACCTCTACCAGAGTTGCTGGCAAATATATTAAAGAAATCACACTATTGATAGTTTCAGTTCTTGGTGTCAACGAAATAAATTCATAATGAATTCATTCAAGACCGTAGCTGTTCATTTTTATAATGAAAAAAATAATGTACCTAACTATTTGTAGTTACTGGAATAACAAAAACGCTAAATAAAGTTACATTCCGAGGAAATTAATTAGATAAAAGTCTGCTAATCGATAGTGTGCGCAATCAGTTAAACAAAGCATTCTTCGTCACAAAACAAATAAAAACATGTTAGGATACATAAAGTCTCTTGAGAATATATTTTGTTATGGTGTGCTTATTCACATTAATCGATCTATGATTTTCTCTTCGGTTCTTCCATCCCTACTGAAAATAGCAAAAATATTTTATGCTACAAATCTTCCATTGAATGTCCAAGTAAAGGATATGACCGCCTCTGATTTGTGAGACAAAAATGTTTTGATTTACTTGGAGAGTTATGAACCGGTATTCATATTGGAAAAATTGTCAACGGCACATTCAGTATATATTTATAAGAACTTTTGAACAGAAAATTAAACCGACGAAAAAAGAAACTAAAAAGCAAAAAATCAAATAAATCTCTTTAGCCCTAATAACTGAGCTCCTAAACTAATGCAAGTAACTAATTTTAGTCGGTACCAAACGAAAACGAGCGGCGGCGGCGATGTGAATATTTCTTTAAAGTAATTTAATAATCTTCGTTCATTGTTTGGCGCTGACTCAAAATTAGTTACTTACTTCAGTTTACTAGCTTAGTTATCAAGACAAAAAAGTATTTTTCGCTTTTCAGTTTCTTTTTTCGTCAGTTTAATTTTTTGTTAAGAGTTTTCATTTTTCAATTTTTTGTTCCTTCAATCTACTGATTACTACCTACTCAATTAATCCTATTACATATGCATGTCAAGTTTCAACAGAATCGGTTCACAGGAAAAAAATTAATCATCCCCTATTTCTGAGCCTAGGGGTGGATTTCAATATCAGATGGGTCTAATTTCGAAGTATATCCTATCCAATAAAAAATTTTCCATAATAAAAAATTCAGTGGGTGAACAATCAATCCCTATTTTCTTACCTTCAGGGGTCGATTTTTTTTTCAAATTTTAATAGCCTTAACTTTGAGATATTTCCTATCCATTGAAAGAATAATCGTCAAAATCGAATCATTCTATGAAAAGTTATGCGTGGTCATACATAAAAGAAGATAAAAAATATATGTCCTCCTTCTTTTGTCGGTTAAAAAATGCATCGATTTCACAAGAGCTGGAAACAAATACACTTGTACACAATTATAGCATGGAAATTCACTATGAATTCCAAATCATTAAACAGCCAAATACAAAAAATGTCCATTATATAATGCAATTATTTTCTACAATGATCTAACAATTTCGATGAAATTAATTAGCTCTGATTTCATATTCTAAGATAAAGAAACAGCATACATCCATTGTAATCAGACGATGAAATTGGATATAACTAGATATTTTCAATGTTCAGTTTATATATTTACATATTTGATTTTTTATTTCGTCTTTTTTTGTATATTATGTGTAGTGTTTTATTTGGTCATTCATTCATTGTAATTTTCATATATTTTAGGTATATACCGCAATTGCAAATGAACATCTATCCTTAGCATACCATAGATCCAGAGTGAACCGTTTTGAATTGAATCGACTTCAATTTCCAACATTATATGTATATTTCTTTGTCGATTCGATTACTCGTCACTTTCATTTTACATTACAATTAAATTTCATTATCTATTATTCAACAGAAAGAGCAAAAAAATGGGTCAACAAGGGAAAAAATATATCTCTCATCCTTGTGACCTATTTTGGAAAACAAATGTGGTTGTGTGGATATAAAAAGACAGAACTTTTCTAGCAGAGAGTTCCCTGCCGAATAAGGATCAAAGTCCCAAAAAATTAACCTCCGAAACACAACTTCGAATTCACCTATAATATAGGTATTTTGATACGTTTTCGACATGAATGTTCACAAAGAATGAAAGCAAATTTATGATGGTTACGCAATATACGCATATGAACATTGGCATATTTAAGAACGGGTTTGCTCAGAGTTTTCCGTATTGAATATCAGTAGGAATCTTTATGAAGAGCAGCATTTTCAAAGCAAAACATACATATGTGATTGAAGTTAAAAGTATATAGATACGCACTTTTTTTTTTTTTAATAATAACTTTATTCATCCCAAGAAATAATACAATTATTTATATTAGGGATACAATACAAAATAAATAACATATATTTTCAAACAAGTGTATGAATTATTTTATCATATGGGATAAATCAATAAAATAGGTTGTATTTCTCTTATTATAATTTTGTATATTATTTTTTGCACAATAAAATGAATAAATTATTGTGAGATCCAATGTTTTTTCAAATGAGTCTTGAAAAGGCTATTAAAACGCATATTTTTCAAATGATCAGGAATTGAATTGTATGTCATTATACCTTGATAAAATATTGACTTCCGACCAAAGTTTGATTTTATCGGAATAGTACATAAATTTTTACACTGACGAGTATTATAGTCATGGATATAATCAATTTGTGTGAATGTGAGGTTAGAATGTTTAGCAGAATTTTCTATAGAGTGGATTAAACAGCAGATTTTGAAATTATATAAATTTCCGATATTGAGTAATTCCAGAAAGTATGTGATATGCCATAAACAATGGAATAATTAGTTAGGACATGTAAAACATACCTAAAGGCGTGTTTTTGGCTTGGGGTATATATCTGCAACACCTGCAACACTGGTGCTTTCTGCAGACAGTTCTTCAGCTCACAAAACCCGTCCTGTTGCCTTTCTCCCCAATCAAAATTCACATTACCTTTTGTCAAATCTGATATTGGTCTAGCGATTTCTGCATAATTTTTAACAAATCTCCTGAAGAAAACCTAACAGACCAAGGAATCTCATTATTTCGTGATTGTTTGTTGGAATTGAAAACTCGTCAATTGCCATGGGAATAATCCATCTGAGGTTAATTGAAATCCTAAACACATCACGCTTTTCTTTCCAAATTTACTTTTACTTAACTTGAGTTGAAGGTCAATTTTGCTCGTGAAAATTCAATAAGTACTTTCCTTCGACTTCGTCAGCATATCTGTCCAGTCTGTAGCACCAATGATAATATCATCCAAATATGTGTGTATGTATTTTCCAATGGTCATAATACTTATGATTGATATCAATTTCAAAAATTCAAATGGGATATTTACCATACCAAAGTTTTTAGCTTTTTGCCCTGCCATCAGGATAAATGAAAGAAGTTTTTTTTTTTCGTCATGATATCCTGAAATCAGATCCAATGTACAAAATATTTTTGAACCAGTTAAAATTTCTAAACACTCGGCAACTTGTGATATGGGAAAATTGTTAACTTGATTTTGTCTATCCAATTTTCTAAAATCAATCACACAACTCTTTTCATCAGAACTTTTTCGTACCAATAACACAGGACATGCAAATGAAGAATTTGTGTCTTTTACTATTCTACATTACGTTTATAATTTTACGGTTTTCGAAATTACATCTATTCGGTTTAAATCTGAATAGTTTATTGTTATATGGAATATTGACTATTATAAGATTGATACAACCGAGTTCGTGAATATTCAAAGCAAAATACTGTCTAAATTCATTGAGCATATTCAAGAGTTTTTCCTGATCGTTAATATCTACAGTATCATAAAATTTCAATATATTCATATTAATAGGTTATCTCTCGTTTGAATGTTCCTCATTTCCTATAGTCTTGATGTTACCTCTGATTTCTCCTATGCGATCATTCTCTCTCAACTCAACTTCAGCTTGTGTCACCATCGGCAGATGACCGACTCTCTCCTCAATACGAACCTGGAATAAGTTGGTTTCATTCTGCTCCAATTTATTGGCTTTTTGAACAAAAATCTACGTTTTCCCCATGCTTGATCTTAATTGCATATTTCGGAATATTTTGAAAACGAAAATGAATACTCGTTTTCAAAATGTGGACTGTCCTCAACACAACCATACACTTATCCCGGCAATTACGTGAAAATTATTCCGATTACTAGTGGTTGCGTATTATCTACTATAACTTGAATTTCTTCTTCTACTTCAGCTAAACCAATTTTTATTTTGACTGCCTGAGTACTGCTAACGATTATCTCCGAAACCATATAACTTCTGGTTCACTGAATGAGTCTCCGGATTGTTGTTGTCAATATATGCTCTTTTTATTGTGCTCACATCACTTTCTGAATCAGTGAAAGCTGTAACATACAAAATATTGTTCCAACAAATCTATCTTATCATTCTCATTTTCGATCCATAAACCAACGATTAGGTTTTGTCGGAATAAGGTTGCGGATATGGATCAGATGGTTACAACAGTTTTAGAGGGACGTTTTGGGCCCACTGTTTTGCAATAAAAACAGTGTCTCTTCTCCAACCTTTGCTGCTCTGGATCCACGGACACGGACACGGAAGTTGATCGGAACAACTTCTTGAAGGTATCTCTGATGAATTAATTTGCTCATGATTGACAGATTGTCCATCTGTATTCTGTATCAATAAATTATTTCCAAAGGTATAAAAAGGATGAATTCGAAATTGGCCAAACTTTTGATATGATTGACTTCAACCTGAATTATATTTACTATAAATTCTTTCGAGTCGTATGATTTCATGTAGATCCTAAAATTTGTCGATTTTTTCAGCAATAAGACCTGATATGGTGTCTTTATTAGCTAAATTATTCGAAATTTGTTTTTTAGATCCTTTATAATCATACCCAAGCAAATCATTACTTCATCATTAAAATCAGATTCTGACTTAGCCTGTACTCTCATCATAATTTTCTCTCAAAGTCCATCTTCGCTGATTCTCAAGTCAAATGTTCCAGTAAATATATTTTTGAAGTCGTCAAAAGTACTGATTTTCGCGGCCTTTTCAATATACCATTTCTTTGCTGTCTCAAATTTGAATTCTTTCTTGTGGCCATTTATGAAGCACCGTTTTCAACCATTACATTGCTTCTTTTGCTTCTCACCATCGAAGTTCTCGATCCTGTGCTGATATCGGGCATTACCTGAAACTATGTTTGAACCTGAGTTTGTGTTTGCTTCTCCAATAGCTTGAGGAATTTCTCCTCACCGGCAAGCCTTGATTGTTTCATATCTATATTTTTTTTATCAGATTCATTCGATCTGAACCTGTGACGGTATCTGCTTCAACGTACATAGTCACTTTTGTTGAAACGTCAATAGTATCAAATTTGAATTGTTCTTGCCAATTACGTTAACGAAAATTGTACCGTTTTAATATATTCCGTTTTCGTTCTGCTCAGCTTCTCTGGAACTGCCTCTCTTGACCACTCCTGATTTATATTGGAAAGATTCTGAACCGATATCTCTCAGGAAGGCTTTTTGAGGTTTCAAAAAATAGCTGCTGTACCAAGAAAACTATATCAGCTGCAAATACTTTCGAACTCAATATATATATATATATATATATATATATATATATATATATTGTTATGATAGGAAATGTTTATCAGATAATGAAACTGATATTTCACATGAATAGCAGATATTTATGTTATCGTGGTTTTATGCTATGTTTGTTTTGCAATTTTTCTATACATTTTGCTGTTCTGGAACCTTGTACCATTTTCTAGTCAACGCGCATGTCTCTGAAGTTCAGCACTGGAGTTTCTCTATTGTCATAAGTATGTTGCCAACAATACATTCAATTTGCACAACCTATAAAAACAATATAGGAATCAAAATTAATGAGAAACTTTGGATCTCAAGTAGACAAAATGGTATTCAAGTTGAAACATCCTGTATAGTAAAATCATATCAGAAGGAAACACAACACCGACATGTCAAAAACAATTTGATGAAAATAGTCAAATATTAAAATTTTGAGAACCGAAAATTGTCAAATATGAATTCTAACACACTTTGTACATATATTATAAGCTATAGAATTATAAATTGTAAATAGAATCCTAAGAATAATTTGGATTAAGGAAATTTTCGAAAATAAACAAAGAGTCCTCTTGGCAAGGAATAACAAGCATAAGAGAGATGAAAAATTATGTTATAAAACGAAAGCCGTACCAAATTTTGAAGAACAATAAATCAGAAAATACAAGGAAAGAACAAGCAAATCAATCATTGAACGTTATAAAAAAATTGGAATCAAGGAAATACCACTCACCTTCTACATACAACTAAAGTCCTGTCCGTGACGTTGCCATCAACAAAGGGCCTTCCACAGTGGAGCTGCACTTTCTCATATATGGATAACACTTCCAGGATTTACGAGAACACTCAAGAGAAAGAATAACAGGTATTTTCGAACCAGAACTAAACAAAGTAAGCGTATTCGTGTCAGACACTTCTTTTGGGTATTTGGATCACTTTTATCCATCCATGTGAACATTATTTGTCTTTTTCATGCTCATAAATTGATTATAACCTTCAAACGTATATTCACGATTTACTTTATTACACATAAGCAAGTTCTTGACTACTTTATTTCACTGTTTTGATTAAAATTAAGTTATATATCGCAGGTCAGGTCGTTTAGAGGATTTATTCAAATAAAAGAAACATTATTTGACCATTTTCTGCATTCATTATTTATCTATTTGATCACATAACCATGAATATTCACACAAAGCAGTACTTTCGACTTCAAGCAGAACATGTTGGCACTACTGAATCCTACTTTGAGAACGGAGAAACATTTTTTCCATAGGCGTATCGACTGAGCTTGGATAAGGTAAAATAATTCAGGTAAAAGAGTATTGAAAAAGGGTAAAAACAACATAGCCGGTTATTCATTACTGTTATGATAGGTATTTACTTTTTAAAATTATCAAACAAAAAGAAATCAATTAAACAAATTCATCATAACAAATATTTTATTATGATTTATTAAATAATAAAACTAAATAACTAGCAATAACAATCATTATAATAATTAGTATATATGAATCGAAAGGTTCAAGAAACATTTTCAATATATATAGGAAGAGGAGAGGTAGTCTTTGCTGACCAGTTAGGAAAAAGTCTGAGAAATTCTTTGGGACAGCAGCAAACGCAAATGTACTCTTATAACATTAAATTTCCAATATTTCGACAATGAATATTGTCATTATCACGGAGCTACAAAGGTGAAAATACTATAGTATGTTGATAAATATAAAAATAACCTCACTTACAATGTTAGTGAGAATGGTCGTTTTTCGGTGAAATACAAAAAGATGTAAAAGACAGCATTAAAACATGTAAAACATGGAGCAACAATTAGATTTATATGGAATAATATTTGTAACAAAAATATTACTGGTAAATTCACTGAAAGCCGATAACAATTGTGGTGAACATTCTTTGGTTATGAATGTGAAAAGTGTGGGAAAATCAAAACATAGAGGTTGGAATTTAACATAACCATGTCAACGTCAAAATTGTACAATTTTTAAGAAGAAGAAGAGACATTTGGTCTAAGCTGTCCAAATGAAAGTGGCAACATCAATTGCAATTACTACTGAAGATGGGATTTTCTAATGGTAAAATTGGATAAATAAATTTTATTATGTTATTATTTGTAAAATATTTCATGTTGGTTTGTATTAAATAGAAAAGGAAGATGAATTATTATTGAGAGCATTCGGGTTCTTGTCTAAGAATAATAAATAAGAATAGATCTCACTTAGATGATTGAGATCTGTTTTTTTGTTTAAACAATTGTTGGATTGAGAAATGAATGCCATTTCCAAAAAAATTCGTTTCGAAGCATTCTTTTCTTTTACTAAAATTTTTGTGGAATTATAATCCATATTGTGATCTTCTTTATTCACATGTTCACTGAGAGCACATCTTTCAGGGTGAAGTCTACAATCACTTTTGTGGGCACTTATACGGTCTTTTAGTAACCTAGCTGTTTGACCTATATATTCATGGTTACAACTTGCACAAGAAATGCAATAAACTAGTTTTGTTTGTGAGAATAACGGAGTTTTATCCTTGACCACAGAAAATAAAAAATTTATGGTTAAAACCGTTCTTTGGGCTATTTATTTATCGCCAAAATTGTTGAAAATTCGTGAGAGCTTAGGTGTGATTTCTGCAATGAAAGGTAAAGAAGTAAAAAAAATGTTGCTTTGAGTTTCATTATTGTCATTATTATTATTCAAATTCTCAGGTATAATGTCATTTGAAGAATGGATTATAGACGGTGTGCTAAATAAAATCTTATTCAATAAGGATGAAGGATATTAATTTTGTTTGAATAACTTGTGGAGAATTTTCAAATTTCTGTTGTGAAATGAAGAGTCAGAAATTCGTAGAACACGTTGTTTTATCTGCTTGACCAAGTTTATTTTTAATGATTGTTTGTGGTAAGACCAGTAGTTTATATATCTTCCAGAACTGATCGGTTTTCTATACCAGTCAACTAGTAAGATGTTATTGGTAGTACGGATGAGCTTAGTGTCCAGGAAAGGAACGCTACCTTCATCATCTTCATTTTCGATGGTAAATTGTAAAAAATTGTTGAAAATATCTACAACTTCTGTAATCACTGATCGAGGAAGTGCTAGTATTATGTCATCAACATATTTTTTGATGAAGAAAACTTTGTAAGGAAGGACATTCAAGACTATATCTATTGTATTTCACCGAAAAACGACCATTCTCACTAACATTGTGAGTAAGGTTATGTTTATATTTATCAACATACTATAGTATTTTCACCTTTGTAGCTCCCTGATGATGACAATATTCATTGTCGAAATATTGGAAATATAATGTTATAAGAGTACATTTGCGTTTGCTGCTGTCCCAAAAAATGTCTTAGACTATATATATATATATATATTGTTATGTAATGATGAATTAAAAAAAATTTATTAATTTAATTTTGCCCTGTTTTGGGAATAAATTGATATATAAATTGATGGAGATAATTATTTTCGCTCTGTATAATATTGCAATGATGTAATAATAATTGCTAGCTAACGTCACTGTTTTCTCGTCACGTTGCTGCCAATTGTTATCACTTTCCTTACCACAGCTAAGCACAGTTGATACGCCTATTGTCTCAGATAGCCGGTTCAGGCAATTTAGCCACTATCCACTGCTTGATGTCAATTTCTATTCAGTGTTTATAAATACGATTGCTGATAATTGTGGAAAATAAGCAACAAAGTATCAAAAAGCAATTATTTCCTTCAATGAAAGGAAAACTTAAATTTACCTGGCCTACGATCGATAACTTATTCTAATGTCAATCTACAAATTTTCATGGATAATCATGAGAAACAGGTCATGGATAAATAGACACAACCTCAATTTTACCTTGAAAGTGAAATTTTCTTTAATAGTTCAAATTGAAATGAAATAAAGTTCTTCTGATGGGATATGAGTTATAAGTGAAATTGTTCAGTTCGTGATGTGCACTTAGAAAAGTTAATACCTGTCGCTGGAACTGTCGCTGTTCAATATACACCAGGATTTGGATTTCCTCTCAATCCAATGCTCTCAGGAACTACAATACCAAAAAGAAGGAACCATACAAATTCAGAAATCAGCTTTGAATACTTGTATATGGTGTACAAATAAGGTAATGTTAGTTTTCTGCTTATTATGTATAAAATTAATGAATTTTTCTTTCTCTCCCAACAAAACGTGGCATTCCTTTTGAATGTATTTTCGATCTCCTCATGGCTTTGTTTTCCGTCTCCAGGATACCCTTTTTCCTCCTTCCTTTCGATTTGAATTTTTGAATTCGCGCACCATACTGTCACATTTTCACTGTTTGGGGTTATTTGTCAAAACTCATAAATACAACTATTTTTACTTTCTTATAAACTATATACAATTTCAGTGATAATTGTCTCTGACACTTTCTTGTTCTTATTTTCTCACAATTTCAAATCCTATATTTGACCATACTGTTCCCTGATTGGCTATTGTCATCAAGATGTTTGCTGTTTTCCCATTGGCTACTTTAAGTTAGATACAATTTCATATACTGTATGTTTCAAGCTTATAATTTTGTGGATCACATTTTATTCAGGATGATTTTGTAAATCTAGACTTTTTGTTGTCTTTTTGCACAATTATGGGTTGTAATCATTATGACAGTGTTTCATCTATTCATATTATACGGAGGCTTAATTAAGGAAATAGAATTTCAAAATATGTAAAAACAATCTCTTGAAACTAATAGCTATTAAGTAATTATTCTTCATGTGGGTTTTTTCCTTTTAATATATATAACTGGTTTTTCATAACATAACAATATATATATATATATATAAATATATATATATATATATATATATATATTGTTATGTTATGAAAAACCAGTTATATATTTAAAAAAAAACCCACAGAAATAATTATTATTTAATAGTTATTAGTTTCAAGAGATTGTTTTTACATAATTTTAGAAGTTCTATTTCCTTTATAAGCCTCTGTATGATATGAATAGATAAAAATGTCCAAATACTATAACACAATCAATTTCATACACTGTTATAATGATTCAACCCATAATTCTTCAAAAAACAACAAAAAGTCTGGATTTACAAAATTTTCCTGAATAAAATGTGATCTACAAATTTATAAATTTGAAACATACAGTATATGAAATTGTAGCTAACTAAAAGTAGCCAATGGTAGAACAGAAAACTTCTTGATGACAATAGCCAATCAGGGAACAGTATGGTCATATGTAGAATTTGAAATTGTGAGGGAATAAGAACGAGAGAGTGTCAGAGGCAATTATTATTGAAATTTGTACATAGTTAATAAGAATGGAAAAATAGTTTTATGTATAAGTTATGACATATAACCACAAACAGTGAAAAAGTGACAATATAGTGCGCGAATTCAAAAATTCGAATCGGAGGGAAGGAACAAAATTGGTATCCAGGTGACAACAAACAAAGCCACAGGGAGATCGAAAATAAATTTAAAAAGAATGTCACGATATATTTTTGGGAGAGAGGAAAATGGAATAATACCCACATTATAAGCGGAAAACCAAGATTACCTCATTTGTACACCGTATACAAGTATCCAAGGCTGATTGCTGAATTTGTATGGTTCCTTCTATTTGGTATTGGAGTTCCTGATAGCATTGGAGTGAAAGGGAATCCAAATCCTGGCGTGTATTGAACAGCGACAGTTCCAGATAGGTATAAACCTTCCATAGTGCACATTCCTGAACTGAACAATTTCACTAATAACGCATATTCCATCGGAAGAACTTTATTTCAATTGATTTCGAACTATTGAAGAAATTTTACTTTCAAGGTAAAAGTGAGGTTGTGTATATTTTACCAATGAACTCTTCTCATGATTATCCATGAATATTTGTAGATTCACATTGGAGTAAGTTATCTTACGTAGGCCAGGTAAAATTAAGTTTTCCTGAATAAAGGAAATAATTGCTTTTTGATACTTTGTCGTTTGTTCTCTACATGATCAACAATCATACTTATGACCATCGAATAAATAGAAATTTGACATATCAAGCAGTGGCTACTGGCTCAATTGCCTGAACCGGCTATCTGAGACAAGAGGCGTACCAACTGTTGCTTAGCTGTGGTAAGGAAACGTGACGAGAGAACAGTGACGTAGCTAGCAATTATTATTACATCACAAAACATATTATACAGGGTGAACATATTTATCTATCACATATTATTATATATATATATATATATATATATATATATATATTACAATTATCCTGAAGTAACTCAAATTTACCAACACATTTTATATTTACAATTACTTATCATATAACTATATATAATATATATATATATATATATATATATATATATATATATATATAGTGGAAGATAGTCGTTGCTGACTAGTTAGGTGTAACAAATTGATTATTGGGGTATGCAGCAAAAGAAATAGTGTACTCTTTAAAGTTTGTCCAAGCTTTCGGAATGTTTTATTTCCACCTTCAGGGATACTACAATGAAGAATTGAACAAATTAGTGTCATTTGGACCTCAAGGTACTAATAACTTACATCTTTGTTGAGATTAGTTTCTATGTTGTTTATGAATGTTCTTCATGTTAAGTTCGGTGAAATATAAGTTCTGAATTTGAAGTTGGCAACACATGTTTTAAATCGTCAACTAATTATACACATTAAAATTCATTGAAACGTTACTAATTAAAATATTAAAAAATATAAAGTCTGAAACCTGTGTCTTGAAAAAGTACAATAGGTTATAAATTGTGGAAAAATAATTTATTCACTTGTCATATGCTTTGACAGTCACTGGTACGAACTGAGGGTAGTACCAACTGATATGAAATGGTTTGCCATTATTGGCCAAAGTATTTTAGTAATTTTCTTGTTAGTACCAACTGAAGGTTGGGCCAACTTGAAGATATATTGATAACTGTTAATGAGTTCAGATTGATTTGAGGAAAATTCTGTATTTTCCATTGCTAATAAGAAGGAATAGATTTCACTCAGGTGGTTGACATCAGTTTTTTTGTTCATATGATTTTTTTCCTGTGATATGAAAGCCATTTCCAGAAAAGTTCTCTTGGTGCCGTTCATTAGTTAATATTTGTACTTCATCATAGTTCATATGATGGTCGAATTTGTTCAAGTGATCTGCTAGAGCACATATTTCTGGATGGTGCCTGCAATCACTTTTGTGGGATATTAATCTCTGTTTTAATAATTTTGCAGTCTGACCAATATACACTTTGTCTTTCACTTTGGAATAAATAGACTTAATTGTAAGGACTGTTTCGTTCGCTATTTTGATATTATGTATGGTTTTGAAAAGTCTAGCAAGTTTGGGTGAATATCTCTTAGGTACGGTAAAGAGGTAAAAATACTGGGGACAATATTGATAGTAGTCACTGTGTTATTATTCGATATATTAAGATTTATATGCCTATGTTGTGGCTCAGTAATAGGTGATGTGTTGAACAATATACTTTTTATTAAACTTGGAGGATAAGAATTGTCTAAAAAGAGATTTAAGAGGATTTTAAGATTTTTATTATGGAAACTTACATCTGAAATTCTCAGCACCCTGTTCTTCATCTGCTTACCAGATTTACTTTTACCGAATGTTTGTGATAGGAGAGATAATTTAAATATCTTCCAGAACTGAAATCTTTCCGATACCAATCTATCAGTATTTTGTTCTCATTGGAACGTACGAATCTGGTGTCCAGAAATGGTACGGATTGTCCGACGTTTTCGGTTTCTATAGTAAACTGGATATGTGGGTCATAGTTATTGAAGGTAAAGAGAATCTCATCTGTACTATCCTTTGGCATTGCCAAAATAATGTCATCGACATATTTTTTTATGAAAAAAGGTTGAAAGATAAAACTGGAAGTACAGTGTCCAACAGGTCATCCATTACGTAGGCCGCAAGGATAGGTGAAATTGAAGCTCCCATTGGAGTACCAAAGGTTTGTCTATATATTTTATCATTGAAAGAAAAATATGTTTCATCAAAAAGAAAAGTTAGCAGTTCCATAAATGTTCCTTCGTTAATGTCGCGATGATTACTAATACTATCCCAATTTTTATGTACTGCTCTCTGGCAACTTTCAAGATAGACATTACTGAACAGGGATACCACATCCAGACTGGCTAGTACATGGTTATCTGGTATTATTACATTGTTGAATTGATTAGTTACTTCGAAGGAATCTTTCAGATAGTACACATTGTCAGAATTGTATGCTTTCGTGAGAATATCAGTTAAAAAAGAGGCAATAGGTTCTGTAGGAGAACCAATTGATGATACTATCGGTCTGACTGCTAAGGTTGATTTATGTACTTTAGGAAGAGAGTAAAATTTTGGAGAAATTCCACGATAGTTGGTGAGCTTTTTTTTGGTCACAATGTTGATTTGGTTCGTGCTATGGAGAAAATCAATAAGTTTATTACTTTTAGTTTGAATGGATGTAGTTGGATCTTTTCTCATTTCTATATATGAGTTGTTATTTAACAATATGTCATTTGATAACTCCAAATATTGTTGTTTCTCCATGACTACCGTGACATTGACTTTATCTGACTGTGTGAGAATCAGGTTGGGATTACCTATCAGAAAGTTTTTTGATTTTTTTAAAAGTTCATGGAAAATTGATGTGGTGTGATTTGACTAAGATGTCTAGAAACCCTGGTGTATGCACTCATATCTGAAAATGTGTGGGATCAAACGTGCGACAATATGGCCTGCTTGATTTCTTATGAGGCGACCTGATTCGAATGATTGTTGAGTAGATGTCAACACCAAAGAGCAACTCTCCAAAGAAATTTATTCGGATAATGTTCAGTCCGCTACGAAATCGTCAAAGATGTGGAAGAACTAGATTCTGCAATTCAGCCATTGTCTTCAATCATTTGGGCAGACAGCGACCAGCGACAAACAGTTTAGTTTTCTTTACTTTATTACTACATCCACCTTTCGAATCGAAGCTTCGGCTTTTCGCTCCTCGGTGTCGCCGCCGTTACAACGAATCAGTATTTTCCCAAGATTTTAGGTTATGTTTATCTTTGATTACGACGAAAATGGCATAAAAAGACACTGTCGGCCTAGAATTTGATTCTTGTTTGCTCTTGGCGTTTGGCTTATTCAATTGTGGCGTTAGAAAATCGAGAATTCCGTTTTCATTTCGAATTATACATTTATTCAAAATGAAGTGCTTGGTTCCATCTTGCGAAACTGAAATGACCTTTTATGTAAGTAAAATATAGTATATAATACCATTGTCTCTTTATATCAGTATAGAACTTTTGTCTATGCTCCAGACAATGATAGAACAATACAATTTAAATGATATTTGATTTCTGAAACACTTCAATTTTATTTTTTCAGGCTCACTCTTCCGAGGCACGATGAGAGGAAGAAATCAAAGATCAATTGAGTGACAAAAATTGTGTCTGCAGTGTGCACTTATTTAGGCAGGATGATATATATTGTGGTAAAGAATTAAATCAGATTATTGAGACCTGAAGCTATCCCCAAACTGTTTACGAAAACCCTATTTACCGTAAATCCAAACAATTCAGAGGAGTTTCAGGTTAGTTCATTAAGAGGAAAATGAAAAGCGAGTAGAGAACATACATATATAAACATTTTGAGTAGGTTATTTATTCATTTTTGAGAAAAATTATTCATCTTATGGAAATAAATTACTTATAGTTGGCTAGCACACCTAGTTATTTGTATTGATTACATTTTTTAAAACCCATGTATTCATTTCAGGAGTTCGGAGATTTTGTTATCCACATCAGCAAACAGCAGGAATAAAAACATTGGGTCAATTGAAAATCAGAATGAAAGGAATATCAGTTTGGTTCAATTTCACTAAGATGAAGGAAACCTGCTTTCAGAAAAATCTTACCAAAACAAGGAAAATGTTGTCAATAGGTACTTTTGTAATATGACCAAAGGATGGAATTTCTTCTTCAGAAGAGGTAATATATTAATTGAAGTGTTGTGTTGGAATTTCATTACAAAAAACATTTAATCTCTTCACCTTTCGAATATAAACTTGTTTTTCAAAAATATTCCCATTTATGTTACACTCTGGAATTCAAAATATCTTGCAATACATTTGATGTTCTTTATTTTGTGACTATATATATCAAATAGTTATTTATGCAACAAGTGCAAAAAGTAAGTGTTTATTGCACTCGACGTGAAGTTGTCCGATGAGGCCGTCAGGTCGAGTTGGACAACACGTCGAGTGCAATAAACGCTTTTTGCATGAGTTGCATACAATATTTTTTCTACGTTCATGCAAAAATAAAAAAAATGTTTTATTTAGGTGGCACTAAGTGTGGGAAAATAAAAAGCGTAATTAATTAGCAAAATATTTATTAATTAATTAGCACTATCGATTTGCATTGAGAAAGTTAGGAACGAATACCTATGTTAGGAACAATTTAACTCATTTTTGATAAATTATATTTTCTAGAAATTCCATAATCCAATATACAATAAATATGATGAAATATGCAATTGTTTAAAATGTAATACAATATCACGGAAAATGGACTAAAAATGGCGTCGATTTGAACGATTATGTTTGTCATGATCACCAAACGCTGTAGTAGAATGACAGATGGGTGCAATAAACATTTTATTGAACTAATGCAATAAAGAAATAGTTTTTTCACCATATATTGTTCAATAAAGTTTTGGTTTTTGCATGAACGTAGAAAAATAATAATTCCCATGAAAAAAATGTAGAAAAAATCGAATTCCAGTTTCATATATTTTATTTGGGATAACCATGTTCTCATTGGATTCTTATTTCTAGCTGATATACACCTTTTTCATGACAGGGTGGCCTGATATATTATACTCAGCATAATATAATTTACCCCACACAAATAATATTCAAACTCATAATATTTAAAATTGATATGAAATGTCAAAAATTAGTATTCAAATAAGTGATTCATGAATAATTTTTCATTTAATATTGATTTATATTTGTTGAAGGTAAGAATGAAGAACAACTTTTCAATCATTCCCATCGAAACTTTACTAGGTACATTTGTGTTTTATATTTCCCTTGACACAGTGTGGAAATTAATTATTCTTGAAATTTTCAGGAGGCAAATTCCGCATATGAAATAAAATTCAGCATATCTAGGGAAAATTCAGTATTTCTGTGTCCTGTCCATTTGTGGATGAAGAAAAGCCAATACGTCCTTGACAACACAGGATCATTTGAGGTATATATTGTCATACACATTTATATTACCTCGCTTTTGTGTCTGTTTAGTACAAATCTTGCAATCGATTTTAAACTAACTTCCTGATGAGTTTTAAAACTTCAGACATAGCTCAGAACTAGTTGACAATGCAATATTAAGTCGCTTTCATGTCTGTATGTCTGTTTGTTTGTCTGTAGAACGTTTACGGAACAAAAAGTGAGGTTAGGATTACACAATATCTAAATAGCACCAACAGAATGCTCGATGAGTCAATGAGCACTGAATTTAACTGCCTTCCAAGTAGTCACTCAATGTAACAACTAAATGAATTACAAATAAATTAATAAATAACCCACTAAACATCGTTAGAATACAGAAAATAGTATGACACATACATTTCCCTGAAATTGAAAACAAGCAACTTGAAGGGTTCATTTTATGTATTTTACCATGTTTATATTAACTCGCTTTCGTTGTCTGTTCCTTTCGGTACATATCTTGTAATAATAATAGCAATCCATTTTAAATTAACTTCCCGATGAGATACTTGATCTTCAAACATAGCTCAAAACTGGATGACAATGCAATATCAACTCGCTTACATGTCTGTCTGTTTGTCTGTAATAATAATAATAATAGTAAAGAGCAATCGATTTTAAACCAAATGAAAAAAACCTGAAATTTGCCATATGTCTCTGTCATCATCTCATTAAGATGTCTTTTTAGTCCGTTTTATAAACGTGTTATATTAAAAAAATATATCTAAATTTCTGGTTGACGTTCAATAATTATTGGAATTGTTTTTTTTTATATTTAGTGGTTGATCGATCTTCACCTTACTTGATACACATATTGCATATGCCAAATATCTTTGCATCACATCAAAATAATGATTCACCTAGATATATAATCATTTACAGCTTCTACTATAAAAATCTCTTCTCTGAACATTTTGTCCCATTGAATATGTAATAAAAAGTATATATTTATTAAATTCTTTATGGAAAACCACTTTAGATTGGAATGTATGTAATTTTTTTCCTAAAATAAGATTTTCTAAAGTTTTTACTCTGAATGAGTTTTTGGTGTTCTTCTCTGACAGGTAAAACCTTAAATTTCAATTGAAATGAAATTTGGGGTATTTTTTGTTGTCTGAATGGAAGTTATTAATTTTTTTTGTACATTGTTGGAGTTTTTCTAAAAAAAAATATTTCAGAATCAAATATATATATATATATATATATATATATATTTTATAATTTCTTGACCACATAATTTCTTGACCACATGTTTATTTTCTTTGTTTTCTCGAAATAAGGGCCTTAGTCAGTATATGTATTTTTAATTTGATACAACATTTCAACAAACATTGTTTATGTCATCTTCAGGTAAATTCTTAAAAATAATGTAAAACATCTAAAGTTAAAAACAATACGTTACATAACATTAAACAAATATGATTAAAATTCAAAGAGACGTTCAAAACTTACAATATAATTTAACAGTTATTCTTTCAATATTTGTGTAAACTATAGTTGAAAAGGGAAACATTCTCAATTGAATATTGAAAAGGAAGAATCTTCTGTAAGTGAAAATCCACGATAAAATTAAGTTATTTTTTGTGAATGTCTAATATAAACTATTGTAAAGACGCTGGACATTGAACTCCATCTGATAGATATTCTGAAAGGACCCTAACTCAATGAGTTCTTAATTAAGACTGGAATAGAAAATCAAATAACTATCTGAATAAAAATGCAAATTTTCAATTTTAGATTTTTTTCATTGAGTTAGGGTCTTTTCAGAATATATATCAGATGAAGTTCAATGTCCAGCGTGGCTTTAGCCGGGGAAGTAGTTGTTTTCTGTTGGACATTAAAAAAAAATATTCATTTTTATCGTGGATTTTTCAATTCATAGAAAAAATCTTTCTATTCAATTGAGAGTGTTTCCCTTTTCAACATGAATACCCCACAAGAGGTTATCTTGAACGATGGAAGATAGTGACTAAAGTTTATCTTTCCACATCTGATTTCATGAACATCCTGTTCATAGTTTCAAACAAATCAATTCGTGTTCATATTTCACAATTGGAATGAACATTGTTGAATATCTGTGATTGCTAGTATCGAGTTTGTTTTTATCTGTTATCGTTTTTTAAATACATTGGAGTGTTTGACATATTTAGTTGTAGTATGTGGGCTCTATTGTTATAATTTATGCAAGACTTTTTCGTGTCAAAATGTAAAGATCAGTTTATTCTCATTACTATTTTTTTCTTTTGTCGAAATTTCAACCTTGTCAAAATCGAATTTACGTTGATTTTCCTTTTCATGTTTAGACAATGCTGTGATGTCTGATTTTAATCGTATTTGTTTGATGTTATGTAACGTATTCTGTTTTTAACTCTACATGTTTTACATTATTTTTAAGAATTTGGGTAGTACGATCATTCTTGCAAACTTATTTTATTTTTCTTTACAGATCAAGCAAATTGAACCTTGCAGATACAGTTTATTCAGATGAGGAAAGAAGATAAAATGGCTGATGATTTGAAATTGCAATGGGAATTCAATTTAATAGAAAATGTCGAAAACAAATGGAAAACTTGATATTATGTTATATAAAGATATAGATATTATGTTATATGAAGATATACCAATGGATGATTAATGAACCTGGCTAAACATTTTTGAGGGTGGGTTATGATTTTTTTCGATGCACAAATATAAACTACTCCTTCGATGGCCTGCAAATCAATCATCTCTTGGTATATCATTATATAGCCTTTCAGTAACACGTATACCAAATATTGACTTGGCAAAAAAAAATTATGGTGGGTTTAGATTTTTTCGAAATAGAAGTATAAACTACCCCTTCGAGGACCTGCAAATCAATCATCTCTTGGTATATCATTATATAGCCTTCCAGTAACACATATACCAAAACTGAACTTGGCTAAACATTTTTCATGGTGGGTCTACATTTTTTTTCCAAAAACAAGTATGAACTACCGCTTTGGCGGCCTGCAAATCAGTCATCTCTTGGTATATTATTATATAGCCTTCCAGTAATACATTATCAAAAATAAACTTAGCTAAACATTTTTGAAGGTGGCTTTTGTTTTTTTTTTAAACGACAAGTATAAACTACCTATCTCTTTGCCGGCCTGCAAATCAATCATGTCTTGGTAAATCATTCATATAGCATTGATTGAATGTGGTTTTTTGTGGAGGAACGACGTTTCTTGACATGTTTTTTGGGTAACCTTCCACAGTCTGAAAATGAAAATATAATCAGGAAAATCTATACAAGTGTAGAAAGGGCAAACTAATTAGTTCACCCCGATAAGTTACTGCGTTCACCAAATTATATTTCCAATAGAAAAAATGATTCGATTTGTCAGTAACTTTTCATTCCCTTAATATGCCTATAAAAATAGTAAAAATTCAAAAGATACTTCTTTATATATTTTATTGACTTGGATAATTCCCGTAAATCTTTAATTTTTATTTTTTTGCAGTCTTTCTCGCTTTTTCAACTGATTTTCCTGATTATATTTTCATTTTCAGACTGTGGAAGGTTACCCAAAAAACATGTCAAGAAACATTATATATAGCCTTTCAGTAGTACATATTCCAAATATTCACTTGGTTAAACATATTTGAGGGTGCATTTTGAATTTTAATCTAAAAACATATCAAATATATCTTAGTATATCATTCTTAAGTTTTTCATTTATGTTGTGTTCGACCATTTTCTGTTAAATTGAATTCCCATTGCAATTCCAAGTCTTCAGCCATTCGATTTGGTTGAAAATTCGAAGGAATTTTGAATCACCCTGATGTCACTGATCATTTGGCCGCCAGATAAACTAACTTCACACTGATCTGCTAAATAGGGATTTTTGAATTAATGCAAAGTTGAATATAATCTAAATTTGTAATTCAGAATTTTGAATTACAATGAAACGAGAAGCACAATTCCTCAATTACTTCCTATTAACTTTGAGATATCACTAAAGAATGATAGAAGTTCCTTTTTTTTTAAATAATCATTTTCATTTCAAATATATATTATCCATAGGGATTAATCATGTTTTGGATACAATCCGCCAAAGGAAACTGTCGTTTTGTCCAATTAAATATTCAATGTCAAATTTCAGCAAAAAGTAATTAATATTGAAATACATTTTTAAAAGGTTTTCTGAAAAACTCCAAAAATTATCTATAATAAATAATCATAAAATATGATATTAAAATGCATTGGAAATGAAATGGAAGCCCCTCCTGTTGAATTGCTAGAGGTTCGGGCTCTCTACAGATTTTCCCAACATTTTAAATATGATCTTGGGTAAAAGTAATTCAAAATAAATTTAAATAACATGCATTACCCTTTCATCATTACTATTGAATTCTGATACAAATCACATTGAAATATTCATTTTAGTTGTATTATATATGTAATAGATTAAGATTATTTATGTTTCTTGGGTTCAGTAAAAATTTATTATTATTTTACATCTCATTATATTGATTTTTCCCAAAAATATATGTCCAAAGGTTGGGCATTTTTTCCAGACGTAGCTCATTTTTCGAATAAAAAGCTTTGCCACATCTCTGTCTCTCTCTAGCATAGCCTGCAAAGCTTCTGAGCAAAATCATTCATTCTGACTGAATAACAACCCATCAACATTTTGAAAAGGTCTTTGTGGAATTCTTCACATGACATGAAGTATTGCCTTGAGTGTTCAGGAATTTGGATTGGTTTGCTCATGCCAGCCTTTTCTGAAACTGGTTCTGGAATCCAATGGTTGTCTTGGAGTGGCTCCGAACTGGAAATATTAATAATAAAACACTATTTAGATAGGTTCAATAAAATATGAGTGTGTTGTTTGGGAATAAAGAGAAAACATGGTTTGAAAAAATCGTCAAAAAATATTTTTGGTGAAAAATATGTTGTCTATACCTATATTCAATATGTGTCATTATCATTTTTAGTTTGGGAATTAAATTGAATGCCCAAAAATCAATTGATTACAAAGGCGGTGCCATGAAAATAATTTTTTAAGATGAAAAAAGAAACCAAACATTCTCCAAACCCTTGTGTTCAGAGGAAACCAATTGTTTATTTATTTTTTTCGTTAAGACTTCGCTTCCCTCTTTCATATATTTTTTTCACTTTTATCCTTGTATCATGTTGCTTGCTAGATTTTCCAACTTACGAACGGTCACTTAAATTCAACTCTCTCAAACTACTAAGGAATATAATTTAAAATTTCTGAGAAAGTACTATGAATGCTAATTTATTATTTTCCACTTGGAAATCATGGTGACACGCAGTCGTGAATAGTCATAAAGTAAATTTTCCTCCTACAATCAATGAATCTTGTTTATTTAGTATATCTCTTGAAAGAGTATTGTGAAATTTTGATAATTAATTGAGGAATTTATAAGCATTATTACATGAAATGTTGATCTATTCAGCAATTGCAAATGATAATATTTTTTGGTTTAATAGATTGAACTGTGAGAATTTTTCTTTTGAACTTCAATGAGTGCATATATTTCCCAACAACGGATAACTCAACTGTTCATTTTGAATACCAATTTCGTTTTCAGACTCTAATAGAATATAATCAATATGGGTTACTTTTTTGGGGCTAATATTTCGATCATTTTTCACACGGTATTTTCGTACCTTTGAGTTATGTTTGTATTCATAACCTCCATAAGTTGGAAGACACATCGTATTGGTGTCCAGAATCCTATGACTTTGAACGTTAAATTTGAGTTAAAAAAATACCTTTATTGACATAGGAAAGGTCATCATATCTCCTGAAGTAATTGGGAGCACAAAGTTTGTGCTCAGTGAGTAGGTAACCCAAAATTGTGAAAATCGTTGGAGACTATAAATTTACCCAAAAATCAAACTATATATCACAACCGAAACTTTTAGGACCAGGCTTCGATTTGAACTCCAGAACAGTACTTCGGAAATGGAATATATTATGCATTATGCGTCAACACATTCTAAGCTCTGTCGTTAATTCATTTGAAGTGCAAACAAAATCCTTAGAATTTATGCTAGTTTATAGTTCCAGAACTAAGCGAACTATAACAGGATTCACATAAATAATGAGCGCGTTTATGGAACCCTAGTAAAGAATCTAAGAACATGTTGAAGTTGCTCCAACTTCTAACTAAGAACTTTGGTTCTTAGTTAAAAGTTGGGCAACTTTCTAGTCATGGTTCTTGTACTAGGGGTTCCATAAACGCGCTCATTGATTTGCTAGTGTTGAATCCTTAGTTATTAGTTCGCTTAGTTCTTGGGAACGTTGCATAAACCAAGGGTTTGAAATTATCGGAAAAAAAGTCCCACTTATTGATTCCATAAACTTTTAAAATGTGTTATATTAGCAATTTCACTCACCTGCATTGGTTCGGCAAAAAATCGACATCCTGTGACTGACCACACAACATACAAACACGATCCATTTCAATGAATACAAAACATTGGTAATTATAACAGTTTTGCAGAAATAATTCACAAATCATAACCTCAATCGGATTGAAAAGCATTCAAATTTTCCAATTGGTTGGAAGTTTCATAAGTTATATGTCCGTATTCCGCATCAGTGTGCAGGTTGCCTAAGGTTGGCGAATGCATTTTGTAATGGCCAAACAGATCCAATTCGTTGAACTATGTCAATTTGTCACCATCTATTGTGGAAAATTTGAAGTAGGACGCGGGAATCTCTACTAAAAAGTCTAAACAAAATTGAATCAGTACATACACCAGGCTTTCTAGGCATCTTAGATTTGACTTTTGAACCTGATTTGTAATAATGTTTGTAGCTCGTGCTATAGTGATATATCTCCGGCTAGAGTTAGTAATAAAAGAAGTGATATGGTCTACATCTGATAAAATATTTTTTATGGAAATGTCCTTGCATATCTGTGGTTCAATACTGAATTTTGGACCTAAAGATAGAAATTTTGAAACTTCTTCTAGAATTTGTGTGATCGAAATATTTTTTATCCACTTGGGATTTGATTTCATGACTGTTTGTGTTTGGCAATCTTTCAAGTTTTTTATTTTGTTGATATTTTTTATTTTTACTTGGTGAAAAAGCTTATCGTATGTAATTTGTTGTTTACTATAAAAAACCTGAAAAGTTGTCTCATTTGTGAGTGGAATTATTGACTTTTTTAGTGTCAATAAAGAATTTTCCAAATTTTTGATTACAGAGTGGTTGGTGCAAATCTCAATATTGATTAGTTTTACCCCTAACCTGTATTTATGTTCCTTAATATTATCAAGTGCAGCTTGTCTCAGTAATAATTCTTCTATCGGTCTGATGGACGCTGTGATGTGGGAGGGAAATGTTCTTGATTTTCTGCATTGAAGTAAAAAACACCTTCTATTGTATTCTTCCGCCTGTTTCATTTTAGTTTTTGACCAGGACTTCAAATTCGTCACTGCTGATTCACCGAACGTATTTCCGATGTTCTGGTAGAACCCCATGTCTGTGGATTTTAGTGAAAGATAGTCGTTGTTGACTAGTTAGGTGTAACAAATTGATTTTTGGGGTATGCAGCAGAAAAAAACGTGTACTCTTTAAAGTTTGTCCAAGCTGTCGGAATGTTTTATTTCCATCTTCAGTGATACTACAATGAAGAATTGAACAAATTAGTGTGTCATTTGGACCTTAAGGTACTAATAACTTACATCTTTGTTGAGATTAGTTTCTATGTTGTTTATGAATGTTCTTCATGTAAAGTACGGTGAAATATGAGTTCTGAATTTGAAGTTGGCAACACATGTTTTAAATCGTCAATTAATTATACAATTTAAAATTCATTGAAACGTTACTAATTAAAATACTAAAAAATATAAAGTCTCAAACCTGTGTCTTGAAAAAGTACAATAGGTTATAAATTGTGGGAAAATAATTATTCACTTGTCATATGCTTTGACAGTCACTGGTACCAACTGAGGGTAGTACCAACTGATATGAAATGGTTTGCCATTATTGGCCAAAGTATTTCAGTAATTTTCTTGTTTGTACCAACTGAAGGTTGGGCCAACTTGAAGATATATTAATAACTGTTAATGAGTTCAGATTGATTTGAGGAAAATTCTATATTTTCCATTGCTAATGAGAAGGAATAAATTCCACTCAGGTGGTTGATATCAGTTTTTTTGTACATATGATTTTTTTCCTGTGATATGAAAGCCATTTCCAGAAAAGTTCTCTTGGCAGTGTGCCGTTCATTAGTTAATATTTTTACTTCATCATAGTTCATATGATGGTCGAATATGTTCACGTGATTTGCTAGAGCACATCTTTCTGGATGGTGCCTGCAATCACTTTTGTGGGATATTAATCTCTGTTTTAATAATCTTGCAGTCTGACCAATATACACTTTGTCACAACCATGGCAAGGTATACTATATATAACATTCAAACCTTTGGTACTCCAATGGGAGCTTCAATTTCACCTATCCTTGCTGCCTACGTAATGGATGATCTGTTGGACACTGTACTTCCAGTTTTATCTTTTTTCATAAAAAAATATGTCGATGACATTATTTTGGCAATGCCAAAGGATAGTACAGATGAGATTCTCTTTACCTTCAATAACTATGACCCACATATCCAGTTAACTATAGAAACCGAAAATGTCGAACAATCCGTACCATTTCTGGACACCAGATTCGTACGTTCCAATGAGAACAAAATACTGATAGATTGGTATCGGAAAGATTGCAGTTCTGGAAGATATTCAAATTATCTGTCCTATCACTAACATTCGGTGAAAGTAAATCTGGTAAAGCAGATGAAGAACAGGGTGCTGAGAATTTCAGATGTGAGTTTCCATAATAAAAATCTTAAAATCCTCTTAAATCTCTTTTTAGACAATTTCTATCCTCCAAGTTTAATAAAAAGTATATTGTTCAACACATCACCTATTACTGAGCCACAACATAGGCATATAAATCTTAATATATCGAATAATAACACAGTGACTACTATCAATATTGTCCCCAGTATTTTTACCTCTTTACCGTACCTAAGAGATATTTCACCCAAATTCGCTAGACTTTTCAAAACCATAGATAATATCAAAATAGCGAACAAAACAGTCCCTACAGTTGAGTCTATTTATTCCAAAGTGGAAGACAAAGTGCCAATGTTAGACAGCAGGAATGTTATATATAGTATACCTTGCCATGGTTGTGACAAAGTGTATATTGGTCAGACTGCAAGATTATTGAAACAGGGATTAATATCCCACGAAAGTGATTGCAGGCACCATCGAGAAAGATGTGCTCTAGCAGATCACGTGAACAAATTCGATTATCATATGAACTATGATGAAGTAAAAATATTAACTAATGAACGGCACACTGCCAAGAGAACTTTTCTGGAAATGGCTTTCATATCACAGGAAAAAAATCATATGAACAAAAAAACTGATGTCAACCACCTGAGTGAAATTTATTCCTTCTTATTAGCAATGGAAAATACAGAAATCTCCTCAAATCAATCTGAACTCATTAACAGTTATTAATATATCTTCAAGTTGGCCCAACCTTCAGTTGGTACTAACAAGAAAATTACTAAAATACTTTGGCCAATAATGGCAAACCATTTCATATCAGTTGGTACTACCCTCAGTTGGTACCAGTGACTGTCAAAGCATATGACAAGTGAATAAATTATTTTCCCACAATTTATAACCTATTGTACTTTTTCAAGACACAGGTTTCAGACTTTATATTTTTTAATATTTCAATCAGTAACGTTTCAATGAGTTTCAATGTGTATAATTAGTTGACGATTCAAAACATGTGTTGCCAACTTCAAATTCAGAACTTATATTTCACCGTACTTTACATGAATAACATTCATAAACAACATAGAAACTAATCTCAACAAAGATGTAAGTTATTAGTACCTTAAGGTCCAAATGACACACTAATTTGTTCAATTCTTCATTGTAGTATCCCTGAAGATGGAAATAAAACATTCCGAAAGCTTGGACAAACTTTAAAGAGTACACTTTTTTTTTTGCTGCATACCCCAATAATCAATTTTTTACACCTAACTAGTCAGCAACGACTATCTTTCACTAAAATCCACAGACATGGGTTTCTACCAAAACATCGGAAATACGTTCGGTGAATCAGCAGTGACGAATTTGAAGTCCTGGTCAAAAACTAAAATGAAACTGGCGAAAGAATACAATAGAAGGTGTTTTTCACTTCAATGCAGAAAATCAAGAATATTTCCCTCCCACATCACAGCGTCCATCAGACCGATAGAAGGATTATTACTGAGACAAGCTGCACTTGCTAATATTAAGGAACATAAATACAGGTTAGGGGTGAAACTAATTAATATTGAGATTTGCACCAACCACTCTGTAATCAAAAATTTGGAAAATTCTTTATTGACACTAAAAAATTCAATAATTTCACTCACGAATGAGACAACTTTTCAGGTTTTTTATAGTAAACAACAAATTACATACAATAAGCTTTTTCACAAAGTAAAAATCAAAAATATCAACAGAATAATAAACTTGAAAGATTGCCAAACACAAACAATCATAAAATCAAATCCCAAGTGGATAAAAAATATTTCGATCACACAAATTCCAGAAGGAGTTTCAAAATTTCTATCTTTAGGTCCAAAATTCAGTATTGAACCACAGATATGCAAGGACATTTCCATAAAAAATATTTTATCAGATGAAGACCATATCACTTCTTTTATTACTAACTCTAGCCAGAGAAATATCACTATAGCACGAGCTACAAACATCATTACAAATCAGGTACAAAAGTCAAATCACACCACATCAATTTTCCATGAACATTTGAAAAAATCAAAAAAAATTCTGAAAGATAATCCCAACCTGATTCTCACACAATCAGACAAAAGCAATGTCACGGTAGTCATGAAGAAACAACAATATTTGGAGTTATCAAATGACATATTGTTAAATAACAACTCATATATAGAAATGAGAAAAGATCCTACTACATCCATTCAAACTAAAAGTAATAAACTCATTGAGTCCCTCCATAGCACGAACCAAATCAACATTGTGACCAAAAAAAAGCTCACCAACTATAGTGGAATTTCTCCAAAATTTTACTCTCTTCCTAAAGTAGATAAATCAACCTTAGCAGTCAGACCGATAGTATCATCAATTGGTTCTCCTACAGAACCTCTTTTTCAACTGATATTCTCACGAAAGCATACAATTTTGACAATGTGTACTATATGAAAGATTCCTTCGAAGTAACAATCAATTCAACAATGTAATAGTACCAGATAACCATGTACTAGCCAGTCTGGATGTGGTATCCCTTTTCAGTAATGTCTATTTCGAAAGTTTCCAGAGAGCAGTACATGAAAATTGGGATAGTATTAGTAATCATTGCGATATTAACGAAGAAACATTTATGAAACTGCTGACTTTTCTTTTTGATAATACATATTTTCTTTTAATGATAAAATATATAGACAAACCTTTGGTACTCCAATGGGAGCTTCAATTTTACCTATCCTTGCGGCCTACGTAATGGATGACCTGTTGAACACTGTACTTCCAGTTTTATCTTTCAAACCTTTTTTCATAAAAAAATATGTCGATGACATTATTTTGGCAATGCCAAAGGATAGTACAGATGAGATTTTCTTCACCTTCAATAACTATGACCCACATATCCAGTTTACTATAGAAACCGAAAACGTCGAACAATCCGTACCATTTCTGGACACCAGATTCGTACGTTCCAATGAGAACAAAATACTGATAGATTGGTATCGGAAAGATTGCAGTTCTGGAAGATATTTAAATTATCTGTCCTATCACAAACATTCGGTAAAAGTAAATCTGGTAAAGCAGATGAAGAACAGGGTGCTGAGAATTTCAGATGTAAGTTTCCATAATAAAAATCTTAAAATCCTCTTAAATCTCTTTTTAGACAATTCTTATCCTCCAAGTTTAATAAAAAGTATATTGTTCAACACATCACCTATTACTGAGCCACAACATAGGCATCTAAATCTCAATATATCGAATAATAACACAGTGACTACTATCAATATTGTCCCCAGTATTTTTACCACTTTACCGTACCTAAGAGATATTTCACCCAAACTTGCTAGACTTTTCAAAACCATAGATAATATCAAAATAGCGAACAAAACAGTCCTTACAATTGAGTCTATTTATTCCAAAGTGAAAGACAAAGTGCCAAGGTTAGACAGCAGGAATGTTATATATAGTATACCTTGCCATGGTTGTGACAAAGTGTATATTGGTCAGACTGCAAGATTATTAAAACAGAATTAATATCCCACAAAAGTGATTGCAGGCACCATCCAGAAAGATGTGCTCTAGCAGATCACGTGAACAAATTCGACCATCATATGAACTATGATGAAGTTAAAATATTAACTAATGAACGGCACACTGCCAAGAGAACTTTTCTGGAAATGGCTCTCATATCACAGGAAAAAAATCATATGAACAAAATAACTGATGTCAACCACCTGAGTGAAATTTATTCCTTCTTATTACCAATGGAAAATACAGAATTTTCCTCAAATCAATCTGAACTCATTAACAGTTATTAATATATCTTCAAGTTGGCCCAGCCTTCAGTTGGTACTAACAAGAAAATTACTAAAATACTTTGGCCAATAATGGCAAACCATTTCATATCAGTTGGTACTACCCTCAGTTGGTACCAGTGACTGTCAAAGCATATGACAAGTGGATAAACTATTTTCCCACAATTTATAACCTATTGTACTTTTTCAAGACACAGGTTTCAGACTTTATATTTTTTAATATTTTAATTAGTAACGATTCAATGAATTTGGATGTGTATAATTAGTTGACGATTTAAAACATGTGTTGCCAACTTCAAATTCAGAACTTATATTTCACCGTACTTTACATGAAGAACATTCATAAACAACATAGAAACTAATCTCAACAAAGATGTGAGTTATTAGTACCTTAAGGTCCAAATGACACACTAATTTGTTCAATTCTTCATTGTAGTATCCCTGAAGATGGAAATAAAACATTCCGAAAGCTTGGACAAACTTCAAAGAGTACACTTTTTCTTTTGCTGCATACCCCAATAATCAATTTGTTATATATATATATAATATATATAAATATATATATATGTATATATATATATTATATATATATATATATATATATATATGAAAGTCAAGAATATCGAGGGGACTGTTAAAAACAAAATGGAAGGAATTTAATGGACATAGCCCTCAGAGAGAAGTGTTAACCGTAGACACGTGTTTCGGGCTCTCGGCCCTCATCAGTACGGTGGAGAAGTGCAAGGATGAACAACACTTGGTAGAAAACGACAAATCAACGGAGTCAGCAAGCAGAAGCCAGCCGCTCATTTGTGGTTTCGGTCAGCAGACCCTGCATTCCAGGGCAACAACCAATGTCACCACGGAGGCAGCTTTAGCTACCTGCGTGACATCCGAGTCCAGGAATATAAATATATATATATATATATATATATATATATATATATATATATATATATATATATATATATAATATATATATATATATATATAATAATATATATACGTGAAAACTTTCGACAGCCTCTTCTCTCTTTACGTCATCTTAACGTCTCAAACAAAAACCTTTACAGAGACTAGGGAAAATTGTTATCAGTACCAGCAATAATCTATTACTTGAAAAAGTTATAATATTCTGAGAGCTTTTTTTTAAGCTTGTAAGTATAGTTCCAGTTAATTGCAGTACCCCATATTGTAAATGAGCTATAGAAATAGGCAAAGTAAACAATTTTGCCGTTGCTGTACCTAGACTTTCTTTGGATTTTTTCATGTTATGATCTTCTGAGCTTTATATTCAGTTCTCCATCTTGACCATTTGAGTTGTGATTATAGATTAATGCTTAGAAATGTGAGATCTACATGTTTATTGTGTGCTTTGATGAATTATTGAATCTATTCATTTTGTGGTGTGGTTGAAAAAACACATTGCGAGTCTTGCTGTGAGTGCAAGGCGATTTGCTGAATACTACTCTGAGTCCATCACTAGGTCATTTGAATATATAAATATATATATATATATATATATATATATATATATATATATATATATATATATATATATATATAATCTATTTTCAAGCATTCCATAATCAATGCATTCAAAGTCACCCGAAATATCGCAGAGAATACCAATGGAATGACTTTTGTTTTCTATTGTTTAATATATGGAAAATATTGTACCTCAAGTATTTCTGCCTTGTCTGAAGCCATTGTTTGCCCTCCAAGGTTGTGGATAAACATTGGAAGGATTGGAACCTTCCAGTTTCTCCGATGTCATACAAAGCAGCCGTCCATGATTCAACCAAGCTCACCTCTCCTAGTATTATCTTCTGAAGGAAACTTCGATTACCCTGAGACCTGGTGTACGGATCACCAAGTACCAAAGAAGTATACGTGGAGGACTAAGAAAATAAACTGAGTATTAGATATTCTAGAATCCACCTATCCGGAGTCTGAATACGTCGTATAAAGGATATAATATGCAAATAAAGCGGGAACAGTACCAATAAATTACAGATATATTCGAAAAACGTTCTATAATAATTTGACTTCTATCAAAATTATATCATTGACATGAGTCGAAGTTTGTTGACAGCGCCATCGGTGATATTTTTTAATTTTGGGGTAGAGTAAATTCAGTATTGAGACAGCACAATGGTAGGTAGAGAGGGGGGAAAACACGAGTAGACACGATTGTCATCGTATACAGTAGTGTCATGATATGGAGCGGTTGAATGGTTACGTTTGTCAGGAGGGATCCAGTGTGGTTTATTCAATTGTGTTTACTGGTACCTTGCAAAAATGACCTGGAGTCTGGGGGTGAGTACTTTTCCATAGCGGAAGAAGAAATTATGCTATCAAATTCATGATACGTCTTTATTGCTTTTACTAAATCATTTGGTACGCCTATGGAATTTCTCGTAATAGCTTCGCTTCGGACATCTTCGTGAGGAACTGTTCATGGAGGGCGGGGGAAGGACAAACATGTTGTCTCAATAGTGAATGCACTCTAGCTTGTCGTCTAGCCATCATGGATTCCAGAGCAGTTTTTGTGGGAAAAAATGGATCAAAAAGAATTTGTAGCATCGTTGGTTCTTCGAATTCTGAGTGTTGAAATCCTGAGCTCAGTTTTTATCGTTTTCTGGGGCAATGGTGACTGAAAGAATGAAGAGAAAAGTGGATAGCCGCTGTTTGCAGGCAAGAGTAAGTATTGATGTTCAGTAACAATAAACAGTCCATATAGCACAGGATATCCTATGGACGTCCAATTCAGATCCAATTCATGTTGGAATATCCTCGGACCATTTTGGATATCCATAAGATATCCAAAATTTGTCCACTGGGGATATTTGTGTTGATGAAAAAACAAGTTTCAATATTTCAGTTTCTCAAACAGGTGAAGAAGTGAATAATTCTTGAACTTTCTCCTGAAAGGAGTCGAATCAATCTGAATGATATCTAACCCTTCCTACTCTCTAAGGGGAAATAAATATAATAACGGTTTTTCTCAACCAGTACCATCCATCTGCTTTCCCCACTCCCCACTGTGATGACCTTGACCTATATCTATGATAAGATGTCTTGATGTCTATGATATCAGGCATCAGATACTTTTCCCCACTAAACGCAAACTCCACCTATCCTATAACTCATGGCAGCTGGAGCCACCGGCAATCGGTTTCTGTTTCTGACATTTTTGTCAAACGTCGATTACGTTAATACAGGTACATGTTTTTCGACTGTTTGAAATGTTTTGTAGCTTTGCGGCGTGGGGTAATAATTATTTGTGATCATTAGCGTTGATTACTTTAGTTGATTACTGTAAACATAAACTTTAAACTTTTGGAAGCAAGTAAATTGTTTTAATCTCCAAGGTAAAAGTATTTTTTTTCTAAATCAGATCGAGCGTCATCTGAAATTCATCGTAGAGCCAAACAGATGGTGCCACAAGAAGATGAGACAGCTAGTATATTGTTTTTTCCTTTACTTATTTGATTCATGAAATCTAAACTTTTTGTTAATTCATTTTACGATTAAAATGTGATTTTAATTATAAGCAAATATTTTCAATTTCATTTTGAAACTTGTTATGTTATTTCTTCTTTAAATATATTTTTCATTATGTAAAACACTTTAGTTTCATTTCATACGTTATATTTTCATAAAAAAAATTCTCAAATTCACTTGAAAGAATCTCTTTTATATCATACTAGTTTTTAGCTGATGATGTCAAAACAACTTTGAACAAACATTATTCATGAAGATATTCCAAAAAGTCTTTTTCAATATCGTTTTGATACAGCTTTTCAAGTGGAGTTACTTTTGTTCAGTTCAGAACCAAAATATTGCTCCAAAACCTATAATTTGATTTTTGATTGGAATCTTGTCAAATTCATATTTTTTTAAAATTGAGAACTTTCGAAATTCAACCATAACTTTTCTGTTGAGAACTCTTAGAAAACCTTTTCTCTAGTTTGAAGTATTTAAATTGTTTTGCTTAAAAAGTAACAATAAATGAAATTTGAGAAAGAATTTATAATTATTCATCTACCACTCTCCAATTGATGCTTATCTTTAATTTCTTATAATTAACAGTTGCAATGGCAATAATTATGTAGAATCATGAAGGATATCTTATGGACGTTCGTGATGGATATCCTATGGACTTTCATGAAGGATATCTCATGGATGTCCATGAAGGATATCTTATGGATGTCTATGAAGGATAACTGTAAGTGGCCTAAGAATGTCCATTGGCCGTCTATAGGATATCCTTTGGATAAAACTGAGCGTCCATTGGATATCCAAAATATCCTGAATGGATATTCATTGGATATCTACTGAATGTCGATCACAACTAACATTATAGGAAAATTATACCAAGCAGAGGGATAAAATGGCTTGTTCACCTATTTCTGACCAAATATTCTATTTTCAACTACTAACTCCAAAGTTATAATTCGAGTTATAAAAACCGCGACTGAGACCACCAGATCTCCTTCAAAAACCATCAAATTAATAGGCGTAGTGCATAGTATGAAATTACTTGTTATGAACTTCAAATTTACCTTCACAGCCTCATGGGTCAATAGAGTTATTTATTAGGTTACATTTCACCTGGAGGTGACCAGCAAAATGTGTTCAAAATATTCGAACTTTCAGGAATACTTTCTAGTAAATATTGACCTAATTATTACCTCATGTATGTTAACATCAGGGAATGAACAAGTTGGTAAACAGGTCTACTATACACTCTACATTTTTTTTGGCACCAATTTAGTTGCCTGGGCATTTTTTGTCCTGAGGGCGAGATTACTACAATATTTGTCTAATAAGACTGAATGTCTACAACGAAGTAGTTACCAAAAATGAATTCCTCAAAGTAACTTGGTCTATTATCATATATTGAAGCCCAAATTGATTCGGATGAGCATGACATGATACAATTTACTCTCCTCAAATAACATATTTTGGAGCTGAATTTTAGAAATCTATAAAATTCCAAATAGAAATTCGAATAGAATTAATAATCCATACAAGTATACCACCAACTACTATCGATTAGCTGCCAGAATGGGAATATAATCCGAACCTACACTTCCCAAAGTTCAAAGATCAGAGCCATCATGTTACTTATGTGGTACGTAAAAATATTCTACTATGTACTCCACGTTTTTGACGACTTCAACTATTTCAAAACATTCATCATCCATTTTTATGAATAAGATATGAAAGCGAATGAGTGTTTACCATCGACGGAGGCAATACAAAACAGGCTTATGTTAGGTTATGCCGGTAATGGATGGATTGACAGAATGAACAGAATGAATGCATAGATAAGCTGCGTTCAACAAGCCTCGTCTGTAGCCAGCGGTAAACTACTGCTGTGACGTTTTCAATGATACGACAGAATTAAATTCAATGAAGCAAATAGGTCAAAGGATGTATTGAATAAAGTGCAAGAAACAGAAAGCAAATAGCAAAATAATAAAAGATTGATGTGTTGAAACGATGACTGCAAAAATTTAAACACTAATCATTGCGGCGTCCGAAAACGTCGAATTAAAGTTTTTGAGCAAATCATAATATCTCGATTTTTTCAGAGGTAGTCACAATTGGCATGCTTAGAGAACTTTCAGACTATGCGGAACGCGGCCATGTCAAACTACAATTTTTGATCCAATCACTACATACCATTTGATATTTAAAATGGTATGATTGGCTATTTCTCTTCAGATAGAGATTCTCTCCTCACACTGAGATAACATTATCATGGATATCATTATGGAAAAATGTGCAATGAATACAATCATCGCATACTATTTTTAACCGACGAAACCAAAAAGGAGGAGGTTCTCTATTCAACCCGTATATTTTATGTTTTTCCATCATAATTTTGTATGTATGATCACGCATAACTTTTTACTGAGGCGTCCGATTCTGATAATTCTTTTTTCAGTGGATAGGGTGTACTTCGACTTTGGTCCCATTTGAATTTAAAAGATGAAAACCACCCCTGAGGGTAGCGAAATGAAGGATATTGATCACTCACCCTCTGAATTCTGGTCCGTTGACCGATTCTATCAGGCATAACATTGTACTGGGTTCTTCGATTTGGATGATTCTTTTTTTAATAGATAGGGTATACCTTATAAATGGATTTCGAAAGGAATTAGCCACCCTTACGGGTGGAAAAATAGGAGATAATTGATTTTTCACTAATGAACATACACACACATACGTAGTTGACAATGACAGATCGCTACTGACATTATTCTTGTTCCACATCCGTCAAAATCAGTATATTTTATGAGAGGATGGAATGATATACAGAGTAATGGAATGAACTAACCAGAACAACGAAAATAATTCATATAACAACAAATAGTAAAAGTAGATCATCATATTATTCAACTGGTGATAGTTGAAGTGAGGTGGGTAAGTAAGTATTTTGGAAGTAATCAAAAAACAAGTAGGTAGTAATTGGTAGATTTTAGCCACAAAAAATTGAAAAATAAAAACTTTTTAACAAAAAATTGAACCGACGAAATACGGAACTGAAAATTAAAAAATAAAAACTTTCTAACAAAAAATCAAACCAACGAAAAAATCAACTGAAAAGCAAAAAATAAAATAATCTTCTTAGTCTAAATGATAATTGAGCTCCTAAACTAATGTAAGTAACTGATTTTCAGTCGGCGTCAAACAAACTAGCAATTGAATTAGGTGAAGCGTAAAATGATGGCAGCGAGATGAACGGCTGCGTTTTGATGACTCCTTCCATAGATAATGATCTTCGATAATTGTTTGTTTGGCACCGACTCAAAATCAGTTACTTACATTAGTTTAGGAGCTCAATTATCATTTAGACTAGGAAGGTTTATTTTATTTTTTGCTTTTCATTTGATTTTTTCGTCGGTTTGATTTTTTGTTGAAAAGTTTTTATCAATACCACTGATATTTCATGTTCAATTCCAGAATAAACACTTCAATTTCAGAATAAATACTTATTACGGGGTTTTGTAATATATATCATTTTCTTTGAGTAACTAGGTATATGCTAGACAGATATACTTGGTTTTACCATCAACAAGAAGTAGAAAATAATGTTTATGTTTTCTCCGTATTAGGAATTGAAATGATAATTTTAGTGTTTCTGCTCAGGATATATCCAACCAGAGAACGGAACGTATAGACATATCGCTTGAAGCGTTCTCGCCATTGCAAAAATGAACCATAATTTTCTTGAATCGACTTTATTTTAATGATAGATAGTCAAAAAAATTGGTGTATATGATATGTATATACATACTTCATCTATGAAATTAGTTTCTGCAGTGTTTGATGAAAAAAATTGAGGAAGTATATTCAATTTTATGAATTTTTTCCATACAAATTTGATATTTTGAAGGGATCCACTTGTTTTACATAAGTTAAATTCAACATTATCACAGAAAAGTTTGTATCGCAAATAAAATCCGAACTAGATGTGAATGCGAAACCATCACTTGCATACATTATTATCTGCTCTACGTTCCTTGACAGTTCTTTTTTCATACGCCATGTTCATCTTCAAAGCTTTCACTAATAGACATGTAGGTTAAGTTTCACAATATGCAGTAAACATTTATTATCTTCTTCTAACCATCTACTGTTTGTTTTAATATCGTGTTTATAACCTGAAATAGGTTGAAATGACTAAATTTTTACCATCAGTATGCCTTCGACTTATTAGGCAAAATGTCTTGATTGCCCAATTTCAACTTCTGAATTACTCCCATTTTCTTCCCCATATTGGTGAATTCAAGGTTATTATAACGTAAGAATTTGCTTCGCCAATTTGGGCGCAGATCTATTTGAAGGTCGAAATGACGTAAATTTGTCTTGAAAAGTTTGTTGGGATGTGTTGTATGGGATTAAATATAAAAAAAAACTAATTTTGAAACAATAGAGAATGTTAATGTTACAATATATATTTCTATTCACCAACCAATTTCCGTGATTTTCATTATGGTATAATTAGAAATGAAATAAAACGCACTGACAATTTTTGTTGGTGGATGTATGAACCATAAACCTGAGATCATTTTTATTCAATATAATCAGTACTCATTTGATACCTCAACTGTGACTTCATAATAATTCGTATTCGTTTTGGAGCTCCTGGAGTTTTCCGCAAAACTCTTCCACAAATGATCACAAAATTGCCATCAGCTCGTTCGTAGACGTTGTCTATGTGGCAACTTTTCAATAAACCTGCCCCTTTTGAATGGCTTTCGACAAACATCTGCATTCACTTCTTGGAATCTGCTGCGGATTATAATTGCCATTTTAAATAATGTGAGCTTCGCAGCGTATAGGTTAAGATACCTCAACGTTAAAAAACCGCTGGAAGCGCTGTGTGTTTTCCGGTCGAGCTACTTCGACTCCCTATAACCAACAAAAACATTCCTTTTTCTATATACAAACTGATCAAAACTACAACAAATCTTGAATTACATTCAACAGACAACATGTTGAAAAGCCAATCGGAAGAGGTTGATATTGGCAAGTGATCCACGTAGGAAGATAGGTGTATCTCCAAAACTAACACTGTTTGGAGGGACCGTACGAGGTAAAGGAGATGATTAACGACGTGGTTTACAAAACCCAAAGCAGCCCTAGGACCAAAATGACGATTGTTCACGTAGAAAGACTGAAGGCCTATCAAAATCAGAGGGGGGTGTTACGGCAACAGATACCGTTCGCCACTCCATGATGTTTCAATCCTAGCCCACGCGAAGCGACGTCATATCGCGGGCTCTCGAAACTTCAATAATATTACAGTGACATTTAGTTAGTTGTTGTATCAGTTGGAGGACACTACAGTTTCAAAGAAGTGTCGCGAATTGTATTATGGACAGAGCATTGTGATTGACTCATTCAATAGTCGTAGTGAATTATTGTGTTGTAGTCTGAAGTGTAAATGAACGGATAATAATTAGTTCAGCATTTTCAATGAACACGGGCCCAGATTAGTAACATTTTTTCCTATTCAATAAAACAGTCAGTTCAGCCTCAAATTGCCGATTTCACAAATCAATTCCATCCACAAATCCATAACCACCTGACCACTCTATCAATTATATTTTTTAATTTTTTTGGAAGAACAATATTGCTCGTTTTGATTTGTATCCTTGAAATTCATGAAATTGTTATGGAAACATCATTCTGCAATGGGGCAAATCGCTAGTCTAATCCAAAAAATGCGTTCACCAAATTATTATTTCTCAATATTTCGATAATTAATTATCTGATTACTTTTTGAGAACCCACTCCACATAATCAATAAATTTCTCCACGTTCTCATCTCAATCAAATAAAAAAACTCATGAAAGTTATTGAAGCATACCAAAGGAAAATTAGAAATATCCACTTCACGCACAGATCACTTCTAATTCCCAAGCTAATTTATGTTAATACACCATCCCGAACAAAAAATTATTAAATTTGCGGTATGGTGCATTAACACCAGTAGATAATTTAATGACTGGTAAAAAAAGAAGCCATATTGAATATTTCTGTACCAAGAATGGGATTTATTGAAGTTGCATTAATGTTAAGCTAATAAAGTATATGGATCTCGTGAGAAACAACAACGTGACTGAAACAATAACACGTATTTTAATAAGTATACCTGTCTTCGTTTGTTATATTCTTTTGAAGGAGAGGCTTCTTTCTCTTATGAACATCCTGACTAGCCTACCATATCTTACCGTAATTGTCGACCACAATATGCCACAACAAATTGTATCAGAATGAATTTAACTGAAGAATATTTTATGCTGTTATGGTTGCGATAAATACAGCATCGGAATGTCAATTCCACAGGGTACTCGATAACTTGTTGAACATTCTAAGTATCTAATCATTCAGAATTGAGTCAATCACGACACTAAATTATTTTTAAGATTTTTTTCTTTTGAGTTAAGGTCTATTCAAAATATCTGTCAGATATAATTCAATGCCCAGCGAGAATATAGCCGGGGAAGTAGTTATTTTCTGTTAGATACTCACAAAAAATTTCATTTTTATCTTGGATGTTTCAATTCACCAAAAAATCATTCTATTCAACATATTCAGTTCAGAATGTTTCGCTTTTCAACATCGATAAGATATATTTTTCGTAATATTCATCATCAAATCAAAGTGAATGTTCAGAACAAGAATGTTTCGATTTTTTCAACACCAATAAGATATATTTCTAGTAAAATTCATCATCAAATAATAAATGAATTTATCAGAATAGTGTATAGAAAAATTACGTCTGATAGTTTTTTGGCTTATATTGGCGTGTAACCGTTACTCCTATCAATCATGTTCCTGGGTAACTATTACTTCTGTGGAAGAGCCACACTTCAGTTAATGTTAATGGAATATGTTTATTGCGTATCGATTATACAAGTTACTTGTGCAGAGCGGAGTCGCTGAAGAACTGTTGAGAGTTCTGAAATAACACTGTATTTTATCTAGTTCCTGGAGATTTGAATTGAACGCCGAGAGAGTAGCTAACCGAAATTGATTCGAACCATGCCGGAAACTCACTTTTATGTCCCAGCCACTGTATGGCTGTACTTTCCGATAATAAGTTTGTTAATTGCTGGGGAATAATGGCAGGGTTTATTTGGTTAACCTAATGAATACCCAATGAAATAGCAGTAATTTGGAAAAGTAGTTATTGAATTATCTTGTAATGGCAAACATTCTGAGATAAATTTCATGATGTTTACTGGAATTTTGAATCCTATCAGAAAAGTTGTTCACCAATTTGTTAATAGTGGAAATTTGTTAATTTGTTAATTTAAGGAATCGCCTAAACTACATAAATTGAAATATTTGCATGTGAAATTCACATGTATGAAATATTAACCTAATAAATTTTCGAAATTTAAATGTATGGAATATTTCATACATTTGAAATTCCAATATTTATTAGGTTGAGATTTCATACATATATACAAATTCTTGGTGGCAGTCTCCAACTAATTTCCAATTTTATCAAACTAGTATCTAATCATTTCAAGTACCCATAATTTTAATTCAGAAAATATGTTTTCCTCCTTTGTATACCTAGGTACTGAAATGTATTAGAGACCAAGCTGCTTCTTATCCAATTTATATGGCAGTTTTTGCTACAAAACGTGACGTCCCTTGCAGAATTCGATTTTTTAACTTGGCCTTTCCGCCTTTTCTTTTCATGTGCCCTTCAAATTGGGAAAATAAATGTGACATCATCGCCAGCTACCAATTCTCAAGAGATCGGCATTCTTGAAATGAGATCATGGAAATGGAGATTACAAAGTTTCATTTAAAAGAAATCCTTTCTATAGAGAAAACAAATTCAAGGGTAAAATACATGATATAATAACCAAAAATATAGAAAGTTGCCAATTTTTCAAAAATAATTGAAAAGTCACCTTGTAACTGAAAAATATATTTCCAGGAAGTTTCTGTAAATGTGAAATCGAACATTATCTAAATGAACCAAGAAGTGACACCATTGTACCCACTATTATGGTGGGAAAAATAAGTTTGATAAGCCTATCTGATTTGCTGCAAATTTCCATGATGGTATCATAACCACAAACTTATTGCCTATTGATTGGAGTGAAACAAACTAGAAAGTGGTTTGAACATTTATTCTTCAAAAGTTTTGTTCAAAATGAATCAATAGTGAATCAACTTGAAGATATTGAGTGTTCCATAGATTTTTTGTCAAAATGTCAAATAAATAACCTAACCCTGAGTATGAGCATGTATATGTCGTATTTCAGGATTTGCACAAGCTCAATTGCTTTTTGCATACTGATTCTCGCTACTTCACTTTGTTTACATTTGGTCTTATGGGGTGTTATCAATATTGGTCGTCGATAAATATAAGCATAAAATATACTCAGAGTACTTGTTTGCTAATATGCATCGGACCTACTTGCCCAAAAAAAATCTTTTTTGTTTTTCTTCCTTCGAAAAATTTGTCATGAATATCTGTAGGCAAACATTTGTATTCGAGGATCCCTTCAAAAATTCCATTCTATATTATATCCCCTACCAGCATATGAAATATGACGATAATATTTTCAAATAAGTGGTTCACTCCACTATTATATAACTCAAAATATTCCTTGATTACGGGCGAGAATAATCGGTTTACAGAAGTTTATTCATTGAATTAGGGAGTGGAAATGATTTATCAATAATAATTTTTCCATTTTTAGTAGTAGCCATTTCCATCCGAACATTCCATTGGAGTACAGTCCTGTACAAAATTGTAACATTCTTTGTCTTTGTCATTCACAATGTCAGATTCCTCCCAAAAACGTTGATGAAATACCTGGTGCGTTGGGCTTGCCAAAATGTTTTCATAAAATGAACATATGCTCATTAAAAATAAACATCGTGTAACCAGATTGATATCTTCTCTCGAAATTAACATAAAATGTTAATCTTGCAAAATAACATCGTCTTATGGTTTCTTTAATGTTTTGGTTATGCTGTTTGCCGAGTCGGTATTGACTCCATCAAGATTTTAACAGTTGTTACTAGGTTATAATGGATACTTTGTGACGTAACAATGATGTGGATCATCGAATTATTAGCATCTCTAACTCAAGTCTGAAATGCTTAACCAACACTGGATTCGAATAATCACCCAGGAAACAAAAACAATATTTCTGCAACATGTTCCATTATAACTATGAAATATTCCATAATATTTTTTTAATCATTTGGTATCATGTTGATACTTTAGAAATCCAATACAGCGCTTTTCATCTATTCGATATAATGAACTTTCTCATTCACGGAATAATAAAATGATATATAGATTAACATAAACTAACTAAAATTATGAAATTATTCTTGAATTACCATCTATGAGGATCTATGAGAATACCATGAATTACCGACTATTTATCCACTTTCCCAAAATAAAAAATATATAGTTATATTCCCAGAAAGATTAACAGGAAAATTCATCCAATTTTCAGAATTGTACCTTGGATTTTTCAATTCCCCAATGCTGATCTATTTTCTGACACATTTTTGTTATGACGAAGAGTTACTCCGGAAATCAATTTACAATTCTCATTCCATTTATAACAGGTTCCTTATGATATGAGGTCTCAATCTGCCTACTCTCCAGGTATTGTCACTCAAGAAAGAAAGAAAAATTTAGAGTTGAATTCTCAAGAACCCTGAAGTTCGTGTTTCTTTATTTGAAACGAAGAGCCCAGACAACAATTTTTATGACTCTAACTTCAAAACTCGGAACTCCCATACAAACTTTCACTCCCCATTTCACCCCTTTAGATGTAGAATTTCCAAAAACACTGAACACATATTCCTTCTTTTGTTACAAAGACCTCAAATACCAATTTGAAATGGCCCCAACTGCAAAACTAACCATTTTAATCACCCTAGAGTTGAATTTTCAAAAAGAAGAGCCCGAATGCCAATTTCCATGTTTCTAACTTGATAACTAACGGTATCCCCATACAAACTTTCACTCCCCATTAACACCTTCAGGAGTTGAAATTCCAAGGACACCGAAATACGTATTCCTTTATTCCTAACAAAGATCCCATATACCAATTTCTATAACCCTCCCTAACTTCAAAACTAACGGTACTCATATACAAACTTTCAACCCCCATTTCACCTTCAGGGTACAACTATCAAAAACCCTGAACTACATGAAAGCTGGGAAAGTTTAGCTTTTTATTAGTGAGTTTATATTTAAATCCGTTCAATAGTTCCAGAGATTACCTGCATTCTGCATTCAAATAAACAAATACCTTTTTATAATATCAGTATAGATTTGAGAATAGAGTTATAAATAACACTCAAATGTGCAATTTTAGGAAAATATATTTTCTGGTACTTAATTGTTTCCAACTATCAAATTGCTCTGTTATTGGAGTTACTAAAATAGTTCAATTTAGAATCGTGTTTTCACATATGATACTACTGTTTACGAGCATTATTTTGAGATTCAATGCATCCTGGTAGATTCCTATTGATGTCGCCAAGGTATGTTACTGATTTTCATAGTTAGCAGAATATTAGTCATGATAATAACACCCATTCTGAGGTAATCGAATCGTAAAAAATTCTGACATTTCACAAATCTCTGGCAATGTCATAAAATCATCCCACTTATACAACCCAAACAGCGAAGGTATACGACATATTTCATCCACCTTATAAGAAATTATAATTTTAAATTCGGAGGAGTGTTCGGTAAAAAAATCCTCTGATATGCTCGAAACTGTCAGGATGTCATCTATAATTAATTATTGAGATAGGCATGATTAGCAGGATCCCCGATAATATCGGTAATTTAAATATCCAGACCCAGCCAGTAGCTAATGTTTGGTCTTTATAAGGAAGATCTTAACAAGTTATAGTTATAATGTCACCCAATTTATCAATTAAGAATTCGAGCGCGTAATTCGTCATTGGCTACTGTTATTTTAATAATAATACAGTGTCACTTTACCATGTATATTGTATAATTGGTTTTGATAAGGGTACACAGTTGTTCAAGCAAATTTTCGTCGCTCCGATCCAGTTGGTTTAGAGAAAGATGATTTGTTTGATTGGGTTATCTTCTTAAGTGACAAATAATCACGACTATTCTCTTCTCTCGCCTAGTTAATTAATTGGTTAATGTTAGTTCTGATTTTTATTGCCGAGGCGGAAATTTTAATCAAAAATAAGTTTGTCTACGGCTATTACTTTAATTGTACTTCTAATAGGAAAATTGACGCAGGAGACTTGCTACAATGATTTGCATAACGAAATTGGTACAGGAAGTTATTAAACAAATTGTAATCGTTCTTGAGATGATATTTACTACTGAGAATTGTTATTCTACTTCTCCCAACAATGCGTATATGAGAAATAAGAATGGATACAATCTTAAAGAAAAACTATTTTTTATACTGCTCCTCGAAAATCCAACGATTGTATACTCTTAACGTATTATATTATGAATAATATTTTCATAGCCTATCCATATCTGTAGTATTTTTATTTGACCAATATGAAAATACAGCATTGAACTTTGCATTAAAAAAAAACTGATATCATCGAAATGAAGACACGAAAAAATTTTTCGAATGCCAAAAATATTCTGTAGTTTTGAGTTATGGATAATTAGGCTATAGTGGATGGGTATGGGACCTCGTGTCCTGAATTTTCCGAGTTTACGGGAATATCGTTGGTGACACAAAGTAACAGTAACATTTGAAGTATAAAAAGTGATGATGAAAAGGCCTTTGCGTGATTATTTCAGATAACGCGAAAACATGGTAATCCGAGTTATAAAACAATGCGTGTCCTTAAGTGTTGAGTGAAATATTCCTTCCTAATTCTGACAGATTAATGAATAGTTATTTCAGCAGAGAAAGTATTTTTTGGGCGGTTAGCGTGGAAATTGACGGATGATGCGTTGAGGAGTCAGCCAACCATGTGAACCACCCAGAAACACTTTTACACCGAATAGCTTATGATTCCGTCACAATCGTAAATTTGAGCAAAAAATTGTGAGTTTGAAGTTCCTTTCAGAACTATCAATATGGTATGAGCGGCGACCGTGGGATATTCTTCCTCATCAGGTATATCAGGAATTATATCGAGGGAATTACCATCAATAAAGACTAACATATTGCCACTAGATTCCCTAGTCTTGGCTGGCCGATATGTCTAGAAATACACCCCACATCCGTTTTTTTCGACTTCTACAATTTTTTTTCACCATTCTGAAAAATGAGTATATTGAAAGAAGACGACAAAAATTGGAAAAATCTATGGGAGAGTTTGATGGATGGAACGCCAATGATATACCCCACATTTTTCTACTACTTCCGCAATAACCGGATATGATTTTTTTTGCAAGTGATAGCCAAAATGCTATGTCTGATTCCGCTGAAACTATATGGGCCTTCAAAGATAGATATTATTTTGGAAGCGAAATTCATAAATTATATATTATAGTTATCGAAATAACGTGTTTTTTTTCAACTAACGTAGCCGATACTTGATGGAAATCGATACTGAAGTAAAAATAAAACCTACAACTATATGATGTCCGTTAAATCGGGTTTTTAAAACCCCAACACGCAATAGCTGGAGATAGACTGAATTACCCACACCATGTTCAACTTTGTATGTAGGGCGAGCAGTTGTAGATATATGATGTAGATGAGGGTTGAGGGTTGAGGATTTTCCAATGTCGGATATTCGTTATCTGTATAGTCGGTGTGTTCGACCTATGTGAAAACAAGTGAGTGAAGTAGTTGATATTTATCCATTTCGCAACAGATATTTGCAAAATGCCTTTTATGGCTTTGCACGTTCAGCCATCGAATGTTATCCTACGTCCGTCGAGGCATTAGCCAGGGAAGTAATTGTTTCATGATGGATATGCGACCACTCTACACCTACACCAAGCCAACATGTTCGAGGAAACAGAGCAGGTTGAAATTTCCAGAGGTACCCCACAGGGGGCATACTCTCCCTCCTTCTGTGGGACATGGTTGTAGATGAACTGCTAATTCCTCTGAATAACCAAAGGTATTACTCTCAAGGGTATGCAGATGACTTGGTCATCCTCATCAAAGGACAGAATACTCGAACAACCTCAGAGCTAATGCAAAATGCACTGAGGACAGTAGAGGAATGGTGTAACAGAGAGAGCCTAAGGGCAAATCCGAACAAAACAACACTAATTCCCTTCACCCGGAGAAGAAACATGGGATATCCCATACCTCTCAGACTATTCGGTGAAACATTACAAGTAGTAGAGCAGGTGAAATATCTAGGGCTGATTCTTGACAAGAAACTAACCTGGAACCCGCATCTTCAACATGTAACCATTTAAAGCAAGATAACCTACATGATGTGCAGGAGAGCTTTTGGAAAAAACCTGGAGGCTCAAACCGAAAGCCATTGGCTTCACACAGCGGTAATGAGAACAAGAATAATTCATGGCTCACTCTTATGGTGGCCTAAAACAAATCAAAGACAGGCAAAAACCAACCTTGAGAAAATCCAGAGGCTTGCCTGTTTCTGTATCACGGGTGTAATAAATAGCACTCCAACAGCTGCAATGGAAATCATCCTGAACCTTGAACCCCTTGACTTACATGTCATTGGAGAGGCCAGTGCATACAGACTGAAACAAACAAAAAACTAGAGAATCCGAACAACTGGACATAACAGAATCACTCATGTAATCAACATCGAAGAACTCGAAATGATTTCAGACTACATGCAACCCCTATACTCGTTCGAAAAACCATTCGAAATTGACGGATCTGGATGGGCCCCGAGTATAGAATCACAATTAACTGCGGACATAGTCTGGTATACAAAGTCGGTTGAAGGAACGGGAGCAAGAATACATGGGGTAAGGCCAAGAATGGATTTACATAATACCACTTGGCAAATGCTCCAAGATATTCCAAGCTGAAATACATGCTATCATGGTATGCATTCAGAAGAATCTAGAAAGTGGTTATAGAAAAAAACACATCTACATTCTATCTGACTGTCAAAGTGCTATCAAAGTACTCAACTCTATACAGATAAAGTCTAAACTGGTCTGGGACTGCTTCCAGAACCTCATCGAGCTGGCAAATTACAACAAGGTCACCTTGATGTGGGTGCCAGGTCATAGAGCCATTGAAGGCAACGTAAAAGCATACCGGCCAGCTAGACAAGCATCTGAAACGCTATTCACAGGGCCAGAACCTGTACATGGGATTAGCAAAAACCGATGCAGGACCCTGATCGACGAGTGGATGAAAAGAGGACACCAACAATATTGGGATCAAACTGTCGGGCAAATACACAGCAAAGTCATGGTAGGGCATCCAAACCGGACCCTGACGACTGACCTCCTGAACTTGAACAGAACGAAGGCACGTATAGTAATAGGTCTGTTGACTGGACACTGCGGCCTAAGAAAACACCCAAACACCATGGAAGTACGCAGGGAAACCGTGGAGTGTAGGCTATGTAGTGATGGAGAGGAGGAAACAGTCTCTCATATTATCTTCGACTGTGACGCCCCAAGTAGTAGGCGACACAGAACCTTCGGAGAGATCAGCCCGGAAACAGGCATGAATCCGGAGAACCTTATCAACAGGCTACTGAACCTAATTGAAGGCATAAACCTGTTTGAATGAGGAACCACTGACGACAGAGTGATACAATAGACCCCAGCTGGTCGCATTGTCAAGGAAAGCTTGTCAGCTTTCAACCAACCAACCAACCAACCCTACACCTATTGTCAGCAGTCTCGAGGAATGAGATGTTTTTTATTTTTGATGCAATAATAGCTGGCAATCGATATGTCACAGACTTATGTCACTTATTGCAGATTTCTATCCTGAGACACCAGAGGACATTTCCGTTGACCGATGGTGTCTTCCATTCTGCTAATTCAATCACAGCGAACACTATGAAGTGGATGGATTTTAATTACTTCAGTCAGGAACCGCAGACATTAATCATTATCTGTTCGATCTACCCTGTACTGATGAAACCGGTCTACAGGTAGTCAGTGAAGGAGTGAAGTGGTTGAGTTTTATCCATTTCGCAGCAAACATTTGCAAATTACCTTGCAGAACTTTGCATGTTTATCCATCGGAAGTTATCCAACGTCCGTCATGGCATTAGCCAGAAAAGTAGTTGTTTTTTATGGATATTCGACCAATATTTGAAATAATAGCTATGCCACAGACTGCTGTCTATTATTGCAGATTTCTATCCTGAGACTCAGGAGGACATTTCCGAAGGTAATGTTTAGTTGCATAGTTGAGTTGAGATGTTGGCCAATGTTTCTATTCTGTTAATTTAATCCCAGTTACCGCAGACATTAATCATTGTCCCTGTAGTGATGAGGGACAATTACCCCAAAACCGGTCTACAGGTGGGCATCCTGAGTGAAGTTGTTGATATTTATCCATTTCTCAACAAAAAGAAGGACTTTGCATGTGAGCCAACGTCCGTCCAGGAAAGTGGTTGTTTTTTATGGATTTTCGAGACATTTTCCACTTTTGATGTAAAAACAAGTGAAATTTCTAGATTTTTTAGATATGTTATTGGTGTTCTCCTCATTTTCTGCATTGTTATCATATCATTCAGACGTAAGAAAGTAGAACCATTTTCAATAGTCTGAACAAAATATGTTGAAACTTCAAAATTATGTTTTTTTTAATGTATAATTTTTTAAAGAATTGCAAATTGCAATGTGTTTGATTTTATTTATGGAAAATTTATGGAACAGCCCTAATATTAACTCAACGCCAGAATTATTTGAATAATTGTACTTTATTAAATTCGTTTTATTGGGTATTATACCGATGTACCTATTGTATCATTCTCAATTGGCTGCAATTGAAATGAAACATCATTTGGCTTATTAAATTCATCTCTACCTGGAGAGGGTATTTTCTAGCGGAATGCAAGCTGGTTTTGTGAACCAAATTGAGTATTTTTTTTTCATTTATTGAAATAACATGGTTTTATGGAACCGCCTCGAGACTCGATTCAATATACAATGTTTGTAAAAGATTTCAGTAATGATCCATCTCACCGATTCTTCTCTTAAAGTTTTTCTTCATTCATTCTCTATTTTTGTTCACAACTGTTTTCTGAATCTTCGTAACTCTTCCTAAAATTTAACACGATGAACAAAGGGAACACAATACGAAAATTACATTTCAATCTATCTTCAAGATGCCATTGTTGTCCATTCGACTCTGCTAACATTTTTCCAGCATCCATATCATCGAATATAATATCCATTTATATTTGTAGTATTTGAAATTGATCTTCTTCCTTTAGGGAGATTAAGATCTTCACCAACTGTTGATTGAAAAGTTTAAAGTTTATACAAGAATATAATTTTTTAATTTGAGCCAGATTGAAAGCGTTTAGAGAGATTTGAACTGCTCTCTAGTTTTTGATTGTAGAGTTCGAGGTTCATAGAAAAATAGAATGGTGTTTCAAGTTGTGATGTAATATCTTGTTTCTCTAACACACCATGCAAGTCTGTCTTTTTCTTGCATTGTTTCTCTACATCATGCAAATAAGCATTATTTTCATATAAAAACTTAATGTGAGGAAAAATATTGATCAGATAAACAAATTCTGGAAAACGTCAATGATGATGATAATGTATAATATCCCGATTTTATTCCAGAACAATGAGAGCCTAGAAATGGGAAACTTAAAAACAAGATGAAAGACGATCTACGTCTGATCTGAAGCAGATACCTAAAAATAGAATACAAACGGACCAACACAGGTTCTTTTCGTAAAAGCAGTTCCATGGTATGCAATATTGACCTGTTTGGGTTTAAAATGAGATAATAATAATGTTATACAGGGCTTTTCACGATGAGCGTTGATTAGACGTTTCTGGCAAACCAGACAACGGATCAATCTGAAAATATCACAGTATGCAAAAATTAATATGATCTACACGCCCAAAATTTGAGACGATGCGGCGTTACCGCTTCTACTAAAAGTAGCGGCTACTTTGATTTTTCAAATGTTACACCCTGTATATAATATCATATTATGATTTCCCATCACTTTGTCAACAACTTCATGTACTATTCCCTATACCTATCTGTTAGCGTTTAGAAGATATAAATTAATTTCGATTTTTTTTAACAAACATGTACTTTTATAAACTCTGATAATCTTGAACTCTCTGATACTAAGATGATCAAATTTGAAATGAAGTGGAGTGATACCATGAGGATTTTCACTCCAAGTCATATTTTTATTTGCCTCATACAGGGTCTTTAAAAAATGCAGATACTTTGTTCACATGAAAAAATGAGTGAAAGTAATTTTTTTCAAATGGAACACCCTGTATATTTCCACATTTTTGAGCTCTACATCCAATTTTAGATTGACTTTGTTCAGATAATCCTATTTCGATTTCGAACCGTTTTCGAGATAAACTGTTTCAAACAGAAACTGACGTGGTTTCCTTGTATTCATCACTTATTTTTGAAATTTAACAGATTCCGTTCGATGTTCCTCCATCAGTCACAGATAATACAATGAATAAATAATTATTAAAATACTCTTCAACCATCAAATGAAACTTCTCTTCAAACAATAGTTTTATTAACGCTGACACACGAACTGAAAATAATTTCATGAATTAGTAAGTTAATTCAATTGTCAGTGTATTTCAGAATATGTTCGAACACATCTCTACCTCTACTTAAACAAACATGTAATCTCTTCAAAAGATTTTCATGTGTAGTGCTTCTGATTGAGTCTGGAGTTAAACTATTGAAAGCAGTTCTAACTCTCGATTTCATATCTTCCATTGTTGTTACTGGGTTGGAGTAAACCATATTTTTAATGAAACCTCACACAAAATAATCTAATGGATTGCCATTTGGTGTTCTAGGAGGCCAACGAAAAGGTCCATTATTACCAATCCGTCTGTCTTCGAAGATTTCAGTTGAAGCCTCGCTTACTGAACGAGAATTATGGGGTGGAGCACCATCCATTTGGTACCATACACTTTCTCTTCCTGGCCTATTATTTAAAATCATTTGAATTCCATTTCTCAGTAAATCTCCATATTTTGTTGCATTCAAATTATTAACATAAAACTCGATATAAAAAATTGACCCATCCTTTATGGCACAAAATACATTAAATTGACATATTTCTTAAAAACCCCTTTGGCGAACGACATGGGGATTTTCTGGCGCCCAATAATGACTGTTGTGTCTATTGAAAACTCCATTTTTTGTAAACTTGGCCTCATCTGTTCATATGATATTGTCAAGGAAATGTTCATCCTCTTGGGTCTTGACAAGTAACCATTCAAAGAATTCAACTCTACGAGGCAAATCAGTCTCTTTCAGATGTTGGACACAGTAGAATTTCTAGGGATGCCATTTGTGCTTATTAAGAATGCGATGAATTGTCACGTAGGGTATACCTATCTTACTTTCAGCCGCGTGTAGAGAAGCATTTGGAAATGCATGAAAAAATCCCAAAACTGTTATGCCATTGTCATCATCATCCACTTCAGGATTTCTACGAATGATTTTTGGACGAAAGGTTTCATTCAACCTATAGTTTTTTAGTAGTCGATTTATTACATTATTATTCGGCTTCGAAAGTTGTGGATATCTTTCATGAAATACTCGGCATGTTCTACTTGCAATTCTATTGCACTCACCATGAATTATTAATAAACTCAAGAAATCTTCATTACTGTGACCAAGTATTGACATTTTTCTATTATAATTGGTATCACAATCAGTCAAAACCACCAACGAAAGTTTGACGTTTCAAAATTGGATAATTCATTTTTCCAAAGCACACTATTAAAAAATATTAATTTGCAATATTTTACGCTAGAGACACTCAATACCTCAATGCATACAAATTGTAACTTTTTCTGAGGTGCATATCAATTTCGAATTGACTGATTTGAGACTGTTGAAAAACTAAATCGAAAAGAAATATTACGTAGTATAAAATAGACGTTAAATTTCGAAAATAACTGATGAATACAACAAGGAAACCAGTCATTTTCTGTTTGAAACAATTTATCTCGAAAACGGTTAGAAATCGAAATGGGATTATCTGAACAAAGAATCTAAAATTGGATATAGAGCTCAAAAATGTGGAAATATACAGGGTGTTCCATTTGAAAAAATTGACTTCCACTATTTTTTTCATGTGAACAAAGTATCTGCATTTTTTAAAGATTCAGTATGAGGCAAATGAAAATATGACTCGAAGAGAAGATCCTCATGGTATCACTCCACTCCATTTCGAATTTGATCGTTTTAGTATCAGAGAGTTCAAGATTATCAGCGTTTATGAAAGTACATGTTTGGTAAAAAAAAATCGAAATTAATTTATATCTTCTAAACGGAACCAGTTAGGTATAGAGAAATACTACATGAAGTTGTTGACAAAGTGATGAGAAATAATGATATGATATTATATACAGGGTGTAACATTTGGAAAATCAAAGTAGCCGCTACTTTATAGTAGAAGCGGCAATGCCGCATCGTCTAAAATTTTTGGCGTGTAGATCATATTAATTTATGCATACTGTGAAATTTTCAGGTTGATCCGTTGTCTGGTTTGCCAGAAACGTCTAATTAAAGCTCATCGTGAAAAGCCCTGTATATCTGAAAGATTGCTCTATGCCCTTTTCAAAGACTCCAACATGATTTAAATATTCCTGTTTATTTATGAGTTTCAACCCAAAAACGCAAAAAATATCAATTTGAAGCATTATCATTGGTTAATCATTTGCCGCTTATATAACTAATCAAATAATAACTCAAAATGATTCCCCTGACAGTATTTGAATCTCAAGATAAGCAATCGTTTCAATAGTAGAACTAAAGAATTGAGGAATTTTATGAAATAATAAAAACATTTTGATTCTAAATTATGTACTCAAATATAATGTGCCCCAAACCTCATTTGAATCAAATGCTCAAAATATCCACCGTTGATTTTCTTGTAGAAAACTTTTGCCGAACTCTTCCTAGGGTTTATGCGGAAATCGATCTGCATTCTTCGCGAATAATTTGTTTTCGAGCTTTAATATTTTCAACTGACATATCATTTTTTTAAGATAAGCTCACTAGAGAAAATCAACTGGTGACATATCAGGACAACGAGAAGGCCACTCTATTGAACCCCGTCGTCTAATCTACCTATCAGGATACTGCTCGTTTGAATATCGTTCAACTGATCCGTTCAAGTGGAGATATGCAACAAACTGTTGGGAAGTGATTTTCAGGTCTCCGAATTCGTCAAGATGATCCTCAAGTGTTTTGAAGATCGAGGACCCAATAACAGATATATACTTCTCTATACAAATTATTTCTCAAAAATAAAAGTCAGTCAATGTAGTTACTGAATTACCGGCCCACACATACAATTTTTCAGGGAACCCGGTATGCCTTTTACGAAAAATGTGAGGATTTGTGTCATTCCAGCATCGCACGTTCTGTGTGTGTACATTACCATCAAGGAAAAAAGAAGACGCATCACTAACACACACTGTTTCAAGGGAATGAGGTTCTTGGGTTATCATTCCAGTCATTGTGCAGATTATTGAGTTTCACCACCAATTAATATCGCTTTAACTTTATGCTATGCAAACCGCTTCAATTTGAAAGAATTTCTGAATTCTGGCAGATTGTAATTGACTCAAATAGAAAAACAATTGAATTCAAATAATAACAAAGAAGCACAAAATATTTCTCAAATTGAACAACTAGATGAAAGAGCAGGTAGCGAATTAATGAATTTTGATAGTTAAAGTAGGAATTAAATAGGTGAAATCTGAAAATGAATTATTTAAAAGGACCCGACCGCCTAGAAACAATTTGTTTAGAGTGGTAAGTTTACGTTTTTCCTGAATAGTGAGAATCTAATTGAAAATGTGCAATACTCTAATAATACAAACACTACATTTGATTTACTAATGATAATGCTTGAAACTAATATTTTGGATCTTTTAGATTGATATACCTACATAAATAAAAAGGAATACTTTGATCATGTTGCAGTTATCGGAAAGGGATTTGATTGTCAATTTTGCGTCTCGTGCTTGAAACACACTCTTTTCGTTACATAAATAGCTGTTTTTCATGCATAATTCATCAAATTAGTTTCCATGTAGTATTCGGAAAATAATATTATAAATTTACAAATTTTTTTTATAATATATATAATATCTTTAAAATATTTTTTCAATCATTTTTCCCCTAAAACACAACCCTTTCACAGGCTTGAGCTCGAAAGTAGCTGAGTTGATGGCACGAATTTCCAATGATATGTTTTCATGTTGAATGACAAATTTCAAATTTTCCCCTTCCTGAAATACATTGTTTAAGTTTCGATGATTCCGAAATGAGACAATCTGTATGCAAAAACTGGACTTTTAGAGTCTACCCGACGTTCTTATTATACACAAAACGTATGAACTTATATGGGGTGTAATCTAACCTCTTGCACACCCGTGAATGACGAATGTATAATGCCATTTTATAGCAAATTACAATGGTTAAAATTGAAAGAAAAAATTAAAAAAATCATAAGGAGCAAATTCACCCGAATTTGTGGAACCGCGAAACAGCAAGTTTTGGTAGATTTTTTTGTATTTTTTGCCTCATTACGGATTTCGAGGAAAATTTTATAGGGACAAAATGTTTGTTTTTTGATGGACTATCAACTGGTAGAGGTTGTGCGAAAGGTTGGTTGGATTGGTTGGTTGATTGGTTGGTTGGTTGAAAGCTGACGAGCCAGAGACAGGGTTGGCACTTAGCTTCCCTTGACAGTGCGACCAGCTGGGGTCTATTGTATCACTCTGTCGTCAGTGGTACCTCATTCAAACAGGTTTTTGTCTCTGATTAGGTTCAGTAGCCTGTTGATGAGGTTCTTCGGATTCATGCCTGTTTCCGGGCTGATCTCTCCAAAGGTTCTGTGTCGCCTACTACTTAGGGCGTCACAGTCGGAGATAATATGAGAGGCTGTTTCCTCCTCTTCATCACATAGCCTACACTCCACGGTTTCCCTGCGTACTCCCATGGTGTTTTGGTGTTTTCTCAGGCCGCAGCGTCCAGTCAACAGACCTATCATTATACGTGCCTTCGTTCTATTCAGGTTCAGAAGGTCAGCCGTCAGGGTCCGGTTTGATGCCCTATCATGACTTTGCTGTGTATTTGCCCGACAGTTTGATCCCAATATTGTTGGTGTCTTCTTTCTATCCACTCGTCGACCAGGGTCCTGCATCGGTTTTTGCTAATCCCATGTACAGGTTCTGGCCCTGTGAATAGCGTTTCAGATGCTTGTCTAGCTGGCCGGTATGCTTTTACATTGCCTTCAATGCCTCTATGACCTGGCACCCACATCAAGGTGACCTTGTTGTGTTTTGCTAGCTCGATGAGGTTCTGGAGGCAGTCCTAGACCAGTTTAGACTTTATCTGTGCAAAAGGTTAGATTACACCTTATATATTCAAATAGTAATATTCGGGCCAGTATGTATAACATTCAGATTACTCATTTGAAAATATCTTATCTGAGACACCCTTCCTTGTGATATACTTTTTGTTCTGAAAAATAGTTTTTTAGTTAATTTGGTATTTGAAACACATCTATTTTATCCGAAGCCAAATATGCAGATTGATTTCTCCATAATATTTCAAGTAGTAATGTATCTTGTCGAAATGATATTGAAGAAAAACGTTTCCTATCTCGTTCCGACATGTCCAAAGAATATTTCTATTTTGTCTCGATTCCTCTCGTCACCTATCACGTAGGATATTGGTACCTTACACAAAAACGTCACACCATAACAAATATAAAATCGAATACAGTTGTTCTTTTCCTTCACCAAAAATCAGTAATACTACTGACTAGAAAATTGATAGAAAAATCGAATTTAAACGGTTTTCTTCACATAAGGGATTCAATATAAAATTGAACCAGAAAATGGTAGATCTCAGGTGAAAAACAACTACTTTCCTGGCAAATACCACGCAGAACGTTGAATGATATTCACCTGAAAATCCATGCATACTTCCATATAATATCAATGGACATTGAATGCAAATGTTTCTTTCTGATAAGCTCGATGATGTTCAATTTATGTCGTGTTCACCTAACAATCCAGCATACCGGTTTTAGGCTTCTTGGCCCTCATCAGTACGGAGTAGTCAACCAGCCAGAGGTCCAAAGAACTCTGGCTGAAGTGAGACACAACGTAAACAAACCATCATCGAGCTTGTAACACCTATAGGTACGCCGGAAAAGATGAACTTCAACTGGCGGTACCTAGTGACAGAAAGAAACACTCCGAAAATCTCCCACCTCGATAGGTTTCTAAATAAAAGATTCCTTCCCAGTAGGAGTGGCAAGCCGTCAGCATATAGTGAAGATAAGTGCCATGAAGTGGAATGAATAGAAAAATCGAATTTAAACGGTTTCTTCACATAAAGGATTCAATATAAAATTGAACCAGAAAATGGTAGATCTCAGGTGAAAAACAACTACTTTCCTGGCAAATACCACGCAGAACGTTGAATGATATTCACCTGAAAATCCATGCATACTTCCATATAATATCAATGGACATTGAATGCAAATGTTTCTCTCTGATAAGCTCGATTATGTTCAATTTATGTCGTCTTCACCTAACAATCAGGCTTTTTGGCCCTCATCAGTATGTGAAGAAAACCGCTTAAATTCGATTTTTCTATTCATTCCACTTCACATGGCACTTATCTTTCACTATATGCTAGACGGGCTTGCCACTCCTACTGAGAAGGATTCTTTTATTTAGAAACCTATCGAGGTGGGAGATTTTCGGAGTGTTTCTTTCTGTCACTAGGTACGGCCAGTTAAAGTTTATCTTTTGGCGTACCTATAGGTGTTACAAGCTCGATGATGGTTTGTTTACTTGTGTCTCACTTCAGCCAGAGTTCTTGGACCTTTGGCTGGTTGACTACTCCGTACTGATGAGGGCCAAGAAGCCTGAAACCGGTATGGGATTGTTAGGTGGTAATAAATTGAACATAATCGAGCTTATCAGAAAGAAACATTTGCATTCAATGTCCATTGATTTATATGGAAGTATGCATGGATTTTCAGGTGAATATCATTCAACGTTCTGCGTGGTATTTGCCAGGAAAGTAGTTGTTTTTCACCTGAGATCTACCATTTTCTGGTTCAATTTTATATTGAATCCTTTATGTGAAGAAAACCGTTTAAATTCGATTTTTCTATTCATTCCACTTCACATGGCACTTATCTTTCATTAGAAAATTAATAATAAACACTACAATTTGTAGATAATATCATGCAAATTATTTATCAGCCCTTATGAACTGATAGGTGTTTGATAACCGAATTTCCAAAATTCATCTACTGAATAGAGAGCTTTCCTATTGTTATGCAGAGTATTTATGTGCTATGGTTGATCCATGAAAATAAATTGGATATATTATCCGAATGAGAAAATCCACAAAAAGAGTAAGTATTACGCTGAAAATTGAATAAATCTCTGTAAAATATTCGAATGGAATATTTCAATGGAACAGGTAGATGGTGCACATGTTGTATACACATTTGAAGAAGACTGGATTCTTCTACTGTTTTTAAATAATCATATTGATGTGTAACGAGTTACAGAAGTGGAAACGTGAAATCGTCAAACTGCTTATAATTTTGTAAATTTAAAGTCAACTCATTTCCACACCTCCATGAGGTAGAGTGTAGCGGCGCGTATTTTAATTGTGGTATCCCCAGTAGGCCTAACCCGCAGATGTTTTTTTTGCAATTGAGGATGGCTCTTATTCCGTTATTTATATTCCCAAAAATATTTCTATTATATCTTTCTTCCTTAATGTCCTGATCGATTGATGTTCATGTCTTCATAATAGTCTTCGTTGTCAGTGTTATCCTCTAACCCATTTTTTCCACTTAAAATCTGAGCACCATCCATGCCATTGTTGTTGCTCTCGATGATGACCTCTAATGCATTCTCGTATGATTAACCATTGCAGAGCACTCCAACCCACTTTTTCTGCAGCCACATGCTTCAACGCATCTTTTTTTTTGCAATCGCATGAAATGACATTCGAAAAAGTATCTAGGGCAGGTTTCTCTGACCTTATTACTGAAGTGAGCCCATTTACCAAGTTTTCAGCCCCAATCGTAACTTATTAATTCGGCTAGATGAATACAATAAATGCCTGGAAATTTTTCAATGTTACTTGGGTGTCTGGATATTGAGAAATAGCGATTTTCGTAACACAAAAATGAGAGCCAGTCTATACCTGCTATATGGAAGGGATGTTACAAAACCAATGGAACGAAACTTCTGACGGACCTCCCCCCCTCCCAACAAGTTCGAGAAATGGATTATTCATCGGGGTTTGGAACTAACTAATCGAAATCATTTCTACCCCAACTTTTGTAGGGCAGATGCCTTTTTTAGTCCCGATTGACTGGAGAAATCATCGTAGAACCATTTCGATCTTGGGCTATTTTAATTCTATTTCTTGTGTACTGTTTTTTTTTCTGTTCAATGAGAAGAACAATTTCGATTCATCATCATTTACTCGTTTCGATCCACCTATCCAATTCATCGGATAATAATTATTAATCGCCATTATTTCACTTTTTTTATAGAACAATTCCAATTTCAATTAAAAAATTATACCATAATTTTTTAACACAAACAAAAATCACAAATGACATCTAAACATACAAAAATTCAAAAGCACGAAGGAGATTAATTCTTTGGTTAACATTCACTGCATAAAAAATTCCACACATCATAAGAGTTCATTCTCATTACTACACATTGAATTTATTGGCATTTTCAACATCAAACAAGTTTGAGCGCTTCTTAAAAAGTATTGTGTCCAGATGTTATTCTAGGAACAAGAGTATCAATTTGTTTCAGTAACGTAGGACAGTCTTTTACCATTCAATAATTTATATAAGAGTATCAAAAGGCATCTGATTTCTATGATTCTCTAAATACATAAAATCAAAGCTCTCTAGCAAACCATCAATTTGAATGCTTTGACATCTCAGGAATTCCTTTTGAACTTCATTATTAGTAGATGAATATTTTATATATCTGCGATTAAAACCCAAACCGAAATATATAGAGAGAGCGATTAATGCTGAGATGTTACTGACTGATGTAATAATTAAATGTGAGTTGACGATGGAAATAGACAGCTAAATTTTGAAAAGTAACTTCTTTGTGAGATAACATTATCTATAGTGTAAGGAAATGCAAGGTACTCATTTTGCAGTTAATAGTTTAAGTTTCACATCAATATACAGGGTGTTTCTTGATAACATTCGTGGGTCCAACTTCATATGAACATATATCCTAAAGGTTTTAACTTTTGAGCTACAGGGTGCTAAAGTTTTAAGATTTTCTTTTATGATAACTTTGGTATGACCCTAGATATTTTTGTGAAACGTAGTACGCCTTCTCCATGCATCAAAATGCATTCTCTACTGTACAACATAATTATTTATTCTTACCAGTGGCGTTCCTGAGGGATTTGCACTGAATCATTTTAAAGAGAAAAGTGCCACTTCTTTTGCTTAAAGTAAACATTATTTTTGAAATTATAATTCCTTTCTGAGCAATTCTGGTCTTCCGATTTTTTTTCGTTTAACGTACGGTTTTCGCTTGAAAATAATTCATTCATTTGAGTTTCGCTAGACCACTTTCAAGAAAAATTATAGAATTGAAGTAATACGGGAACATATTCATTCAAAGCTGGCAATTCCTCCTCTGAAAACTGCCGGTAATTATGCCCATTCAACCTCGCATGAAGAAAATAGAGTCCAATTAAAAAACTTTTTACGAAAAATTAAACAGCAAAAACTAAAATAAACCTTTTTAGTCTTAATGATAATTGAGCTCCTATACTAATGTGAGTAACTAATTTTTAGTCAGCGCCAAACAAACAATTATCGAAGATCCTTATATTCTCAATTGAATATTGGTAGAAAGATATTTCTGTGAATTAAAAAATCCACGATTGAAATGAAGTTATTTTTTGTGAATGTCTAACAGAAAACAACTACTTCCCCGGCTGAAGCCACGCTGGACATTGAACTACATCTGATAGATATTCTGAAAAGGCCCTAACTCAAAAGAAAAAATCTGAAATTGAAAATTTGCATTTTTATTCAGATAGTTATTGGATTTTCTATTCCAGTCTTCATTAAGAACTCATAAAGATGAATGAGGCAAAGAAGAATGTTTTCCAAAAGAGAGTACTCACCAGAAATCATTCGTAACATTGACGCAGGAGAGACATCGCATTCACTAGGTCTTCAATACACATCTGATTTTATGAACAACCTGTTCATATTTTCAACAAATCAATCCTTATATTACTCTGAAGAAGTAATCAAAACGCCGCTGTGCATTTCGCTGCCATCATTTTATGCATAACCTAATTCAATTGCCAGTTTGTTTGGCACCGACTCCAAATTAGTTACTCACATCAGTTTAGGAGCTCAATTATCATTTAGACTGAAGTGGTTTATTTAATTTTTGCTTTTCAGTTGATTTTTGCGTCGGTTTAGTTTTTTGGTAAAAAGTTTTCATTTTTCAATTTTTTGTGGCTGAAATCTACTAATTACTACGTATTTAATTTTTGATTACTTCCAAAATACTTACTTACCTAGCTTACTTCAACTATTAACTGTTAAATGATATGATTATCTACTTGTTATATAATATGAATCATTTTTGAAAGTTTTGGTTAGTTGATTTCATCACTTTGTATATAATTCCATCCTTTCATAGAATGTTATTATTGGGACGGATGTAGGAGGATCTGTCAACGTCAACTACATATGTCACAAGTTCACAAGTGGAAAATCAATCATCCCCCATTTTTCTACCCATAGGGGTGAATCATTCCATTCCAAATTGAAATATTACCAACTATGAGGTATAACCTATCTATTAAAACAAAATCATCCAAATCGTAGAACCCACTACAAAGTTATGCCTGCTAGAATTGGTTAACAGAGCCCAACATTCAGACGGTGAACGATCAACATCCTCCATTTTGCTACCCTTAGGGATGGATTTTTTCGTTCAAATTCAAATGGGACCAACTCCAAAGTACAACCTATCCAATGAAATATCATAGGAATCGGACTCTTCTGTAAAAAGTTATACGTGGTCATACATAAAAAAAAATACGCGTGGACTAGAGAACCTCCTCCTTTTTGATTTCGTCGGTTAATAATCACCGCATATTCCAGCCCACACGTTATGGGAAGACTGCTCCTGGTGACGGGATTCCAAGATTGCATGTGGGTGCTTCAGCCCAAAAATGATTATTGTGAAAGTTTTGGATGGCTTTTCTGGAAAAATTGGCTCCATCGGTAAATGAATAATGGATCAAATAATAGATTTTCATACACTTTTTGAAGAAACCATTGGCACAAATTCATCCGTGATGGAAAGTCGCGAGGGATTAGCGCCTCAACCAGTTGGATATGGTAGGGATATAATAAAAAGTCATGGAGAATCTTCCAAACAATAATATGTGAGAATATTCAAATTGTTCCCAATTTTTCGTGTACTCAATCCATGATCTTCCTCAATTGAATTCAAAACTGCTACCTCAATTTCTGGTGTTCTTACAGTACATTGTACTCCTTTTAGATGATTGTCTGGTTCAACCCTTTCCTGTTAGTACAGCCTTCTATGAATGCTTGAAAATGTTCGTACATCCGGAATATTTCTATTTGGAAAGCGGTCTTCATACAACGACTTGGCTTCCAGTGCGTTACCATCAGCAAGCCCATACATGTAATGCCTATGTGCAAACTCAGAATTAGGAAAATAGACCATGTGTTTGAATAATATTGTTAATTTTGATGACTTAAATACGTGACAACTAGACTAGGTAGACAACTGTCTGAACTGTTTATGTTTACAAAACAAAAACTGCGTCTCACCTACCAGATGAGTTTTTAATCCTTGATAATACCCAATTTCATATCGCAAATGAATGAATTTTATTTTTATGCGAAAACCGTACGTCAATCGAAAAAAAAAACAGATTAGCTGAGAATAGAATAGCAGCGGATTTCAAAAATAATTTTTACTTTAAGAAAAATACCTATCGCAGAAATTATGATAATCAACAAATTCAAGAATGATACAATAAAATTCCGTATAGACACACAAAATCTCAGTATAAGATATGCTAATCTATTACAAAATTCATTATTAAAGTTTTGCTTCCACCCAGTGGTGAGTGAATTAGACAATGTGATCATACGTAGTCATTGAACAGACACCTATGTTATCAACGATATAGTCTTATGAAAATTAGGTATAGATGTCGGTAAACTAGACATGACATGATTGTAGGGTTAACTCAAATACCTCCTGTTTATCACTTTTCTCTTTAAAATGATTCAGTGCAAATCCCGCACGAACGCCACTGGCAGGAATAAAAAATATGTTGTATAGCAGAAAATGTCTTTTGATGCATAGAAAATGCGTTCTTCATTTCACAAAAATATCTAGAGTCATACCAAAGTTATCATAAGACACATAATTTTATCTTAAAACTTCAGCACTCTGCAGTTCAAATCATATTACATTAGCATGTTATCAAGAAACACCCTGTATATTCAAATGAACGGTATGTTCAAAACATCAATCCCGAGCGGAATATTCTGATTTTGATATAATGACACAATTATCTCCATTGGTAATATGAGCGTATATCTTCAAATCATCTGCAAATATCAACCTATTGTACTCCAATGAGTTACACAAATCATTGAAGAATATAAAAAACAATAATTGGCCAACATTGAACCCGCGAGGGACTTCGCTGCAAATTGAATTGAAACCATTCTGATTGCGTTGATATAGGTGGGAATTCAAAAGTTGAAGACACACTTCATTAAAGCACATTTATTTGTTTGAAAATACGAACAGAATGAAGAGGAAAACATTCTCAATTGAATATTGAATATGAAGATTTTTCAGGGTGTTCCTAAAATCAGATGTTTTTTTTTTTATGTTCTGTGGAATCATCTTGACGATGAAGTTTAGTCAGTATCATTCAAGATAACCTCTTAGAAGCTATCCATTTTGAAAAGGGAAACATTCTCAATCTGAGTATGAAATTGAACTATTTGAAAAAAAAAACTTGTAATATCTAACATATAACAACTACTTTCCCGGCTAAGGCCACTCTGGACATTGAACTAGATCTGATAGATATAGGACCCTAACTCAACATCACTAAGTCCCGAGAGATTATGTTGAACAATGGAAGATCGTGAATACAGTTCATATCTTGGTCGCAGATGATTTTATGAATACTCTGTTCATATTTTCAAACAAATAAATCTACCATACCCCATGACAGGTTAAACTTCCCACAGATTTTGAACTCCGAAAGAGATGTTCCTAACATTTTTCTATCATTACCAAGTGAAATTTCTTCTAGAAAATGTGTTTCTCACTTCTGCCGGTGTTGAAGACCTAGTGAATGCAATGCCATTCTGGCATCAATATTGAACTGATTTCTGGAGAGTTATTGTTTTTTGGAAAACATTCTTCTGTCTTATTCATCTATATGAGTTCTCATTCTTGACTAGAGTGGAAAATCAAATAACTAACTGAATGAAAACGGAAATTTTCACTTTCAGATTTTTCCTATTACTTTCACAATATCTATCAGATATATTTCAAGGTCCAGCGTAGCTCCAGCTGGGAAAGTAGTTCTTTTCCATTAGATAGTACACAATTAACTTCATTTTGATAATAGTTTTTTCAGTTTTCAGAAAAATATTTCTATTCAATGATGATTCTTATGACTAAATCAGAATCCGTGTAGACTGCATCTACTTGCTCGCTATCTATCTGGTGTATGATTCCATGAATATTGACTAAAAACAGGAAGGTTACTAACTGTCGATATAGAATTCACAAAACCATATTGATAATAAAATATGGGGATGATTGGAAATATTCAAGTGGGGTTGAGGGTAACCTGTGATTTTCAGTAAAGTTGAATGAACCGCTCAATTAAATTAACTGATCTACCATGGAAACTATCTGAACTATATTCCTACAGGGGATATGTGGATTTTATTCCATTGAGCGGTTCCATTTTTTTTTCATCGAGCTTCAAAAATACCGAAATAGTGACAATCGAGCAATTTTTTGGAGTTAAAATTCTCGTACATTATTGAAAGTGTTTACCAAAGTATCTTGAGTTCTTTGCAAGAAATAATTCGAACTATGTGTTTTCTTCAATGAGTTCTAGATAGTTGAAAAAAGTATGAATTTATGAATCACCTTGTATTTTTTATATACAAGCAATGAGAGCAAAGAATTCAAAGTCTTGAGATTTCAAGAAATTACTCTTTGTTTCGAAGAAATATAAGTGACTTCGGGTTTTCAATTGAAGCTGACATTCAGATGTATTTTAAAACATTGGGCTCGTATGTCCATAGTTTTTTTGGCACCCCTTGTTTGGGTTCCACTGTCGAATCCTGAAACTTTGTGAATATTTCAAGATCCACTCATGGACAGAACACAAAATAATCAATAGAAGTAATTCAATTATGGGAAATTGAAAAGAATTAGGCGTAAGTACTCAAGAAATTGACAGGAAATGCATTTTTAATGATGTATTTCGATATTGAAATTCCTTATGAGTCCCAATACATGACAGCAGATGTACCATACATAATTAATTTTTTCGTTTATTATTCACAACATAGTCATACAAATCAGAATCATATAATATCGTACAGGAATGAAAAGCATCATATATTTGGTCGACTTAATATGGTAGATGAATATTAAACATATTTTTTATGACAGTCGGTGAGTTGTGCATACTGATAAAGGTCGTATATTTGCTTGCCATTTTTACAAATATTCCCAAGATTGAAATCGAAAACATTTCATGAATATCAATTACCAGAATAAAGTTATATTTATTTTCACTTGTTCTCTCATTTATGCATAGGCGGCTTGAAGAGGGGTCTTGGGGGGCGGGCCTCATCACCTTTCTGTTTAATTTCAGTCAAAAATACATTTTTACACATCATAAAAATGTCTCAATATGAGTTTTACAATAAAACGATTAAAAATACTATATGAATTTCTAAAGACTACTAGAATTCAATGTTAGTTGCCAAGCTAACTATGCGAGAAATTGCTCAAATTGTTCTCAAAACTCAATTCAAGCCTCCACCTCCCCGATACCGTGTGATAAAGATACCAGATGGATACTGTAGCTACAGCAAGAGATCGTATTCAAAATTGGTACCTTACTTATTTTAGCGAAAATCATGAATACATATGTCAATTTCTTCAGTTTCAGATTGAAACTATGCAGAAAAATAAAATACTATATGATAAAGAAAATTATCAAATATAAAAATTATTTAAGTATTTCGAAGTTAGAGCAAAATTCTTACCGATTTTTTTTTAATGAAATTGTCTTATCTTGCCATTTTGAGAAAATCAACAGATTCAAAGAAACAAATTATTGGAATATTCATGGGTACTTTTAACTCCTCAGGATTTGAATTTTGTAAAATCCATTCTTGACAAAATTTTATTGACCCATTGGCGATATATAACCTGTTTTGTAATGGGGGTAGTTTCTACCGCCGGAGGTGCAAAATTCGGAAATGACAAAACGTTAATCTAAAAAAAGATTAACTGAAAATGAAGTATTTTGTCGATTGCTCATCAACAGTGTCATAGATAAAAATTAACAGTTTCATAGATTCAAATATTCAGGGGGTAATTTCAATCCCCTTTTTTTATTGCTTTATTTAACGTCGGCCTATTTCTGCGGTCAGGGATAAACACCTACGCCGTTGAGCACACTCCTCCCAACCGAAAATTTCATCGAATCCTATGTTGTTTCTAACGAGCTGAACATCTATGAACTCCGGGCCGTCATCTTCACGTCCTCTCCGAAGGAAGGCATATCTATCGTCCTATCTCGTGCTCATTGATAAGACGCCTGCAGCTACGAATATTATATTACGCTACAGTTGTAAGGGCATTTTAACGCGCACCTTCCTTGTCAGGTAGTCACCCATCCAAGTACTAAACGTGCTCTATGTCACTTGGCCCATTTTAACCCCCTTTGTATTTTTTCATATTTTACATATCTATATGTTTTTTCGTGTTCCTTCATCCAACTTTATATAATTTTTTGATTCGATGCCAGAAATTTGCGCCCGCCATGTACACACTTTCCTCAACGTGTTAACTGAAAAAAATCCATATTAGTTAGAGCAGATGGAATTTGAATGAAATTCTCAGATCTTGTTTTCAATCTCCAATTATTTCCTACACGCGAATGACTTTTTTTCCAATACCGGTGAATCGGACATAAAAATGACATCAAATTGTCCTCAGCTGAATTCAGCACCAACGTATTCGAAGGTCAAAATGACATCAATTTCACCTACCGTTATGTTCGTTGGGATAATGTACAATTTATGTATTGATACAAAAAAATTTCCTAATTTTAAGTGGAACCTTTTCAAGGAAAGACTACATAGAAACGTTTTCAAAGATAAGCAGCATTCAAATATTTGGGGGTAGTTTCACTTTGTATCACATGGAGTTGTCGAATGTCATTCTATTATCTCAAACCTTCAAAATGAGGCAAATTGGAGCTAACGCAAATACTTATTTCGCAGGTGCGGCGGCATTATCTGAGAGATACCTGAAAAGAAGAAGAATTTGAATTGAAAATAATTAACATTTTCATTCCATAGCTCTTGAAATTTTGGTCTTGAACCTCCGACTTCCATTTATGAAATTGGAAGGAGACTGAACTACGCTTAGGAAGATAATCCTTCCACTTTATTTGTTATGCATAATAAGTATAGTTTCTGATGAATATTCCAAAAATAATTTTTGTATGGATAAGATGAACACTACACCTCCGTGAATGGAAGATCCAGTGAATTTTATTGGCATGATTGAAAATATCTTCTGGGAAAATTATGGATACTTCACATTTTGTTCGTCAATTCAGAAATTTTTCATTTTTGTTGTTGAGAAGATCAGTTTGTCAGAATTTCATTCGAATTGTTTAATTTATATCGAATATGCCCTTATATATCAAATGATTCAAACGAGAATCAGGGTTTGATGAAAATGAATAAATATTTTGTCTTTTCATTTGTATATCAGGGGCCAAGATTTTTATATATTTCTTCTATATAATATTGTCTTGCTCTCGTACAATGAGCATGTAATGTGGTAACGGAGACATTATCGTTTTTGTCTTATCTTGTGCCTTCTCCTTTCTCGCCTCCGTCTCGTACAGAAAACGGAAAAGGCTGTGATTAAGAAATTATAAAGAATACCATTGGTAGAACCAGTGTTGCACTTGATTTGCACGAGTATTGTATCGATAATGTACACTCTCCCCAAATGTCATTCAACGAATTTGAATGGACGATTCATAAAATATGGTAATTCTTCACACACACTGGTTATAAAATTAATTTGATTCAATAATAAAACTGTGAAATAATTTTAGGTAATGTTTTGCATTACAACAATAAATCAAAATATTTTGGAATGTATTCTGCAGTGATAGAAGTCAAGTTTTTATTCATAGCACAAATAACTGGAGATTCTATAGAGTAGTTCAAAAGTCAAGGCAAATTTGATTTATATTTTGAAAAAACAACGAATTGCTATACTCAAATAGGTGGTTAAAATTCCATATGAAACATATTTACTTTGGATAGAGATTTCGTAAAAAATCGAACAATTTTCATTTTAATAATAGTCGAAAAAATTCAATATGCCGAAGTAATACAAAGCACAAATTACATCTGACCAATTTGTCAATGCTATAGTTGTTGGATTTCACACACAATATTTCTATAAACCGATTTCTAAATGTTGATTTTTAATTTTCATTTTTTTTTTATTGTTTTCCTAGTCATTAATTAGCTGTTATTTTAAGTAATTAAATACCGACTTTCCGCTGACGCGCACTTGATGAAACATTCTTCCGTTCCGATATTTTTCAAAACATTTAGTTAAACATTTCAATTATTTATATGTCAACTGAATTTTGATCTGACTACATACTCAATTGACAGACTAACGTAGGCGACTGAGCTCGGATGCATGAATGAGTTTTGAGGCTTGAATGAGATAAAAATAATAAATATCTGGCCTCTTATATCCTGCATGTCCATCCTATAGTGCATGAAGTTTTTCTCCATGCCTGGCCATAAGCGGGTTGTGATGACAGGTTTTATGTCCTCAATTTATGAATTTAGACTCTGAAGATAAATAAAAAAGACATTGTTTATTACTTTGCTCATTTTTTATCAGCCAGTCGTAGGATTAAGACACATGGAAATCAACATTTTCACCCATCTGGAGTGTTTAAGAGTGCATTCTGTGTCCGTGAGGTAATTAATGACTTTTTTTAAACATTAAGATGCGCGTTTTTTTAATTCATGGCGGGAATCGTCCACATGTTTTTGATTTATAATGCTATAAATTTGAGAAGTTTATGATGTATTCATTGATAATATGACTTTTACACGACGCAAATTCCTACATGTGATGTGAACCATCATCACATGATCATGATTATATTTTTTTTGTTCAACTTATATCTTGGTTGGCCCTTTCATTACTTTCTGGTGAGATTTCAAGTTTCATATGGAAGCGATTACTTTCGATGCATTTTTCAACATTCTCAAAATAGATTATTCGTCGAAATAACTCTTCAGATTTCGAAGTGGCCATTTCTTTTCCTATGAATTCGTTATGTCTATATAAGATTCCTAAACACCCTGGTGTATTTACTGATTCGATTTTGTTCAGAATTTTCGGGGGACAACAAATGATTGGCGATAAATTCGGCTTAGAACTTTATTAGTAGATGGCGCGGTTGAGGAATGTTTGTGTCACGCTAAATGTCAAACTTCAAACCTATGGAATTTTATTTTTCTGTCAACGTTACATTATTGCTTATTGCAAATTTTTATGCATTGAATTGTGAATTGATCGTTCACAAAGATTAAAGTTCTACGAACAAGATTCCGCACAGAACAGTTGGTGCGAAAATGACATGAAATCCTTGAAATTTACTACAATGTTTACATCTGTCTGTCAGAAATCAGACGACTGCTCGATTTTTCCAAAGTGATTCTCCTCAAACGGCCTTTTTGGAATTATGGAAAGTCCCACGAAGGGAGGAGAAAAGAAAGGAGAATGGACTGATGTCTCTAGACGATGAGTTGACGTGAAAATTGAGGAGATTGGAAAATGTCCCCAATGACATTGTTTCATTGAACTTTCCGATACAATATATTACCAAGCCATTCACTGTCCATCTCTGCCGCACTATTAGATCTCTAACAACCTTCTGACCTGAACAAAATCAAAGAGTTCATTGTTGATATCATAAAATCTGTTGATGAATTTGAGAAATCGATGAATCCTGGTCTGCGACAGTCTAGCTTCCAGCTATCTCAGAATGACTTCTCCAGAAAAGGTGAGCCCTACTTACAAAGGTGAGGGGATAAAATAATAATCTAAATCAGCTTCTCTTTATTTTTCACTAAGTAACACCCTGCATGGGATAATTGGAAAAGGAGGGCAATCTAAACCCAGCAGTTGTTCGGAAGAACAAGGCTCTCCCAAGATCGATTAGGCTAATGACTATTATTAGGATAATTATAACTTTTTGATAAACACATGCATTTCACAAGTAAACGTGGACTTTTTATTCAATGTAGACATCTTGATTTTTGCTAGTAAATTCCGAACCGTCACAGAGTGCCTCACCCAACAAACATTATAGGTAAAATTCACGTCATTTCGACCTTCGAATAGGTCAGCGCCCTAATTGGCGAAGGTAATTATTACTTTATAATTACCTCAAATTTACCATTATGGGAAAAAATGGAAGTAATTCAGAAGTCGAAATTTGGAAAATTAAGACATTTTTCCTCATAAGTTAAAGGCATGAATAGGTAAAATTGCCTCCAGACTAGTCAACTGATGATAAAAATGTAGTCATTTTCACCTATTTCAGGTTATAAACACTGTAATAAAACAAACAACAAACCATGGCAGGCTAGGAGAAGATGATAAATGTTTACTGTATATTGTGTATCTTAACCTACATGCTTATTCGTGAAAGCGTTGAAGTTGACATGAACATGACGTATGAAGAAAGAACTGTCAATAAACGTATAGCAGAGAATGCAGTAAGTGATGGTTTCGCGTTCACACCTAGTTGTGATTTTATTTGCGATACAAACTTTTTTGTGATAATGCTGATTTTTACTCGTCTAAAACAAGTGGGCCAATCAAATAATTAAATTTGTATGAAAAAAACCCATTAATTTATGTCTACTTTCACAACTTCTTCCATAAAACACTGCAAAAACTGATTTTATAGATGGAGTATGTGTATACATATCATATTCATTTATTTTTCGACTACCAATCATTAAAATGTGGTCGATTCGAGAAAATTATGTATTATTTCTACAATGACGGAAACGGTTCGAACCAAAAAATATGGCGTAGGTTCCATATGGAACCTATATGTCGAAATTTCTTAAAATTTTGACTATGAGAACACATAGACTTTGTTCAAAGTCGAAAGTAACCTTCATTCCTGACTTTGAAGTCCATTTTCCTTATCTTGGGATTTCAGACCCTTTCACATTGTGGTCACGTGATGAAATACAATATATGTTATTGGATGTTTTTTCATGCATGTCTATACGTTTCGTTTCTCTGGATGGATTGCGAATCGTGGATAATGAATTCATATTTTACTTATTCTATGTTCTGTGCAGAAACACTCAAATGTCAATACGGGGTGAAAAAATCAATATTTTTTGCCAATGTTAATGGTGAAGCCAAATAGCCTATAGTTACTCACAGAAATGGATATAGACAACAAAACTCTGTAATGAGTGTTTATTCTGAAATTTGATATCAAATCCATCAGTAATGTTGATAATAGTACGCGATATTTATATTTCAGTGCACATTTTGCCAGAATAGAAACCATGATTAATGTTTTGGTCTGATGAGGGAATCTCTTTCCGAAGAGAAATAGCCAATCATAACATTTCAAATATAAAATGGTGTGTTGTGATTGGCTGAATAATTTTGATTTGACATTTCTGCGTTCCGCATGCGGTGCCCGGAAATACACAATTCATGAGCCAACTGTAAATACCATTAAAAAATCGACCAATTATGATTTGTTTGATTTCGACTTTTCCGAACGCCACAATGATTGGTTTTCAAATTTTCGAAGCCATGTAAACTCATCATTTTAATACATCAATCTCTTATTTTTGTTAAAAAATATTTCTATTTGATTCAATTTTTTTGCGTTTTCATTTTTCTATCCATTTACTTCAAAAGGATAAACTTCATTGAATTCCATTTTGTCGCTGCATCATTGCAAACGACGCGGCTGTAGTTTACCGCTGGCGACAGACGAAGCTTTCTGAACGCAGCCCATTCATTGTTCAGTGCATTCTGTCATTCCCATCCATCTCTTACCGACATGACCTGAAACCTAACCAAAGTTTAAGGTTAACGCTTTCATGTTTTTATTTCAATAATGGATGAGTGTTTTAAAATAGTTGCCGTCATAGAAAGACGTGGAGCAACACCCATAGTTGAATGATCCTATGTACCACATAAGTGGGAACAAAAAGGAGTAATATACTGGCCGAAATCAAATTCAAAAACACTAAGGGAGGACATGGAAAGTAAACCAGGTGAAGACTGGCAACAATTCCGATGTAAGGTTAAAAAAAACAACATTATTTGCCTAGAAGAGGCTGAGCTGTGGGAGAAACAATATGTGAATGCATCTGGGACAGATGCAGAAGATAGGTGAGTCATGTTCATATTTCCCTGATTAGTCTCTGATTATTATTTTTTTCTAGTTTATGCATCAAGTCGGATTCTCGCAAAGAAAAACTTGAGCAAATAGCCGAGAAATCATCATTCAACAAACTTTTTGATGAAATAAACTCAACATCCCAACAATCAGAACTCAATGAAAGCAATACAGTTTATGCAATCTCTGTTGGGGATACCATTGAGTTTAACCCCAAAATTAATGGAAATATACAAGCAGAATTACCGAATAAATGTTGTTGTGATGGATCCAGATTGAAGGTGATCTTATTAGTCAATTTCACATTGTGATTTATATACACACTGTATTAATATTATATTCAATTTCTAACAAATCTATGAAAGAAGTTAGGGCACCATTTCAGACTGACAGAGAGAGAGATTGTCATACCTATGCGTTGATTATAGTATTCAAATAGTCTAAAACATGTATCTATGATGGATCTGATCAAAATCCATAGTGAATTCTGAAACTTTATCTATCTAGAGAAACAAATTTCCAGTTTTTGAAAATTTCGAAATTGTGTGTAATAGTTTCACGAAGTTTCCTAATTTCTATTGATTTATAAATAACATTGCATTAACGTGCAATCCGATCCACTTCATGTTCGAATGTTCATGTTCATCTAGTTGGAGTGAATACATACATCAAATTTCAGATGCATCTGTATTTTCTCTTAAGTTTTCTGCTGAAATTATTGATAACAATTATATTTTCGTACATGAAGAAATAAAAAAAAATACTAAAAGGCAATAATTTCTACAGCTGAAACTTACGAGTGATAGCATTTATAAAATTATGAAGGATATACAAGCTCATTTGAAGTCAGCAGCAAATGAAATAGATCAGGTCAAGACCAATGTGGAAACTGTGGCATTCTCAGAGAGGTTTTTGTTTCCTCTAAACTCACAGTCTGCTATATTGGAATTCAACAATGAGTTTGTGAATAATGATGACTACAAAACATATCTGGTAAGTTAAAAAATTTCAAAAATCAATATTCTCAATTGGTTTTTGACTGATAAATGACTGAAATATTTTTGACATACAAATATTTTACAAATAATAAAAAATGTTCAAATGAATTTAATATGGGGATGAGTATAGAATTATTGAATAACATTTCAGCTTTTAATTAAAATTACCTAATTCATAGTATTGTTCAAAAATATCTATATTTCATTATCCATAATAATAACATTTATAATTTAAAATAAACAATTAAACTAAAACTAACTAATATTTGATAGTACCTGATGAAAGTCAACTTTCTCGGATAAAAAAATTATATTTTTATAAAATAGGTACTGAGCTTAAAAGATATTTATTATTATATTATATTATATGAAAGATAATCTACTTACTCAATAAAACTCTAACACTTACTGTTACTGACTGACAAGAGGCACAGCTCAAAACAGTGGATCTAGAAGCATGAAATTTTGTACAGGAATGAGCACTACAAGAGGATTTTGGAACATTCATCACCTGTGGGGATATATAGACACGTATTTTATATTTTCCATGAAAATGTCCAATTCTATAATTTAAGTTGTATTATTCAATACTTTTTGTCATATAATGCCATAGTTTTTGTCAAATTTCATGCTTCTGGACCCACCAGTTCAAGCTGTACGCGACTGTTGGGAAATCCCATCAGGCACATGGCTATTTGTGAATATAATTATTATTTCCACCTATAGTTGTAAATTTCTAAGCTAAAAAGAGTCTACTATAAATAAGTGAACAAAAAAAATGTTTTTTTTCACTTTATTACTTCTTGGAGAATTTTTATAATTGGCTTTAATTTTTTTATAGGAAAAAAAATAGACATCTATCGGTGGAAGTGATGAAAGTGATGATGGAAAAATTGTAGCAAGAAAATTACTAGCAATTCATCTCTCCAAATATGTTTTAACCTCGTTCTCCTGGACAGGTATATCAAGGACAAAGGGTTTAGAAAAAAAAAGAATATTTTCATTCATGTCAGGGAATAGTATCCCTCTTTCAATTGGTACTTGAGAAAGCAGATTCTCGTTGGAATCAAAACAAGAATGAAAAGTTCTTCGAAGGCCATATCCTAAAACATGCCGAGCAAATCAATGAAGCCCACGAAAAAAAAATAAAAAGGAAGAACATCCCAATAGTTCTGAAGCAGTTGACCAGGAAAATACAGAAGTGCAAATAGACTCTCGAAATTATGATGAAATATCAGTGGAAATTGATCCGGAAATTGAGTGTTTAATTCAAGATTTTCACCCTCCTAGTGATCAGTAGGATACCGATAATAATTGGGACCAAATTTTACGAAATGCTTCTGTGTTTAATTTATTTCAATCAGTATTTTATTCTGTGATATTAAATTCATTGTACACTCTTGATGAATATTGTCTAATCTTTTCTACTGTTTTGAGTTCCATAACATTTGGAATGTTTATTGATTAAGAAATCATTGTAAGAAGTTAGAAGCTTGAGTTTGTTTTAAAGAATAAAAATATGTTGGATTTTATTAAAAAAATATATCTTGGCCATTATTGACAATCCCGAGTTCTTTCCAATTTACCTAAAAATACATCCATATAATATTGCATCATTCATATTGGATTCAAATCTAATTGATAAAAGTGTGGATTAGAGGTGAGAAGATATATTCATTCCTATATTGTATTAGGAAAAGTGTACACTTGATTTCATTCAAACCATATAATTTCGGCTTTTCAAATTTAGAGATTTTTTTTTTCATAGGATACCATTTTCTTTTCAGCTTTTGTGGCATATATATTTAATTTTGACGAAGCGAAAGGTTTTAGGGAAAAACTGTATGTGTTTGAAATTTCAGCTCCATATAAGTGGATTTTGCCATTGAAGTAAGTTGCATTTAACAACATAACAATATTTTCAGTTTTTGTCATAAAATAATTATTTTTATCATCAACAGTCAAAAACAAATTTCTCCCAAGTGTATTTCTTTGTAAATATTGGTACATGCAGAAAGATTATGTTTTGCTTTTAAAATTTATTTTTTGACAAAGGCACTTTTCTGAAATGTTTTCATTGTACTTAGACCATTCAATTCATTAACCCTTTTACTTATTTGGCTCAATGGCAAATTTCCATGACGAACTAATGATTTCAAGTGTCCAAGGAAATTTTCAAATGAATATGAACTTATACTTGGTAACGGGCCAAACTTTTTAACATCATCTACTACATGACATAAATTATGAACATTTCTGCTAATATATTTCTATGAACTTCTCAATGTAGTCTTCCAGCGAAGTTTCTGCAATACTTATATACTCCATATACTCATTGCAAGAAAGAATCCTTACTGCACAGCTTGATGTTAAAAAATGTTGATACACCTCCTTTGATAAAAAATCTTTCAACACAATGGTACCAAGATAAAGTAAAAAAATCCGATACTCAGAACCCTTCCAGAATTTGAGAAATTTGATACTTCTTATCGCACACTGGATATCCGATGGCTTTGTCCTGTAACTCCGTAACATTTCGGACATCAAATCTGATTGAGTCTTAAAAAGTTTTAGTCGAAAATTGTAGTTTCCTTCTTGCCATCCAATTAAACATTTTCGCATAATACCTGAAAATATTTTGTTACGTTATAAACTCAACTAAGTATATCATATGAAGCATAATTCATTTGATAATCACTAATGGAAGAACAGTTGGGAGTTTTCAGTTGAAGATTATATATATATATATATATATATATATATATATATATATATATATATATATATATATATATATATATATATATATATATATATATATATATATATATATATATATATATATCTCAACTATCACCTAAGTCGAAAAGATGAAGAGAATCTGCCGCAACAAAATCTGCGATCATATCAATTGGTAAGTTTGTCAAGGGTGAGTGCTCTTTGTGATGATCACCATTTTACTACGAAAACCTTCATTTGTCCTTCGAGGACAATGTGTCCTTGGGTAACTCATATGTCGTCCTTTTTTGTCCCATTCCACAACTACTGTACATTTTATGCAGCTACCATTTTCTGCATTGAAAGCAGGGGTTCCCAATAAATTAAAATTAAATAAAAGCCTTATACAAAGTTAGGCGCATATGCATACCCTTTATGAAACTCCTCGCTGGAGTGTCACACACAAAACACTTGATTTCAATTTTATTCTTTGTTTCATTCACATAAAACCCATTTGTTAAAATATCATTCAATTCTTGAACAAAAGATTTGAAGTATTCTTGAAGTGGCGGTTTACTTTCTCCATAGTACACAGCTGCTACCATTGGTTGTTTCGTTGGAAGTTTAGCAATCATAAAAAGAATTGGCCAAAATTGGAGAGACGAACTATTGAATGGTGATATCCCATCAATTTCGAAAATGAGCGAAACTTTTTCTGGCACTGTGTGAAGCTCTGAAAGAGTACGTTCCAAATTATATTTGATCCCATTGTACCAACATTTTCCTGTTCCCATATCCTGAATTTCAACGACAGATGGAGTTCTTAAGAGTGTTCTACCATGTTTTGGTAATTCAGATTTTCCATGCATTATTAGTATTTTTAGTAGGTCACCAACTGCTTGTATGGAGGCTTTATGCGACAAGGCCCAATGCCTGAGCTCCTCTAACAATGAGAGGTTATCTTCCAAGCATTGTGCCTTATTCCCATTGAACTCATCGTCTTCTGATCCATATTTGTTTTCCGGTATCATCATCAATAAAAGCAATTTCACACTCTACATAAATTTCTGCAGTTGATGATGACTGAGTGGAAGATGATGGCTCTGATCTCTGGACATCGGAAAGTATAGGATGGTTTCGGATTATATTTTCATTTGTTCTCATTCTGGCAGCTAATCGATAATAGTTGGTGGTATAACTGTATGGTTTACTAATTCTATTCGAATTTTTGCTCGGCATTTCATAGATTTCTAAAATTTGGGGCACGATAAAAAAATTAAAAGGAGTAAATTGTATCGTGTCATCCTCATCTGAATCCACTTGGTCTTTAACATCTGATGATAGACTAAGTTACTTTGAGGATTTCATTTTAGGTTACTTCGACTTCGTTGTAGAAATGTACTCTGATTAGACAAATATTGTGGTAATCTCGCCCTCATTGTAGAGCAGTAGGTATAAACTGGGTCAAGGAATGTCCAGGCAACTCCTTCAACTCAATCGGTGCCAAAATAGGTAATGAAGAGTATATAGTAGACCTGTTTACTGACTTGTTAATTTCCTGACTATATGAACATACATGAGGTAATAATTAGGTAAATATTCACCAGAAGGTTTTTCCTGAGAGTTCCAAGTATTTTGAACACATTTCGCTGGTTACCTTTAGGTAAAATTTAACCTAGTAAATAACTCTAGTAACCCATGAGGCTGTGAAGGTATATTTGAAGTCCATAACAAGTAATTTCATACTACGCACTACGCCTATTAAGTTTTTGGTTTTTGAAGGAGATTTGGTGGTCTCAATTATGGTTTTCATAACTCCAATTATAACTTTGGAGTTAGTTAGTACTTGAAGGTGAAATATTTGGTCAGAAATGGGTAGATTCGGACTTCTTGAAGCCGTTTCACCCCGCTGCTTGGTATAATTTTCCTATAATGTTAGTTGGAAGAAAATATCTACTATACTTAGAATTTTCAAATACTTTTTTCAGGAGATTATCATCTCATGGGAAAAATGTTGTACAAAAAATATATATATATATAGGTAATATAAAAAATAACTATAAAAGTAATAATGAAAATATTTGACTTGCTAGTTACTTGATAAATTAAAATCACTAATTGAAAAAAATTATTACAATGGGCAAAGTTAGTTTAGAGAAGATACAAGTTAATTTATAATTACGAGTCATTTTACTATGATGGTAATTTGAGTTTTGATAAGATAGTCGTGTTGTCTGCCAAAATAGTGAACACCTTTCAATTTGCCCAAAAGCTGAGAGGTTCTTTCACTCAGATAGGACTCGAACCAATTGAAGCTTCGTCCTTTGAAGCTGTAGAGATAAAGCTCGCGAAACAGTCAAACGCTTCAGATATGTCGCGCTCACTTTCTCATCAGACTAGAATATAGATTTTTCAGAAAGCGGAAGATTGCATCTCCCGTACTTTTATTGGTTTGAAAGCTGAATTAAGTAATTGTTTGTAATTTACAGCACTTCATGAAAGCATTATCCGCTCTATCATTGGATTTTTATCATGAGCAAACGTCCTTTGCAATTGTGGATCCATCATGTATGTCGAATTTCTGGAAAAATTTTCTTTGTTGAAATTACTAGCACATACATATTAATCTATTCCGATATCATCACTTATTGAAAGGATTCTCCCGTGTATTGTATATTCATAATTAACAATCAACTTATATTCCAAAATATATATGGACAATAATGATAAACAATGGAATACACATACTGATTGTCAATGATATAACACATCGAATGCAGTACAAATGTAGTGATCACCATAAAAATATATATAACATGTAAATGTTTCAATCAAAGCAATTTCGGCATAAATTTTTTGACTGATTATGAGTTTCATAATATATATAATTTTGCCCAAAAACATAATTATTCCATTGATCTTTCACATACAAAAATACCCGAAGCGTTTCCTCATTCTACATTTTATTTTTAATTCATCGCGAAAAGCATAAAAACCATAAGATTGGATTTTTCACTCAATGATGAATTTACATGCTATTTCTCTGATTTCTCTGGTGTATAGGTTTATGGTCATTTTAGGTTGCCGTCCCCAGTTCATTCCTCCGCATATTCTTCCGCACAGGTCGAGAGCTATTATGCTTTTTCCAATATTTATTATTATTTTCGTTTATTAACTTTTGGTCAAGAATAACTCTGAAGTATTTTGCCTCTTATGCAAATGGAATTTCTATACCGTTTAGAGCTGGTACCACTTTTGGCCTTTTTGGTTGGCATTGCAGGCTGTTCACTACTATCGGTTCATTTGGGATTGTTGCGGTCGGATAGTGTGTCTCTAGGATCATTTTTAAACTCGTTAAACGTTGTTGTGTAGGTGCCCTTGTTCTCCTCAAGGAAATCTTCTTGTTTGGCAGTACCTTTCTTAGCTTGTATCTAACACCTCTTCACAGAACTTCTTCCACGATTGCTTTTCTACTCTTCTTACTTCTTCTTTGTTGTACTGCATTTGTGTAACTATAGATTATGTCCAGTCGTGGTTGGATTTTCTTTGTTAAATAGCCGACGCAACTCCTTTTTGAGGAGTTTCTAGGTGTTTATTCCACTAGATTGTTTGTTTTTATGTTGCTTTAATTTTGCAGGGTAGCTTTGCTCCTAGGCCGCGAGTATCGCATTGCTCACTTGTTCCAGTGCCCTCTCAAGACTTTCAGTTTGCTCTTTTTCGATCATGTTCTCCTTCAAGCGACTCGTTGAAAGACATTGAATATATACCAGTTTTTCTCAGTTTGATCGGCCTGTAATTAGTGTGAATTCTGTCAGAAGTACCAATTTTATTTTATCCAGGGCAGTTTGAAGGTTATAAGAGTAACATTTCATTTCACTAAATATTTTCATTGCAGATATCGAGATTCGTTCACAAAACTCCTTCAAAACGTCATGAATGATTTATTTGAATTGAAACGTAGAGATATAAGTAGATGAAATTTTCCCCAGTTTGGAAACTTTTGCATTTATTTTGCGTTGGTCGACTTTTTCTCAAATGTTTATCCTCGAAACATTCAGATATATGTCATGCTACATATTTTGAGCTCCAAAATTGATGAAAAATTCTAAAACAATGAATATACTTGGTTCTCCAGTAAAAAATTATGTTAACCTGGTTAATTTCAGAAGAATAGGCAATTGTCAATGAACAACTGTTTAAAATGTTCAGATTTGAATAACGTTCCGTAATACTACAGATACGAATACACTTATTGTGAATAATGGCCTCAGTTATTGTTATAATACTTCAAGAATCAAGCAATCATCATTTGAGCATCAGTTGGAAATTATGCTCCGTATACATTATTATAATCCCGTTTTCATCATATTATCAATTCTATGAGGAAAATATCTCCCTATAGGGATGATATAGGATTCTTCCTTCCCTCAAGATAATCATTCTGATAACGCATTACATATTTATTTCCTCATGCACATGGAAGAATAGAATCAACATTTCAAATATTTCACAATCACCATATGTGTTTCAGATTTTCAAAAAAAAATATCTGTTTCTAGAAATCCGATCCATGTATGCGAATCCAGGGTTTTCTGCTATAAACCAATCTGTGTTTCGCATCCATTTCTGATCCACGTTTTTTTTTGTTTGAAAAAAAAATCCTTATTCAATTTTTAATTGAGATTGAATAATTTCTAAGAGGTTATCTTCAACGATGGAAGATAGTGACTGAAGTTTATCTTGCAGTCGCAGATGTTTACACATATCGATTCATGAAGTTCATATGAAAAAAAAAGCCGGGAAAATATACTGCAGTAAAATATTGTTCATAGTTTCTGAAATGTCATATTATACAACATCCAACTACCCTAAGTAGATGAGTGGAAATAGTTTCAGGAGAATCAGCAGTACCTAGATATTTCTCTTTCGAATTTAATTGCATCAGATTACATACCAGGACTATTAATACTGTTGTGCTACCACCCCATTTTTCATAGTTGTGATAAAGTATCCAATCACTTGCGAAACTTATGACATAGAAACCATTGATACATTGAATTAGAGGAGTGAATATGGAATTTTTTGTTTGTGTAACATTACTGGAAATATAACTATTTGAACTCTCTGCGCCAATCAATGCATCTGTTACGGCTGCATGAACGTCAACTTGAAGGATGGCTTTTGGAAGGAAAGCCGATGATGAAACTGAAATCGCGGCTAGGAGAGTTGATAATGCAAATTTTGTGAAATAACATGTTTTTCCACCTGATTGGAATTACCAGTTGGATACAAATAACGAGAATGTTAATCGAATCCGCAAAAATAGCATTGAAGAAAGTAACAGAAGTTGTTGATGAATCTGAATATTCTTGTAATTTCAACTGGTCTTTGTTACTGAAGCGGCAGCAGCATTGAATGTGCAAATTGTGATATAGATGCCTCAGCATGAAAATGTGCATTTTCCAGAGCCCTCGCTTCATCAAAAGCATTATGCAAAGTGTGTTATGTTTTTTTTCCAATTCGAGTTGTAGTGGGACCACTGATAAATGAATCTGTAATAAATTCATCCCATTTTTCGTCAACACCGCTTTGAAATCACACTCGTTACACATATGCTTCAGAACTTATGAATATAGAGCGTGTCTATCAAATATTGAACTTTTTTGGTTTGACATAAATATTTTTAGGATATCGATCGCGCTTCTGTTTTAACTACACTCGCTACTGTGTTCGCAAATGGTGGCACTACCGTATTTGATGAGAAGGTTCAAATGATCTTCATCTTGCGTTGCTTTGGCAGCTTCAGTAAAGAGTGAAATCCAATGCTTGAGCAGTATACAATTCCTAACATTTCCGGTATGAGTAGCTTTTCCACGTTTTAGAGTTACATAAAAGAAAGTGGATCAAATTGTAGAAACAAACCTGAACTGAAATTGGGCTGTCTACTGACTTCAATCAACTTCCAACTTGTGACACTGACGATATTACATAAGTTACGAAGTTACAAAGTCAATTACTTATATAACAGAAATTCATGGATTTTGTAAATTGTTTTTTTTTTTCATATTCACTCCAAATCAAAAAATATTTCAACATACAAGAGTATTTTCAATATTCAGTTTACTTCTTTTGTTTTTCAAACTGATTCTCAGACATTTTATGTTAGTGTTCAATTCGATCAACTCCATGTGAAAGCTTGATTGTGGAGGCATAAACCACAAATTATAATTGAGATTCCGTGTATTGATATTCAAAATACCTCCAGTGACATTCCAAAGACCAACCCATCCTCGGATAATATAATATTTAAATAGTCGTCATTCGTCTGACAATTTGTAATAAAATAAAAGTGTTATTGAGAGCATCAACAATTGTGAAAGCTGAAATCGTATCAGATATCTAATAGGCCATTGTTAGACATTTAACTTTGATTATGTATGTGGGCGAGTTCATTTGAAAAAATCATTTCCTGTGCATCACAATACACACATAATTACCCGGAGAGGTATAATTGTTATAATGACATCTATTAGGTGTACCAGAGATTTAGTAACTGTAATATAAAAATACGAGAGTTGTAGATGAAATGTTTCGGCCACTCTTTTGTTTGTGCATTCATAACGTCCGTTCTATAATGAATCATTAACACACATGGCCTTTGTTCTATTTTTCACCGAGATTGCGGTAATAGTATTATTGAATATTGAATTATAATAAGAATCACCCAAAAACAAAGAATAATCCGTAAAACTTGTCCTGTTTGTGACATAATGAGAAACACGTATACGTATCTCATTTTTAAGAAGATATAAGAACTCTCCGAATTGAACCAGAATGTATGTTATCTGTAATGATTTTTTGCTAATATTGATTACTCTCCCAAAGCATTATTCAACAATTTACGGTGAATCACTAATTTATTCATCGTATACCTTTCAAATCGGAACTGTCGGAAGGTCCATACTAAATGTTCTACATCCCATGCGAAATGTGTCACGCTTCTGCATGGATATCATTTTCAGATTTTTAATAATGATGTGGTGACATCATTACAGATATGGATTTGACGTTGAACTCTGATATTCTATTGGTTCGTTTGAAAATATGAAAAGGATGTTCATAAGATTAGATGTGGAATCATCTGCGACTGGAAGATAAACTTTAGTCACTATCCTCCATCGTTCAAGATAACCTCTTGTGGGGTAATCATGTTGAAAAATAAAATATTCTCAATTGAATATTCAATATTAATATTTTTCTGTGAATTGAAAAATCCACGATAAAAATGGAGTTATTGTTTGTAAATATCCAACAGAAACCAACTACATCCCTGACTAAAGCCACGCAAGACATTGAACTACATCTGAGAGATATTGAAAGAGCACCCTAACTCAAAAGAAAAAATCTGAGAGTGAAAATTTTCATTTTTATTCAGATAGTTATTTTATTTTCTATTCCAGTCTAGTGAATGCGATGCCTCTCTTGCATCAATGTTCTGCTGAATATTATCTCTTGGAAAACATTCTTCTTTGCCTCATTCATCTTAAAAGTTCCTAATTAATACTGGAATAGAAAATCAAATAACTATCTGAATAAAAATGAAAATTTTCACTTTCAGATTTTTCCTTTTGGGTAAGGGTCCTTTTTCAATATCTATCAGATGTAGTTCTATATCCAGCGTGACTTTAGCCGGGAAAGTAGTTGTTTTCTGTGAGATATTCCCATTTTCAACGTAGATTTTTCAATTCACAGAAATATATTTCTATTCAATATTCAATTGAGAATGTTTCCATTTTCTGATATTATATGTTTTGTTCTTTGAATTTGTCTGTGTCGATTCCAAGTAACTATTATTCTTTCTCAAAATATTGCAGTCAGGTGGAGGACTGATCACTAAAACTCTTTGGAATCTGTCAAGCTTTCGGCATCGTTCTATGGTGTGCTCAGGACGATTTCAAATGGTTCAACAATATACAAGGTGTAAACTAATTTGTTGCAGTCTCGTGAATCACGGATATATAGTGCCATTTTCTAACGAATAACAGTGGTTAAAATTTCCATATTTCGGGAACCGCTGACCGCCTAGTCTAACATATACCGTAAGAATATTCTGGAAATTGACGGATGCAATGAACCATTGAATATATGGAATTTCTAACTGATTTTTTGAGAAAAATAAAGAAACTGAGAATCCTTATTAACAGCGGTACTTATTGATACAAATGTTATGGAAACAAACGAACTTCATCATATCCAAACTGGTAGATGAAGTCGGCATACTTCGAAGCACTCAACAGATCACAATGATCAGAAGATCATTCGTAAGAACAAACACAAACATAGTATTTCATTTAACACGAAAACTAATATCGGCGGCTATTGTGTCCCAGACAGGTAGTTTTTTCAGGATTCTCTTAGGCGCCTCTAGCGATGAATTTGAAAGCTGTCTACGAACGAACATTTCAGAACAGATTCGACTTCTGTTTTCTGATTGGCTGGTCAATGATGAAATATCTCACATAGCACCCAATCAGAAAACAGTAGGCGATGTGCATGAGAAGTAATTTGAACATTCCTGTCCTTCTTGTGTAGCCTGCAAATTAGTCCATAGGGACCCGCGGGAAGTCTTTGCATCGCAACTCCATATGGACATCATTAGACACATTATGAATCATCAATATTTTGAAATTATAATTCAATATGATGTTCAAAAACCGTATAATCATAATCGAAACACAAATTAGGGTTATTAAAATATCCTTATGTCAATCTCAGAATTTTCAAATGTCTTACTGGCTGAAGTTAGTTCTTACTGCCAAACACCAAACTGCTCCGTGCGTATTTTGAACCCTCCATTTTTCCCTCTTTGGAAAAATCAATGGAATGAGGAGATAATTTTCAATTTGCAACCGCCATCACCACCAGGGGCGCTCTCTAACATCACCATCTTGTTGAATCGAAGTACAAATCATAGACGTCGCCACCACAAAAACTAACTACGCTGTGAATCCCTTATTTGTAGAATCAACATAGATATAACTCAGCCAATTTGCTCCTTCATCACTATATTCTACTCGATCTCAAAGAAGTGTTAATGAATTTCCAAAACTTGTTTATCTAATCAACATAATTCACTGTATTTCTTGGTTTAGAAATTGCACAAATGTTCATTGTCGTTGCAGGATCAATTGAAAAATTGTAAGATTGAATGGCATATTCTATACAAGACTTCCACAACTAAATTATCTCTCACTGTAAACACATCCATATTGAAAAGACCTTTCGATACTGACGGTATCCTCGTACTCCCCATATAAATGATTTTCATCAATGGAAAAATATACGACAGTGGAGTTATAATATAAACTCATACACTGAAAAACAAAGCAAATACTCAGAAACTTCTGGACTCCGAAACTATCTCAAATAACTGCCTCAAATAATATAACAACAATAAAGACATTAAGTATGAATACACTTCGCTTATTGGGAATTCAAAATTAGATGTCAGCGCCGGAGTGGCAAAAATTCAAACCAGACATACTTACATTGTTTGTCTGTTTTCTCAGAGGTTATACACTTGTGTTCGGAGTTTTTCTGAAAATATTTCCATTTGGTATGATTTTCCAGTTTTTTTGTGTGGTGTTATTCATTTCAAGACTCTAGTGGAGTGGTGTATTTAAATCTTAAGACAATATCATTTGCAAAAATTCTCTTCGAAGGAGACAAAGTATGCTTTAAATTGCTTTAAAAAAAAAATATTTTCCGAAGTTTTTGGACAGCTTGGTGAAGTCATCGGGAATTATTGTGAATTATTTTGAAGAAATGTTACATATTATTATTTGTGAATGTTCGAATTGAAAATAAAACTAACAAAAACAGTTTTTTTATTTCATTTAAAACAAACAAGATGTTGTGAAAATGTGTCCTTATCACCTAGATACACATATACAGGGTGTCCCTGGACTTCCTCTTTTCCTCTCGGGAATGTATAGATGTGATCAAAATATCACCAGTACTTCATATAACTTTTGTTCCTAAAAGCCTTTGTTACCAAGGTACGGGCCCTCAAATTTACAAAATGAAAAATGTTTTTCTTTGATAACTTTCAAAGTGGATATTCAAAATCATCTAAATTTTGGTGATTGGCTAAACAAATTAATTCCTTCGATGAGATTTCGTGCAGGAGTCAGTTGTTCTGCTACAAAGTCAGGAACGGATCACCCCCGATGGTCCACACCCCAAAACTTTGAAATGACTGGGATTTGTCGATATGTTTTAACAAAACAAGGTTACCTGGACAATTACCAGAATAAAAGTACTCGTGTAGAAAATCGATCGGACCAACGATTTTTGATAAAAAATTTTGTTAGACGACATCCAACCTGAGATGTCTACCATTATTCGAGAAGATTAATTTGTAATGAAAATAGAAATGATAGGTACAATGTTCATAACAAATTTCATCATGCGAACACGTTTGGCCTACAAAACTCATGGTGTAAATGATCAATCGCAAGCCTCAAGAGCAAACAGAAATGCAAAATCCGCTACAAAAACTGCTCGATATGACCCCCGTCTCCCTCAATACATTTTCTTAGTCGGCGCAAACACCCTCTCTGCACTTGAAATAGCATGCCAGGGTCATTTTTCATCCACACTAATTTTATTTCTTTCTGCAAGGTGTTTTGGTCAACATCTGTGGAAGAAATGGAACATAAATTTATTCACCGGATATTTTTCACCTATTCATGTGCAGACGTTTTTGTAGTTCATTCGTTTGCTTTCTATTAGTTATGTCTTCCGATGTGCGTTTTTTCAGCAAAATTTATCTTCGGGCTGAAGATTTTCTCCCATGAAATTATACTTATCAGTGAAACTCCTCAACATTTAAGCTGTGAATACGAGTTTGCAACATCCAAATGTTGAGTTTCATGAGATTCAGATAACACAACACGAAACGTGCTTATTCCACGCAAACATACAAAATATGGACTGAATTCGATATTTCATACTGGAGTAGCTTGTTAGTTCAAAAACACCACGAATCTACATAACTTGATATTTCATTTGAAAAAATATCTTCAATGTGAATGAAACTTTCAACTAGGTACAGTACTTTTTGTTTACGACTTTATTCTAGAATATTTTGTATTATTCCTGTTATAAATGTTGTTGAATTAACGTTAGCATTAGTATTTCTACTGTGAACATTTTTCATTTCAAATTATGGTGGACGATCGGGTTTGATGTCGTCGAGTAGAACTGTATTTTCATTAAGAATCGTTGCTCCGATCGACTTTCCACACGAGTACTTTTATTCAGAAAATTGTCTACGTAACCTTATTTTATTGAAAACTATTGAAAAATTATCTGTTATTTCAAAGTTTTGGGGTGTGGACCATCGGGGGTAGTCCGTTCCTGACTTTGTAGCAAAACAACTGACTCCTGCATGAAAGCTCATCGAAGGCATTCATTTGTTTAGTCAATCACAAAAATTTAGATGATTTTGAATATTCACTTTGAAAGTTATCAAAGAAAAACATTTTTCATTTTGTAACCTTGAGGGCCCGTAACTTGGAAACGAATGCTTTTAGGAACAAAAGTTATATAAAGTACTGGTGATATTTTGACGCCATCTATACATTCCCGAATGGAAAAGAGGAAGTCCAGGGACACCCTGTATAGTTACTCTTTTTCCATACTGTATGAATAATCTTCGGTATGTCGAGCAATATCTCTTTTTTCTCTTCTTAAGTCTCTTTTTTTTTTCTCAACTCTCTTCGAAGGTTCTATTTTTTTCTTGGCCACACACGATACAGGAACATTTTGGAAAGGAACTGTATTCTTCTTCAAGATCCCAAGAGCCCGTCGTCTGTCTATAGACTCACTCAATGCTAGATTAGTCTGCACCAGTACGTTACATTCATTTTCTCACGGAAAATGATAAAAACTCATTCCAGTACAACGGGATCGTTTTGTCCAAGAGTCACATTGAGGTACACAACAATAATGATTTGAACTAGAATCACTAATTTTTTCACTCGAGGACGTACAATAGTCAACTGAATATTCACCAGGTAAACCAGAATTTCATTGAATGTCAACAATCACAAGAGATTCGACAAGTTTTAAGTGTACAATGGCTAAAATCATATAAACATTAATGTTTCAAAAAGTATACAAATTGTCATCACCTAGATATACATATATAGTCACTCTTTTTCCATAATGTATGAATAATTTTCGGTATGTTGAATAATATCTCCTTTTTCTCTTCTTTACTCTCTTTTCTTTCCTCACAACTCTCTTTGAAGGTTCTCTTTTCCACTTTCATCTTGGCCGCAGACGATACATGAGGATTTTGGGAAGGGACTGGATTCTTCTTCAAGAGCCCATCGTTTGTCTATAAACTTGCTCAATCCTAGATTATTCTGCACCAGAATGTTACGTTCATTTTCTCATGGAAAATGATGAAAACTTATTTCAGTACAACGGGATCGTTTTGCCCAAAAGTCACATTGAGGTACACAACAATGATTTGAACTTGAATCACTAATTTTTTTACTCGAGGATAAAGAATAGTCAACAGGTAAACAAGAATTTCATTAAATGTCAACAATCACAAGAGATTCGACAAGTTTTAGGTATACAATGGCTAAAATCATATTATAAACATTGATGTTATAATGTTTGAAAAAGTAGACAATGTAAGTATGTATAGTTTCCGAAGTCGACACCAGAGGGAGTATCCCTTATTTTGAATTCCCAATAGTTATGAATCAATGTTCACCATCTTGATGTTTTAGACTACATATAATAGGTGACGCTTTCTTTACGGTGGTACCCAATTATATTTCTCAAATAGTGTGATGAACGGTTCTTCCGATAACTTAGTCTTGTTATAATAATTCAGTAGACAAGCGAAACAGCTTCAGGATTGCCCTTTGCACCTCCTAATGTGCCCGGTTATTGTTTTCATCATATTACATGATATAAAATACAATACACATTTTTGGTACGTGAATTATAAATTTTTTGTTATAAAATTCACGGTTGCTGTAACCAGGTCGTCACTTCATTCTGATTGGTCTCTGGAACGACAAACAGTCTGAGGTGAGGCTGGCAAAATCGTGAATATAGGATATTTCATTTGAGGCAATGGTGTAATACTGATCTATACTAGATAGGAGTCTGTTTCTTCTTGTTTTATTATAGTACACTACAAGTCATTGCAATTGAAAGAACCTATAAAGCTAAAAATTATATCTAATTTTTGACGATTATGTGTTTTTCCATTGTGAAAGTGGAAAAATATTGGACAACCACAGCTTTACGTGCGATAAACACATGATTTCAGATGTGTGGTGTTTTTGTTAAATAAATGCCTGAGTGTTTTCAATAGCCAAGAATAGTACTGAGCAATGATATTTGTTCTGCCGTGTCGAGAAAAAACGCCTTATCTCATCAAAAGTGAAATTTGAATGAAACAAATATAAAACAATTTTTTTCAACAGTTTAATGTGAAGTTCTTTCAATGTGGGCATTTCTGGACAATATTTGATAATCAAGGATAATCATTGCAGATAAGGCTTTTTGATACCCCTGCCAGTTGGCTTAAAACGACTTATGTACACCTTAGAGGTTTCCGTGTCACATGAAGACCTTCATTTGTTGCTTATGTACCACGAGAAATTTTTGTGTCACACTGACCCCTATTGAATCACCAATGGATCAGGAATTGGTGATATTTAAAATAATATTTGATATTGAAATAATGCAAAAAAAAAGTTTAATATATTTTTGCATGATTTTATTGAAAATAAAATTACATTTAAAAACGGGGAAACTTGAAATACTGCTTCAATTATGAAAGGAAAATAACTGAAATGATTCAACAATAAATATCTTGAGTCTACAACGCCATCGGAACCCGGCAGCCCCTTGATTCCGATCTTTAGGCATTAAAAGGCATATTTTTTTATGATAAATTCCGTTTTCGACTTTTATTAATCCCAGATTCTCCGCTTCTTTGCCTTTCAGGTAAATCTCCTTTTTTTGAATATAACATAATTCTGTTTTCGTCTTGCCCCATGTCTTCTTCGTTTTTCTCAGTGCTTGCTTCATTTTCATTTTTACCGTGTCCCCTGCGATTTCCTGTTTTCCTATATTTCTTTCGTCCTGGTTTTCCACTATATCTACTTCGTGTTTGATTTCCACTGAGATGGTTTTCTCTTTAATTGCCTCTGTGGCTTTTTCATTTGTATTTGAATGACTTTCCAAAACAACTTTCCCTTGATCTTTGCTGACATCTTTATATACATATTCCTTCTCTTCTAATGCCCCATCAGCTACTTCGAAATCATAGACCACTTCTGTAGGTTCAATAAGAGCCACTTGATTTTCAGCTAGGTCGATATTCTCGGTATATAATTATACTTCTTCAAATTCTTGTTGTATATACTCCATACTTTCAAACGGTCTTTATTATTGAGCTGCATTTCAGTTGTCGTATCGGCGTTATACTTCGAATTAGTATTATTTATGGTATAAGATGGTTAATTGATATCATCATAACATAGTTTCCCAACCTCAACTCTGTGACGACAGACAACCATATTTTCCAAAGTCAAAATAATGTGATTTTTGCCTCTGGCAATATCACTGTTTGAAGGTCGCTCCACGGAAATATCACTGTCAATTTTTTCTACTTCAATATCTACTCTTGCATTTCTTAATTTGAAATTATTTTGAATAATAATTTTTGGTACAGATCATTGTCATCAATAATGATTGTTGAAATACTGTAGTTAGAATGCCTTAGTGAACAACATTTTCAGCAGTAGAAATATTATTACGGATTGGCATTGGTGGATCATGGGTATTGTTGTGATGAAAAATCATATCTGAAGGTTGTAAATTTTGAATGAAATTAAGATCTTGGTGATATTCTGATTCAGTGACATTTTCAAAAATTACAAATCAGTTTTTTCAAAAAAGTAAACCAGGGCCTAACAGTTGAAAAAGGCAGAATTTATTCCAAAGAACCAAACTTTCGACTACAATTCGTAGCCGTTTCCAAGGTAACTACAAAAATAATTAATAATAATAATATATATAACCTAAAAATATAAAAATTCAAGAAATTTTCAATACGGGACATGCTCTAAAATCAGCTGACGTTAACTATATAAAAAAATCGCTTATCCCTTACACATAAATATGAATTATAGTGAAAGATAAAGTGAAAGTAACTGGATGAACCTAGCACAAATCAAATTGCGCCTGGAATACCAAACCACAGTTTATAGCTGAAGAATCAGTTCGCTCACTTGGGAAACAATTGAGGATGCGCAGACTGTACGTGATTGTCGGATATTGTATGAGGTCTTAGAAGTATTCGGAAAATGTTCGTATTAGTAACACGCGGTATGCGCAAGGGATACAAATCAGAGTTGCGCAGTGTACAAACGGGATCATAAACATCAAAGTGGCGACGCCAAGTGAGTGAACTAATTCTTAATACTCACACACTCATTATCAATTGAACTTTAAATGAAAACCTCATAGTCTAAACGATTACTCTGTTGTACGAAACAAAAGTTCCCCGACTACAGCGTATACGCAATTAATGAGCATGCGTCGTGAGATAAGGCGACGTCAGATATTCCAAAAAACATGTGAAGGTCTCTCTGTTTGCCGATGATTCGACTTTGCTTTAATCTGCATCTGACCACCTGATGGGTGTCGTTTACTTGCAGACTGCATTAAACGACCTCCAGCAGTGGTATCTGGGGTGGAAGATAAAATAATAATAATAATAATCTTTATTCAGTACAGTTGAATCCTGAAAAAACTCAAGCGATTCCGATGGGTCGCAAGAGGAACAACTCGAAAAGGGGAGTGACTATCTCTGGAAGGGAGGTGGAATGGTCAGAGCCGGTCAAGTACCTGGGAGTAACTATGGATCGCCGGCTCACCTGGGGACCACATGTCAATATTTTCAGAGACAAAACCGTCAAAAAGATCTGTGCACAATATCCCCTGATTAACAGAAAGAGCAAACTCTCCCTTGAAAACAAAGTCACGATTTACAAAATGATGTTCAGGCCTGGCATTCTGTATGCCTCAGCCGTCTAGGGCCAAATCTTCATGTCTAGCATTGGCATCCTGGAACGGGCGCAAATGAGAGAGTCCTGCGGATGATAACGAACGCTCCGTGGCAGGTGCGGAACGATCGGATCCTCGAAGACCTTAATCTGCCTTCTATTAGAGGCATCATTAGAGAATGCAATCAGAAAGTATGTGATTGTGCAATAGCTCACGAGAATCTGCTCGTGAGGGAAGCCACCGATTACAATATAGACGACCCCTCGCGTTTTAAACGACCCAGGCTTTCTCTGTAGTGATGGGTTACCAACTGATCCATACAGGGTAGCAAAGCTGCATCCTCCATAGAAATAACTATTTTCCCAAATTTTTACGATCAGAAGTCCCTCTCGGTAATTGTTCGAGATACACCATCATGGCAAGGACTAGAGTCCGGTCTTGACCAATCAAATTCTAAATTCGTGAATGGCCGTGGCCCACTTATTTGATGTCTAAAGAGTAAGAGCCTTAGGGCTACACTCGGCTTATTAACAGTGATAGGAGATCCAGATAAGATGAGGCGTTTCAATTCAATATGGTTCTGAATTCTGTGTGGAGTTGAGACGTAGGTATTGTAAAAAGTTGAAGTGTTTTTCATCAATATTTGAAGATAAGGCAGTCTCAAATAACATAACTGTCAGAGTTGCACCCAAGGTGAAGCTATATTTGGTCATAATTTCCAAACTAAAAGAATATAGGGCGTTCTTGGTTTCATATTTAGTAAAAAGATGGAGTAATATTTTGAATGGCACTTGTATCCCAATTTTCAAAAAAAATGTAGTTAAGGCGTTTTTCCCCAAAACAGCAGTATTTGAGGAGACCGCGTTTTGACCTCGGATTCGTGTTCGCGAGGCATATTTTCAATTTAACCAAAATCTAACTCATTCCTATGGATTGAGAAAGAACACCGAGCCACCAGGCAGTTCAACCATTGATACTATGAGGTTGAAGGTTATCGAATTTGGGGTAATCCAGCAGTAACCAAATGGCAAAGTTTTGGTACGCAATGAAATTATTCGAGAAATATTCATCATTATATCGATTTTTGGTACCAGTCTATAATCTCTCCTTGTAGGCTTGTTCTATCTTTGGATTATTCTCTGTGGTATTTTCATTGTATTCGGTTGTTTCGAGGCCATGACAATTGGGGTCTAGATATAGACCTCTAATGACTTTTTTCCAGGTGCACCTATGCGTTGATGTACCCTTTGGATTCCAGGTCTCAAAACGGGAAAGTAGATTTTCTTCAATATTATTATACAGCCTTCATAAATGGCCTGCTTGGTGGTAGTTTCGAGCGTGGGATGCACAGCCGAGATCTTTTTTACAGCACAAATATTGCTACTGTGTCAACTATCACATTTGATGACTTGCTGCTGATTGGTATAGTCATATTGTTTTGCCTGAACAAAGTTCCCTAAGTGAGACTTCTCCTCAAGCCTAGAAATGAAAATGAAACACAAAATGTGATAGAAAAATCCTTTTATCTGAATGAATTATTATTTTTCTGAAAATTTAGACTAATGAAAACGAGTGCTTGCTGAAAAGCATTCTAGTTTGTGTGAGGGAATAAATGTATTTTACTATGAAGTAGTTTTTTATCAATCAGTTGTAGCTCCATCTAGAAGTGGACTATTGAAAAAAACGTAGAATGTAAAATTAAAAAGATATTTACATGCCACAAACTTTGAATATGAAATCCACTTATCTCGGAACAGAATAACTCATGTCACATATCTAATATATTCCTTCAGTGAATTGGATTTTTGTTGGTAAAAAACATTGAAGTACATTTTTTTCAGCGTGATTAGAGTAAAATTTCAAGGTCGAACTTGAGTGTAACGTTTTCATGTAACGTTTGAAACGAGACGCTTCTGTGCAACGTTTTCACCAAACCGCTGGACCTAAAAAGCCAAAATTTCTATAGCGTATTCCTATTATGAATGATGTTTGGTGAATTATTATAGCAATAAAGCAGAATTTTTGCATCACTTTGAACTTGAGATAAAGAAACAGTCAAAATAATGGACTGAAATGGGAGGGTTGGCTCCACAGAAAGCGAAGACAGTTCCATCAGTTGGCGTCAATTTGGGAAGCGCGTATGATAATTTTCATTGATTATCTTCAGAAAGGAAAAACACTCAACGACGAGTATAATTGAAATATATTGCAGTATTTGAGGGATGAAATCGCGAAAAACAAAGATTTGTTTCATCAAGACCAGTTCACACGTCCGTTTTCGCGGTGGCCAAAATCATTGAGTTTAAGTTTGAATTGCTCCCTCACTCATATTTTTGGCAAGATTTATCCCAATGGATTATTGTCGGTTTGCAAACGGAAAATTGATGTTGAAATAATGAAGAGGTGAAGTCTGCGGTTGATGGCTATTTTGATGTACTCGACGATTCTCACTATAAATAGGGTATCGAAGCTATTGAGTATCACTGGAAAAAATGTATCGAGCTGAAACCAAACAATATAGAGGAATAAAGATATCATTAATGTCGCGGAAGTGGAATCTGACCTTCTGTTAACAGGTTCGATTTTGAAATGATAGTGTTATTGCTATTCAGCTAGTTCTAGACAACGTAAGACTCATTATTATGATATGCAGGTTTTTCTTTGTATAGACAGTGAGTGAAAAATTTATGGAGGACTGCAATAGACTGGCTTCCGCAAGAATCACCCACATGTCTTCAGCATTTTGTACAAGAAAAGAACAATGAAGGCATCAGTATAAGATTGATGGAATTTAATTCAACGTTCCCAAAAAGTACTCAAAGAAGTGCTGAAAGGACAGGACACTGAATGTTTGACTGCCAATACAACCAATCTAGGAATTCACCCTGACAGTAGAAGAAGAAGAAGATCGATATTGATAAGAAGTACGTAAATAGTATCGATAACATATATGAGATCATCGCTATCACTTATCACCGACGCTATCTGCAAATAGATGCAGACCATGAAAAACATCATTGATAGAATGGGGTGTTAGAATGAATTTGCTTGTAGGGTTTTTATTTCCTATTTCAACTCCTCTATCAGATTCCTGTTGCAATAGAAGTATATAACAATTGTGGCTTCAATTTCAATCAATCCGTATTATTTTTCCACTAGTCGATGGATAGTGTTAATTTACAAGTTATCTAACATTCGATTTTGTTTTTTGAAGACCCCAAAAAATATTCAAAAAGATAAAAAGAAAAAATTCCCTAACAAGATTTGGTGTCTTAATGGACTGAGATTTTTGAGAATATCTTGTTTTTGTCACTATTTTTGTTATTGAGTTCGAGCCAGTATGATTCCTTCTTCCGTTATCATAACTCTTTCGAAAATTAACTGGGAGCAGTTGAAATGGAGCCATTTAAACTTTGGATTCGTCCATTTTCGACCGGTATATATGTAAATCGCACAACATTGGAAACACACACACCATTTAACAATTATAACTCAATTATGTAAAATGGAGCACTATCACTGGTTTCGGAAATTAACATGGACAAGTTAAAACAGAACGGCGGCAGCAACAGCGTGGGTTTTCGAGGGCGGATGTTCCGCATTGTCGGAGCTTGCTGCGATTAAACTGTGTTAATTTGAATTTGTGATATATTTGCTAATTATGGGGTATGGCTATCGGAAATTAAATTGTTGGCCCGCGAGTAATATCTGATTTACTGTCTTTATTATGTTCTCTGTGTGTACGCTGCCAAACGGTGTAATTAATGGCAAGAGAACAGTTATGTTAAACGCGCTCCATTAAAATGATGTTATAAATTGGGGTGATTTGTTAGCTCAAGAGTTGCTGTTTATTAAGCAGTGTTATAAGGATGTGTATCGGTAGTGTTTAACGTCTTACGTTGCGCAGTGGTAATTCATTTGTCATTCTGGCAAGACAAAAGTAGTGTAAATATAATAAATTTTCTTGGTTATTTATTATTATAAATATTGAGTTGTAGAATGAAAATTGCATGCTCCGGACCAGAAAGGAATCTGTAAAACACAGGGTCTAAACAACCAATGGATATTATAATTAAAACTCGTTGAACTCGTTGAACAGCAATTGAAACAGCTATGTGAAAAAAGAGAGATGATGATAAATAAAATAGAAAAACGCAATGTCAGTAATTTCTAAATAAAAACCATGATATTCATAAAAAAGGGAAAATTCACTGATCCTTCTGCCGAATTACTCAATATAAACCCATTTTAGGTAAGTTGCCGCACTTTAAAACAGACCCTAACTCAGAAAAAATCTGAAAGTGAGAATTTGCATTTTTAATCAGATAGTTATTTGATTTTATATTCCAGTCTTAATTGAGAGCTCGTATAGATGAATGAGTCAGGGTAGAATGTTTTACAAAAGAGAGTAATCACCAGAAATCATTTGTAACATTGATGCAAGAGAAACACTAGGTCTTCAGTACATTTTTGTCGACGAAAATCTATTTCACGCTTCCACGATCATCAAGAAGATATGAAGAAATGGAAAAACTCATTTTCTAGAAGAAATCTCACTTTGCATAATTGGAAATTTTTTACAAAACATTTCTTCAGGGGTAACACATTGAAATTAGTGTTTTGTGACAGTAAAACTCGACATGGGATATGATAGATTGATTTGTTTGAAAATATAAACAGGATGTTCATGAAATCAGACGTGGAATCATCTGCGACTGAAAGATAAACTCCAGTCAATATCTTCCATCGTTCAAGATAACCTCTTAAGGGGTATTCATATTGGAAAGGAAAAAAAATCCATTGAAAAGAGATTTCACTGTGAATTGGAAAATCCACGATAACAATGACGTTATTTTTCGTGAATATCTAACAGAAAACCACTAATTTGCCTGCTTAAGCCACCCTGGACATTGAACGTGGTAGCTTGAAATGGATTTTCGTCGACAAAAATGTGTTGAAGACCTAGTGAATGCGATGCCTCTCTTGCATCAATGTAACAATTGAGTTCTAGTGATTGCTTTTTTTTGGAAAACATTCTCCTTTGCCTCATTCATCTATATGAGTTCTCAATTGAGACTGAAAGAGAAAATCAAATCTGAATAAAAATTCAAATTTTCACTTTCAGATTTTTTTTCTTTTGAAATAGGATCCTCTTTCAATATCTCTCAGATGTAGATTTTTTTTAATGAAGTTTAGTAGTTTTTAGGTTAGATATTTAATGGTAGTAGCACTGATCTCAGAAAGTCCTTCATGGAAACAATAACAGTTTTGTTTAAGATATATTTCGTAGAAATACCACTTTGTGACTTTCAAACACATGGTCCCCAGTACTTGTAAATGCCGCTAAAATACCATCAGTTCGAGTTGTTTATATACAAATAATATATCGTCAAGCTCCACAACTTTCATGCGGACAATTTTTCTCTAAGATGTACCCACAAACAAAAAATCACCACAAATTACCATTGAAGTTTCAATGATTTTTGTTCGCCCTTCATGCTCTTTTCGTTCGAGTTGATTGAATGCCATTTGAAAATAGTTTATAGTGTTTGAAAAATACTGCGAGAAGAAATTTTCGTCCATATTCGAAAGATTTTTAAAAACGGGAACGGAGACAGTTCCCTGAACGTCAAGAGTATATATAGAGCGGTATCTTTTGATTAAATACTTGTTTCTGATAGGCAAAACAATTAAACTTTATAAATAAATAGTGGTTATTATTTATGTTGGTTCTGTCTACATCCATGTCTACTTTTTTAAACAAATGAGTAGATTTTTGTATTTTCAGAAGTGTTGTAGATCTGAATGTTTAACTTCTTGATATCTATATGGAATTCAAGAGTTGAATCGAACCGAAAGGAAAAACAGTTTGATCATACTTTTTTCTCTTGATTTGAGTTCGATTACTAATTAGATGGGTTAAGGGAGATTTGAGTCGTACAACTTTTGATTACAGAGCTTGTTTACACAAAAATTGAAATATTATTTGTTGTCCAATGAAAAATATGTCCCATGATATGTCAACTTGATTTGTGAAAATTTTGGAATCAATTGTGTAGATTGGAAATTTAGGCGATTCTACTGATGAATGCCAATTTAATAAAAATAAAAGACACCTCTTTAGTACCCTCTATATAAGTAAATATTGATTTCAGAAAGTTCCGTAATGGAGATTTTAGAAACTCTATTGCGCTACACAATTGTTTCCATAATCAATAATACGACCTGTATCTCCTTCTAAAAGATTAGAAATATCATTTGATTTCTTGTATTCACTGCGATAAGAAATGGATTCGGCAAATAATATTTTCGGAATGAATTCATTTATTCGAATATATGCTATTTTCCACTTCAACAATTATATATATAAAAAACTGCTTGGAGTGTCAACCAAAGTAGGATGTAATTATGTTTTCATAATATTTCATGATGATTATCTGAAAGACACCCTGAGAGTTTAGCGAAATAAATCATAACGTTTATGACATATCTTACCTTTATCTCGGACAAGCTTAATGATCTATGATATCCATCTACAGAAATACTCAAACACCCATCCAAAAAGCGTTTCAATCTTCAATCGACAACACTTTGCATTGGCATTTGAAAAATGTTTTCTTTGTATTATTTTTGTACCATACCCGTTCGAGGATCGGTTCTTATAGAATGATTAAACAAAATATAAAAACACAATTAATTATAAACCATTGATCTTATCATTTTGCCCCAGGTGGCCCGTGGCAGACTGAAGGAATATATTTGCCCTTTCGACAGAGGCGTACAGGAAATGAATATTTAGGTGACGTCCCCTGACTGCAGCCCAAAATTATTTTTAACAAGAGGATTTGCTTTTCAAAAATAATATTATTTAGGTTTCCACTTCTGATTGCCATTCTCAACATATCGGGGGAATATTTATGATTAACATGGCGAATAATACAACATTCAATTCGTACTTTTGAAGGGAGACTAAGAGTAGTGTGTTTTTTGCCATTATGTATAGTCAGTATAGTCAGGGATTGTCAACATTTGAGTTTGAGGTGTTACTTCTCCAAAACTCGTTTATCCATTCGAATGAAACTTCTTGCATATAAAAATAATCCTCAAGACTGGCGAAGCCGAACCATATGTTTGGAAACATTGCTTGTCCAAATCCGATTAGTTCTTTACAATAATATCAATTTCAATATCAGTCATTGGCGTCCATTTTCTCTTTTTTTCATTGAAATCTCCATTTTACATTGGCTTATGACGTTATCGAAAGTCCAGATTGGAACGATAGTTATTTCAAAATATTTTCGTTCAGATACTGTTCCGGAATGTTCAATAATTTTCAACAAAGAACGCTTGCATTTGAATTAGGTGTTTTTTTATAATTCTGATCACGAATCTTATATCAAAACATTGAAAGAAATAAATCTTTCGATAATATCGACTATCCTTCCTACAAATCGATCGAATATGGAAAATATAATCTTTAATATCAACTATTCTCTTGGATTTGATGTATTATAATGTAAAAACGTGTTTTCCATTCGTATGACAATACAGATTGTTTCTCCAAATAGAATCAGCAGTTTTGGTACTGATAGAGTTAAATGTGGATCGCAGATACATACGAGCAAAAATGCAAAAAACTCATTACTCCTTGTAGGCCCATCCACTCAATAAAATTCTAACAACTCACTGACAGACAACGAACAGCCCAAACCGGAGGGTCTAGAAGCAAGAAATTTTTGAACAGGATTGATTTGTTCAGAAGTATAACCAGAATGTTAATAAAATCAGAAGTGGGAGACATTTCCAATATTCAATTGAGAATGTTTCCTTTCTGCCCAGGAGTTCCTTACATAACGTAGGTAAGCACTGGGAAAGGATAAAAAAATTGCATACCCTAAGTGGATTGAATAGGGGGTTGAAAATATACAGCATAAACCAGTGGGTCCAGAGGGATGGAATTTTGCATCTGAGTTCCTTATATAACGTGGGAGAGCACTGAGAAAGGATTTTTAAAAAATCATCCACCAAGAGGGTTAAATATACAGCTCTAACCAGTGGTTATAGAGGCATGAAATGCAGCACATGAGTGACTTATATAACGGAGGTGAGCATAAAGAGAGGATTTTTGAAAATTAATCCCCGAAGGAGTTGAATAGAGGGTTAAAAATATTTATACACGTATTTTTCCCCCAAAATATGTTTTTATAATTCCATACTCTTAGTTGTATAATTTCATAGTTGCTTTTGTTACCCATGGAAAATTCCATCGGGCACACGGCTATTGTTATAAAAACCCCCAATCAATTTTTTCCTAAGTTCTTATTCGATTTGTGCGAAAAAAATCGATGTCGCCTGCACATTATTCCTGGCAAATTGATGAAGTTCTGACGTGATATAAATGGCTAATTTGTTTATCATAGATTATCTTGTTCTTCAATACTCTATTTCCGGTAGAGAAAGACCGATGTGTGTCAAGGAAAGATAAACTGTTGTCAACTAGCATATAAGCCGAAACATTTTGATCATCGCAGCTAGAACACTAGATTTTGCAGGATTATTGAGTCCTCTCCAACATAGATTGGCAGTATTACAAAAAACTCACTGAATTATAGTCTTTATAACTGTCTTCATCTTCCTTCAGGACCTTGAAATACATGGCTGTCGAAAACAAAATACTGTTTTTACAAAACAGATGTTACTGATCAAATTGTACACAGTTAGAGAAATGTTGCTAAAATCAACAACAATCAATCAGGAATTCACTACTCAAATTACTCCGGCTGTAGTTAAATTCATCCATTGTCAATTTTCTTTTTTCAGTATGTCGACCTCATTGTTGTCGAAATCTTCAAATAGGAAGTTGCTGCTGTAACAACTTCATTTTGCAAATATTTTCGTTACTCGAAACAAAATAGCGAATGCTCTTGCAAATTCAGAATTTCGAAGTGCATTTATTAGCAACCTCAAATAGGTATTCATCATAGTTATGAACAGTTTGCGGAATCGACAATTTTGTTTGTTAGACAACTGATATAGTCAAAATGCACATTGTTGGATTACCAAAACTGTTGGTGGTATTGTCCAATAAATTTGTGGAATTTATCCTATTTCGTTGTGAAAAGGGAATTGATCACCTTCGGGCATTCTCGTGCATATGCGAGTATCTAATCAGCCCCAAAAATTCGCTTCCAGAGCACATCGTCTCAGTCAGTCCTCTGTGAGACGTATTGTTTATGTGGTATATGTAGTGTGATTTTGTTTGTTCAGGTTCAACAGCTCAGGTTCAACTATAGTATGGCCGTTTACGTGAGCTCCGAAGAAATTGAGTTATTTCTGTGGAATTTTAACATTCGAAGCAGTTAGTTCTAGATCACTATCAGTAAAAGTGTTCGTACAGAGAATAGTGCAATGTGTGTGACCCATCCTTCCAAATAGAGCGAATAATTTGATAATAATCACAATTAAATTGAAAATTCTGTACATTGCTGCCATATTTTGCCTACATATTTCCTGACAATGAGTCAAAAAACAAGAAGTGGAAGTGTAACTGGAGTGGTGGACGAAAATATGTTAGAATCCATTATATTGAGTAAACTCTTGCCAAAGATAAACACCAAAATTGAGGAACAAATACAAAATATTGGCAAGAACTTTGAGTCCATAGAAAAAAACTAGATGACTTGTTATCGAAATGTACTAATATGGAAATAGAAGTGAAGACAAATAAAGAAGAAATCCGAAGAGTTGCTGACCAAGTGAATCAGATTGAATTAAAAAATAGGGAAAATTCCCTAATTGTATCAGGTATACAAGAAGAGGAAAAAGAGAATCTAATATCTAAAGTGCTATGCTTATTTAATGACGCCATGAAAATTAAATGCGCTCAGTGGGAAATTTATAATATATATAGGATTGGTAAACATAAAGAAGGACAAGCATATTCGAGGTCAGTTATTGTTACTTTTGTGTCACTACTGAAGTAGAAAGAAATATTCAACGCAAGAACAAACTTAAAGGGTGCACCCATTTTTGTAAATGAAAATTTAACAGATGGGGCATACAAGCTCTTGAAAGCCGCAAAAGTAGAATATGGAAGTCGTTCAGCATGGTCTATGAATGGCAGAATTTTCGTGAAGAGTGACAACGCTGTCAGGTTGATCCAGAATCTGAAGGACTTGACCAAGTAGAAGATAAGAACTTTTTATCAAGAACGATTCTTTTTTGCAGGAATATTTTGTTCTGTTTTTCTTTCTCAGTTTAAAGAATAAATGTGCTCTCTGCTAAAAGCCCAATTACAGGATGGGAAAGGTCTATTGTATTTCAAAGTATTCAAAAATAGCCTTCACATATTTCTTATTGCAGATAATATTTTATTACATTTATTTTTTCATTTATAATTTATTTTTAAGATTTGGAAGTTATGATTAGAATTTACCTTCCTTCAAGTAGGGTTCACTTCTTAATATACAGAAACAAAATTTATTTTTTTGAAAAATTATTATATTGATTTGTCCTTCAACACAACTAACTGGCTTGGTAATAAAAAATATTTCAATGTGAAGTATTTCGTAATGGACTGTTACTACGTTTTTGATATGAAATATCTTGATTGAAATTTCGCTTGATGGCAGTTATTCTGATTTTAAATGAAAATATTTTAGGGTAGAGTGTGAGTTCACATAAGACTCAGTATGTCGAAACTTACTAATATTTATTTCCAAAACTGTAGAGGATTGAACACTAAATGTTCTGAATTTTTTAGGAACTCATTGATTGGTGATTTCGATATAATAATAGCAGTAGAAACATGTTTACAGGATGGAGTGAATGATGGAGAGGTAATAGATGTAAGAATTTCCAATTTGGTAAGATGCGATAGAAATTTAGAAATTTCAAATAAAAAAACCGGTGGTGGTGTTTTTCTGGCAATTAAAAAACAATATAAAGTATTAAAAGTTATATCAAAAAACACACATTTTTGAGGCAGTTATAGTTGAAGTTAAAGTAAAAGGTTGCAGGTACGTTTTTTGTGGGGTATATATTCCTTCTGGAAGTTTAATTAACGTGTATGGATCAGCTTTTGAATTTTTACAAAATAATATAAAAATATCCGATAATGTTCACCTCTTTGGAGATTTCAATATACCTCATATAACTGGAATTAACTATAATAAAAACATATCAAACGTAATACTTGAAAGTTTCCATGATTTTATGGATTTTAATGGCTTCACATTATATAATAACATAAAGAACAGTCATGGAAGAACATTAGATATAGTAATCTCTTCGGAGAATAATTTACATAAGTGTACAGTTAATAGGGATTTTGTGCCAATTGTTAAAGAGGATGAATATCATCCTGCTCTTGAAATTTGTATTAAGAATATAACTAATGGGGAGATCTGTAAAACCATGAATAATATTACTGAAAATTGTACAAGCTACAACTATAAAAAAGCCAACTTTCTTACTTTAACGGAGCGTACCAGGGATGCAAGTTGGGATATGGTACTGAACGAAAAACTAGATGTGAACCGAGCTTTAAATCATTTTTATAGAATTTGGAATAACATTATAGAAGAATATGTGCCAAGATATGTTCATTACAAAAAACCTATGATGTATCCCATTTGGTTTACAAACGACATGAAAAGTAACTTGAAAGAAAAAGAGAGGTATAGAAAACTAAAAAATATTTCCAGTTGTTTTAATGATAAATACATAGAAGTGAGACAAGCTAAGCTTATAAAAAGTGAAATAAAGAAATATATTAATAAATTAGAGCAGGAAGTAATTTCTGATATAAACAATTTTTGGAATTATATAAAGAATAATAGGAGAAATTCGAATAGTGATAAATTCATGTATAACGGAGTAGAGGTAACAGAGGAAAAAACTGCAGAATCATTTGCAAAATTTTTCTCGTCAGTGTATGCGGACAAAAAAGCCTCTTACAATTTGCTTTTTAATTCTGACTCGGACGTAACAAATAATACATTCGTATTGAATTCAGTTAGTGAGTCAGACTTTTCCGATGCACTAAAAAAGCTAAAGCCCAAAAAGTCAGAGGGGTCTGATGGAATACCACCTTATATATTGAAGGCCTGTGGTGAGTGGGTAAGGCAGCCACTGATACATATTTATAACCTTATTTTAAAAATCAGTATATTTCCCTCAGCCTGGAAAACAGGATTGGTATGTCCCATATTTAAGTCCGGTGATAAAATGAATATCGAAAACTATCGACCTATTTCAATTATGTGTGCCCCTGCCAAACTTTTTGAACAGATATTATATTGTAAATTGTATACGCATGTTGAAAATTATATAGTACCTCACCAGCATGGATTTATGTCAAAAAAATCATCTAATACAAATCTGTTTCTTTTCAGTAATCATGTATTTGAGTCAATGAAATGTAAATCTCAGCTCGATGTTATATATACTGATTTCAGCAAGGTATTCGATAAAGTCCATCACGACATATTACTGAAGAAATTGGGTGGTTTTGGATTATCATATGACCTACTTCGGCTATTTAAAAGTTATCTCGAAAACAGATACATAATGACTAAACACAACGGAAATACATCGGGGAAATTTGAGGCAAATTCGGGAGTGCCACAAGGCTCCAACCTTGGGCCGCTTCTTTTTGTACTTTTTATTAATGATTTGCCTAAAGTACTAGTGTAATCAGATGCCCTTATATTCGCAGATGACTCCAAAATATTAAAAAAGATAGAATGGAGTTATAAAAATAAATTATATTTCAATCTAGGCAAATGTTTTGTGTTAACTATAACGCGCATTAAGCAACCGTGTCTCTTTAATTATTTAGTGGGGGGTCAAAGCTTACAACGATGCACTGAAATCAAAGACTTAGGCATAATCTACAACAGCACATTCTCATTTGCCATACACATTGAAAATATTTCGAAGTCAGCTAATAAAATGTTAGGTTTTATAATAAGACAATCTCATATCTTCAATAATATTAACACACTTAAACTTTTGTACTATAGCTTGGTTAGGAGCAAGTTAGAGTTTGGCTCATTAATTTGGTTCACGAAATCTCAAAGTAATTTGAATAAATTAGAAAAAATTCAAAATAAGTTTTTAAGGTTACTCTATTTTAAAAAACATCACGTATGCCCTGACTACCAGACAATAAGAAGTACAACTCTTAGGAATGAATTCAAGATATCATCTCTAGAAAATAGAAGACAACTCTCAGTATTGGTATTTTTATATAATATTATAAATAATAGAATTAGCTCCCCTGAACTTTTGGCCTCAATTAGATTTAACGTGCCACCTAGAAGAATGCGCCAGGTTCCAATGTTTGATATTCCTCCATCATTTAACATTTCGAGATCACCTACGGTAAACATGTTTCGACTTGCGAATCAATTCAATGCATTAATAGATCTAGAATGGACAGTTTCTACTAGAGTTTTTCGTAAAACAATCTTGGAGCATTTAATACTGATATATCTGTGAAGAACTTCAAAGGTTGTATCAATCCTCATACAATTCAATTAATTTAGGAAAAATTATACGAATATAATTATATATTTACATATGACTAATTTTCTTAGGTGTCTACATTTTGTGAATCTTATAAATTCTGTAAATTTAATTTTATTATGTAAAAAGTTATTAATTTGCACAATGTATCTAATTCTATTCATGTAATGAAACCGTAAGGTTTGTATGAATAATAAATAAATAAATATATAAATAAACAGGTGTCCAGGTAATGTGAAGTTTGACTGTTGTTGGCGATATAATAATGAAGGTAAGTATTTTTTGTTTCACATTATTTTGCATAATAATGTTATAAATGACCGTGGACGCGATATGAGGATTATGATTTTGCATGTGCGGGAATGTCTATGGAGGGCATACAACAACCGCCATTGATGCCATCACCTTCAAAACGGTTTGCAAAACTCTCTCGACAATACACCAAACTCATATGTGGAATATCTGGAGGAATATAAACCTGTCATTGGAACCAATATATGGCAAAAGCTTTTTGAAAAATATCAATGATGAACTTTATCAACAAGAGTAGCAAATTTCAGTAATTTGGTATCCAAATTACTGAACTTGAAGTTTACTAAAAGCTTTCGGGAGTACTTTCAGGCTCAACAGTTTTGTGACTATTGAAATAAGTCAATATATGTGTCCTATATTTTGTAAAATATTTGCAATTTATGCTCATGCCACCAATAAATCAATATTTTTGTGTGAGTGTTGGTTTACAAAATGCTTTGATGACAAATCTCAATCTAACATAGTAGAAGAATCAAAAAGATCCAATTACAAGTTGATAAATTTAAAAAAATGTAAGTATCTGGTTGCATATGATTTGAGTTTGCCATATAAACAGAACTTTCATTGTATTGTGCGGAAATATGAAATTATTTTGGAATAGTACTTGCATTGTGAATTTGGGCAAACATTTTGTTTTGGTGTTATAACATTTTATTACTCGGTATATACCTGTTCATTTTCTCGGCATTCAACTCTTCTGCCGCGTGAGGGTAAGGAACAGTAAGTGCAAGAAAAATGATTTTGAGTTTGCCAATTTATATATTTTGCCGCAAAGCCAAAAGGACGGTTTTGTGTTTGACCTGTGAACATTTATACAGGTCAAACAAATAACTGTCTTTTTGGGCTTCGCGCAGTCGGGTAAAACCAAAAAATTGGCAAACTCAAAATCTTTATTCTTGCACTTACTGCTCTTTACCTTCACGTGGCAGTATTATTTATTATGATACAGTATTTTTTTATATTAATCCACCGAAGGATTATAAAGCTGGCATTCACTCATTGTGTTACTTTATGTTTATTTGTACATTTCTTTACATAATGATGTTTATTTTATTTTATCGACGTTCTACTGTTATTTATTATAATAGAGTATTTAATTTTTTATAATAGAAGCATTGAAATATTCTAATGTTATATATTCTTGATTTATTGAACCATCCCTCCTGAAAAACTATATTACCAACAAATATTAGATATTTTCATAAAAAAATAATAGTGAAAGTGAATACTAATTGACGTGATTTGAAAAAAATATATTTATGTTTTGACAAGAAAAAAAACAATAAAACTTTTTTCTGCGTAGTATGAAAAACTAAAGGAAAAAAATCGACAAAATTTTATTTTAACAACATAAAGAGAATGAGATTCCAACAGCATGAGGTTAACAAATTACTTCTTGTCAGTTTATGAATGATGAAAACTAGTAAAGGAATCGACAATATTACAATGTTAATTTTACTAAAATATTATGTTAATTCATTGAAAAAAGTAACTGAATTACTCCACTGTAAAAACATTTTTGGGTCAGCTTAGCAAAAAAAAAAAGAAAAATTAGCAACTGAATGTTGTTGATGCACTACTGATTTTGTAAAATCGTCTACAGTCTAATTGTGGCATTTACTTTGCTGAATTTGTTAAATAGCAAAAATTTGTGTGGAAGCCACAAATGTGTAAATGTGAACACCGTCAATATCGAAATTTGCCAATTTCACCAATAATACCAGTGGACCTCCTGGGTTTCTTATTTTTTGTTATTTCAACAACTCTTTTCTAACAGTGTAGATAGTAACCTCTGTTTTACCTGTTATGAGATTGGGGACATATTTTCCAGTTGCAGTAAAAATGAACGACAATCAAACAAGCTTATGCAAAACCTTCTACATTTGAAGGTTGCCCTCAGAATATCATGAACTTACTATCCCTGGTCCACCTTGAATACGTCTCTGAAAAAATTACTTGAACGACCCCTGCGTAAAAGAATGTGAAATTTGTGATATAATCCTTTGTAGATAAACGACTCCTTTCAATATAGGTACTCTTGATAGAAATTGCACAATTTCTTGTAAAAAGAAAAATACAATCAAGTCATTTCAGAAAATCAGTTCCTAGCTGCATGGGTAGGTCCTTAAGCCGAAAAAAAAGTAGCTTGGTCCATCACATTTGAATTATTTCTGTAAAGTTCGAATCTGATCTGTATTTCAATCTGTGTGTTCATTATAATTATAATTTGTATTCCTTTTCCTATGTCCTTTTATATTTGTATCTGATGTTTTGTTCTGAATTTATTCTGTATTTGTCAGTACTTGTGACTTGCCATCAATGTATTTCATATATGAAAGGTCAAATAAAATACTGTACTCTATAGTTAACGCAAACAAACATACTTCATATAAGTAGCATGCAGTGCAAACGAATGGAAATTGTGGAGCTCAAAAATACCAATAAACCACATATATTTTGCCAATATTAGTATGGCCTACAAGTCTTGGTGGCATACAATAAACCTGTTCTCAGGTACGGTGCTGAAACGTAAAAAAACATATATACAATTTTACGGAAATAGCAGACGATGTTCTAATAGCAACAGCCGCACTTTGCAGTTTTAGGGACCCTATAGGTATAGTGACCTTTGAAAGATAAGTGCCATGTGAAGTGGAATGAATAGAAAAATCGAATTAAACGGTTTTCTTCACATAAAGGATTCAATATAAAATTGAACCAGAAAATGGTACATCTCAGGTGAAAAACAACTACTTTCCTGACAAATACCACGCAGAACGTTGAATGATATTCACCTGAAAATCCATGCATACTTCCATTTAATATCAATGGACATTGAATGCAAATGTTTCTTTCTGATGAGCTCGATTATGTTTAATTTATATCGTGTTCACCTAACAATCCGCATACCGGTTTCAGGCTTCTTGGCCCTCATCAGTACGGAGTAGTCAACCAGCCAAAGGTCCAAAGAACTCTGGCTGAAGTGAGACAACAAGTAAACAAACCATCATCGACTTTAACACCTATGGTACGCCGGAAAAGATAAACTTTAACTGGCGGACCTAGTGACAGAAAGAAACACTGAAAATCTCCCACCTCGATGGTTTCTAAATAAAAGATTCCTTCTCAGTAGGATGAGCCGTCTAGCATATAGTGAAGATAAGTGCCATGTGAAGTGGAATGAATAGAAAAAGAATTAAACGGTTTTCTTCACATAAAGAATTCAATATGAAATTGAACCAGAAAATGGTAGATCTCAGGTGAAAAACAAGGCCTGAAACCGGTATGCGCATTGTTAGGTGAACACGACATAAATTAAACATAATCGAGCTTATCAGAAAGAAACATTTGCATTCAATGTCCATTGATATTATATGGAAGTATGCATGGATTTTCAGGTGAATATCATTCAACGTTCTGCGTGGTATTTGCCAGGAAAGTAGTTGTTTTTCACCTGAGATCTACCATTCTCTGGTTCAATTTTATATTGAATCCTTTATGTGAAGAAAACCGTTTAATTCGATTTTTATATTCATTCCACTTCACATGGCACTTATCTTATACTATATGCTAGACGGGCTTGCCACTCCTACTGAGAAGGAATCTTTTATTTAGAAACCTATCGAGGTGGGAGATTTTCGGAGTGTTTCTTTCGTCACAGGTACCGCCAGTTAAAGTTTATCTTTTTCCCGGGGTACCTATAGGGTAACAAGCTCGATGATGGTTTGTTTACGTTGTGTCTCACCTCAGCCAGAGTTATTTGGACCTTTGGCTGGTTGACTACTCCGTACTGATGAGGGCCAAGAAGCCTGAAATCGGTATGCGGATTGTTAGGTGAACACGACATAAATTAAACATAATCGAGCTTATCAGAAAGGAACATTTGCATTCAATGTCCATTGATATTATATGGAAGTATGCATGGATTTTCAGGTGAATATCATTCAACGTTCTGCGTGGTATTTGCCAGGAAAGTAGTTGTTTTTCACCTGAGATCTACCATTTTCTGGTTCAATTTTATATTGAATCCTTTATGTGAAGAAAACCGTTTAATTCGATTTTTCTATTCATTCCACTTCACATGGCACTTATCTTTCACTATATGCTAGACGGGCTTGCCACTCCTACTGAGAAGGAATCTTTATTTAGAAACCTATCGAGGTGGGAGATTTTCGGAGTGTTTCTTTCTGTCACTAGGTACCGCCAGTTAAAGTTTATCTTTTCCGGCGTACCTATAGGTGTTACAAGCTCGATGATGGTTTGTTTACGTTGTGTCTCACTTCAGCCAGAGTTCTTCGGACCTTTGGCTGGTTGACTACTCCGTACTGATGGGGGCCAAGAAGCCTGAAACCGGTATGCGATTGTTAGGTGAACACGACATAAATTAAACATAATCGAGCTTATCAGAAAGAAACATTTGCATTCAATGTCCATTGATATTAAATGGAAGTATGCATGGATTTTCAGGTGAATATCATTCAACGTTCTGCGTGGTATTCGCCAGGAAAGTAGTTGTTTTTCACCCGAAATCTACCATTTTCTGGTTCAATTTTATATTGAATCCTTTATGTGAAGAAAACCGTTTAATTCGATTTTTCTATAGTGACCTTTATTATTATTTATTGAAGACTTAGGTTATATTAACGGTGTTATGCAGACAAGGAAAAATTATATTTCTGTACCTTGAAATTTATAGGATTTAGCTTAAGTATTGGAATATTATTCTCCGTATTGCACCTATGTTTTGAAATATTTGAAGGAATGAGATTATTTGCGCTATCATATATATCCAACGACCCTCCGTAAGTATCTGGAAAGTGGATGATTTATCTCCATATTTCTATTAATCTCAGCATTTGAAACACACCAAATTTTAGATGACGACATCTATAATTTGCGAAGTGAAACTCAAGATAATAACATGAAAATTGAGGGTGAGGAGTTGAATTCAATAGAAAACACTGCCCTTTGCTGATTCGTGGAGTTACTTGGAACGCGCTGGAAGCCTGAATTCCGGTGCCTTGGAGTGTTCAATACCAACAATCGTTGGATACCTATCAACGTGTAGAAAACTTTCTGACTTTCATTTTCATGTTACTAGGTTGAGTTTCACTCCGTAAACTATAGATGTCGACATCTATAATTTGTTGTTTTTCATTTTGTTCGTTGTCGGAAGGTACCAATTCTCCGAGTGTTTGCTTTTAATTCCGAAAAAGTCCGCATAACCATCCTGATGATTGGGAAACCATGAAACAGCTGTAGGAGGGTGATGGCTCGCTCGGAATTGAATCGAAAACACTCCCTTTTCCTGAAACGCGCTAAAAACTCGACTTTTCGTGTCATCGACTTTTTGTGTCATCGACCAGATCTTTTCATACAGCCAATATCTGGGTTATGCTGTGTAAAATAAATTGATTTTTGTATTACTTATTTCAAACCTATATGTCAAATTTTGTCAAATTTAATTTATGTCAAGCTACCCCTGAGAACCCACCCCCCAACTTCAATTATTCAAATGGCACCCTATGCATTTTTCTTCTGACCTGTGAAGTAAAATCAATTCCAACTTCAACGATGTACCACACTTGATATTTTAACAGACGTCAAACTGAAAGAATAAGAAAATTTCAACAACAATTTTCGATATTATATAATGAAGATTTTATTGAAAACAAAAACTATAGAAGCAGCTCAAAATGTCTACCATTATTATTCAAACATGCTTCAAAGCGCCTCATCAGTTTCCTCGTACGTAAGATTTCCTGATAATTTCCTTCGTTATTGTGTTGCAGGCGTGTACAATCGCCTCTTGTCGCACAGAAAAAACTAATGGAGTCAGATCAAGCGAACGTGCAGGCCACCGAATAGTACCTCCATTTTCTATTCATCGATTTGGAAAAAATTATTCGAGGTATTCGGTTACAATGTGGGGATTATGTGGTGGGGCACCATCTTGTTGCCACAACATGAGTTGTCGTTTTTGTTGAGAAAGTTCATTTTGCATAAATTCCATATATCTCTTCCCAGTCAGTTTATGTAAATGAAAATAAGGGCCTATCAAATGTCCAACACGGACCATACATTCACACCATTCACACATTCACTGTCCCATTTTTGTGAAATCTTGATTCGTCACTCCACATGATCCGATGTAACAATTTTTAATTATCTTCAATCAACACTTGCATACTTACAATACACTTTTGTCTTTTTTCAAAATTATCAGGTCGTGGCCCCTGGTGCATGTGTATTTTGTGAGGATAATAACTATACGTTTTTATAATTATATGCGCAGACGACTCACTTATTCCAACTTCGTCAGCTAGTGCTTGAATAGGAATGTGCATGTGAGCCTCCATGTAGGCCAGTACATTAATACTAATTTCCTAAGTTCGTGTTGGTGCAGCATGTTGGACGTGCTCACCTTTTCCTGGAAATATTCCGAATTCTATGGCAGCTCGAGAATTTTTTTGGCACCCACCAAAAATTAACAACATATCAACATACTCGTGTGGAGTAAACGTGAAAGGCATTCTCTGGATTGGAGGTACAAACCGATTGAAACACCCATGCAAGAACAAATGTCGAAAATCGAAGATGAGAAAACTACAGAAAAGAAGTTGCCTAACACATTGACAGTTTTTATAACTCGATTCGAATGAAGTATAGTATGACCCAAAAATGTATACACTACATTTTTCATTACCAAATGCTGTTAACTTCTAATTTCGTGAGTTTGAAGTATAATGAAATATCAAGTGAAGTGAACTTAAAATTGATCGCACTTCAAAAATTAAAAAAAAATGTATAGGGTGTCATTTGAATAATAGAAGTTGGTGGTGGTTTCTCAGAGGTAGTTTGACATTAATTGAATTTGACAGAACATCTTCAAAGATATATGAATTTTAAATAAGTACAATTTTTTTTAATTTTTTTCACCCAGCATAACCGATATATTGGCTGTATGAAATGATCTGGGACACCCAGTATAAAGAGTAGAATGGAAGTAATAAAGTTACACATGTTTTTCTAATCCATGAATTATTATATATACATACAAAAATCCAACACTATAAAATATTAGAAACATTAAAACATTGAATTATTAAAAATATTAACATTAAGACACCAAATTTTGAAGTTTACTGTATTGCTTACTGAGTAAATTATTTGCAATATTATTTTCAATTTTTTATAAATTTCTTAAGTTTTTTTTAAACAGTTGATAGTTGGTTCTCGTATAGATGGAGAAAATGCAATGAATTCCTTGAAGCCTTTAAATAATAATTAATTAATAGTACTTTAATAAATAGTTCTTACAAAGTATATATCATCTGCACGTCTTGTATTGTGTGAGTGTATATTGTAATTGAAAACAACATATAGCTGGAAGTATTCTTATACTATATTATTAACTATTTTGGATACTAAAATCATGTTACAATACTACAAACTTTTTTCTACTGACAGTCATCTCAAAGTGTTCAAATTGACATAATTGGGGTATGAAGATTTGTTTTCAGTATTATTCTCATTTCACGGTTTTGAAGTACTTGCGGCACATTTAATTTATCTAGGTTGAATAGATGCGCAATTGTTAGGATGTGGATGGATTACAAGTATTATATACCGTAATATTTAACTCAGTCGATGAATTTTGTGAAATTCTTCTGAAGGAGTGAAGTTTTTTCGATAGTTTTATATAAATATAGTTGAAGTGAAAATTCAAATAATTGTCTAGTGAAATCCAAGATTTTTTACAGCAGCAACCACTTTAATTTGTTCATTATAAATATATTCAGATTTATATTATTAGTATCGATGAAACTTCATTTGAGTTGGATTGTGAATACCATTGCTTTTGTTTTCTTTACATTCAATTCTAGTTCGTTCATGTTCAAGTTTTTATTTATAGTTGATAATGCTATTTGAGTACCGTCTGCAAAAAAGATTGATGAACTAATAATCCACAAAAATGCCAATATCACTAATGTATAATATGAAAAAGAAGAGGATCTAATACGCTACCATGAGGAATCCCCATATACAACTATTTAACAGAAATCAGGTCAGCAAAACGGACTTTCTGTTCGCGATTTTTCGAATAGTTGCTGAACCAATCGAATACTCTACCCTAAATGCAATGTTTTAATTTCGATAACATTGTTTGTCTACAATAGTCTTAAACGCTATTTAAACCAAAAATACTGTAACAACATATTTATTTTCATATAATTTATTTTGAAAGTTGCATATTGTAAGTTGTAAAATTCACAGAAAATGTTTATTCAACTTACAAAATATTTATTAAAACTCTTTGTTATTTATAATATGTTTTCTAGTTTTTATTTCAACAGCAATACACTCCATCATTATAATACTTTCTTCATTTTCAGGAGATTCACTACACCGTTTCTATGATGTTTGAATATTTTCCACTTATTTTGTTCGTCATTTTCCGGACATGATTCAAATTCTTTGTAAGCTTTATATCCAGTGTTGATTTTATTGTGCACCTCATAATCAAACCAAGGCAATTTACGTTTTATAATGAACTTTCCTACTGGAGCAACATTATAAATCACTCTATCGAAAGTTTAAAAAATTTCCTTATAAATAAAGTCAACATCAGTAGAATTCAAAGTCACTCATAATGAGACTAGTTTTTATATTATTTAAATATGGATGTCAGTACTATTGCACACATTGACAGAAATTGTAGAATGGTCCGTTATTTTTGGATAATCATTTGCAACAGTATTATCGTAGTTAGATATCACATAATTGAATAGTGGTCTACTAATATCTCTGACACGCGGATCTATTACACATTGCGATATATCATATGTTTCCATAACGTTTTTAACACGCTTTCATTAGCTTCACTTGTAACTAACAAACAATGTTATCAAATCTCAGAAGTCAATTTTAACCTACTTCTGATTCTCGTATCGAAATGAAACTTGGTGTGTATATGAAGTTTGGATGACAATACCATAAATTGGTATCTTGGAGCTGATCTGCTGATGGAGCCAGGACGTGAATAGTGAAACTCTTCTGTGGCTACTTGTAAAATATGGTGAATGCACTGAGGCAACTCTCAGCATAATTTACAATTCAAAGATATGGCGAATGCACTAGGCCTCAGCATATTCCCCAAAATTCAGTTATTAATAACTTCCATCTCATGTGGATGAATCAATCGAAGAGTTTTTCTCCAGTAGTCTTTTTCAGTCGCCAGTCTGAAAAAACACGCATATATAGCTGGTTGGTTGGTTGGTTGAAAGCTGACGAGCCAGAGACAGGGTTGGCGTTTAGCCCTCCTTGACACTGCGACCAGCTGGGGTCTATTGTATCACTCTGTCGTCAGTGGTTCCTCATTCAAACAGGTTTGTGCCTTTAATCAGGTTTAGAAGCCTGTTGATAAGGTTCTTTGGATTCATGCCTGTTTCCGGGCTGATCTCTCCAAAGGTTCTGTGTCGCATACTACTTAGGGCGTCACAGTCGAAGATAATATGAGAGGCTGTTTCCTCCTCTTCATCACATAGCCTACACTCCACGGTTACCCTGCGTACTCCCATGGTGTTTAGGTGTTTTCTTAGGCCGCAGTGTCCAGTCAACAGACCTATTATCATACGAGCCTTCGTTCTGTTCAGGTTCAGAAGGTCAGCCGTCAGAGTCCGGTTTGGATGCCCTACCATGACTTTGCTGTGTATTTGCCCGACAGTTTGATCCCAATATTGTTGGTGTTTTATTTTTATCCACTCGTCGATCAGGGTTCTGCATCGGTTTTGCTAATCTCATGTGCAAGTTCTGGCCCGTGAATAGCGTTTCAGATGCTTGTCGCTAGCTGGTCCGCTTTGACGTTGCCTTCAATGCCTCTATAACCTGGCACCCACATCAAGGTTGCCTTGTTGTGTTTACCAGCTCGATGAGGTTCTGGAGGCAGTCCCAGACCAGTTTGGACTTTATCTGTTGAGTTGGGGTGCTTATAGCACTTCGACAGTCAGATAGAATGTAGATGTGTTTTTTTCCTATAACCACTTTCTAGATTCTTCTGAATGCATACCATGATAGCATGTGTTTCAGCTTGAAATATCGTGAGCATTTGCCAAGTGGTATTATGTAATCCCTTCTTGGCCTTACCCATGTATTCCTGCTCCCGTTCCTTCAACTGTCTTTGAACCGTCTGTATACCAGACTATGTCCGCAGTTGATTGTGATTCTATACTCGGGGCCCATCAGATCCATCAATTCGTGTTTCGAATGGTTTTTCGAATGAGTATAGGGGTTGCATGTAGTCTGAAATCATTTCGAGTTCTTCGATGTTGATTACATGAGTGATTCTGGTATGTCCAGTTGTTCAGATTCCCCAGTTTTTCGTTTGTTTCAGTCTGTATGCACTCATCCTGGCCTCTCCAATGACATGTAAGTCAAGGGGTTCGAGGTTTAGGATGATTTCCATTGCAGCTGTTGGAGTGCCATTCATTGCACCCGTGATACGAGACAGGGAAGCCTCTGGATTTTCCAAGGTTGGTTTTGTCTGTCTTTGATTTGTTTCTGGCCACCATGTGAGTGAGCCATAAGTTATTCTTGGTCTTATTACCGCTTGTGCCAGTGCATGGCTTTCGGTTAAGCCCACAGGTTTCTCCAAAAGCTCTCCTGCACATCATGAAGGTTATCTCGCTTTATTGGTTACATGTTGAAGATGCGGGTTCCAGGTTGTTTTTTGTCAAGAATCAGCCCTAGATATTTCACCTGCTCTACTACTTGTAATGTTCCACCGAATAGTCTGGGAGGTATGAGATGTCCCATGTTTCTTCTCCGGGTGGAGGAATTGGTGTTGTTTTGTTCGGATTTGCCCTTGGCTTTCTCTGTTACACCATTCCTCTACTGTCCTCAGTGAATTTTGCATTAGCTCTGAGGTTGTTTGAGTATTCTTCCTTGATGAGGATGACCAAGTCATCTGCATACCCTTGGGAGTAAAACCTTTGGTTATTCAGGGGAATTAACAGTTCATCTACAACCATGTCCCACAGAAGGGGGAGAGTAGGCCCCTGTGGGGACCTCTGGAAATTTCAACCTGCTCTGTCTCCCCCGAACATGTTGGCTTAAACTAGTCTATTGTGAAGCATTGAGTGTTTCCACCTGCAGGTGGTTTCGTCAATGTCTCTTCAGTGGGCCGCAGAGACCGTACTTTCAAAGGAGGTGTTGTCGAAGGCCCTTGATGTCTAGAAAAGCAAAGTGCAATTTCTTCGTTTTGGTGACTCTTCAAGCCTTGAGACAAGCAGATGAAGTGCTGACTCGCATGATTCACCTGTTAGATAGGCAAGTTGGCTTTGATGTAAAGCCCGTTCTACAAGAGCGATTTCACTTATGTCTCTATCTATAAGTTTTTCAAAGCCTTTCAGAAGAAGTGACGATAGGCTCATTGGTCTGTATGCCTTCGCCTGGTCGTATGAGTCCCGTCCAGGTTTTTGAAATAAAGACCACGTTTACAGTTTTACAGATTTGAGACCAATCCCAATGCCAGGCTCAGCCTGTATAGTCTCCACAGTTCTGGTGCTAGATATTCAACTCCGCTCTGAAGTAGTATGGGAAATACCCATCAGGCCCGGAGACTCTAGGCTTGAAGGAGTTTATTGCCCACACTACTTTTGAATGAGTTACCGTTTGCTTAGCCACTTCGCAGTCTGCCCTTTCTGCCCTCAAATGAAGGTTTGCAGGGATTTCATATCTGGGGTTTTGATTTGTGATGACAGTGGATCCTGGGAAGTGTGTATGGAGCAAGAGTTCTATAGTTTCCTTGCCAGTATTGGTGTGATTGCCGTTGGGTTTTTTGAGAGTCCCCAACGGATTGATGGGGTCTTTGGGAAGGATGCGGTGGAGTCTTGCTCTTTCTGAGGTTTGTTCTATGTCCTCACAGAACTTCCTCCATGACTTTCTTCGTTCCCCTCTGATTTTTTTTGTATTCTATGAGATTTTTGGAATAATCCTCCCAGTCACCAGTTTTTTCGCAGATATGTGAGTTCGTGTTCCACCAGCTCACTTTACCTTAGTAGTTGTAACGAAGTTACTATTTTCCCACTATATTTATAAGACAAAAGCTCCCTGTAAGAAATAAAAGCCCTATCTCCGTTAATAATAATCGGAAAAATATCATTCTTGTCCGACATAAATTCGCGAAGCATGAATTACACATGTCGTAATAAATAGCCCTCCCGAATCGATTACGTAAAACACCTCGCAACACATAGCGAAACAAAGCAATCGTACGTCACCCGCCCCACTCTGGAGCAAGCACTTGAATCGAACGCAAAAGTCGAGAATCAAAGTCTCCACTGAAGATCGCATTCATTCACGTACGAGCCAACAGTCCGATCTCCACCCAGCACAGTTGAGTCTAGACAGAGACGCGCGCACCGAGCTGACGTCACAGCCGTCGCCACCGAGAACATGACACTGTGTACGATCAGCCGTTGACGTCACGAAGGAAGGGAGGCCGATATTCTGGACGTTGGATCAAAGGCGAGAGAAAGCAGTCAGTCGTTCCGAAGCAGCGAAGCCAGCCAACACGCCAGAGAGAGAGTTTCCGCCAGAAGCACGAGAGTACAGTTGAGGCGCACGCACCGAGCTGACGTCACAAGCACGAAGGATTTTTCTGTGGAAGTATAATTTGTATCGCAAGCGACAGAGTCTACAAAACGGCGCGCGCATATAAGTCATTCGAGAGGGATTCATAAAAGAGGGAGAAGCCGGCCGTAGTTCCGTTTCGACATATTTCAAAGAATTAGTAGCTTGCCCAGCCCAGCAGAAGCAGTCACGCGGCCGACTAGTATCCAGAGTGTGAGCCAAAGACCGAAGCAGTCCACGGCCGTCCCGGGCCTGGCCGAAGCAGTGAGATCGGAGTTTGGTAAATATGTTGTATCAGGTAAAAGACATCAGGAAATGTTTGTAAGTACCGCAGATGCGATGTGCGCATGATCGTAAGAGGCACATATATATTTCAAAGCTGTGCTGGTAATTTCTGCATACGAGTCCGTACGACACCCCCCCCACCGCAAGAGCTTTTGGTTGCTAAATTTACTCCGCTTGCTTGAAATCACCCTCCCCGCTTCCTCTGTATATAGTGCTTGCCATGTGTTCATTTGTTGTGATAATTTGAGGCCGCAGTCAGCCGCCCTCACTGTATTTCATTATTTTTAATATACCTGTTTATCCTGTTCTTAGTATTCTTTCATTTACTATCTTGAGTAGAATTTAAACATCTAGTGCGCAGTCGCCACCCAGGTCCGAAACCCAGTTAAAGGCAATTAAAGCCTGCCTTGCTGGCCCTGTTACAGTGTCACGACTATATTGACCCCTGGAGTGTCTTTCTTCACTGAGACTGCCCGAGCAAAGTGGCCTTTCCACTATAAAGCTAAAGGTGGCGCCCGAGGAAAACCGAGAATGGTGAAAAGCGCCAAAGTTTGATAATAGGGGAGAAACCCCTTTACAAATTGGCGCCCGAGCAGGACCGTTTATATATACCAAGACTGTCATTTTTGACAGATGTCAACTTCGACTCAAAGAGTCCATATGCCGAGTGACCCTCGTTTAATAGGTTTCTGGGGGTTTAGAACCGATTACCGTCATCCGTTTCCTTTTTGGGTTAACCATTCACGAGATACGTGGGTGAAGAGAGGGAAAGCAAGCTCGTACGACAAGGACAGTTGGAAATCCGTGAAGCTAGTTCCGCAGAGTGTATAGAACCAAATTCCGTTGAAGGCTACCGACCTGTCATCTTTGACAGATTGTCAAACTCGGCTCAGAAGAGAGCCAGGCGTCCGTGCGATACCTCCTCAACGAATTATCGAGTGCGCAGTAGCGCTCCCGCCATCCGTTCGTCAATAGAGGTACGGTGCTCAAGATACGAGCACTAGACAAGGAGTTGAGTTCCGACTGTGAGCCGAGTAAGACGTGCAAGCCAAGAAGTTGAGTGCCGACTGTGAACCAAGTAAGACGTGCAAGCTGAAGAAGTTGAGTTTCGACTGTGAGACAAGTAAGACGTACGAGTTCCGAGTATTCGCCTAAGATGCCGACAGGACTAGGAAGCCCCATCGCCGTGCCAGTGACCACCACAGGCCCCGCTGGATACCCACTACCGCTGAGTCCAGGTGCGGGAAGCGACCAACGACACCCGCGTCGGATGGGTGTATCAACTGGAAAGAGGGCCAGACACCGGCTCGCTGATTTCGCTTTGGGTCCCAAACCCGGGACCGTCGACGAGAAGCGAAGGAGGATCATAAAATTTCTCCGGGGAAGGACGACAGCATCACCCCCCGACCGTCACCACCCGTTTCCTTTCCCCCCGCCCGACAACCCACCCCGCCCGTATTACCCACCATTACGTGACGGCACGGAAAACCCAATCATGACAACGTGCTCACAGGGCCCCCCTGGGGGGCCGGCCGCCCCCCCCGCCTACTAGGTGTAGGGGGTGGCACCTTAAGTAAAGGACTGGAAGTGACCAATGGGGCCAACGCCCCCCCGCCTTCCCCGAAAGTTGGAAACCCCCGGGTCCCGGGATCACCCAGACCCCTCCTGAAGCTATCCAGAGTTATGGGAAGGGGTCCGGCCCTCTGGGTTGAAACAAGGGACGGCCGAGATGGGAAGTTTTCCCGCCTTTCAGGACTTTTTTCCCGTAACTCCGGACCGGAAGCGGCTATCAGCGGAGGAAAAACCCCGGGAAAATCGGCGCCTACATCACCGACCGGGTATTTGCCGCCATGGGGTTTCCCGACCAGGAGTTGAACGGGACCCCCAACCTGCCCCCAAATTCCGGCGAAAATAAAAGGACGGACTTCAACGACGTGCGGGTTCGCCGAAAAGCCAAAAGTCGAGCTTTTGGCGGTTAACAACCAAGGACATCCGCGCCGCTTTTTCCTAAGGGGCCCCCGCCCCCCCCGTGGTCACTAAGCGCCCCCTAGCCCACCGCTCCTGGGCCAGTAGTCAACCAGTCGACCAAAGGACGGCACCGCCGCCCCATCAAAATCGAGGGGTTGGCGATGCGGGCAGACCCGGGCAAAACCAATGAAATCAGCCCCAAAGGGTATTCTGCTCCCGATGCAAGCGAGACGGGTAAAGTTTGTTATTGCCCATCCCCGGACGGAAAACCATTGGGCGCTGCCCGACTTGAACTGGGGAGCCCAGGACCCTTAAACCCCAACATCGCTACCGCCGACCACCGACCCATCTTTCCGTCAAGATTCCCCCTGGTACTGCAAACGTTTATTCCTGGTGATCTTCGCGGCGACGGTGGGCATGGAATCTGCTAGGGTACCGAAAAATCCAACTGCTACCAGTTCCGCCCGCTTTGGGGAAAACCCTTACTGTCCCCACGTATCCGTGGAATGATTTGGGGAAAAACCCCGAATCTTTTTGGGCACCTGGGGGGACTGTCATCGAAAGGTCAGGAAAGGACATATTGGGAAAAAGGGAGTTTGTCGACCTGGGAAGTGGGCAAATCTTGGTAAAGAAAACCCTTCAATGGAAACCGGGCCCCTACCATGCTTTCCCATTGGGTTATGAGCCCAAAACCGGCCCCGACACTTTCCAAAAAAGGACCACTTTAAAATTACAGGACGAATTGCCCTTCGAAGGGAAAAATTTGGGGTAACGCCGCTGGTGGAACATAGGATCTCTCCCAAATCCCGGGGCCAATAAAGCACGATACCGTCCCAAATCCCCCGAATGCAGGATGTAATCGATCGAAGTTGACAGAATGCTCCGGAGAATATCATTGGGCCCCGGGCCCTGGAGCTCACCTGTAGTCATATGCGGAAGAAAGTGGAAACCGGGTTCTGCATCGACTTCCAGAAAGTCAATTCCTCTCCGAAGGATGCCTCCGTTGCCGTTCATCAACGCTATCCTGGAAAACCGCCGCGCCCCCATATTTTCCAGTATCGACTTGCGAAAGGATCTGGCAGGTCCATATCAAAAGACGTAAACCGGTGACCGCCTTCCTGTACCCGGCCGGGACTATTCCATTCCAGTTAGCCGTTTTAGGGGCATTTCAACGATTGATGGACACCATTATCGGGGAAAAAAGGACCCATATTCTTCGCATATCTGGATGATATCATCGTTTGGAAACACGTTTGAAGAGCATCTCCTAATCTGCGGAAGTGTTCCGTCGCCTTCGTGCAGCTAACCTGCAGTCAATCCAGAAAATGCCAGTTTGGGGGGGAGATCCTCAGTATCTCGGAAACTAGTGACGTCAGAAAGGGATCAGGACAGATCGGAAAGTGGGCCCCCATTTTTGGAATAAACCCCCAAACGTCGAGGTTTTAAGGTTCCTAGGAATGGGATCATGGTACCGACGATTTGTGCCCGGGATTTTCTGAAGTAGCAGCACCGTTTCATCGGGTACTAAAAAAAAGAATCCCCTGGCCGGGCACCCGGGAAAAAGGGAACCTTCAGAAGCTGAAAACCGCCTCAAAGCTCAGTACTCCCCGCCCCCCCTTTCGACGGCCGTTCAGCATGCAGACCGCGCATCCCATCAAGGCAGGATGGTCCAACGCAGTCCACAGAGGAAAAGAACACGTCATCGCGTATGTGCCCATCCTTAACCTCCGCAGAAGGCCTTTCGTGACCAAAAAATGCCCCGCGGTTTTATGGGGGAAACGAGCTACGCCCTTCTTGGTAGGATACCCTTGGGGGCATCACCGATCATCAGTCTCTCCGCTGGGCATTCCATCAAAAAGCCCTGCGGACCCTCGCCCGCGGGGCATGTTCCCCAACAATATGACTTTGAAGTCAAGTACCGCCGAGGGGGCTGAATAAAAATGGCAATCTCTATCAAAGAGATCCTTTGGCAGGAACCAGAAACATTCGAAGAGATGACCCCCGTCGAACCGGGAGCCGTCTCGATTTTGACAAAAAAAGAGGACGTACAACGAAATCAGGATGTTTCAACTATTGTATCCAAAAAGATCGCTTGTACCGCCATTTCCCGGACTCCAACACCTAAGGCCAGAACTTCTAACCCCTGGAAAATGTTCCCCAAGACGACAAAAGGGGCAAAATCTAAGGGGATGCACGATGCACCCACCGCCGGGCCCTATGGCTCCAAGACAATAGCCAGGTTGCCGCTCGCTAATACTGGCCAGGTATGTTCCGCGGCAGCCGTATGTCGGGTTGTGATTCCCCAGAGATTAACCCTCAGGAAACCAGCCGGAAAATGCACCCTCGACTAACCGCCAACCCTGGGACGTCATACAGACCTGGTTGGCCCGTTACCCTCTACCCCAGGAAATACGTTCCTGGTTGTTCCAAAACCGATTCACGAAATGGGTTCAGTGTCGGCCCATCGCAATACCCCAAAACCGTCACCCCAACTCTCTAGGGATCATTCCCCGGATGTCTGAAAGTAGTCCTCAGTGACCGGGAACCCCTTCCAGGGCACCTGTTCGAGGGGGTATCGAAGGAAATTGGGAAACCCAAAACCCCAGAACACCGCCAACGCCCAAGCAAACCCTCGAGGGCCAATAAGACGCTCAAGACGTGATCCCAATTCTGTGACCAGGACCACCGAAAAAGGGTTACACCTAGCCGATTTTTTGCGATCAATCCCCCCGCCAGGACTCCACCGGATATTCTCCAGCATTCCTAAACATTGGAAGGGAGTGGGTACCAAAAGGGGATATACGAGCTGGTAACCCCGGGGAAAGGAGATGAAGGAAAATTAACCCAAACCGAGGGGCACAAGTCACACAGAGACTCAAAACCCGCGGGGGACGTTTGGGGTCAATAACCTGGCCAAATTTTCCACCCAGGCCGCCCTTCTCCGGAGCGAGAATGGCGATGTCATGTTGGCGATCAGGTAATGAAGAAGGGCATCACCTATCAGGGAAAAAAAGGGTTTTTCCGCGAAAAAGGGTCCAAAAAAACTCCGGTCCCGGTGACCCGTTATCACCGGGGGTGTATAACCTGAAAAAAAACAGGCGGCAAACGGTTCAGGGCCATGTTGATCTGGGCCCCCCCATGGCGTCCGGGTGAACTAAAGGGGCATGTTGCCCCGGAGTCCCGTCCCCAGCCAGCCGCCCCGAGGGGCCCGCCTAAGGGGACCAGCCCCAAAGGGGCCGCCCAGGAGACCAGCCCAAAAGGGGACCAGCACAAAAAGGGCGACGCCCGTGCCCCCCTTCAACGGTATCCTGCCCCATATCCCCGATGCGGATGTTCAGCACCATGTTGATATCGTATCCTGACCCGCATATCCCCGATGCGGATGTTCCCCTGTCCATGTTGATGTCTATCCTGACCCGCATATCCCCCATGCGGATGTTCAATACCGTGGTTTGATGCCGTGAACAGACCCGGGATCAGGATGCGGACGCCCGCATTCAATCAGGAAGATTTTTTACTTTATTATTGTGGTTTCTATTTTTATAATTTTTTTTTTTTGACCGGTAATATGTTTTTTTGTTGTACAATGATCATTGTACACAGTAGAATGTTGTTTCTCCGGGAACCAGGCAAAGTTTATTTTGTTTGACATTTGGGGCAAATTTGGGGTCCATTTGTATATTTTATTCCGTTTTTTTTTTATCAGGTGGACCTCTCGAATAAAGGGTTCGACTATCAAGGGGGGGGGGAGGGACCCCGGGGACCTGATGTATATATTGAGTTTTTTGTGGGTAGAGCTAATTTTTTTGGGTAAAAGAGAGATGAAGAAAAAAACCCGAAGTTTAATGTGAGATTGTTTTTCAAATTCCCTCGAGGGGGATCGGGTCACAGGTGTTAACTTAAAAAAAAAAGGTTTTTTTTTTAGTAGGAAAGGGTTGTAACAAGTTACTTTTTTTCCCCCTTTTTTTTTAAAAAAAAGCTCCTGTAAAATAAAAACCCCATCTCCCTTAATAATAATCGGAAAAAAAAATCATTCTTGTCCGACATATTCGCAAGCTAGTTAAAATGTCAAAAAATACCCCTCAATCAATAAAACACCTCCAAACATGCGAAAAAAAGCAATTACGTCACCCCCCACTCTGGGCAAAAGAATCAAGCAAAACTCGAATCAAAGTCACTGAAGATCGCATTCATTCATACGAGCCAACAGTCCGATCGCCACCCGCACAGTTGAGTCTGACGAGCGCGCGCACCGAGCTGACGTCCAGCCCTCGCCACCGAACATGACCTTTTCCGATCAGCCGTTGACTTTGAAGGAAGGGGGATTCTGGACGTTGGATCAAAAGGGAAACGTCAGTCGTTCCCCAAAAAGGGGAGCGCAAAAAGTCGTTCGGGGGATTCGGAAAAAAGGGGAAACCGGCCCTAGTTCCCTTTCGCATATTTCCAAAAATTAGTACCCCAGCCCCCAAAAACATCCGCGCCGACTTTCAGGTGAGGGCCAAAAAACCGAAACAGTCCAACCGTCCGGGCCCCGAACAGTGGATCGGGTTTGGTAAATATGTTGTATCGGTAAAAGACTCGGAAATGTTTGTAAGTCCGCAGATCAATTGCGCATGATCGTAAAGGCACATATTTTAAAAGCTGTGGGATTAATTTTCCCATACGAGTCTACGACCCCACCGCAAGAGCTTTTGGTTGCTTTTCCCCCGGGAAAATCCCTCCCCTTCCTCTGTTTTAAGTGCGCCATTGTTCTTTTTTTGTGTAACGGGGCCCCGTCAGCCGCCCTCCTGTATTTCATTATTTTAATATACCTGTTTATCCTGTTCTTAGTATTCTTTCATTTACTATCTTGGGTAGTTTAAACATCTAGTGCGCAGTCCCCGGTCGAAACCCCATTTAAAAGGCAATTAAACCTGCCTTGCGGGCCCCTTTACGGTTCACGACTATATTCCCCCCTGGGTGTCTTTCTTCACTGGGACTCCCGGACAAAGGGGTTTTTTCCACTTAAAGCTAAGGTGGCCCCCGGGAAAAACCGGAATAGTAAAAAGCGCCAAAGTTTATAATAGGGGAAAAAACCCCCTTTAATGTGTGCGCTTAAAAGGGGCAGTTATGATATGATAATTTTCCTGTAACATGGGGAGGTTTCTATTTCAGGGTGTATTTGAGAAAGGTTTGACTTTTTGGGCCATTTGTGGCTCCTCGGTACCCCGGCCAGTTGGTTTCTGGGACCCCGAAAATTCCCAGGTTCATTAGCATAGCCAATCTCACATGTTGTGTCGGTGATCGGGTTTTTGAAGTTCCTCAGATACTGCCCATTTGCCGATGTGCCGAACCCCAAAGGAGAGCCCTAAGTGATGTCAATGTTTTCCCCGTCTTTACGGGTTACGAAGGTTGGCTCATTGCCTCTTTGATCTTCAGGTTACTGGAACAATAAAATTTAACGCTCCCCCATTGTTCGTATTGGTGCTCCCCCCCATGTGTTATGGGCGTTTGCATCGGGTCCGATGATAAGCTGGGTTGTGGTCCCCCACAGTGTTTAACCAAGGTCGTCACTTGTTCTGATGGTGGAGGCTTTTGAGTCATAAAACATGTGGACCCAGGCTAGTCTATGTTCCTTCCTACTCCATCCCCGATATAGGTCGTCTTGATTGCTGTTATGTCCCAACGAAATGTATAATTCAAGACTTTCAAATCATTCCTGGCAATGCAGGTCTGGCGTTTCCACAGTTTGTTTTAAATGAGCTCCTCTTGGATGTTCCCAGGGCTGATACTCGCCCTTTGACCAGCCATGGTTTTTTTTATTTGGGCCACGTCGGTGTTATATGCAGTAATAAAATTCATTGACCAAAATTTTTTTTCTTATTTGAAAAATGCGTAGGCTGCTCTTTACTCATTTTTTTATGATGATACTGAGATAACTGATATCAAAACCCGCTTCTTCACATAGAAAAAAATTTTTTGATCAATGGCTTTTATTTTATTTTCAACTTTTTTTTTTCCTCATTGAATTCTCCAATGAATTTTGCATTTTAACTTGAGGAAGAATGTTAGAGACATCACGAATGTTTTGAAATTACTTTTCAGTACCTTACCCAATAATTGCCCGTAAAATAAGGAGTTGTAAAAATTGATGAATTATAATAATTTTTATTAGATTATTATTCCTGACCCTATATCTCCTGGTCGAATCACATCCCACATGTTTGTGATTATAACGATGATTTTCATTTATTTCAATATCATCAGTTTTCTAGTTTCACTAGGTGGAATAACTTAAAGAGTAATAACAAGTTTTCATTTCTAGATATTTGATCTCGATTTTTACAACATTTTGAGCAATAACATGAACTATATCCGCATTTAAGAATATATCAGGACTCATTTCTTGTTTTTTAATATTTTGTTTATTTTATTGTAGGCATATTATTGGATGAATACGGTGGTTTTGCTATTATCACCGTCATCAATATTTTTAAGCTCGCAAAACAGACCAATCTGGGGGCTTGATGTATGTCGATAACACCACCAGAAGGTCCATGATATCAAACAATGGGAGGGTGCTGAAGTTGAAGGGAAAAGGCCTCACAATGAAATCTTTTTATTTGCACAGAGCACCCAAGGCACTCTAGAACTCCTCAAGTCTCAGTTGATTTCGTCAAAAGAAACCGGGTTTGTGGTCACTATAAGATGAGACCAAGGGTTGGTGCCCCAAAGGGGCCACCTTGATTTCAAGTCCGAACCTGGGATCTGAAGGGGGAAAACATCAAGGACACGCTGAAAAACATGACAATGGGAAAAAACTGGGGGAAACGGGAGGTAAAGGAAAGGGGGGCCCAGGCCGAGAAAAAAACGAAGGCCGTAGTGACAGGAGGAAGAAAGGGGAAATTCCCAAGGCATCCAAAACAAAATGGAAAAAGACTCGACCTTCAGATAAACCTACAATACTCAAAAAATAGCCACTGATGTGCTGGAAGCAGGTTTACTGGGAAGAAAATATCAAATAGGGGTGATTCGAAATCCCCGGATAAATAGGGACGATTCAAGAATTAAAAGGTATAAGTACTATATCGCAACACGCGAGGTTCTATCGCTTGGTTCCAAACTAAATTTATAACTGTTCCAGAGTCCTCCACTGGAGTTGGGTAACCGCCATTGTGGTGGTGCCAACTGAAGCAGGCAAGAGGCCGATGGTTATAGCCTTGCATTCCCAGGATACCCCAAAACCCCTACCAGAGGAAGTCCAAAGCCCATCCGATGGTATCAAAGATGAAAAATGCATTTCTTCCGGGGGGACGTCTGGGGGAACACAGAATCACGGGGAGTACCTTTAATAATATTTCCCGCTACTAACGTAGACATTGTCAATGGGTAAAAATCCACCTTCATAAATAAATTGGAAAAAGTTTTGTTTTTCCTTCCAGATTCAATTGTAATAACCACTTCAAACTGCGTGTACTGATGATTCGACTTGGGTCATCAGAAATAATTTTAGGGGTATAAGATACCTAAAATTAAATATGCTTAGAAAAAAATCTGAGAAAACATATATATATATATATATATATAAACATTGTTAGATATGTCTTTTTTATTATTAATTTATGATTCAAATTTGTTTCCCCTGTTTCATTTTCAATAATTTCAAAAATGAATACCTAAAAAAAAATGAAACCCGGCTATGTTTTCCCCCTTTTTCCATTTTTTCACCTTATCCCAGCTCCAGTCGGTACGCCATGAAGAATGAGATCATCTCTAATATCAGCAGTCTTCAATAGTGCTAATAGTGCCAACTTGGCGCAATGCTTGATGTCAAATACGCTGTGCAGTGGGAAAATATATGGTTAGGTGCTCAAAATATAAACACAGGTTGGAAAATCGCCAAAATTTGTTTTATTCAAATAAACCCTTTAAAAAACTGACCTACTCTGCTAAACTACCCCCATGGAACTAAAACAGTGATTTGAAATGGTGAAATTTGCCGTGTGATCAATACTTGTTGAATGAATGTTTGAAAGTTATGAAAAGTCCGTTAGCATCGATAATTATCAAATGTTCAAACCGAAAAGGACACGGTAATCAAATAACATGAGTTTCGGACCTGATCGTTGCACTTCAGTCAGTTCTCCGTATTAAGTACCTTGTTATTCTTTTCTTGTGTGGTGTTCTGCTGCCTTTTGGGAGTATTCGTGCTACTGGAAAATACACCTTGCTTGCAAAAAACCAACTTTTGTACCTGAGTATATCATTGACAGGATTTCTTGTTCCGTTACTAGGGTGAGTAGAATTTTCTTATGTGTTCATTCTCCCATTGATTTCTGAATTAATTATAACATTTTTTTGAGGGTTTTGCTTTTTTTTTCTTTTATAATTTGCTATAACTTTTTTTTCCAAAATTTCATACGTGGTTTCTTTTTTATCAACTTTTCATCTCCTTCCAAGCTTTGTTACAGTTCCTCTTGGCAACCGCACATTTTAAATTTTATTTTCACAATTAATTTTAAATATATTGCTACTTTCTAACCGATAATTGGTGATTCTAACTTATTCTGATGATTTTATACACAATTTACTATTCTAGACCTTATATCATATCTACAGATTTGGATCAAATTCATATTTGACTTTTTTCTGTGTTCATAGTTTTTATATTTCATTGTTTGCCTCGCCATCATTTTGACATCTCGCTGTTGGGTTTCCTCCTGATATGATTTACTATACAGGATGTTCTAACTTTGATTCCATTTGATCTACTTGAAATAAAAAAGTTTTTCATGATTTTAAATTTTCATATTATTCTTATTGGATTCTACATGAATGATTGTTGGTCATACTTACGACAATAGATAGACATGACTTTTTGATACAAACGTTGACTAGAGCAGTTATATATATATATATATATATAAAATGTTTATATATATATATATATATATTGATATAAATAATATATATATATATATATAAAATAAATAATATATATATATATATATATATATATATATATATATATATATCAATCGATTCAGCAGAGATCAATACAGCTTGGAAGATTTAATAACAGCATATGAAATCAGCAACCTTACATAACTATATATATATATATATATATATATATATATATATATATTTGTAATGTTTTAATATATTGAAAATTCTAATTGTTTTTTATATGGTAAGATAGCTAATAATTTTTGCTAATTTTTTGTGAGCCAAATTGATATGATATAAATAGATATTTCTGCCCCTGTATTGTATGCTGTAATAATAATTGCCAGCGAACGTCATTATTCTCTGTCACCCACCAACAATTATTATTTTCCTCACCACGGCTAAAAATACAGTTGGTAAGCCCTTATCTCAAGGTGGCCGGTTCAAAAACAATAGAGACACTGCCACTGCTCTAACTTCAGTTTATTGAATGGTCTTTAGTATGTATTGATCACTGTGAGAAAAAAAAACAAAAAAAAAAATCATAAAGCAATTATCTCCTTTATTCAGGAAGACTTAAAATACCTGGCCTACGAGAAATAACTTATACTAGGGTGAATCAAACAAATATTCACGGATAATAATAATGAATCGATCATGAATAAACAGAACCTCACTTTTCGTGAGAGGAAGTTTTCTGTTATTGTTCAATAAAGTTCTTCGAATGTGGAATATGTTATTTGTGAAATAGTTCAGGACCGGGAAAAGCATTTAAAGTTTATACCTGGTTGGGAAATGTTGGTGTTCCCCCTTATACCATGGATCAGAATGTCTCCTCTCTCCAATCGCTGTCAGGACTGCAATACCATGAATCAGGAACTATATAGATGCGGGGAAACAGCATTTGAATCCGTGGATATGTTATCATGAAGGTGATATTGGTTTTGTTTTCCAAAAAGATGGGGTTATTCCAATTTTCTTTTGGTAAAATTTTGCGGGGATCCGCTTGAAATTTATTTTCGATCTCCCTTGAAGCTTTGTTTTCTATCGCCTAGATACATCTTCTTCTCCTTGTTTTTTCATTTGAATTTTGAATTCGTGCACCAAATTGTCACTTTTCACTGTTTATATTTATATTGCATAACTTATATATACAATTATTTTCCACTCTTTATCATTATTTACAAATTTCAATAATTTGTTTTGATACCATCTCATTGCTACTTCCCACAATTTCCAATTTTACACCTGACCATCTATTCTGATTGGTTATTTTTATAAAGACATTTGCTGTTCTATCATTGGCTACTTTTAGTTAGCTACAATTTCATATACTGTATGTTTCAAATTTATAAATGTGTTGATTATTTTTTTTTCCTGAATTTTTTTTAAATTTGACTTTTTTATTGTCTTTTGAGCAATTATGAGTTATAATAATTTTGACAGTGTATGAAATTGATTGTTTTATAGTATTTTGACATTTTCATCTATCCATATTCTACCTAGGCTCACAATATACATAGAATTTCAAAAGTTATTCACAAAAAAACTCTTGAAACCATTAACCATCTAGTAATTATTCCTTTTGTGGGTTTTTAGTATTTTAAAATTCACAACTGGCATAACATAACATAACAATATATATATATATATATATATGTTTATATATATATATACATATATATATATATATATATATATATATATATATATATATATATATATATATATATATATATATATCAATCGATTCAGCAGAAACTCAATACAGTTTGAGGCAGCTTCAAAATGCTATAACAACAGCATATGAAATCAGCTACCCAGATGAACAAAAAGCAGTCAAGAGAGATGTGCCTCAGTGGACTAAAGAGTTAGCCAAACTTAGGAAAAAAGTTGAGAAACTCTTCAATAGAGCTGAAAGTCTGAGACACTGGGAAGACTACGAAGCAGCTCTTACTGAGTACAACAAGGAACTCAGAAAATTCAATAGGAGAATATGGATGCAGATGTATGAAGAGATAACAGAGCTAGCCCCAGCTCAACGCCTCCAGAAAGTCCTCACCAAAAAACAATACCAACGGTATTGATCTAATGAAAAAAGAGAGCTATACAGAAAACTACAGGGAGTGTACTCATACATAAAGTGCTTTTGTAAGGTACTGAATGAATTCATTTTCGGCCAAACTATACATTTCTGAGGAACCTTCTGAAACAGGTCGATTTTAAATCTCAATTTGCCATATTTATAAGGAAAAATCAAATATCAGGGTGATCTACGTTCGACTGAGACGTCCACAATTTTTTCAAATAGAACACCCTACATATTATTCAATTTTTTGGAATTTTCATGGAAGTTGATTTCAAAAAATATATCACGCATTGGGTTTGTATACAGTGCATCCGTAAAGTAGTGGATGAATTCGTAAAAATTAAAGGAATAATTTTGGAAAGAACGCTCGAAGCCATCGAATTCTATTTTTTATTTGGGCATTCTTTCAGATTAAATTATAACATACAGAACGATTCGTGTAGGAGAAATGAAGTCATCGGTATTTTTTTAAAGGCAACTCCATTTTTCATAACGAAATGTGAAAAGGTGATTATAAGTATGGGTAAAATGAAAATAAAACAACAAAAACTATTTTGAAATCTGAAAATGCTAAATTTGATGGCAATGATGGCTTCAAACAACGATCAAATCAAATGTTCAAATTGTGCAACGTTTGCTATCTGACAGTAGCCAATAACGTCAGGAGGTATACATTGTATCTCGTGACGAATTCTTGCTTTTAAATCTTCAAAATTCTCCGGTCTATCAACATACACTTCACTCTTCAAGTATTTCCACAAGGAGTGATCAAGTGTGGTCAGATCTGGAGATTTAGCTGGCCACCCAATTGGCCCCCTTCTCCCTATCCAACGATTCGAAAACACCACATCTAAATAGTCGCGACATCTGCTGCATAATGTTGGAAGAATAAATCAATTCTCGGAACATCGGGTTTCTCTAGATCTGGATACGAAGCTATCAGCAGGAATAGGGTCGAATCGAATAAAATCCAAATATATTGCACCAGTCAGGTTCAGTCAAAGAAATAGGTACCCATCATTCTTCCGCCGACTAGGCCACATTATACATCCACTTTCTGTGGATTTTGAGGTGATACTCCATCATGCCATCATAGATTTTTGGTAGCCCAATAACGGCAATTTTGCCTAATGACGTGGCTGTTTAAAACAAACGAAGTCTCGTCAGAAAAAAAATTATATTCTTCCCAAAATTATCATCATTATTGCATAGCTGTTGTAGATGTTCGCAGAATTGATTTCACCGATCAAAGTCGCCTTCATTCAGCTCATGGATGAGCCATACCTTATAAGGATGGTGCTGTTTTCTCAGAATTTTGTGGACTGTAGATGCTGCCATATTGAAATCAGGAGCCAATTGGTCGAATGTTGTGTGATGATTTCCATGCACTGCCAAGACAACATTGAGCTGATCGTCTTCTGGTAGTGAGGGGGAACCCATTGTGCAGCCATCGATTTGTTGGTAGAAGTTATTTTGGTATTGGAAATGAATTGTAGATAAAGTCAGTTCAATGCCTTCAATAAAATCATTCATGGATGCGGTGGTGTGGTTTTTTATGATAGCCCATTTATTTTTTATAATTTTTCTGACAATTCCATCAGGATAATTTGTATATAAGGAAACAACGACAAGTGAGAAGAGTATGTGGTCTTCTGCAATTGTGATTTCATCAATTGATCCTTTGGAAGAGAATGAGTCTTTGATATAGTACTCGTTTTTTCCGGTGATGTTTGCTATGATGTTGGATGAGAATTTTGACAATTTGTAAAATGGGGATTGTATACTTGATACCTATAATAGGCCGTTAGGGGAAAAAATTTCTTATGCAACTTTAGTAATCCGAAATTTTGGAAGGTTGGAGTTGTGGATTAGAAGGTTTTCCAAAGAATTCATTGATGAAATCACATTCCAGAAGACCACGATCTCATCTTACTTGATGAAATGAAATTGTTGATAAAATTATAACAAAAAAATGGGATATCCTAAAAAACCACAACATCCTTCCCATGAATGATTTCATCAGCATTGAACTAACCATCTACAAACTACTTCCGATATCAAAAAACTAATACCTACAAATCGATTGCTGCGCAATGCTCTTCCCCATTTCAAGCACCATTGCCCAACTAATAAATGAAGATGTCAATTCAAAATTAAATTTCAGATTATCATTCTATAAAAAAGATATGTAGATGACTGCATTATGGCCATCCCATCCACAAAATTAAATGAAATCACAATTGTTTTCAATTCATTCCCACAAAATTACAATCAACACACGAAAACGAATCCAATCACAGAAAAACTTCCTAGATGTCCACACTCATCAGAGAAAAAGACCACATTCTCACACAATGGTATACCAAAAGCACATGGTCTAGAAGGTATCTAAACTACATATCAAATCACCCACTCACACAAAAAAAGCGTAGTAGCCGGCATCCCCAACCCAACAACCTAAGAAAAAAATGTTCAGAAAAAGTCAGAAACACACTAATTAATAATAACTACCCCCTTAAATTCATAAATAACATCATTCAACAGAGAACCCATAAACATTACAACCAATCATCCATACCACGGAAAAAAACATCGACCTAAATAAAACTGCTATAACCTACATACAAAGTTTTTCTGAAAACATCAAAAATATCCTAACCAAATACGATTTCCTTGGTAATAGACTAAAAGGACACGAATACATGACCAAATCCTGCACCGCTCTCAATAAATATATATGATAAATGAAAATCATAATCCAAACTTCGAAAATACCAACATACCAGATTATGAAGAAATCTTGAGAAAGGAACAATCAAAGAAATGATATATATAAAAAAACTTAAACGCGATGAATTATAGAACAGACATAAATAACATAAATTACCACACAATTTTATAATTTGCCCCCACACTGTGAAAACAAATCCAAGTATATCCCGACTCAAACGAATTGCAAACAATCCCCCCTACAACAGCAAAGTCCCAAATCCAAAATAACAGAAACTGACACATCACAATAGTAATCAGTAACTTCCGGCTGCTTCACACTGTCTCCCATACGAGAACGACATTAAATCAAACTGAAGTATTCCAGAATTTCAAACAATAAAAATGAAAAATTTAAAAACAAACAAAGATTCACATAATGCATGTGAACTACAACACTTCACTTTCCCATTTTACCGCCTAGGTACGTACCAAATGGGTTAATTTCCTGTTTATGTAAATCATTCACATTTATGGAAAAAAAACGAAAATGGCGTCTATTATTTACAGAATAAATTGAAAAACTCCTCGGTCGAGGACGACACGTCTTTCTATTTAACAAGCTTTCTATTTACCAAGAACCTGAAGACCAATAAACCCCCAATGATAATATACCAAGGATTCAAGAAATGAACACAAGAAAATATCTAGCAAGAGTGAAAAAAACAACCATGGAAACAACACCTTTCTACAAACGCTGCCAACAATAATATAGATATCAAACCGTAACCAAACTGAAAAAGGTATCAAAAATGATTCAATCAATCAATCAATCAATTTATTCATCATAAAATATACATATAAATTCAATCACAAGGACCATTAACCAAACAAAAAACAGAAACATCTTTCCATTGAAATGCAAACATTCAAATATAATTCCATTCAGCATTGTATTTTGACATTTCTCGATTTCAAAGTTAAATATTAGATATTGCTTTTCTAAGTGATATTAAGATTGAAAACCAAGTAAGTACTGTATATATCTTTGTATGTAGGTTATATTTCTAGAATTTCTGTTTTTGTTTCCATTAAAAAATAACATTTTCTGACACATGATTCGATAGCTTGATTGGTGGCAATTTCAGAATCAATAAATAAATTCTGAAGACTTCCTTCCCAACTGGCTGCGCCATCATTTTGTAACTTCGAGGGCCCGTAATTTAGAATCGAAAGATTTCAGGAAAAAACGTTTTGACCCCATCTATACATACAGGAGAAATGGAAGCAGAAATAATGAAAGGAACACTCCAGAACACCTCATTATTGACGCAAATGAGGAACACAGGTCAGTCTGAAATTCTGGTTTTCTTAGGAATGCTAATGTGAATGGAGTTGGACCATGAAGCAACTTTTAAAAATTATTTCAGCTGGACTATCTTATATCAAAGCGACGTGGAAAAATACGATGGTATGTCAAGAATTAGGTTTGAGATTCTTTTTTCCAATGTCCACTTTTCGAAAGAAGAAATGGTTGGTGATGGTGATAGGCCAACAAAAATATTACCCGTGCTCAAGTCGCTAATTCAAAAGTTCCGAAGAGCAAATGTTCAGAACAAATATGTCTGTATTGACGAGACGAAGGTACCATTTCGAAGCCGACTTCTCCGTCATTATATATTCGGTAAATGCCACAAGTACGGAGTCAAATTATTCAAATCATGTGGTGGTTAAGGTTATACCTTCATAAGGGTGGTAATAGGAAAGATCCGTCCAACGCCAGGCCGATATCCTTGAAACCAACATTTGGCAAAATAATTGAGAAATTCATAGAACGCAAATTTATGGAATTTTTTGGCACCAACAAGATTTTGAGTGGACATCAATATGGCTTTCAAAATAAAAAGTAAACAACAAACACCATCTTTATATTTTTGCAGCTATTGCATACTAAATCAACAATAGGAAAACAACTGCCGTTATTATGTGTGACTTTCCCAAAGCGTTTGATTGTGCCAATCATGATGTATTACTTCGCAAACTTGGAATATATGGTTTTAGAGATAACAAAGTAGATAAGCTAAGGGGATACGTATACCCTTAGCTCCACACGCTCTCCGGTTACTCCCGCCACCTGTTCCCGCACCGCCACTGGTTTGGGGCACTGAGGTCTGAGACAGCTGGGAACGTTATGGAGGTCATTTTGGGGGGCCCAAAAAAAACATAGCTGCCGCTAAGAGAAAAAAACATGGCCGCCTATCATTGGAAAAAAACATGGCGGCTGTAGGTTAGGAATTTCAAGATGTCCGTTATAGGGGGGTCTTGCCTGAGTGTTTATCGGTCTCTGGTGTTGCACTGAAGTTGAAGATACTGAAGGCATTATGGGGGCCCCAGCCATGTAGAAAAAATTGGTATCTGGAGGCTGCCACGGAGGCCTGTGGCAACTGGAAGCCGCATTGGGGGGCCAACCATATATAGAAAAAATATGGCGACTATAGGTTAGGAATTTCAAGATGACCGTCATGGAGGCCGACTCTCTCGAGGTATTTATCGGTATCGAGAGTCTCTCACGGAGGCCTGAGATGTATCAGAACGTTGAGGGGGCCCAATCATTCATAGGAAAAGAATATGGCGGTTGTAGGTTAGGAATTTCAAGATGTCTGTTAGGGGGCGACTCTCTTGGGGGGTATTTATCGGTATCGAGAGTCTCCTACGCAGGTCTGAGATATGTGTGGAAGCCGTGGTCAATTAATGTATGGATGTGGGTTTTAGGTTAAGAATTTCATTATATATCCGTTATGGGGGCCGACCCGCCTATAATGTTTAACGGTCTCGGTTGACTACTACGGAGCTCTGAGATATGTGAAGTTATCGTGTGAGAAAGCCGCATTGGGGTCCAATCATCCATAGAAAAATTACGGTTTGAGGTTAACAATTTCACTAATGTTCAATATTGGGAGACCGACCTGCCTGGGGGCGTTCAACGGTATCTGGAGCATGCCACTGATGTCTTACGCATTCGTGGGGGGCCTGGAACTCAACCATAAATAGAAAGAAAAAATTTAACCGCTCATCGTTAACAGAGAAAAAAATTTCATCCGATTGCAACCAGTCTCCCCATACATACGTTAGTGTCGTTTGATATGTTTGAATATACTTTTCGCGGTAAATGATTGCATCATAATTTGACCTTGACTGTACAAAATATTCCCACTGTTCGAACATGCCGATTCTAAGAGTTCCCCATCTTTATTGCTTCACGGAATAAGCTTACGATTGAATAATTCCAAGAATTGGATAATGCAAATTTCTCAGTAATCCAGATCTGACCAACACCATCACCTGAATAAACAATCAATTCCGAGAATTATGTCTCGCCACCGATTCTGAGAAATCAATTGCGTCGCAGTTTTATGTTTCTGTGAACGCCAATAATGGCATCATCATTCGAAATTTCATAGTACAGTCAATCTCAGACATTTTACACAACCGAATTTCTTAATTTTTTTTCCCAATGTCAAAGGGGTTGGATATTTTCCATTTTATCTAAATTTAGTTCTTGTATTATTCACTAGGTGGCGTTACTATCGTTTAACCTTACAACCTACCGATTTGTGTTCTTTGAGAAAAGCATAATTTTTTCATCTTGTATTACTCGGAATATGAAAGCGCTCGTGAAAAAATCATTTAAGTCTTTTGCCCTGTTCAATTGGTTCATTATTGTTGCGGACGCCAAAGAGATAAGACGTTTCACTTCAGAGTAACTGTGTGATCAAGAAATATCACGAAATGTATGTTTCCTATACATGTACAGGATGTTGGCGATCGTTATGTTATTTCATTGAAAATTATCTCAGATGGGGATATAGGAAAACCAAAATGCAGCGCTGTGACATATGTCAACGTATCACATTATGGATGATGAATGAAGAATAATAATTATGGAAAAATGGAAATTATAGTTTGGAATATAGAAGAGAGTAGAAGTTGTAGACTGTTTTCTTTTAAATTAACCCAACCTAACCAAATTTTGCTATCAAAAAGAGAATAAGTTCTGCAAACATTGAAAACCGACTTTGGTGTGCTAAACACCTTCGAAGAAACAAAAAAACAAAATTCATAGTTGATAGAGATTTGTATTCAAATATACATATGGTTTCGAGTGGGTTGTTCCCAACATGGACGTCACATATATACCTGATGACTCAGATAAAGGGTATATTCATGAAGTCGATCTGGATTATCTTCGAAGCCTTCATGATCAACACAAAGATATACCTTTCTGCCCTGAGCATATAAATCCCAAAACAGGGAAACCATCACCGTCTCCGTCTGAACCCACTAAACTTATGGCAACTCTTTTTCCTAAGAAAAAATATATCATTCATTATGTTAACCTAAAACAGGCTTTGTCTAACGGTCTTATTCTCAAAACAAAAATCCATAGAGTTCTTCAATTCAATCAGTCCACTTGGTTAAAACCATATGTTGATCTTGATACGGAATTGAGGAAAAAAGCTAAAAATAATTTTGAAAAAAATATTTTTAAGTTGATGAATAATGCTGTTTACGGCAAAACCGTTAAAAATATTATGAAACATTCTAATGTGAAACTTATTACAAAATGGGAGGGTAGATATGAAGCTGAATCCTAAATATCCAAACCTGAATTCAAGTCAGTCACTATATTTAACCCTATTGCCGTGAGATTTTCATTGAATATTGTGACGAAACCTGGACTCGAACCAGGGTCCTCTAGATTATGGGTCTAACGCTCTACCAACTGAGCTATTTCGGCTTACAATCATATGCATACTACAAAGTATATAACGACAACCATTCATATGGCTTGCGAAAAATGTTGGGTGACTATTAATCTGGAAAGTTATGGGTGGGGGAACATAATATAACTATTTCGAGAAAAACGTATCTGAAATCTAGGGAATTTTGCCATAATCCTACAGGAAACTGCCATAAGAGCCTGTGTGTTAGAGAGAGATGGAGATTGTGAATATTCTCTAGATCTAGGAAAAATTATCAAAAAGGGTCAAAGATCAACCCGCCTAACCATTATGACTGGAGCTGAGCAACAACAACAAGAAGTACCAGAAGAGTCCAAGGTGATTTAAACTTAACAAAATAATAAAAATTAATCTCCTTGCGGCACACTCATTTTTCACAGACTCGGGTGAATATAACCGTAATTGACTATCAGCTTGGACTGAGAAGTTGACATCAATGTCCTTGAACTCTACGTCAATGAACGTCAAACAGGGTAAATACAAAAAACATATATCAATTTTTCGATCTGACGATATTTTTGAGAGAGAGTTCGGGGATAGCCCCACGTTCGCCTGAAGATTTATTCTCCTCCAATACTCTAAAAATTCAATTTGTCCGTATCGACCTGTCTCGCGGATACCAACATCATTATCATAAAGATGGCATTTCTATTGAAGAATTTCGTAAGGTAGGCCAATGTTGGAGCGATCCTCGAACATTGAACGATTCTCATATTTACCACTGACCCCCTCTTATATTCTCCTCCAATACTCTAAAAATTCAATTTGTCCGGATCGACATCAACATCATTATCATAAAGATGGCAATTCTATGAAAGAATTTCGTAAGGTAGGTAAATGTTGGACTATCCTCGAACATTGAACGATTCTGATATTATTTACCACTGACCCCTCCAATATTCTCCTCCAATACTCTAAAAATTCATTTGTCCGGATCGACCTGTCTCGCAGATAACATCATTATCATGGAGATGGCATTTCTATGAAAGAATTTCGTAAGAGAGGTGAACGTTGGGCGATCCTCAAACATTGAACGATTATAATATTATTTACGGCTAATCTTCGAACACCAACATGAAGACGTCACAGCGATGACATCACTAGTTATATAGATTTCGGCTGAGGTTCGATGGGGTGGAGGTCTATACTCATATTTGAGATTGAAGATGGTTGAAGGGGTGTTGCCGGAGCGAATAAGCAATGTCGTGATGTTTGCAAGCAACGTCCAATGGATTGATACCAGGATCACCTCGTGCTAACCGTTCTTGTAGCCTTGTTCCAGCTGTAATAATAATAATAATACTTGAATGTATTCGAGAGCCCCAAAATAAAAAAAAAATCATTCGATGGCACCGAAATACTATAGGTATATGAAACTTACGTCCACAATACTGATAACCGCCCAAGAGATGAGCTTCGAACGGGAGCTTGTTTATCAGACTGTTGAGCACACCTTCACCCTCGTACACCAACATGAAGACTGAGGTCACAGCGATGACATCACTAGTTATATAGATTTCAGCTGAGGTTCGATGGGGTGGCAGTCTATACTCATATCTGATATTGAGGATATATATGGAGATATGTGCAAGTGGTTACCCCCGGTACCCTCCGGTACCCCCAGGTACCCCGGTCCCCCAGGTACCCCCAGGTACCCCCAGGTACCCCCAGGTACCCCCAGGTACCCCCAGGTACCCCCAGGTACCCCCAGGTACCCCCAGGTACCCCCAGGTACCCGCAGGTTGGACAGACATGGGAGATTTTTCTATAAACATGACTGATGCGGCAGCGAGTGTCAGTTGCAGTTTAGACGTCGAAGGGTAAACATGTTCATCCTATCTGATCCCGACTGTTATGGCATTACTTAGAAATAATTGAAGTATTTCATAGGCGAGAGCCTATAGAAATTGAAAACACTACATTGAAGCTGGGCCGAGATATCCATGAACTGACTGACGGGTTGAAGGAACTCCTTATCAAAAAGCAGACCTCAAATCTCACAGATCGAGATATGTTCAATTAAAAGACCATTCTGATGTTAACCAATGCACACAAGAGAACTGATGGAAAGATTAGAGGCAATAGGTCTTGGAAATACAAGAATATAATTTCCAAGATATTCCCACCGCAGAGAAAATTGAAATCAAAGAAAGGTAAAGGACTGAAAAGGACAACTAACCAAGAGAAGATATATAACGACCACCCTGTAGATTACGATCAGAACATGGAGATCGTTCAGCAAGAGCACACGCTTCCCATCGAGAACTTTGACGTTCACGATGTGGGACATAGAGGCGGTGGTGGTGATGGAGGGGGAAGTGAACATGGCAGTCTATTCCCAAATTCCTTCCGAACCGTTATCTGTGGTCCTAGCAGATCAGGAAAAACGAACCTTATGCTGTCGCTACTGTTGCATTAAAACGGACCCAAATTCGCAAATGTCTACGTCTATTCGAAATCCTTGTATCAGCCCAAGTATCAATTCCTAGAAGAAGCGCCAAACGGCATTTCCCGTACAGAGACAACGATGAAATAATCTCTATGGAAGATGTCCGATCTCACTCTATATTCATCTTTGACGATGTGGCCTGTGATGGACAACAGAAAATTCGCGAATATTTCTCAATGTGCAGACACAAACACATCGATGCCATCTATCTCTGTCAGATTCATTCGAAAGTACCCAAACAGCTGAAACGTGACAATTGCAATATGATTGCGCTCTTCAAACAGGACGAAATCAACTTGCGACACGTTTTCGATGAGCACGTTTCCCCCGACATGACTTTCGAGCAATTCAAAAAGCTGTGTTCGGAATGTTGGTCTCAAAGCCAATACGATGCCCTCGTCATAGTCAAGGACTTTGACTTGAACAATGGCAGGTACCGCAAAAACTTTGACATGTATATAAAAGTATAGTTGCGTGACGCTTCACGTCATTCAACGTCGAGATGTCGGACGAGAAGGTTATTAAAGCCATGCGCGACAAAAAATTGTCGGAAATTCGACGAGACTTACGGAAAAACTACCTAGCCCTGAAACTTGGAAATTGCTCCAGACAATATGATATGAATTTAGTGAATATTTTTCCAATATATAGAACAAGAATTGTAAATGATTTATGTTTTGAATGAATAATAGTGTATAATGACATTGAATTTCATTTCCTCTACCTTCTTTCCTATTTTCAGTTACAATAAGAAAACTACAGTTCTGGTCATAATGTGACATCACTGAGAGATTCCTGGGAGGTTTTTAACTGGATGTTCAACCTACCCTGAAATTTGATGTCTGTCAAGTATTTTCTGTGGAATTCCCCCCTCCATTGAAGTAATAGCAGACTTTTTTTATTTTATTTACTCACTTACCTATTTCGTATTCAAAAATATCTGAAGGTAGGCACTCTTCTTTTTGGTTCGAAACTCTCGAATTCATCCAAATTATACTTATTTTTGTATTTACTACTCACTTTCGTTTCAAAATGTCTGGAGACAGACACTTTCCTTTTGGTTCGAAACCATTGAATTCTCAAAATTGATCTTTGCAATGGAACATTCAATTTGTGAGACCCAACTCATACTTGATTGTTTGATCATGTTTTGAAATATATTTGAATACTCAAGCTATAGGAACATTTTCAATTTTAAATTATGTTCTTCTGGAACATTGAATTTAAATGAAATATTTTGACTGGATTTCGGTGAAATGCATGAAAGTAACTGCTGGTGGTATGACATCATTCAAGATTTATATGAATTTGTGTGACGTCAACCATTCCTCAGAATCGTGAACAGATTCGTTTCCAACTTGTTCTTTGAATAATTATATGCAATTTGGATTCAATGCTTCATCTGTGATAAAATAAGTTTCTATTTTTACTTGAATTTAATGTAGAAGTAGGGTTATGTTTGGAAAAGTAAGGTTAGAATCCCCAGCCCATTTAAATTTTGGGGTTATGGTTCCTCTAAAAGTGAGGTTATGTCAAAGTGAGGTCTAAACAAGTCTGAACTTGTCTAAACTTGTCTGGACTGGTCTCTCTATCCAATTTAGGAAAACATTGAATGAAGTGATGATACCGAGCTGCCATCATTTCAGTCAAAGTTTTTTCTGTATAATAAATAGAATCAAAGTCGATAAACACCCATTTTATTGATACATATTTTTTTTTAATATAAACAATAGAATATATATTTGTATAGATATAATAATGATGATTATGATTAAATTGAAATTGAAAATAAAAGATAAAAATGATTATGATAGAATTGATAATAATAATAATAATAAATTATATAAGGATAAAAATAATAATGATGAATATAATACAAAATTGGCTGAATATATTCGATATGTACAATGGTTATGTGAGAGAGAGGGAGTGATGGAGAAAAAAAGCATTTATTTTTCGGTTTTCAAGCTAACACAATAAATGGAAATTTGGAGAGAAAAAAGATTATTAAATACAAGTTGGTTGGGGTGGAGGTTGGCTATTCATTCATGATGCTATAATGGCCCCAAGCAAGTGTATCGTCCGATCCGGGGATGAGTGTTCTTTTATCGTCGAATGGATTTAGAGCGATTTTGTTTTGTTCAACACTAAAAACATTATGGGCATATGAACGGATGCATCGTTGACTAGTCGATTTTTCCCTCTGATCTCTAGGACAATCGACATAGTCTTCGAAGGAAATTTTATTTTCCACAACATTATATCGGTCTCCTTTGGATTTTTTAACACATTTTTTACCCTGAATTTTATAAGTGTATAATTTTGAACGGAGTCCGATATAATGTTGTGGAAATACAATTTCCTTCGAAGACTATGTCGATTGTCTTAGAGATCAGAGGGAAAAATCGACTAGTCAACGATGCATCCGTTCATATGCCCATAATGTTTTTAGTGTTGAACAAAACAAAATCGCTCTAAGTCCATTCGACGATAAAAGAACACCCATCCCCGGATCGGACGATACACTTGCTTGGGGCCATTATAGCATCATGAATGAATAGCCAACCTCCACCCCAACCAACTTGTATTTAAATAATCTTTTTTCTCTCCAAATTTCCATTTATTGTGTTAGCGTGATAACCGAAAAATGAATATTTTTTTTTCTCCCTCACTCTCTCTCTCACACATAGCCATTGTATATATCGAATATATTCAGCCAATTTTGTATTATATTCATTATTATTATTTTTATCCTTATATCATTTATTATTATTATCAATTCTATCATAATCATTTTTATCTTTTATTTTCAATTTCAATTCAATCATAATCATCATTATTATATCTATACAAATATATATTCTATTGTTTATACTCAAAAAAAATATGTATCAATAAAATGAGTGTTTATCGACTTTGATTTTTATTTATTATACAGAAAAAACTTTGACTGAAATGATGGCAGCTCGGTATCATCACTTCATTCAATGTTTTCCTAAATTGGATAGAGAGACCAGTCAGACAAGTTTAGACAAGTTCAGACTTGTTTAGACCTCACTTTGACATAACCTCACTTTTAGAGGATAACCATAACCCCAAAATTTAAATGGGGTGGGGATTCTAACCTTACTTTTCCAAACATAACCTACTTCTACACTAACTTCAAGTAAAAATAGAAACTTATTTTATCACAGATGAAGCATTGAATCCAAATTGCATATAATTATTCAAAGAACAAGTTGGAAACGAATCTGTTTACGATTCTGAGGAATGGTTGACGTCACACAAATTCATATAAATCTTAAATGATGGCATACCACCAGCAGTTACTTTCATGCATTTCACCGAAATCCAGTCAAAATATTTCATTTAAATTCAATGTTCCAGAGGAACATAATTTAAAATTGAAAATGTTCCTATAGCTTGAGTATTCAATAATTTCAAAAATATCAAACAATCAAGTATGAGTTGGGTCTCACAAATTGAATGTTCCATTGCAAAGATCAATTTTGACGAATTCAATGGTTTCGAACCAAAAGAAAAGTGTCTGTCTCCGGACATTTTGAAAACGAAAGTGAGTAATGAATACAAAAATAAGTATAATTTGGATGAATTCGAGAGTTTCGAACCAAAAAGAAGAGTGCCTACCTTCAGATATTTTTGAATACGAAATAGGTAAGTGAGTAAATAAAATAAAAAAAGTCTGCTTTTACTTCAATGGAGGGGGGAATTCCACAATAAATACTTGACAGACATCAAGTTCCAGGATAGGTTGAACATCTAGTTACAAACCTCTTAGGAATCTCACAGTGATGTCACATTATGACCAGAACTGTAGTTTTCTCATTGTATCTGAAAATAGGAAAGAAGGTAGAGGAAATGAAATTCAATGTCATTAAACACTATTATTTATTCAAAACATAAATCATTAACAATTCTTGTTCTATATATTGGAAAAATATTCACTGAATTCATATCATATTGTCTGGAGCAATTTCCAAGTTTCAGGGCTAGGTATTTTTTCCGTAAGTCTCGTCGAATTTCCGACAATTTTTTGTCGCGCATGGCTTAAACAACCTTCTCGTCCGACATCTCGACGTTGAATGACGTGAAGCGTCACGCAACTATACTTTTATATAAATGTCAAAGTTTTTGCGGTACCTGCCATTGTTCAAGTCAAAGTCCTTGACTATGACGAGGGCATCGTATTGGCTTTGAGATCAACATTCCGAACACAGCTTTTTGAATTGCTCGAAAGTCATGTCGGGGGAAACGTGCTCATCGAAAACGTGTCGTAAGTTGATTTCGTCCTGTTTGAAGAGCGCAATCATATTGCAATTGTCACGTATCAGCTGTTTGGGTACTTTCGAATAAGTCTGACAGAGATAGATGGCATCGATGTGTTTGTGTCTGCACATTGAGAAATATTCGCGAATTTTCTGTTGTCCATCACAGGCCACATCGTCAAAGATGAATATAGAGTGAGATCGGGCATCTTCCATAAAGATGATTTCATCGTTGTCTCTGTACGGGAAATAGTCAATTTCATCCATACCGTTTAGCGCTTCTTCTAGGAATTGATACTTGGGCTGGTACAAGGATTTCGAATAGACGTAGACATTTGCGAATTTGGGGCCGTTTTTATGCAACAGTAGCGACAGCATAAGGTTTGTTTTTCCTGATCTGCTAGGACCACAGATAACGGTTCGGAAGGAATTTGGGAATAGACTGCCATGTTTACTTCCCCCTCCATCACCACCACCGCCTCTATGTCCCACATCGTAAACGTCAAAGTTCTCGATGGGAAGCGTGTGCTCTTGTTGAACTTCTCCATGTTCTGATCGTAATCTACAGGGTGGTCGTTATATATCTTCTCTTGGTTAGTTGTCCTTTTCAGTCCTTTACCTTTCTTCGATTTCAATTTTCTCTGCTGTGGGAATATCTTGGAAATTATATTCTTGTATTTCCAAGACCTATTGCCTCTAATCTTTCCATCAGTTCTCTTGTGTGCATTGGTTAACATCAGAATGGTCTTATAATTAAACATATCTCGATATGTGAAATTTGAGGGCTGCTTTTTGATAAGGAGTTCCTTCAACCCGTCAGTCAGTTCATGGGTCTCTAGGCCCAGCTTCAATGTAGTGTTTCAATTTCTATAGGCTCTCTGCCTATGAAATACTTCAATCCGTTCAAAGTAATGCCATAACAGTCGGGATCAGGTAGGATGAACATGTTTACACTTCGACGTCTGAACTGCAACTTACACTCGCTACCGCATCAATCATGTTTATAGAAAAATCTCCCATGTCTGTCCAACCTGCGGGTACCTGGGGGTACCTGGAGGTACCTGGAGGTACCTGGGGGTACCTGGGGGTACCTTGGGGTACCTGGGGGTACCTGGGGGTACCGGAGGGTACCTTGGGGTACCTGAGGGTACCTGGGGGTACCTGAGGTTACCTAGGGGTACCGGGGTAACCACTTGCACATATCTCCATATATATCCTCAATATCAGATATGAGTATAGACTGCCACCCCATCGAACCTCAGCTGAAATCTATATAACTAGTGATGTCATCGCTGTGACGTCAGTCTTCATGTTGGTGTACGAGGGTGAAGGTGTGCTCAACAGTCTGATTAACAAGCTCCCGTTCGAAGCTCATCTCTTGGGTGGTTATCAGTATTGTGGACGTAAGTTTCATATACCTATAGTATTTCGGTGCCATCGAGTGCAATTCTTTTTATTTCGGGGCTCTCGAATGCATTTAATTATTATTATTATTATTACAGCTGGAACAAGGCTACAAGAACGGTTAGCACGAGGCGATCCTGGTATCAATCCATTGGACGTTGCTTGCAGACATCACGACATTGCTTATTCGCCCCGGCAACACCCCTTCAACCATCCTCAATCTCAAATATGAGTTTAGACCTCCACCCCATCGAACCTCAGCTGAAATCTATATAACTAGTGATATCATCGCTGTGACGTCAGTCTTCATGTTGGTGTTCGAGGATTAGCCGTAAATAATATTATAATCCTTCAATGTTTGAGGATCGCCCAACGTTCACCTCTCTTACGAAATTCTTTCATAGAAATGCCATCTCCATGATAATGATGTTGGTATCTGCGAGACAGGTCGATCCGGACAAATTGAATTTTTAGAGTATTGGAGGAGAATATTGGAGGGGTCAGTGGTAAATAATATCAGAATCGTTCAATGTTCGAGGATAGTCCAACATTTACCTACCTTACGAAATTCTTTCATAGAATTGCCATCTTTATGATAATGATGTTGATATCCGCGAGACAGGTCGATCCGGACAAATTGAATTTTTAGAGTATTGGAGGAGAATATTAGAGGGGTCAGTGGTAAATATCAGAATCGTTCAATGTTCGAGGATCGCTCCAACATTTGCCTACCTTACAAAATTCTTCAATAGAAATGCCATCTTTATGATAATGATGTTGGTATCCGCGAGAAGGTCGATACGGACAAATTGAATTTTTAGAGTATTGGAGGAGAATAAATCTTCAGGCGAACGTGGGGCTATCCGAACTCTCTCTCAAAAATATCGTCAGATCGAAAATTTGATATATGTTTTTGGTATTTACCCTGTTTGACGTTCATTGACGTAGAGTTCAAGGACATTGACGTCAACTTCTCAGTCCAAGCTAATAGTCAATTACGGTTATATTTACCCGAGTCTGTGAAAAATGAGTGTTCCGCAAGGAGATTAATTTTTATTATTTTGTTAAGTTTAAATCACCTTGGACTCTACTGGTACTTCTTGTTGTTGTTGCTCAGCTCCAGTCATGATGGTTAGGCGGGTTTATCTTTGACCCTTTTTGATAATTTTCCCTAGATCTAGAGAATAATCACAATCTCCATCTCTCTCTAACACACAGGCTCTTATGGCAGTTTCCTGTAGGATTATGGAAAAATTCCCTAGATTTCAGATACTTTTTTCTCGAAATAGTTATATTATGTTCCCCCCACCCATAACTTTTCAGGCTAATAGTCACTCAATATTTTTCGCAAGCCATATGAATGGTTGTCGTTATATACTTTGTAGTATGCATATGATTGTAAGCCGAAATAGCTCAGTTGGTAGAGCGTTAGACTCATGATATAGAGGGATCTGGTTCGAGTCCAGGTTTCGTCACAATATTCAATGAAAATCTCACGGGTATAGAGTTAAATATAGTGACTGACTTGAATTCAGGTTTGGATATATAGGATTCAGCTCCATATCTACCCTCCCATTTTGTAATAAGTTCACATTAGAATATTCCATAATATTTTCAACGGTTTTGCCGTAAACAGCATTATTCATCAACTTAAAAAGATTTTTTTCAAAATTATTCTTAGCTTTTTTCCTCAATTCCGTATTAAGATCAACATATGGTTTTAACCAAGTGGACTGATTGAATTGAAGAACTCTATGGATTTTTTTTTGAGAATAAGACCGTTAGACAAAGCCTGTTTTGGGTTGACATAATGAATGATATATGTTTTCTTAGGAAAAAGAGTTGCCATAAGTTTAGTGGGTTCAGACGGAGACGATGATGGTTTCCCTGTTTTGGGATTCATATGCTCAGGGCAGAAAGGTATATCTTTGTGTTGATCATGAAGGCTTCGAAGATAATCCAGATCGACTTCAAGAATATACCCTTTATCTGAGTCATCAGGTATATATGTGACGTCCATGTTGGGAACAACCCACTCGAAACCATATGTATATTTGAAAACAAATCCCTATCAACTATGAATTTTTTTTGTTTTTTCGAAGGTGTTTAGCACACCATAGTCGGTTTTCAATGTTTGCAGAACTTATTCTTTTGTTTGATAGCAAAATTTGGTTAGGTTGGGTTAATTTAAAAGAAAACACTCTACAACTTTTACTCTCTTCTATATTCCAAACTATCATTTCCATTTTTCCATAATTATTATTCTTCATTTATCATCCATAATGTGATACGTTGACATATGTCACAGCGCTGCATTTTGGTTTTCCTATATCCCCATCTGAGATAATTACAATGAAATAACATAACGATCGCCAACATCCTGTACATGTATAGGAAACATACATTTTGTGACATTTCTTGATCACACAGTTGCTCTGAAGTGAAACGTCTTATCTCTTTGGCGTCCGCAACAATAATGAACCAATTGAACAGGGCAAAAGACTTAAATAATTTTTTCACGAGCGCTTCCATATTCCGAGTAATACAAGATGGAAAAATGATGCTTTTCTCAAAGAACACAAATCGGTAGGTCGGTAGGTTGTAGGGTTGAACCATAGTAACGCCACCTAGTGAATAATACAAGAAATCAATTCAGATGAAATAGAAAATATCCAACCTCTTTGACATTGGGAAAAAAAATTAAGAAATTCGGTTGTGTAAAATGTCTGAGATTGACTGTACTATGAAATTTCGAATGATGATTCCATTATTGGCGTTCACAGAAACATAAAACTGCGACGCAATTGATTTCTCAGAATCGTGGCGAGACATAATTCTCGGAATTGATTGTTCATTCAGGTGATGGTGTTGGTAGATCTGGATTACGAGAAATTTGTTATCCAATTCTTGGAATTTTTCAATCGTAAGCTTTTTCCGAGAAGCAATAAAGATGGGGAACTCTTAGAATCGGCACGTTCGAACAGTGGGAATATTTTGTACAGTCAAGGTCAAATTATGATGCAATTATTTGCCGCGAAAAGTATATTCAAACATATCAAACGACACTAACGTATGTATAGGGAGACTGGTTGCAATCGGATGAAATTTTTTTCTTTGTTAACGATGAGCGGTTATATTTTTTCTTTCTATTTATGGTTGAGTTCCAGGTCTTCCCATGAATGCGTAAGACATCAGTGGCATGCTCCAGAGACCGTTAAACACCCCCAGGCAGGTCGGTCTCCCAATATTGAACATTAGTGAAATTATTAACCTCAAACCGTAATTTTTCTATGGATGATTGGACCCCAATGCGGCTTTCTCACACGATAACTTCACATATCTCAGAGCTCTGTTGTAGTCAACCGAGACCGTTAAACATTCTAGGCGGGTCGGCACCCATAACGGATTTATAATGAAATTCTTAACCTAAAACCGTCATACTTTTTTCTTCTCTATGACTGCGAGCTCCAATACGGCCCCATTCATAACGTACGTCAGCAGACCTTAGTGGCAACCTCCAGAGGCTGCTGAATATCCTACAGGCGGAGGCTCGGCCCCCATAACATTAGTTTTTTCACACTTAACCTACAACCGCTATATTTTTTCTACGAATTATTGGGCCCCCAATGCGGCTTCCACACATATCTCAGACCTGCGTAGGAGACTCTCGATACCGATAAATACCCCCCAAGAGAGTCGCCCCCCATAACAGACATCTTGAAATTCCTAACCTACAACCGCCATATTTTTTTCCTATGAATGATTGGGCCCCTTCAACGTTCTTATACATCTCAGACCTCCGTGAAAGACTCTCGATACCGATGAATACCTCAAGAGAGTCGGCCTCCATGACGGTCAACCTGAAATTCCTAACCTATAGTCGCCATATTTTTTCTATATATGGTTGGCCCCCCAGCGGCAGTCGATACCACCATAACGGACATCTTGAAATTCTTAACCTACAACCGCCATATTTTTTCTATAATGCCTCCAGATATCTTCAACTTCAGTGACAACACTCAGAGACCGATAAACATCTCAGGCAAGACCCCCCTATAACGGACATCTTGAAATTCCTAACCTACAGCCGCCATGTTTTTTTCCAATGATAGGCGGCCATGTTTTTTTCTCTTAGCGGCAGCCATGTTTTTTTTTTGGGCCCCCCAAAATGACCCCCATAACGTTCCCAGCTGTCTCAGACCTCAGTGCCCCAAACCAGTGGCGGTGCGGGAACAGGTGGCGGGAAGTAACCGGAGAGCGGGTGGAGCTAAGGGGATACGAACTCAGATGGAAGTGAGTTCGTATCCCCTTAGCTTATCTACTTAACAATCATGCTTATATCAAATCTTATGTTTTCGAGAGGATGCAAATTGTTAGAATGCCATCCGACTCAAATATCAATCACCTGAAAACTATGGTTTACACCAAGGCTCTCTGCTGGGCCCCATCTTGTTTCTCACATATTTCGATGACCTAACTCATCTTCCAATTTCAGGAAAATTTACCCTTTTTGCAGACGATACTGTGGAATGACAAAGACAAGGACAGACTGCCTATAAGGATATGTTATTCCAGCAATAAATTTTCCCGTACTTTTCAGGGTTTTTTAAGTTGTGAAATGGTAAACTCGTACTTTTTAGAGTGAAAATTAATAATTTCTTGTGAAAACAATGAATGATACTGCCGTTATTATTTTTGGTTCCTATATATCTATAGTAGCCAACTATATTTCAACTATGTGATGATGTTATATACAAGTTGATAGAAACTAACAGGAACAATCAACCACATACTCCCCCTTGTATTAAAAAAAACATTTTCAATACAAAAAAATTAATTCGAACCCCACTACAAACATCAAGTAGGCACAGTGTCACGACTGGTCTTCGGTAGGTACCAGCTTGAGTCTTGACACAGTTCTCACATGACCGTCCTTTCCTGGATAGATAGCTATAACCCTTCTTCTAGGGCAGCAATTCCGGGAAAGATCACCATCTATCAGGATAATAATCTTCACATCTCGTGAATTCTTGGTGAAATATTTCGTTCTTCTGTTCAGTGTTATAATATATTCCCGAAGCCACCTTTTCCAGAAACAGACTGCAAAATACAGAGTAACTCTGCACTGTTTCCGTGAAAAGATATCATTTTCCGAAAATGATCCTGGTGCTTGAGCGGGACTGGATAAACCAATTGGAAAGTCATTTGAAGTAAGGGTCCCATCATCTTCAGCCTCCAAGAATACATGAACTAGAGGTCGACTGTTGACAATACTTTTGTTGACAATCTTCTTGTGGATGCCCTCTCTTTGAGGATGGCTATCAAGGCTACTTTGACAGATCTCACCAACTTCTCCCAGCTGCCTCCCACATGAGGAGTAGTTGGTGAATTGAATCGAAATTTGAAACCTGATCGAAGAAAACATATGCTCTGTTAACGCCCTCTTCATCTCCTTCTCTGTACCATGGACATTGGTACGGTCAACGCAAAAAAAAATCAATGATCAAAGAGGCAGCTTTTCCAAGCTGAACCGCACTGGTGCTCAAACATGTGGAGAAAAACGCCGTACCTCTTCTCCATCCTTTGCACAACTGTTAAAAAATATACTTTATTGTCAAAGAAAAAACATGTTCTTATTGAAAAAGTTAAAACAAAATAACATGAATTGAAGGTAAATTATATAGAAGTCAATTACAGTAACTACACATCAATGAAATAGTACGTCAGATGCGCTCAAAAACTTATTTGTCATCATTACACAAGAGCATGAAACATTTTCAAATGAATATGCACACAAACAAATTAACATATAAAAACTCACATATATTCAATTATATGAAACTGCATTGAAAAGGGGTTTTTCCCCTATTATCAAACTTTGGCGCTTTTCACTATTCTCGGTTTTCCTCGGGCGCCACCTTTTGGTTTATAGTGGAAAAGGCCACTTTGGCTCCGGGCAGTCTCAGTGATGAAAGACACTCCAGGGGTCAATATAGTCGTGATACTGTAACAGGGCCAGCAAAGCAGGCTTTAACTGCCTTTAGCTGGGTTTCGAACCTGGGTGGCGACTGCGCACTAGATGTTTAAATTCTACTCAAAATAGTCAATGAAAGAATACTACAAAAAAAAACAGGAAGCTGAGACGTAAGAAATGTCTACCCCTTCTATGCGACCTCCAACTGTGTTTACTAATATCTTATACCCCTGAAAAACCGACACGCCGGAGCGCAGGAAGCTGAGACGTGAGAAATGTCTACCCCTTCTATGCGACCTCCAATCGTGTTCACTAATATCTCTTACCCCTGAAAAACCGACACGCCGGAGCGCAGGAAGCTGAGACGTGAGAAATTCTACCCCTTCTATGCGACCTCCAACCGTGTTTACGAATCCCCCAAAAACCGACACGCCGGAGCGCAGGAAGCTGAGACCGTGTTTCCTATCTCTGTCTTGACAACGAGTCACGTTAGAGCGCAGGAAGTTGAGACGCGAGAAATGTCTACCTCTTCTATGCGACCTCTACCCGTGCTTCCTATCTCTGTCTATAAAGTCACGTCGGAGCGCAGGAAGTTGAGACGCGAGAAATGTCTACCTCTTCTATGCGACCTCCACCCGTGCTTTTCAATTCAGCCAAACGTATCACATTACTAAACTGCTCTTGTTGTAAAGGAAACTAAATGACTCACCGGATCTGATATTCTGGTCTGACGGTCACGGGCTATCACTCGGCGTACGTGGTGGTTCGTATCGGATCTCAAACACGACTCAAATTATCAGCGCCACAATAAAGTGAACATGGGCCTCTGACGGCTGTGGTTTGATCATGCGCAAATCACACCTGGGGTACTTACAAAATATTTCCAATATACAATATTCACCCAAACTCCGATCCTACTCCTTCGGCAAAGCTCGGGACGGTCGTGGATTGCTTCGGTCTTTGGCTCTCACTCTGGATACTAGTCGGACGCGTGACTGCTTCTACTAGGCTCGGCAAGCTACTAAATCTTTGAAATATGTCGAAACGGAACTACAGCCGGCTTCCCCCTCTTTTCCGAATACCTCTCGACCGATTTATATGTGCGCGCCGTTTTGTGGACTGTCGATTGCGATACAAATTATACTTCCACAGAATAATTACCCAGCTTGTAAAATCCTTCGTGCTGTGACGTCAGCTCAGTGCGTGCGTCTCTGTCTCGAATCAACTGTACTTGGTGGCTTTTATCGGATGACTGAATGTGTTCCGCTCACTCCTTGTGGAATTCTTCTGAGTGGGAATCCTCGTCAGCTCGGTAGCGTGTGCTTTTGGCTCGACTGGACTGCTGTCTGGGCCTTCTATCGAATAACTCAATTCTCTCGTCGGCGTTTGAACATAGCCCAGCTTGCTCGATAAAAATGTGTTCTCGAGAGTCGATAGCCGGCGCAGGTTATATTCGTGCGTGCTATTTAGCTACGCCTCGCGGTTCAAGCGTAATTTCCGGAAGGCTTTCAGTCTGTTTATTAGGATAGCTGTAATCCACGGATTTATCACGAACACGAATGGTATTTCTAGACCTATTATTACTGTCAAGAGGATTTTTATTCCTTACAGGGAGCTTTTGGCTGATAAATATAGTAGGGAAATAGTAACTTCGTTACACACCCTTCCTACTTCGGGAAAAAAGAAAAAAAAACTTTTTTTTTCTTTTTAACATGCGTTTGTACGGTCAGAGGGAACTGAAAACTAACTCGTTTTACTGTGAACATTCTCAAAACTCCAAACGGCTAGCAACCTTATGTTCTAACAAAAAAAAACAGGTCCATTCGGAATATAACAGTATAGCCCGTCAGGTGCCTACCTCCCCTACTAGTCGAACCCTTTATTCGGGGTAGGTCCACCTGATACATAAATTACGGAATAAAGTGAACTTAAATGTGGACCTCAAATTATTCCAAATGAAAAACAAAATAAACTCTTACGATGATCATTGTACAACAAAAAACACATATTACCAGTCAACAAAAAAAAATTAGAAAAAATAGTCATACCACAATGATAAAGTAAAAAAAAATCTTTCTGGATTGGATGCTGGCGTCCGCATCCTGATCTTACTGGTCTGCCTACGGCATCAATGGGTGCTGAACATCCGCATCGGGGACATGCGGGTCAGGATACCGTTGACATCGGAGCACGGGGCGTCGTCCTTCTTATGCTGGTTTCCTCTGGGCTGGTCTCCTCTGGGCGGCTGATTGTGTGACGTGGACCTTCCGGGGGTAACATGTCCCTCAGTTCACCTCGGTATCTGGGCTATGGGCCGGGCGCAGATCTTCAACATGGATTCGTAAGAACCGCTTACCTGCCTGATTTTTCAGGTTATACACCACCGGTGATAATACTTGGGTCACCGTGTATGGACCGAAGTATTTTGGAGCCAGTTTCGCGGCAAAACCTTTTTCGGCTGATGATAGGTGATGCTCTTTCTTCATTACCTAATCTTCAACATGACATCGCCATTCTCGGCGCCGGAGTTTGTAGTGGCGGCTCTGAGTGGTGAAAGCTTTGGCAAGGTTTATTCGGACCATCTCAGACGTCTCATGCAGGTGTTTGAGCCTTTCCGTGTGACTTGTGACATCGGTTTGGTTCATTTCTCCTTCATCCTCCTTCGAGGGTGGTACCAGCGGTCTGTATATTGCCTTTGGTACTTCCATCTCCCTTTCAAAGTTCAGGAATGCTGGAGAATATCCGGTGGAGTCCTGGCGGGCGGTATTGATGGCAAACAGTAGGTCGGCTAGATGTGAATCCCATTACCGGTGGTCCTGGTCACAGAATTGGGCGATCATCGTCTTGAGCGTCTTATTGGCCCTCTCCACGGGGTTTGCTTGTGGCGTGTATGGCGGTATTCTACGGTGGTTGATTCCAAGTTCCTTCAGCATATCCTCGAACAGGTGCCCTGTGAATTGGGTTCCGTTGTCGCTGAGGACTACCGGACATACGAAGCGGGTAATGATCTCCTCGTAGAGAGCTTGGGTGACGGCCTTGGCGGTAGCCTTGCGGATAGGCCGACACTGAACCCATTTCGTGAATCGGTCTTGAAACACGACCAGGAACGTATTTCCTCGGGTAGAGCGAGGTAACGGGCCAACTAGGTCTGAACTGACGCATGCCCAGGGTTGGCGGTTAGTCGAGGGTTGCATCTTGCCGGCTGGTTTCATCTGTGATGGCTTGAATCTCTGGCAGGAATCACAACTCCGGACATACTTGGCTACGTGGCGGAACATGCCTGGGCAGTAATAGCGAGCGGCAATCCTGGCTATTGTCTTGGCAATGCCCATATGGCCGGTGGTGGGTGCATCGTGCATCTCCTGCAGTATTTTGACCCTTGTCAGCTTAGGGACACACATTTTCCAGGGGTTAGACAGTTCTGGCTGTAAGGTCGTTGGAGTCCCAGAAATGGCGGTACAAGGGATCTTCTTGGATACAATAGTCTGGAAACATCTCAGGACTTCGTTGTACTTCCTCTTTCTTTTTGTCGTACCATGTGCAGACGGCTACTGGTTCGACGGCGGTCATCTCTTCGACATGTTCTCCGGTCTCCGCGCCTAATGTTCTCTGCCACTTTATTTAGCCCTCCTCGGCGGTACTTGATTCCAAAGTCATATTGCTGTAGAAACATGCTCCAGCGGGCGAGGCGTCCTGCAGGGCTCTTGATGGAATGCAGCCAGCGGAGAGACTGATGGTCGGTGATGACCGTGAAGTGGTATCCTCCCAAGTAAGGGCGTAGCTTCTCGATTCCCCATACAATCGCTAGACATTCCTTTTCGGTCACGGCTAGCATACGATCGGCTAGCATACGCGATGACGTGTTAGTTGTCTTCTGTGGCCTGCGTCAGGACCACTCTCAAGCCTTGATCGGATGCGTCGGTCTGCATGCTGAACGGCCTGTCGAAGTTGGGGCAGGTGAGGACTGGAGCTTCTGTGAGGCAGGTTTTCAGCTTCTGGAAGGCTTCCTCTTGTTCCGGTGCCCAGTGCCAGCGGCGATTTTTCTTTAGTAGCCGATGCAACGGTGCTGCTACTTCAGAAAATGCCGGCACAAATCGGTAACATGATGCCATTCCGAGGAACCGTCTCAAACCTCGCACGTTGGTGGGAGCTGTTAGTTCCACAATGGAGGCCACTTTCTCGGGATCTGTCCTGATGCCTTCCGAAGTCACTAGATGTCCGAGATACTTGAGTGATCTCCTCCCAAACTGGCATTTTTCTGGATTGACTCGCAGGTTAGCAGCACGAAGGCGACGGAACACTTCCTGCAGATTAGCGAGATGCTCTTCAAACGTGTTTCCTAACACGATGATATCATCCAGATATGCGAAGCAATATGGGTCCATTTCCGGTCAGATAGTCATTGAAATGTCGCAGGAGCGGCGTGGAGGCCAAACGGCGTAGCTCGGAACTGGAATAGTCCTCGGCCAGGTACAGTGAAGGCGGTCACTGGTTTACTGTCTTCGGATAGTGCGACTTGCCAGTATCTTTGTCGCAAGTCGATACTGAAAATATATCGGGCGCGGCGTAGTTTGTCCAGGATGGCGTTGATGAACGGCAATGGGAAGCATTCTTTTGGAGACGGAATTGACTTTCTGGAAGTCGATGCAGAACCTCGGCTTGCCATCTTTCTTTCGCACGATGACTACTGGCGAGCTCCACGGGCTCCTGGAGGGTTCCATGATGTCCTCCTGTAGCATTCTGTCAACTTCGGTATTGATTACATCCTGCATTCTGGGATTCTGGGGTCGGTATCGCTGCTTTATTGGCTCTGGATTTAGGAGACGGATCCTATGTTCCACCAGCGGCGTTACCCTATGAATTTCCTCGAATGGGCGTGATTCGTCCTGTAGGAAGTCTTGCAAGTGGTCCTCTGCCTCTCTGGAAAGTGTCAGGGCCGGTCTTGGCTCAACAACTCCAATGGGAAAGCATGGTACGGGCCAAGCTTCCCTTGCAATGGGTTGGCTCTTTACCAAGATTTGGCCACTTCCTAGGTCGAGTCTAAACTGCCTTTTCCTCAAAATGTCCATTCCTAGGACCATATCGGATGACAGTCCACTCAGGTGTCCAAAAGATTCCACGAAGCAGTGTTCTCCAACTCGGATCTCCACGTAATACGTTGCGGGGACGGTAACGGTACCTCCATTGGCCAGTCGGGCGGAACTCGTAGCAGTTGGAGTTTTCGGTACTCCTAGCAGATTCCACTGCCTGGCTATCCTGTCGCCGACATAGGAGATTACGGCACCTGTGTCAATCATCGCTTCAGCGGTGAATCGTGAATCTTGACGGAAAGATGCGGTCGGTGGTCGGCAGTAGCGATGTTGGCGGTGGGTGAGGCGTCCTGGGGGCGGTGCTGCACGTGCCTCAAGTCGTGGCAGCGCCCTAATGGTTTTTTGGCCTTGGGCATGGGCAATCACGAGACATTACTCCGTCTCGCTTGCATCGGGAGCAGAATATCCTTGGGGCTGATTGGCATTGGCTCCTAAAATGCCCTGTCTGCCCGCATCGCCAACACTCTTGGTTTCTTTCGATGGGGCGGCGGTTGACTGGGCTGCTTTGGCTCATGACTGGCTGGACTACTGGGCTCCTAGGGGGCGGTGTGGCTAGTTGGGCAAGCCTAGTGAGCATTGGTGGGGATGATGGGGTCCTGTATGGTGCCAAAAGCGGCGATGGAGTCGTCCTCTGAGCTTGCTCAATCTCGGCTCGCAAAAGCTCGTACTCTCTGGCAGTTTTGGCAAACTCATGGACGTTGTTGAATTCCGTCCTCCCTATTTTACGTCGAAACTCTGGGTGTAGGTCGCGGTACAGCCAGTTTAACTCCTGATCTGGCGGAATTCCACCATGGCGGCGAATCAGAGTCTGCAGATCGGTGATGTAGGCTGCCGTACTTTCTCTCAGGCTGTGTGTCCTCCTGCTGATGGCCGCTTCCAGGTCAATTCGGTAGTTGACGGGGAAGAAGAAGTCCTGGAAGGCGGTGCAAAAGTCTTCCCATCTCGGCCAGCATGCCCGGTTGTTTCTGAATCAGAAGGCCGGCATTCCTTCCAGCAACTCTGGCATGGCTTGTAGGAGGCGGTCTGCTGAGATGCCTTGAGATTCTCGAATCTCCTCCAATCATTCGAGGAAGGCGGCGAGGTCGTTGGTCCCATAAAGGTCACTCTCCAGTCCTCCTCTCAGTGGTGCCATCCCTACACTCGTGGTAGGCGGCAGTGGGGCGGCCTGTGCTCCCACTAGGGTCCCTGTGAGCACGTTGCTCATGATCGGGTTTCCAGTGCTCGTCACTGTGATTGTGGGTAATACTGGCGGCGGTGCGGTTGTCGTGGCAACTCCTGTGGTCGTCGTGGGGAACGGAAACGGGTTGGTGACGGTCGGTGCGGGTGATGCTGCTCGTCCTTCTCGGAGAAACTTTATGATTCTCCTTCGCTTCTTGTCGACGGTGCCAGTTGGATCCAAGCGAAATCTAGCGAGCTCTGTATCTAGCTCCTCTTTTCGTAGCTGATACACCCATCCGATGCGGGTGTCGTTAGGGTCACCTCCTGCACCTGGACTCAGCGGTAGTGGGCATCCGGCAGGACCTGCGGTACTCACTGGCACGTTGGTGGGGCTTCCTAGTCCTGTCGGCATCTTGGACGAATACTCGGAACTCGTACGTCTTACTTGGTTCACAGTCGGAACTCAACTTTTTGGCTTGTGCTCGTATCTTGAGAACCGTACCTCCTAGTGACGAACGGATGGCGGGAAGCGCTTCTGCGCATTCGATAATTCGCTGAGGAGGTATCGCACGGACGCCTGGCTCTCTTCTGAGCCGAGTTTGACAATCTGTCAAAAATGACAGGTCGGTAGATTTCAACGGATTTCGGTTCTATACAACATGCGGAACTAGCTTCACGGATTTTCAACTGTCTCCATCGCACGAGCTTGCTTTCTCCCTCTTCACCCACGTAGCTCGTGAATGGTTAACCTGAAAAGGAAACGGATGACGGTAATCGGTTCTACACCCCCAAAAACCTAATAAACAAGGGGTCACTCGGCATATTGACTCTCTTTTGAGTCGAAGGGGACATCTGTCAAAAATGACAGGTCTCGGTATACTACATAAACGGTCCCTGCTCGGGCGCCAATTTGTGAAGGAGTTTTTTCCCCTATTATCAAACTTTGGCGCTCTTCATTATTCTCGGTTTTCCTCGGGCGCCACCTTTTGGTTCATAGTGGAGAAGGCCACTTTGGCTCCGGGCAATCTCAGTGAAGAAAGACACTCCAGGGGTCAATATAGTCGTGACACTGTAACAGGGCCAGCAAGGCAGGCCTTAATTGCCTTTAACTGGGTTTCGAACCTGGGTGGCGACTGCGCACTGGATGTTTAAATTCTACTCAAAATAGTCAATGAAAGAATACTAAAAACAGGATAAACAGGTATATTAATAATATATCAATACAGTCAGGGCGGCTGTAGTCAGCCTCAAGTTATTTACAAACAAATAAATGACTGGCAAGCACTAACTAGCGACACGAAGCGGGGAGGGTGTGTTAACGTAGGCGGAGTACACGTAGTAACCATAAGCTCTTGTAAAAAGAGGGGGGGTCGTACGGATTCGTATGAAAGCTCAAAAATGGGTGCAAGTCAACAGCGGGTATTAAATGTGAGTTTTTAGGAGGGGGGTCGTACGGATTATTATGCAAGCTCAAAAACGGGTGCAAGGCAACAGCGGGTATCAAATGCAAGTCTTTACGGACGGCCAAAGCGACTAATTTCAATAGCAGTGCGTAATGCTCCACGTGGGGCTGGCTCAACCTAGCCTGCCTAGTTTTTATTCTCCCTCTCTGTCTTTCCCTGATCAAGACACACCGGAGCGCAGGAAGCTGAGATGTGAGAAATGTCTACCCCTTCTATGCGACCTCCAACCGTGTTTACTAATATTTTTAACTCCTACTTACGACACGCCGGAGCGCAGGAAGCTGAGACGTGAGAAATGTCTACCCCTTCTATGCGACCTCCAACCGTGTTTACTAATATCTTATACCCCTGAAAAACCGACACGCCGGAGGGCAGGAAGCTGGGACGTGAGAAATGTCTACCCCTCCTATGCGACCTCCAACCGTGTTTACTGATATCTTGAACCCCTGAAAAATCGACACGCCGGAGCGCAGGAAGCTGAGACGTGAGGAATGTCTACCCCTTCTATGCAACCTCCAACCGTGTTTCCTATCTCTGTCTTAACAACAAGTCACGTTAGAGCGCAGGAAGTTGAGACGCGAGAAATGTCTACCTCTTCTATGCGACCTCTACCCGTGCTTCCTATCTCTGTCTATAAAGTCACGTCGGAGCGCAGGAAGTTGAGACGCGAGAAATGTCTACCTATTCTATGCGACCTCCACCCGTGCTCTTTAATTTAGCCAAACGTATCACATTACTGAACTGCTCTTGTTGTAAGGGAAACTAAATGACTCACCGGATCTGATATACTAGTCTGACGGTCACGGGCTATCACTCGGCGTACGTGGTGGTTCGTATCGGATCTCAAACACGACTCAACTTATCAGCGCTGCAATAAAGTGAACATGGGCCTCTGACGGCTATGGTTTGATCATGCGCAAATCACACCTGGGGTACTTACAAAGTATTTCTAATATTCAATATTTACCCAAACTCCGATCCTACTCCTTCGGCAAAGCTCGGGACGGTCGTGGACTGCTTCGGTCTTAGGCTCTCACTCTGGATACTAGTCGGACGCGTGACTGCTTCTACTAGGCTCGGCAAGCTACTAAATCTTTGAAATATGTCGGAACGGAACTACAGCCGGCTTCCCCCTCTTTTCCGAATACCTCTCGACCGACTTATATGCGCGCGCCGTTTTGTGGACTCTGTCGATTGCGATACAAATTATACTTTCACAGAATAATCACCCAGCTTGTAAAATCCTTCGTGCTGTGACGTCAGCTCGGTGCGTGCGTCTCTGTCTCGACTCAACTGTACTTGGTGGCTTCTATCGGATGACTGAATGTGTTCCGCTCACTCCTTGTGGAATTCTCCCAAGTGGGAATCTCCGTAATGTGACGTCAGCTCGGTAGCGTGTGCTTTTGGCTCGACTGGACTGCTGTCTGGAGCTCCTATCGGATAACTCAATTCTCTCGTCGGCGTTTGAACATAGCCCAGCTTGCTCGATAAAAATGTTTTCTCGAGAGTCGATAGCCGGCGCAGGTTATATTCGTGCGTGCTATTTAGCTACGCCTCACGGTGTAAGCGTGATTTCCGTAAGGCGTTTAGTCTGTTTATTAGGATAGCTGTAATCCACGGATTTATCACGAACACGAATGGTATTTCTAGACCTATTATTACTGTCAAGAGGACTTTAATTCCTTACAGGGAGCTTTTGGCTGATGAATATGGTAGGAAAATAGTAACTTCGTTACAGCATACTCCACCAATTGCCTGCATACTCTTTCAAATTATAGTAATACATCTTTAACGGACTTCCAAATTTTTTTAAAAGAGTTAATACATTTCATGTGTAAGGGTAGGTGATTATATATTTTTATGCCTTCATTTATAATTGATTTTCTGGTCAAAGTCGAGGAGGGTAGGGGCAGAGGTAGATTTACATTATTTGTCTTACGTGTTCTGTAATGTATCTGATGACTTGCTGAATTATCACGGTTTCTGAAAACCAAGCACACGCTATCTACTTCAAATGAAGAAGATAGAGTGAATATTCTCTTAGAGACAAATAGCGGTTTGCACGAATATTTTGAAGATACCCTATAGATGCCTCTTAACGCTCGTTTCTGTAAAATGAATATGTTGGCTGCACATGCCTCAGAAGGCAATTCCGTATCTGAGGCCAGTTTTTCACTTAGAGACAGAATGTGTTCTTGGAATTTCAGCTCGTTGTCAATTATTAAGCCATGAAATTTGGTGTTGTGTTCACGATCTAGGGTATCATGGCCAATAGTTATACTTTCGAAGTCACACACACTTGAAGGAAAGTAATTTGGACTTGTTGATATTCAATGCCAGCAAATTACAGTCGCACTTTTTCTAAATCGTTCTGGATGGTTTTCTTCAATGCTGAAGATTTTTTTCTGTGCCACAAGATAGTGGTATCATCAGCAAAGAAAGTGAACTTGCCTTAAAAATTGACATCACACTCAGAGGTTCAAAAACGTCCATACCTAAAAAAGTGAAAGAACTGACAAAACTTTCGAGTATTCATGGTGGCAATGGCACTATTTCGGAAGGGATAGGTTTCACTCTGGAATTTTTACAAAATTGATACGAATTCCAACAATTTCTCACAGCTGATCTCAAATTCAGTATATGGAATTTTTGCCTGATGTCATTTATCACTATATTCTGTGGATGATTACCTGTTTCTGTATAGTAATAGTGAATCAGCAGACTGGTATTCTTGTTCTTCGCTTGAAAAATTATAGGGTCTTTCGTATCTTCCGATGAGAAGCTTCGATTTTTTCTCTTACTCTGATTTTTCCTTTCTCATCGACACTTGTTTTGGGTTTTACATTTTCTTCAATATCAAGTGAACCTGTTCAGGAAAATTCATCTTTGTACTTGTTTTATCCAAATGTTTTCAGTACCTACTAACTCATATTTTTTTCTTCAGAATATTTCACAGGGCTGTCGAACCTTTCAGATTCTCGAATCATTTTATGCGGTTCATCGTCACAGTTGCTGATATGCAAATTGACATCTTTTTTCCTGTTTTCAATCACCAACTTAGTTGCAAAGCAACCCTCGAAAGTCAGAGACTTGTGTGAGTTAAGGAAACGAGGACCTTAGCTTCTCAAGTGTCATCCGAAGCACTACTCGGCTGGTTACCGTGGACTGTCCGAAGGATTGATATCTAGGTACCAAGAATGTTCCGTTGGTCACCTATCTCCTCCCGCTCAACGAAACTATAGAAATGAATTTTCATTTCAGTAGCCGTGCCGAGATTTGAATTTGAACCATCAGGACAACACCCAGCGCCTCTACGCTCACGACCACCAGAACAGTTATCAGTTCATCAATATCATTCATTGCTATGATAAGATCGATGTTTTGACCATCATCACTGTGTAAAAGTATATGATGATATTTAGTACATTCATATTCATTGCATTTTTTTGCGACAAACAGGCATGTGATGTTTTGAGTACAGCCAGTCCCTAAAAAAGGCAAAAAGGCCCTACCTAGCAACTACAGACCTATCGCACTGCTATCTATTATTTCAAAGGTCATGGAAAAAGCCATCAACATCGAGCTCATGAAATATCTGGAAGACTCAGGAATTGTCAATGATAGGCAATATGGCTTCCGCCATCAGAGATCAACTGGTGACCTGCTCGCTTACGTCTCACATATATGGCAGCTATTTATTGAAAAGTATGGAGAAACTTTAGCTGTGGCATTAGATATCTCCAAGGCGTTCGATCGAGTTTGGCACCAGGGACTCCTCGCCAAGATTCCGTCTTATGGCTTGCCCCCTCAGCTGTGTTCTCTGCTTGCTAGTTTTCTCTTAAACAGGTCTCTCCATGTAGTGGTTGATGGAGTTTCATCTGACACTCTACTCATAAATGCTGGTGTTCCGCAAAGATCTATTCTCGCACCAACACTATTTCTACTTCACATCAACAACCTGTTGAAAGCAACTTCATGTCCAGTACACAGCTTTGCCGATGATAGTACCCTCCATACCGCTTTCTCTTCCAGGGCCCCTATATCAGCCCGTGAAACCAGAAATGAACGAGGAAGAAATGTTAATAATATGAATATGGACTTAGCAACAATTCTCGAGTGGGGATCTAATAACTTGGTAGAATTCAATGCAAACAAAACACAAGCATATCTTTTCTCTAGAAAAGCCGATCTCACTGTGCCTAACATAACTTTGTCAGGAGTAACCATACCACTGAAGTCATCCATATCGATGCTTGGTATTACTATCAGCAATAACCTTTCCTGGGAAAATCACGTGAGGTCCATTGCCAAAAGTGCATCCCAAAAACTTGGTTTTTTGTTTCGTGCCAAGAGCTATTTCACCCCCACTCAGCTGCTTATGATCTATAAGGCACAGATCCGACCGGTCCTGGAATACTGTTCCCATATTTGGAGCGCGGCACCTAAACATATCCTGAGGCTATTGGATTCTGTCCAAAAAAGGGCAATTCGTCTCGTCGGTGATGCCTCGCTTACAAACTCGCTCACTTGTCTGGAACACCGTAGAAAAGTTGGCGATTTGTCTCTATTTTATAGATATTTTCATGGGCGATGCTCTTCTGAAATATCAACAATCGTTCCTGCTTTGGCAGTCTCTTCGAGACTAACCCGTCAAGTTCAGTCATCACCCTCCTTCGTGGTCACTTTGGAGTCCTGCAGAACATCACTTTCCAAAGACTCGTTCATCCAACGAACAGCGAGGCTTTGGAACTCATTGCCTAGGGAGGTGTTCCCCGAGGCATACAACCTCCAGAAATTTAAGAAGAACACCAACTCCTACCTTCTTTCCCTTGGTTCCCACGATGTTCTCTGAACATTACAGGATATCCCTTTTCGTGGGAACCAGAACATATAAAAAAAAAAAATTCAAGCAACAGAATGATATCACCGATACTACTTTTTGAAATGAAAGACATTGTGATTATCCGAGAGATGGCGCAACTTCAAAATTTTAAATAGCATGAGGAATAATGTGGCACATCGTTGAAAAGATGAATCAATTCTATTTCCAAAAATCTATTTTTTTTTTCATTTTGTTCATATGTGACTTTGCGGCTTTTTATGACTTCCCCACTTATAACTTTTAACGGTTCGAAGTAGAACATTGGAAAAAAGGCATTGTATAATATCACCAATACTACTTTTCGAAATAAAAGACATTGTGATTGCCCGATAGATTTCGCGGAGGAGGGGCACATCAACTTCAAAATTTTAAAAACATGGGTCATGTGGCACATCGTTGAGAAGATATTTCGATTTTATTTCCAACCATCCGATTGTTTTTATCATTTCGTTGATTTGTGTTTCCACAATGTGCATTTGAGATGTCAAGTATAAGTGCGGATCTGAATGGTACCCTTATCTCGATAACTTTTGAACGGTTTCATATGAAACAATGGGACAACAAATATTTTGAATGGTATTACCGATCCTACTTTTTGAGAAAAGAAACATTGCAATTACTCGACAGAAGGCGCTGGGGGCATACCAACTTGAAAATTTCGAAAGGCATTGAGGTCGAGTTGCACACCGTTGAGAAGGTAATTCAATTATAGTTTCAACCATGGTTGTTCTACGGAATCACAATTGCGATAAGTGACACAGAATACGGTCAATAGAGGAAGATTCATAACTAAAGTGATTTTTCATTTTCGAATTCGTTCCAAAGCTTAATTAGCTAGAAATTTTGAATCCATTCAGTAATCCAATTTTTTTAATTGATGCGGCCGATAGTTGAGGGAAATCCATATTGTGAACAAAAGACACTCAATTCACTGAATGATTTTCTCTAAACCTGGTTTACAAAACCACGACACGTGTTTCGCTAAGGAATAGCTTCTAATAGCTTCTTCAAGAGATATACCCAAATATTTTTTTTAATGACCAAAATTATTAAGGGTATCATTCATCAGATTGAGTTAACTGATTGTGGCTTATTTTGTCGATGTTTGAGAATTACTGAATAAACAATGATTATATAATTACGTACCTGCTCTTTATATTATCGCATTTGTATTTGAAGAATAGTTTCATTCTACTTCTACTACTATTATTTTGAATTTGAAACATCATCATGGTTCGTGTACGTCCTATCGAAGATAAAACTGGAACATTCTACAATCTTGGGGAGGCCGTGGAAACTACCACGCAGCAGAGATAATTTTTAATGAAAAATTCCCTGATCATCCAATAACTCGAAATTATTTGAGGAAACTGGTTGAAGAATTCAACAGAACTTGCATCGTTCATAGGGCCAGTGAGAAGACACAAGTTTCGGTAATTGCTGAAATGATGGTTGAGCCTCAACAAAGTACCTCACTTGTAGCAAATACGATTGACGTATCACCATCGACAGTAAACAAATATTTCAAGAAACACATATTCCATCCATGAAAGTTGGTAATGTTACACCAACTCACAGAAGGTGACCCAAACCGAAGGATGGAATTCTATGAAATTATGATGAAAAAGACTGGGGACCGCAATTACATTAAAAATATTCGTTTCCAGATGAAAGTACTTTTTTTAACGGAAACGTGAATACATTAAATGTGCGGTACTGGAATGACCCAAACCCCCATATCTTTCTAGAAGGTCACACACAGTTCCCACAAAAACGGAATGTGTGGGCAGGAATTCTGGGAAACCATATTGTAGGTCCTTTATTTATGGAAGAAAACTTGAATTTATACCTGGAGATGCTATAAAAAACGGTCGATCCACTCATACTCCAAATACTAGAAGAAAATGAGAACAAATTCCAGAATCACATTACTTTCCAGCAAGACGGGGCCCCTCCTCACTTCCAACGTCAAGTTCGAGTGTATCTGGATGTGAGATACCATATGAGATGGATTGGACGTCGTGGACCAATCGAATGGCCGGCACGATCACCGACCTCAAACCTCAAACCTTGTTACTTTTTTTTGTGGGGTTACATCAAATCAAAAGTATATGAACTACAATCCGACTCTTTGGAAAAACTGGAACAACGAATAACACGGATGTGTGCTGGTATATCTGCAGATATGTTACATTATGTTCGGAAAGAATTTTCGAATTGAATATTTTATTCTCAAGAAGCATTAGGCGGACATTTCGAACACCTAATTCGTTAATTGACAACAGTTTTGCTTCTTATTCTCAATAAATAAAAATCCTACATAACAGTTGTGTTTTTTGTTAAACTTGACATTTTAAATGAATATTGTGAACAAAAGTATGAACGAAATAAAAACAAGATGGTTGGAAAGGAAATTGAATTGTTTTTCCAACGATGAGCCTCATAACCCCCCATGCTATTTGAAATTTTCAAGTTGATGCCCCCCAGCGCCATCTATCGGCAATCACGATGTCTTTCATTCCAAAACGTAGCATCGGTGATATCATTCAATGTCTTCCGTCTTTCATTTTCATTGTTCTACGTCGAACTAATCAAAGGTAAATAGGGGGGAGGGGACCATAAGGAGCCGCACTTATGCTTGACATTTCAAATGCACATTGTGAAAAAACAAATCATTGAAATGAAAAAAACAATTAGATGTTTGGAAAGAGAATTGAACTATCTTTTCAAAATGTGCCACATGCCATTTAAAATTTTGAAGTTGATGTTCTCCCCGCGCCATCTATTGGGCAATCACAATGTCTTTTATTTCAAAAAATAGCATGGGTGATATCATACAATACTTTTTTTTCATTGTTCTACGTCAAACGGTTCAAAAGTTATAAGGGGGCGGCGTAAAAAGCCGCAAAGTCACATATTACCGAAATGAAAAAAATATGTTTGGAAATATAATCGAATTATCTTTCCAACGATGTGTCACATGGCCCCTCATGCTATTTAAAATTAAGTTGATGTGCGCCCCCGCGCCATCTATCGAGCAATCCCAATGTCTTTTTTTTTCAAAAAGTAGTATCGGTGATATCATACAATTTTTTTTTATTGTTCTACGTCGAACCGTTCAAAAGTCGAAGTGTAATATAACTTGACTTGACTTGCTTCATATATGCAAATAATCAGGCTTCTTGGAAGTTTCATACTCCTGGACTATAATTGTGTCAGTGTACTGAAATGCATTGGTTTCTGTCAATACTGGTGACATCCCCTAGAAAAAATCCCTCCAAATTACAGTATTTCCTACTTTTCAAATGAAATGTCCAAGTGTAAGAGCAAAAAGTGTAATCCACTAGAAGACGCCGGTTCCACTCCACTTCGTGTGACCCCAGATATTCTAGATGGATGTCAGGAGTTGATACTTACCGATAAACAGATACAGACATATATGACTACTTTCCTCGAAACCATCGAAAAGGGACTGAAAAAAGATACTAATCCTGATGCAACTCTCAAGTGCTTTCCAACGTATGTTCAAGAATTGCCAGATGGCACCGAAGGCGGCAAATTTCTTGCATTGGATTTAGGTGGCAGTAACTTCCGAGTTTTACTCGTCACTCTTGATGGACAGGAGTGCGATATGGAATCTAATGTGTATGCCATACCACAAGAAATAATGCTTGGTTCTGGAAAAGAATTATTCGACTTCATCGCCAAATGTTTAGCCGAATTTACTAAAGAACATGGTGTCGCTAAAGAAGGGCTTCCGCTAGGATTCGCTTTCAGTTTTCCTGTAGAACAAAGGAGCCTCACTGTAGGCATTTTGGAAAGATGGACGAAGGGATTTATTTGTGAAGGTGTTATTGGAGAGGATGTAGTACAGCTGTTGAGGGATGCCTTAGAGAGAAGAGGTGATGTGGAAATTTTTTTGTTAGCTGTTCTGAATGACACTACAGGCACTCTCATGTCATGTGCTTGGAAACATAGAAATACGCGAATTGGGCTCATTGTGGGCACAGGCACCAATGCCTGCTATGTAGAAAAACAATCTAATGCTGAATTGTTCGATGAACCAGACTTGGGTTCTGGCATTGTGATAATCAATTTGGAATGGGGTGCCTTAGGTGATGATGGAGCTCTTGATTTTCTTAGGGTGCAATATGACATTGATCTCGACCAGGGTTCCATGAATCCAGGTATGCAGTTGCATGAGAAAATGATATCTGGGATGTATTTAGGTGAAATAGTCAGACTGGCTGTAGAGAAATACACCAAACAGGGATATATGTTTGGAGGTAAAGAATCTACAAAATTACTCACGCGGGAAGCTTTTTTAACAAAATTCATTTCTGAAATTGAAGCAGATCCTCCAGGAACATATGATAATATAAAGAACGTTTGTTATGAATTAGATCTAACAGAAGCTACTGAGCAGGATTTTGTCAATCTCAGGTATCTTTGTGAATGCATATCCACAAGAGCCGCACATCTGGTAGCTGCCGGATTGACCGTATTGATAAGAAAAATTGGAGAAAAAAATGTAACTATTGGGATTGACGGAACGGTGTATAAAAATCATCCTAATTTTCATAATACAATAGTTAAGAAAATCAAAGAATTAATTGAACCTGATTATGAGTTCGAACTTGTTTTATCCGAAGATGGAACCGGCAGAGGAGCTGCTTTGGTGGCTGCTGTTATATCAAGGAAAAAAAAAACGTTTACTTTGTCAGCTTAATTGAATGTGAATAAATGAAATTCACTCGCAGTTTGATTGATAATCCGTTCCTCTCCACACAAAAATAACGAAACAAGGATTCCATCATTTTAGATATAGAACAAAGTTTGAATCTGATTCAAAATGTCAAGTGGTACATGGTGCAAGAGGTAATTTGATTTTCTTCCCAACCATGTAACCAACGATACGTATTCGTTCAATGTGATTGCAACGAGTCATTTGTGAATGGTCCATTTTCCATATTTACTTCTGAATGGTTCAATGTAAAATAATCGGACAAAAATTATATTTGTATATTCTTGAATGTTGGTGAATAAATAACGAATTGATTCAACAGATGGTGCTGGTAACCAAACTGAAAAAAATGCCAAGGGCATGAAGGGTTAAGTGACGCATCAATTTTTCACAATGGCATTTTAAAATATCATGTGTAGGATGGGTTTTGAATAAAAATTTGTAAGTTGCCATAGTGAAAATTTATCATACACAAAAAATCTTGTGAAAAATGTTTTTTGATTTCTAAAATTTTTAACATATTACCTTTACATGTAGGTAGATTTTGGACACGTAGTTGGATGATTCCCATCAGTTACCTAAATTAATGTTTTTTTTTAAGTTTTTCAGAAAGTTGACGTGAAAACCTAATATCTGATTGAAAATATTTTTTGTGGAGAGAAATTGGTTTCCGACGGGGTTTTTATCTTTCTCCTACCACCATCCTGATATGTCTTATTTTTTTTCTGGGAAGAGATGTGGTCCATTTTCACAGGGTGTTTTGATAAAATAATGCAAGTAGTTTATTTCTTTCTTTGTTGGTTTGGTTCACTCAATATTTTTTTAATCCCAATCTATCATTGGATTGCCATCAGATGTGGGGATGTGTTCTGTTATTTTGGTACCATTTTTTTTTTCGTTTTTCTATTAAATTTGTTATGTCGATGTTTTACCTATGTAACTTCCACCACACGAACGAGGTATATTATAAGCTCAATTTGTTGTACTTCCATCGGCGTTTTGTTTGTATCAGCATGAGTTGCTTTGAATGTTGTTCTCACATCATACTTATGGCCGATCCGTTCGATTTTTTTAAATAATCCGGGAACATAAGGTATTTTGTTGGTTGTAAGACGACGTATACGTAGTTGAAGTGTTGGTTGTGTTATTTGCTGAATTCCCTTTTTCAATTTCATCCATGGTTCTTTCGAAAAAATGTTCTGAATACACATTTTTCTTGAGAACAAACTTCATGAGATTTTTTATTCAGATTTTCGTTTGAACTGAAAAGTTTTTATGGTGCTCGATTGCAAAAATATTTTGCAATTTCCTTTTTGACGCTGGTGTCATAGTTCGAGTTAAATTCGAAATATCTGTGAGTATGTGTTTTCTTCCAGTGATTGATACTAAACGTTGATTCCTTCATCACAACATCAAAACAAATGTTCAATGCATCTATACTCTGATTCCAGATTACAAAAAGTTATCATCAATATATCTCCATACTCGATTATGTCGATAGACCAGTCTTGTTGATAGAATTTGTTTTAGAATTCAAGATATGTTTCTTTCGTGCAGAATTCGAAGAGCTCCATGACTGGCATTTTGTTAATTTGCATAGTTTCCTTAATTGGTACGTCTGTAAACAATTTTTTTACGTCAAAACTTACTAGAATGTCCGCATCTTGGGTTTGTAATTCATCAAATTTTTTTATGAAGTGAGGATGTTTTCTATAAAATTATTTTCATTTGCAGATATTGGTCTGAGACGTTGAGATGGTATCAGACAAGCTTTCAGCAAGGAGAACCGGCGGAACTCACAATAGGTCTCGAAGGATGTGTAGGTTTCTGTACTTTTGGTTTTCCGTAGAAATGTGGCGGTTTACTGTGGTGTGAAACGGTTTGTGCGTTCTGCTTTTGTAAGTTTATCTTCGTGTTTTGCTAGTATTCGATGAATTTTTCTCTCCATTGATAGAGTCTGGTATTAATTTTTTCATCCATTTTTGATTGGAAAATTTGTGTCTTCATTTATTTCAAGTGGTGCTAGAGATCATTTGAGTTAGTTTTTCTCTGTGTTCATGATGACTGTCGCATTACCCTTATCTGCTTGAGATATTTTAATTTGATCATCCGATGGGAAGTATGTTATTGCACATTGTCGTATCCATTCGTATAACTTCTAGAGTGATATGATTGTGTGAGTGCATTTTTAAAATCAGATTTGTAATCACCAGCTATTTCAAGTGGTAAACGCCTGGCGAATTTAAATCCCTTTGATAACACAGGTTCCTCAAGATTTTTCTATGATATAGAGGATTAGTTAATTATGGTTCTCTCAAGGTTTTATTGTTTTTTGTGTTCTCAAGTTGATCGTGATTATTTTCTTATAATTTTTTGGATTTATTGATATTTATAGTATTATTGTTTCGATTGAAGGCGTTATAGGAATTTTTAATACAATGATACATATAATTCAAGTCATTCTCATCATATTTTGTTTATTGGTTGAATATTATAAATTTAGCGTGTTTCTGCTGTGGACCTGAATTCTTTCTTTTGCCATTGCGTGGTCTGCCCTTTCAATTATTCTTTTCAACTTTTGGATTTTATATAGCGATTCCAAACATGAATTGCTTGGAATAATCTAATTGTCTCAACATGTACATAGAAGAGTTAAACTCTTGTCAGAGCTCAATAATGTTATTGTTCGATAACCATTGAATGACAGACTCTCTCCATACTGTTGTGGGCGCCTAATTGATGGCAATGCTGTGGTTGCATTATCCCACTGGCTTTTCCAAATTTGGCAATAGCTAATATTGAAACCAATGCAGTGAATTCCTCGTGGTAATAATAATTTTTTGTTCTCGAACAAAAAATTAAGTCGGCTTCCCAAATGAATCCGGTACTGCATCCATCATTGGTTCAAACGAAAGTTCGAAGAAGCCGCCTACATCGAAGCCAATAACGCCTCTAGTCAACCAAGCGTTGAGATCAAGAACGTATGGAATCCACTTATTGCTCTTTCTGGCAAACTGCAGAGGCGCGAAACTTCCCACACCACCAAAACGCGCGAGATCACACGCACCACTGCATATGGCGGAATTACACGCACCATTGCACCGACAGACATATAAATAAGTGAGTGGCACCTAAGCCTGCCTGTCAGTATTCACCTGAAGGCGATTGCAGATACAAGCATTCGAAACGTCGTGAAAACCTTTCAAATTCATTGAGACGATGGACCTCTAAAACGAGTAATCGGGAAAGTAGTTGATTTCTGTTAGACATTAAGAAACATTTTCATCGTGGATTTTTCGAATTATAGAAAAATATTCCATTGAGAATGTTTCCTTTTTCAATGTTCATTATATAATTTCACTTGAGTTCCTGTAGATAGATGTAATAAGTATAACTTACGTCGTTAATAGCAGTCAGTGGGATGAAAGATCCTCCATCTCCATTTGAAGACGCTACTATTTGTCTTTTTGAAAGAGTTGTTGGTTCTGAATTTTTTTTTATTATCAAACAGAAAACCCTGAAAATCAAACGAAATCATACAAAAAATCAACAATAAAAGTGACAGCTATCAGACGATCATTCTGTTGAGTGTACGGCAACGTCAGAAAAGGGTGAGTAACTCTTGAGGATATATTTTACTGATTGTTACACCAACTGGATGATGGATCGAGACAACATCATCAATATTTGTTCTTTATATGATAGAATTTTATTTTTAGATGTAAACGTAAATGCACAAAGTGTTCAGTACTGGAGTGACAAAAATATATTTGAGGGAATTTTAGAAAATCATAATAATGATAAAAATAAATTCCCTTCGAATGAAATAGTACCAACTAGAGATCAAAAACAATATTTCCAAAAGCAAACAGCAAAGTTCCTGGACGAATCCCTAATCTTGCTATACCACTTAAACCTCGAATATACCTCTAGAGTATGAAACATGCTAAAAATATTTGAAAATTAATCTCACAAATGAATATAAAATGTGAATTGAATGAAAACAAAAACATATTTCACTAGTATTACTGAAACCTTGTTGATTTCAGTTGATAAGGAATAGTGTTATAAACATAGCATATTTGGTGACACAAGCATCTTCGATAATTTTTTTTTTAAATGTGGTATAGTCAGCATTCCTTTGAATCCAATTCACAGTGTGAAAATCTGTTCAAACTAAGATTTTTCTGAGAAAATATGGTGGTGTTTTATTGCCAGTAATTGTTAGGAAGGGGTTAGCTGCTCAGCAGCTTGATAGAAATAGTGAGGCCCTTCATTCGAAAGAGCACTCGAACGATGACTTATGTATAACCGAACATGCTCGAAAATAATATTGAGCCAATTATTCTCCACAAACTAGGAAAAAACTAGGACAAATTTCAAAAACACATCATATTGCAATAATTTGTTTCCTTCTCATTTCCATTATCCTGTTTTTCATTGATGCATGATATTTATTGGATCAGGTGCATTGAAAAAATAATATGGTTATCGTCGATTATTAATAGTCATCCATTTTCAGCAATGCATGAAAAAACAATTAAGAAAAATCAGCTATTTGGTTTTTTATGATGTGTCCACCAAGGCCAACTTTTGTGTGACTGTTTAAAAAAAAAGTAACTGTAATTATAACCTGATTGTGGTACACTGAACCAAACATGAGTTAACATGGAAAATCCACACCTGATCGTTTCAAATCACATTCGAACTGATAAAAATCAATATTTTATTTTTATAAAAAAACTACATTTCACGATGGGCCACAAGCTATTTGATCTATTCATCAATGTGACCACAAGCGCTCTTTTTTCGCCGATTATGGTCTCAAAACCACGAAAATATATATGAGTTCAAAGATGTGCCAAATTGGTCGGGTAGTTTCAAAATGGTGGCTGTAGAGAAATTGATAAAAAATACTCCATGTTTCAAATTAATATTGGTGAACCATAGGTCGATTGATACATCTTTCGTTCGATGTTTTTCAATAATTTCATACCCTGAACGCCTATTTTTGTTTGGGGTTCCACCATTCGCGTCATTCAGATATCATTCGGCAATAGATGATCTTCCTTCGACATGAAAAATTCCTCAGACTTTCTCTTTCTGCAATTGAATATCATAGGTAATCTGTGAAAGGTGAGAGTGTCATTGGATCTAGAAGTTGAACTAGGTATATAAATTACAAACTGGTACCCGCGACTTTTTTCTGTGATATTCCATCTAGGTTACGCTGTTGCCCGTTATCCCGTTAACCTTTTTCCCGTTATCCGTTAACCAGTCAACCCGTTTCCCGTTACCCCGTTATCCCGTTAGTTAACCCGTTTCCCGTTATCCCATTATCCCTTTAAGCGAGTTATAGCAAAATAAAAAATATTATCCGTGTACAAACATTTGGGTATACCATTTTTCATGGCGATCGGCTATATGGTATGGAAGTAAATGCGTTGCAGCGCCATCTAATGGCGAGTTGAAGTAAAATGAATAGCATTGAAACCCTCTTCATAAATAATCAGTTATACCAACTTTCATGGAGATCGGTCAAACGGTGTCGCGGTTTATATATATATATATATATATATATAGATATATATATATTGTTATGTTGGGAAATGTTGCAAAGTAATTAAACTTATAATTATAATTATTATTATTAGTTATTTTTATTATTATCGTTAATGCTATGTTATTTTACAATTTTATTTACCTTTTTCACTACTATAGAACCTTATACTATGCTCCAGTCGATAGATATGTATAGAGAGGGCATTCCTGAAGTAGTTCTGGTATCGAAAATCTAGATCCAACGATATGTCTAACAAAAATCCACGATTAAACAATATCAAAATTGAAATTTATGGCAAATATTGAATTAAATCAAGATCAAAGTATAGATAAGTTTTGAACATCCTGTATGACAATTCACATCAACAGAAAACCCACCAATGGGATTCGAAAGAGTTTGTGTGGGAAAATACAATAAAATGGAATGGCAGAAATTGAAAAATTATAATTTTATAAGAATTTGTAAATAGTATGTAAGAGTTAGAATCAGATGTCATTCAAAAAATCGTTAGTATTGATTAGAACGGCAAATAATTCGGTAGGAAGTGATTCAAATTCGGAAATCTGTGGAAAAATAAAAATTTGTGAGTGTTGCTATGGATCATGATAACAAGTTTTTTTGGAGGTGATTGAAAAAAGTTAAAAAAGAGAAGCCACGCTGAAAATTGCAAGAAAAGCATTATTATTATAAAAGAAAACCTGTCATTAAAAATTCCCGAACGAGAAAGTTCTTGAAAGGCTGAACAGAAGAAGTAAATAATCAATAAAAATTCCACCTACCTGGTCCAGAAAATGAATCCTTGAAAGGAGTGAGTTGTTGCCCAAATAATATTTAAATTCAAAGGGGGCCATTTCAACTCTCGATAGTTACAGGGAAAGAATCCTAGCGAATAGGCGAGTCCCTTGAACAAAAGTCCAAATTGATGTTGAATGTTCCGGAATCAGTGGGATGCGATCGAATGGGAGAAGAAGAAAATAGAGCATCAAACACTTTGGTCAAATGAAAAGGTACGAATTTCTAGTGTTTGTCCGGATCACGTCTGAACGTTTGTCCTCTGAATGGTCGGGTGAGGGTGTGGAGAAGAGCGTCCCATTAGGTCACTAATTGCAATTGTGTCACAGTCGCGGGTATCGGAAATGAGATAATCGAACATTTTACGCGACTAGCTGCTTGAGATCGGTGTCTTTTTCGAAAGCAATATTGAGGGGATACTGTAACCCAATAATGGATAAAGAACCGAATGGAGATTTCGTGAAACATGGAGTATTGGAATATCGTTAAGAGATAAATGCTTGCAACAATTGAATGCATTTTTATATTCATTTATTTGTAATGTCCGGTACAAAACATATGAGTTCTCTCACTGATGTCTGTCTGTCTGATCAGTAATTGTTTGTCACAGCTCTGTGTTTCCATAAAAATAATCTACAAAAATGTTAAAAAAATCCAGAAAAATCATTTAATAAATATTTTGAAAAATCCAACTACGGACCAGGGTATCGCTTGCTTCTCGAACAGGATGAGAAGTCATCAATCAACAGGCAATCAAAAAATGAGACGGCATAAGCGTGGGCTCTCGTGTGTATCCAGCATGATGTTATTTGTGGTAATATGCATTTCTAAAACAGTGGAATACATTTACGGTTATATAGAAGGCCGAAAGATTGTCGGGTTACGTGATGTTTGAAAAAATAACATGCGGTATAGTCTGTGCTACAAAAAAGATCACGAAATTTGAAGAATTGTTGAGAACGATCCGAAAAGGAGCCATACTATAGTCAAGTTGGAGTGTCCTACGGTGAAGTATGAAGGACGATTGAACAGAAACAATATTACCCATATTACTCCCAAGTTCTTTTCCTAGTGGATTTCGAGAAAATCATATTTTTTATATGCTTTCTGGATTTGATGTGGGGAATGTTTATATTTGAGTAAGTAGCATTCAAAGATTGCAACAGTTAATGGTGGTGATCTTGAAGCTGTTTTGCTTCGTGTGGGATAACAATTGAATTATTTTAACAAGTCTGAATTATTGGAAGCACTGTTCATTACACTTTCAGAGAAATGCCATTGGGAACCACCGCACAGGAGGCGCTACCTTTTATCTTTATTCCAAAACACCAAGATGGTGACCTTTGTTTCATTACTATAAGGATAGGGTATTAATTTTCAATGGTTTTATTGTTATAATATTATTTAGGGCAATGAAACAGCTTGAAGGACTTTATTTTAGTGTCAGAGGCCAGAAGGTCGGTGTGCTCTGTTCTTCAGTATATTGATAGTAATTCTAACAAAGTGTATTATATCTCCACTTCCGACCATTTTTTCCATAAACAATTAATTGTGTAGAAAGTACTGGAATACCGCCAAAATAAAATTAAAAATGCATGTGTTTACAGTGAACATTCACCAAGATAATGTATTTTTGTAAATATGTATGAAACTCATTCATTCCTTGAAGTTTTCAATTGATCCTGCAGAGGAAAATCACATTTAAATTATGGAGCAATCCTTCCTCAAAAAAAAATTACTTTGGGTCACCATCGTGCAATTCCTAAACGAGATACACAAAGAACAGTTTAGTGTTTGGTAGTGAGAACGAACATTGGCGAACTGACAACAACAAAGACCCAATTCACCGCTAGTGGCGGGGGCGAGAATCTTGAAAAGACAGCCACATAAGTATGGCGTTGAATTCTTCATGCCAATCAATTTCGTATGATTGAATGGCTTACAAATGATTTACTGGTAATTATAGTTTGTTGATGAGTGCCATACCTTGTGCTGACTTCATGTACTAGTTCTGACTTTATGAACCATTTTGGATATAACGAGGTTCGTTAGTTTTCAATAGTGTTATCAATTTGAATATGTGACTATCTTTGTACATTCACTTCAAAATTCCACATGTTTATATGTTTATTGCATCAAACAATTGCCAGTGTCTTCTTACGGATAAGATGTCAAAAAAATTAAAAATGAAAAAACGACCACCTAGTAGTCACCAAAGCAGATGAGGGCAATTGTCTAGTTATACTTGATAGGCAAGATTATTTAAATAAAGTATTATCTTTTTTCAACATTGATAGTTTCACAAAATTGAATTCTGACCCCATACCTTAATTTATTAAACGTGCCAAATTAGATTCAGATACAACGTTAGATACTTCTCAATATTATCAAAGCAATAAAAAAAATTAAATACCTATGAATCCTGTTACCCCCCTTTTATATGGACGGATATTCCCTTCAGACCAGTGGTCTCTTACTGCCAGTCCCCTACTTCCAAATAAGTTGCTTGGCTCAATGATTCAATAAAAGAATTAGTCGATTTTGGAAACCCTCTTTCTTAAAACAATTCTGAAGATCTTACAGACCAGATTGCAGCTGTTTAAATTATCAATGTTTGATTTCAGGTATTTAGCAAGTGGCGACAGCATGGTTTCAATGTCTTATGCCTTCAGAATTGGCACCAGCATAGTCTCACATATTATACGTGAAACATGTAACTGTATATGGGACTCCCTGAATCAGATTGTTTTGAAGCAAGCGTCAGAAGAGATGTGGTTATCAGTTGCAAAAAAATTCGATGAGCGGTGGCAACTTCCACATTGTGTTGGTGCAATAGATGGAAAGCATGTTGTTATTCAAGAATGTTTTGTGTGTTGGTTTTGGAGGTCTCTCCATACCTATACATATTATTTCTATTATGAGTTAGCTTATTTATTTTAGGCTCCGTCAAAATGTGGAACTCCTTTTTTTATTAACAAAGGCAGTCACGGTTTAGTTCTACTACCAGTTTGAAACGTCAATTATCAATTTACTATGGTGGATATTGGTGGGAAGGGCTGCCATAGTGATGGTGGAATATATAGAAATAGTGCCATAGGTACTCTAATGTTAAGTGGAGGTCTGCATTAACCTTCACCTGCACCTTTAGATGATCATGGAAATACTATAAACTACCTCATGGTTGCTGATGAAGCATTTTTTTTATCAACAACAATGATGCGACCTTATCCAGGTCCACAGAATGAGAGGATTTTCAACTACAGATTTATAATTTGGTGTTCATTTTGTAATTTGATAAACAGAGTGTTTCTAAATTTCACAGATAAACTTTTACTTCAGTTGAAATGTTTCCATAATATTGAATAAATTATTTGTACAAATTTAAAACATGTATGTTTTGTTAAAAATTCTCGAATAAAAATTTCACAGAAGTCACTCAAATTCATGAACATAATACATATCAAATACATGTGAACACATATAATTCCCTTCACAAACCAGCATAAATTCGAAAACCATTTGAAAAATATCTACTAAATTGAAATATTACATTTCCGACTTTACCATTTTTCTCATGTAATGTATAATTTTCTGTTGTATCCCCACCATTAACTGCAAAGTTCCTTGAGATAGTTTTATAAATAAATAGATTTCAGATTGAGTAGAGGAAGAAGGATGATTGAAAACGTCATTGGAATATTGGCATCTCGTTGGCGTATTTACAGAAAGCCAATAATAGCATCATTACCTACTATTGAGGCCATAGTAAAAGCCACTGTGTGTTTGCATAAATGGGTCATGATTTTTCAATACAAAACCACCGACGATAACAAACGTTACTGCCCTCAAGCTGCAGTTGATAGAGAGGATGGAAATGAAACTGTTATCAATGGAGAAAGGCGAAATGAAACTGAAAATAGAAGTAATTTGATACCTATTCATAAAGCTAGTAGTAACATGGATGGAAAAAAAGCAAAAATTATGAGGGAAAGATTGACTTCATATTTTATGTTTGAAGGTGCTGTCCCTTTCCAATGGAATAAGTGAAATTTTTGTTCATTTTGATTTTTGAAATCGAATTAAAATGTGTTCATTAAAAGAAGTAGTTCATTTTCATAACATGCAGTTTCTTCAAGAAATAATTCATTCTTGAGATTTTCCAAGAATATTTTCCCAACTAGAATTTAGGTATTTTCTTGCTCCTTCATATGCCACCTGCAGAAGTTTGATTTATATCAATGTTCTCTCTCCTTGGGGCACATTACGCAATAATTCAGAGATTCTTCTGCATATAAGATTCACTCCTGTTGCCTGAAGAGATGGAGGAGGCAGCGGCGGTAATGACTGATTAATTTTTTCTATTGCATTAATAATTGCCATTTCTGCTGTTTGTTTTGATCCAATTTTTTTTTCTATAGACTTCATTTACTTCATCAGGTGATGTTGAAGGGGTTGTCACAATATTGCCAATTGTTCTATGATAAATAAATGGGTAAAACTCATAAAAAAAATATTTTGTTAACTCACGTTCTATGATCTAAAGTATCCCTTGAAAATGATATATTTTCAAAGTACTCCCAGACTTATTTTTTTTCGCATTTGGTCATTAGATATTTTATTGAATATTCTGGTTGTTCTGAAATAAACATAAATGGAAGGAAAATAGCAACTCACTTTCGTTGAGACAATAGGTTTATTGCTTTCCTCTGAAACTAAATTACACAATGAAAAATTAACATACTTACCACCAAATTCTTGATAAATCTCCAGCCATAATTCGTCTCTTATTGTTTTAGAACGTTGAACTAATGGGAGACGACAATCCCAAAGAGGAGGTCTGGCTTCAACACAGTTAAATAGTAGTTCCTCTATTTTCACTTCCTGCACTTAGAGATCATCAGTTTCCTACAAATAATTCAATTTATAACATTTCTTCAAAACTGTATAGATTGTTTATTAACCTTATACCCTTCACCTTCACATGCTTATTCGTACTCTGTCTCAAAATATTCACATTCATCTGATTGATGCATATTCTTAACTATTATTTGTACAAAATATCGGGATATTCTGTGGTTATTTGTTACGAAAAATGTCCTCAACTTCGACTGTCACTACAATAAAGTTACTGGTTTCAAAGAAATATCCCTACGTTTATAACTAAAGTTCGAGACGACCGGGAAAACAATTTCGTACGTATGAACACTTCTACGAAATGTGTGTACGATAGAAAACGTCAGTATTCTCATCGTATGTCGGATGTCGTGACTGTGAACAGTAGGCTCTATTATTGGAATCAACCTGGTTTGAATATTCCAGAAAAAAAAAGTCATCATATTAGTTGTTGATGTTGAATGTTGAATGTTTTATATTTACGGAAGGTGTTTCAATGATAGATAAACCTGCAGTAAAGTGAAATGTCACCGACTTTTCCGAAATTTCCACAGATGGCTCAGAACACGAAAATGAAAGTAGATCCATCGAATTTTTTGCGCGGAAACAGTTATTTTTGGAAATATGGCCCTTGAAAGATTCAAAAAGGACTATTTTTGAGCATAATTTCCACTTACTTGAGACGGCTCCATTTATTTTTTCAGCAAAACACTGTATAGAACCCTCAATATCTATTCGAAACCGTCTTCAGTGAAATTCATAACTTTTTTTTCAGAATATTAAAAATAGTTTGACGTTTCACTTTCTACATCTCACATGTTTCTTACATTGTTGCCAATTATTCAATTCTTGATAAACTTTCATATATCTGGTAAGAGCACTCCTGCTCTTCGAAAATAGCTGGAAGACTTTTCTTACGTGTGAAAAACGCGGCGCTCTCTTAACCTTCTGAGCTTTTTTTGGTCCAGAACAAGTGTTTTTCAAGCATGCTTCATCTTTTGACAATGTTAATACGTCTTCAATTTTGGTAATACGACTCATTTTTACCATTACTTATAACACATTTGCTGATAGGATATAGTTTGCTCCCCTCTTGCAAGGCATTCTCTGGTGCATATTTCTCTAGCACGGATTTCTGGTTGAAAGATTGTTGGGGTTCCGAAAGACCAAAACTAAGACTCTTCAATTCCACTTTCACAACACTTTCGACCACCTCGAATCCATCAGTATACCAAACTAATGCATCAATTCCTAGTTGAGGCCCGCTCGTTATGCATATTTGGTGGCTGTTTATGATAACTTCAAAATGCACTTCGAAGTCGTGCCTAGCTGGCATAATATCTGATGGTTTGTACCCGCATTCTGGGGGAATATTAGGTCAGAATTCCAGCTCCCAAGTTTGATGTCTGGTGAAGTCTGAAGGCACTTATTGTAGCTTCCTTCATCATACAGAAGTTCAACATTACCTCTAATGCTGTAGTGGGGCATGTTATCATTGCCTATGTGATCCCAAGACAGGTTTACAGCTGCACATTTTGCAGCTTCATTTGTACTGAGTACCATTGGATTTCTGGTCATACGTGACGATGGGTTGGATGACCTTTCGGTATGACCAATATCATTTTTGGTTTCAAACTCCATGTTTGACAAATACATCGTAGCACGTCCAGGCTGTCGCTGTAGCTTCAAAAAGAATAAGATTGATTCAACTATTACATGTTAGTCTCTGGTCGATTATAACACCAAAATATTTGACTTATTTGGTCGGAGCTTTCAGTTCGTACTTGAGCCTCCTTGTGAATGGAACCAGCAGTATTCACATTTCGTCCCTTCTTTGCGCACCAGTTTCTGATTATGTTTAGAGATGACTGCGTGCAATTGGATATCATCCCGTCATGTTTGCCCCTAATAGTAACGACCAGGTAACCTTGAGTCATAATTCCAGTTTCATGTAGCTTTACCCGTAGTTGGGTAATGAATCCGTTCGTTGCACTAACTGACAAGAAAGAATGTCAACATATACTCCCCAGTGATATAATGCTAGTCGGAAACAAAAATCATAAACGATGGTACTGGCCCATAGGTCCTGATTGCAGGAAGGGGCAACAGAATTCGCCTAGTTTGAGTAATAACTACAAGAGGATCATTAGTATAACTGCAAGAGCTCGGCAACGTGTTTGTCAAATTTTATATATTTGATGGTTTTTATTTTTGATGGCTCAATTGATTTTTTTAATAATGCGGGTTTTCTTTGGAATTGTGACATCATTGTATTATTTGAGTAGTAACAAGTATCAAAGGAAATCCTATAAATTTGTATTTGTATGACAATTTCAAATCCTTTGAGATATACGAGGTATTCAGAATCATCTTGAAACCTGTAGTTTTTCTCCCACAAACACTCTATAATGATGCATTACGGTTATTGTTCATTTACAAAATCTTCTGAAATATGGTTGGTCATATTTCAGCAAATTTTCCCAGATTATGTTGTAAACAATTTTTGGTTATCACATATTTTTTGGAAGTGTTTTACTTTTTTGGCTTTCAAAATTATATATTGAGATTTTGGGTAAATCTAAAACAGCTCATATCATACTTTTTGTTCATACTGTAATATATGAAAGTGGCAGGGTGGATTTGGAGACTTTGATTACACACTGTTTATGAAAATGTTTATTGGCATTTTTTATATAAATATATTTGCTCAACAGTTATTCTCGGATATTGTAGTAACAATATTTCATTTCATTTGATATATGTAATTTTTTTACGTTATAAAGTAGAGTTTTTTTCGGTTTATTGCAAGCTTTATTTCAATAAATTTTTATAAAGCTATTAAAATATTCTATATCATTTGAGTTTTTTATTCTTGCCTTATAAACTAACTCCAATGAAGTTTTTAGACTACCTGTTCTCTATTTTTATAACACCAACTACAAATCAAAATAATATATCGAATTCATTTCCCTAGCATTTGTATATGATAAAGAAATTGAAGAATGCAATAGAGATTTTTTCGCAACAAAAATAGTACCAGCAAACCGACTAATAATCCGATCAAGTCGTGCCAGGACTCATTTTCGCATTTTGCATGGAGATTGCTTCATTAGTTTTCATGTGGAAAATTAAAAAAAAACAGGATTTTTTGCTCTTAAATGTGTATAACAAATTAAGCATAGTTGTGAGTAGCGACTTTTTTTCAGGTTGTAATGTAAATTATAGATAAAATTATGTCAATCAGCTTTTAATATATATATATATATATATATAAAACTCATACAGGTTTTGCAAAATATCGGAGTTTTAGACGTAGACGTACTGACATTCAGTACTTTAAAAAAATCGCAATACTTAGATTTTGCAACTTGGTTATTGCAGTTATAATCATTGCTCCCTTTTCTTGGCTATTTTTAGTACAAATAAATTACATCGTGAACATTTTTCAATGAGAAGTCTGACTCACTGACTAACTGACCCGACGATTGTCTCTACAATATAGGATGCAAACGCATAATTTGTTCCACATACTATTCTGAATAAGTTTGCAAAGTAGTTTTTAATATGAAAATGCATGTCTCAATCGTCTGGACTATATGAGCTAGTCAACCCTAAAATTCGATCGTATATAAATGAATAGAAGAAACTAATATACTACCAGAATTTCATGCTGACGACTCTAAATTCTTATTAATTATTATGGATTGTTGTGTTTTGAAACAAACAGAATGAATTGTTATAATAATCTTTGATAATTTGAACATGAATACATGGATTCTGTTATTTCAAACTCAAAACAATAGCGCTTGCCAAATGCATCACTTCCAATATCCCGTTTCTTGCTTCATTTACCACCCCCCGTAGAGTAAACCATCAAAGGTACTTGAATCTATAAATAAAAAGAGCGAAAATGAGCGCCCGCGGAGACGAGATCGATTGAATTATTCAATGTAAATTATTTTTTTCAATACAATAAATCTTTTGTCATTGAGTCCGGACTGCTTAGCTACAGAACAATAATTAATTGTTGAAAGTTAATGATGAATGATGACTGTTGGATTTGAGAACATTAAAAAGGATCTGGCAGGGGTCACGAATTTGTTAATTACTATTGATTAGGATCTGTGTGCATTAGTCGCCTCGAAGGAAATGAAAGGAGAAAAGGAATTCTGATAAGTCATTAAGGATCGTTGAACTTGTCTTATATTTTCACACATTCCTTAGATGATGTTGTTGTTGGTTGTTTCAGTATATCAAACAATGCATCTCCTAATGTAACATAGCCCTAAATCATTATAGGTGCTAATGTTAACTATTACTTTTCAACGACGTCATACTTATTAATTTTCTGCAGTTATTGTTATTCCATCTAGCTTTTGCCTGTGGCTTTGCCCGCTTTCCCGTTCCCGTTATCCCAATTCCAGTTATCCCTTTTTCCCGTTATCCTGTTTTCCGTTATCCTGTTACTCGTTATCCCAATTCTTGTTATCTCGTTTCCTGTTTCCCGTTATGCTGTTATACCGTTTTCCGTTATCCCGTTTTCCGTTACCTCGTTTTCCGTTATCCCGCCATCCCGTAATCCCGTTATCCCGTCATCCCGAAATCCTGTAAACCCGTTATTCGGATATCACGTTTGTATAAAATAGGTTCGGTACATTATTTTCCTTACGATTATCGCTATTCTTATTCCTATTGCTATTGCTAAAAAAAAGTTGAATAAATCCACCTTTATTCATGAACAACTTCTGGAAGGTTAGCGATACTGCGTGTTTTCACAATCGGTCTACGATCAACCGATTTGATATATTTGTCACAGTAGTGTGAATTTTGTATAACGTGTGCCTAAATTCCATGTGTAGTTTTTTTTTTCAGAAGTAAAAGTTATATCATGTCGTTATCAAGATTTGCTAGCTTCATTATTGATATACTTTCAGACATAATACGAAAATCTTGCTGTGCAAAACATTAGTTTTGAATTAAACCTATATTGAAATTATTCTGTAAAGAAACGAAACCGTAGAAAACTTTCAGTTGGAACTGATGAATTTGTTCAAGCTTCTATTTGGGATGTTATTATGAACATAACATTATAACATATATTTTATAAGAACATATTATCTTAAATTCCTTGGGAAACAAACTCTAAGGAAATAAACTCTTAACAGTTGTCAAACATCTGAATTCTCCAAATCATAGGATTCAAATGAAACAAAGATGATCCCCATCGTGGACTGATGACCTTCGATTACTGCAAAACAATATTCCTGCCGAACAATGCATCCTTAGAAATGATATGCTACTTTTTCAACATTGTAAGTTGGTGTGTAATAGTTTGACGAAATATCTGTATTAAATATTTCATCAATTAATGAAGCTCATGGGTACCACATAAGTTAGTAGTTCAGCAGATACGACAGACTCAAAAACAGAACGTGTGGGTTAGGGAAGATATAGCAGGACTATTATGATTTCCGAAACCAATGATGATCACAAAGATGATGATTCTGTGTGACAAATATGTTTGTGATCATCGATATAAAATCATTATTATCTGTATTAAAAGAGATATATATATATATATACATATATATATATATATATATATATATATATATATATATATATATATATATATATATATTATATGTATTTATATATATATTTTTTTGGGAATGTTTTCTTGGGTTTTGGATTCTTTGAAAACAATGTTCTAGTAGTTCGTAGGAGAAGACGTTTCGTCCCTGGCCGGGGACATTTTCAATTCTTTATTTATTTTTTTTTCAATATAAAAACATACATGGTTTCCTGGAAAAAAATATTTTTCTGTAACATACATTGGGGAACAATACACAAACAGGTGACCTACCTTGGCAGAAAGTTCGCTATTTTTTTGAAAAAAAAAAAACTGCGAGTAATGATCGTGGTATTACCACTGAGGTGTTGTAATTATACAGTTAGGTTTTTGGTTTTTGTGCCTCATCATGTTTTGTGGCTATAGTTATCAAAATCGGATATCTTATTCACTTTTGGAAAGTTTACTTTCTTGGCTGTGCGTGCGTTCATTGAATGGCCGACAGAGATGTGGTTGGAAATGACGTGTATCTTGTCATGGAGTTCGTGTTTGCTCGTTGAATTCGTAGCTAGGATGGTTGGGATTTTGAATCAGTGTATTGGTGTTAGGGGAAATGGGGGCTAGTTGGTTCTTCATAACAACTGGAATATGATTCTGGTTACTGGTAGTAAATTTTATAGAATATTATGGTACAGTTGACTCAGGTTTCTTATATCTGTTCTATCATTCATGGAATTAGGCTCTCTTTTGATATATATCATTTCTTTTAGGCATCTTTTTTCTAAGTTTTTTTCGTATGTTAGGATTCCTGTGTTGGTGAAATTTGGGTTATGGTTGTCCATTAGGATGTGTTTATTTAGTGCTGTATTAGAATTTTTCATGTATTTGTGCCCTTTTAACCTGTTTTCAAGGAGTTGTGACGTCATTCCAATATAACTTTTGGGCAATCGTTACATGGGATGCTGTAAATCAAGTTAGATTTCTTCATGGTTGGTGTTTTGCTTTTCAACGGTGTGTATAAGGATTTCAATGTATTATTAGCTTTGTGACTGATTTGGATATTGTATTTTGTGAGGATACTTTGGATGTTTTCTGAAAGACCTGGTGTATAGGGGACTGCAATAAAGTTTGGGTTTGTTTCTGTTGGGCGTGGATGTTGTGTTTTGTTGTAGAATTTATGAGTTCTTTGTTTGATTATTTTGTTAATTAATTCAATTGGATAATTGTTGTTTGTAAGTGTAGACCTGACTTTTTCTAGTGCACTTTTTCGTAAGAAGGAGCTGCTTAATATTATGGCACGATCAGTTATATTTATAATTACTCCTTTTTTTTTGGGCGAAATGGTGGCATGAATTGAAATTTAGATACCTTCCTGACCAGGTTGGTTTGGTGTACCATTCTGTTAAAATGTAATTTTTTTCCCTAATTAGTGTTAGATCGAGGAAATTGATTTTTTTGTTTTCTTCTTCTTCTAATGTGAATTGGAGTTTTTCATGGAAAGAGTTGAATACATTTAGAGGTTCTCGTGTTTCATTCTTAGGGATGGCCATAATGCAGTCATCTACATATCTTTTGAAGAAGGGTATGTGGAAATCTAATTTTTTAATGATTGTTTCTTCCAATGTTTCCATGACAAGTTGTGCTACTGAGGAGGATATTGGAGATCCCATTGCGCATCCTTCGAGCTGTTCAAAAAATGTATCTTGATATTGGAAAAAATTTTGGTTGAGGGTTAATTCCACTGCTTTGATGAATTCATCATAGGGCAATGGGGTGGTTTTTTAGTTGGTTCCATTTATTTTTAATAGATTCTTTGATTAGGTTAATAGGGATGTTCGTGTATAAAGATGTTACATCAAGGGAAATTAGTATATAATCGTTTGGTATTGTGATTTTGTCAATAAAATCTTTGAAAGAAAAACTGTCCTTCAAATAGTGCTCATTTTGTCCTGTTATGTTGGTAATGCTTTCTGCGAGAAATTTAGAGAGATTGTAGAAGGGTGATTGTATGCTGGAAACGATTGGTCTAAGGGGGATATCTTTTTTGTGGAGTTTTGGTAACCCATATATTTTAGGAGGGGTTGCGTTTTTTATTTAAGGTAGTTTTGTTTTTATTTTTTTTGCGGTTTTGTTACTTTTGTCAGGTTTAGTGATTATTATTTGTGGGTTGTTTTTCAAAAAAAGTTTTTTTTTTTTTATGTTTTTGGCTATTTTGCTTTGTGTGTTGTTTGTTTGACGTTTACTGTTTTTTAGCTTTTCTTTGTGGTGGTGTATTGTTTGGACCACTTCACTTCTTATTTCATTTTGGACATTTTCGAGATTTTTGGATATATTTGCTTCTATGCTGGCAATTATGTCAATAGTTGATAAGTTTTTAGTTGGGTTGATTGCAAAGTTTTCTCCATAGGCTAGGACTTCTTCTATATCTTCGGGAATTTCGGTCAGGGAGAGGTTTGTTAACCAATTTGATGTATTGATGGATGGGTTATTGTTTTTTTCGCGATTAAGTAGTTTATTGATTTTCCGTATGTTGCTCTTTTTTATCTCAAGAAATAAATTTTATTTTTTTTTGTTTCTAATGAGAGGAATTCGTTTATTATGTCATTGGGGAGGGAATTTTTGAGTGTGTTGATTCTAGTTGTGACTATATTAGTGGTTTTATTGATGATTTGAGTGGCATCTTTAATTGATAAATTGATAATTTGGTTTTGGTAATGATTGGTATATGCGTCAAACTTTCTGCTGAGGTACGTACCTGTTGGTTCAACAGGTAGGTCACCTGTTTGTGTATTGTTTCCCAATGTATGTTACAGAAAAATATTTTTTTCCAGCAAATCATGTATGTTTTTATATTAAAAAAAAAAATAAATAAAGAATTGAAAATGTCCCCGGCCAGGGACGTAACGTCTTCTCCTACGAACTACTAGAACATTGTTTTCAAAGAATCCAAAACCCAAGAAAACCTTCCCAAAAAAAATATCTCAAAAAGGATTCAAAAATCGAACAAAACTTTTATATATATATATATAAATATATATATGAATATAAATATATATATTATATATATATATATATATATATATATAAATATATATATATATACATATAAAGATTAATATATTAATATTTCTCATTCTTGTGCTGAAATAAACCATAAACATATATTCATTTGAATTTAAGTGGGGTTCCATATTTGTTGATTAGTTTTATTTTCTATCAATGAACTTGAAGATGTTCTGTTGGCAACATGATTTTTGCTAACCATGGTGGTGAAACACTAGGAAACACTAGGAAGAGTCCTAGATGGACATATCAGGGGTATGAATAATATAAACAATATAAAGTTTTATACGCAATGTCAAGTATAACAATTTGAAATAGATTAGGAACGCAATCTGAAATGAGATCATTAAAAGATGTTATAGCTGTGTGAGTATAAAGGAATGATCTGTTGATTATGATAATATGAATGTATAAATAAAGTTGGTACGTATTAATATTGCTGTTTTTTTTTTAGTTTTCAATTATTGCATGAGTCTTTTATCGACTTTGATCATTTTGATTGTTAAATTGAAGTTATGAATCTGGTTTCGTTCAATTTTGTATTCCCAGCATACCCCAATTTCCTCGTTATTTTTCGACAAATGAATAGTGCATTAGGATGGTTATCCATCCGATTTTCGATTCGAATACATCAATGGATTATTCATAAATATTAGAATCTAGGAAATGTCTGAAAGATGTTGTCATTTTATAAAATTTCTTTTTTTCACAATTAGTGCTTGTTGAAATATCAAATAGGCAAAGGTGCTCACTCAACTAGGTGGAAAAAACTGTCATATAATATTTTTTACTCTTCATTTATGTCCATCAGATTGGTTGAAGTGGGTCCAACGCCATCTAGATGCAAAAATAAAATTGCTTCTGAAAAATCAAATAAACCAATTTTTGTCACAAAACTTTGTGATCGTACTCAGAATCGTCCCTAGAATCCAAAGAAGTAAAAATATACATATAATTGGAATTTGCAAATTAGAGTCGGAAGTAATAGGAGAGTATAAAATATTGATTATTTGTCTTATTTTAGAATCCACCTCTGCCAAGCTTGGATCTCACTCCTTCGGAACTCTGGAAACCATAATACGTTGGTACCTGGTATATTGTGAAGAGAATTTGCACTAATACCGTACCACCTCGCTCACCAACCTGGGAAATCTATAGATTCAAGGAGCGTTTAGTAGCGCCCTTTCAATCAATAGGAACTAGAGAAAACATACTTGCAAATCACTATATCACATAATCATTGGGTGACGAGTCAATTGAATTTGGAGTTACCAATAATTTCCCACAGATGAGACTCCTATCTCCCCTTTCAAAGTCACTCTTAGTAGATAATCTAATGAGAGGCCTCGATGCGCGAAGAATGGATTCATAATGTTATGCGGATTATTTGGTCATCATCGTCAGAGGCAAATTTTATACCACTTCAAATATCCTTCAATATGTCCCGAACATGGTACGTAGATGGAGAAGATTGATATCTAGGAGTAACCTTGGATAGAAACTCTCATCTGGAGAAAACATGAAAGAAAGCCAGGAAATTGATGAGAGGAGGGTCGAAGAAAATCTTGAGTAATGAACCCTAAAGAAACACACTGTGACACTGTGATTATCCGAATGATCCCGTACGGCGGGATGACTTGGGAAATTCATGAACGCCAACAAACCGGAGAAGCAAGATCTGGTTGTTCTCAGCAGTCAGTAACGTTGTGCCCCTAGCAGAGATGCTTTGTAGAAGTACCTAGAAGTTGATTTGTTGAAAATATAAACAGGATGTTCATAAAATCAGATGTAAAAGTAAAGCACACTCGAGATCCACTTTTGCGCACTTTCACTTGCAAGATATACTTGAATTGATTCAGACGTGTATTTCCTTGTAGATTAGATTATGGGTTGTATGAGATCTCCTGTACATTACCCTTCTTCTATTCAAGACTGGGCATTCGAGACTACTTGTGAAGCCTATCAGTTCCCTAGAAGCTAAGTTCCTGATGTCTGAGGGCATTAATTAAACCCCTTCGAGTAACTTTTGCAATCGCAAAGCAGGTGTTCTGCAGGTTCAGTATACCCATCAGTATACCAAACTGATGCATCCATTTTTTATGCCCGTTCGTTGTGCATATTTGGTGACTTCTCATAACCACGTTGAAGTGCACAGTGGGTCCCGGACAGGCTAACCACTGAACTTTGTGCAACTCGATTTGTGCGCAGTTGACCATGAGTTTGGTGTTACCAATATATCAACCACATCTAGGTACCCGCTGTAGCCTTGGAGAGAATGTAATTGATGTGACTGTTTGATGTTAGTCTTTAGTCGATTAAAACGCTCAAATATTTGACTTCTTTGGAGAAATTAAGCGGAGTTCCATTCAGGGACGGGGCATTCAGTTCGTACTCTCGCCTCCTTGTGAATGGAGCCAGTACTGTTTTGCTAGCATTTACATTCAGTTTCTCTCTTGCACACCAGCTTCTGATTATGTTAACGACTATCTGCATGCGAAATGATATTATAATGTCATGATTGCCCCTAGTATTAACGACCAGGTCATCGGCGTAACCTTGAGTCGTAATTCCAGATTCATAGTGCTTCACTTTTAGATTCATAGAGCTCCAAGGTCAGTTACCACAGCAAAGGCGATAGAACCCCGACTTGGAGACAACCTCTTTTCGCTGTCTGACCGTTTTCTCTACGAGAGCAGCTACAATGCATGTATCCGTCTGATCATTGAAGTATAGTGATCTGATTATGGAGTCATGTTGTTGTAGCCCAGACTACGGGGTATTATGACTTAACACACCACACCTGTTATACCAGACATTATTCGTTAGATTGCGAAAAACAGTATTGAGAGCATCGACTATCTGAAGACGGTCGAACTGAAACTATGACTCTGGAGCGGCTACAGAACAAATCTCATTTCTCTCTGATACTGGAGCGTTGGGTTGTTTATTCAGGAAGTACGTACCTTTCAGAAAGATTCGTAAAGTATTCATAAAAAAAATAAAAATGCACTCATAAAATGTTAAGAATGTACATATATATATTTAGTAAAATTTGACACAATTATTTCATTCGTTCTATGGACGAATAATATGAAACAATATTCATACAGAAAAAAGAGCGTAGCTTATTGGCAGTTGATTTTACATGTGGCTACAAAATCGAAATAGATTTACTGAAGACAATCTTGACATCAATGGCCACAAACGACTAGAAATAATCCTCTATTGAGATCTGTGTTAACTTGAAACTATGGAGATACTTTTACAGACACATGCACATCATAAAGGGTTGGGTTTGCCATAAACATAAATACAGAAAACAAACATTGGACTCACCCTGTTTCACACTCATTCACTGGAGTAGGTTTTAAGGCGACAATTAGTTTTGATTTCATTATTATTTCAATTAATTCCGCGGTAATTGGTTATTTTATTTTAGTCGCCCAGTATATTGGTATAGCGCGATATGGCTATAGTTTTTCTAAGAGATCATGAACTATGGAGTTGCGATTTTCCTTTGACTTATCTCGATTCGGGAAGCGGTGACAAAAATAGGTAATTTTTGGAACACTCCACTGTTCACTCGTGCTTTCACTTGGAGCGTTCAATACTTGGTTTGATTTGGTTTGAGTTGCTCAGTTTAATGGTCTCTGGAGTTCACTACATGACTATATACTTGTACACTCCTCGTTATTATTCAGCTATGTTGTGGCCGAATGCATTCTAACCTTACTTTGAGATTACATGTTCTTTGGTTCACTGTTGAACCCCGATTGATTTTTCTTGATATGAAAACTCGCGCTTTCAAAGGATCTTCAGACCGTGGTATTCGGTGGGAGTGGTCGCGGAATGAGATAAAGGGTTTGTTTTGTTTGCATTTAATTGTTTTTCTTGTCAAAATAAATATGGTCGTGAAAGTGATGGCTTTGTTTTGTTCATGCACGCATGAATGAATCGCGGGCTGTTATCTATGCTGTTATTGAGTCAATTTCAGTTGTCGGTCATAAACTATCGAATTGATAGTGTTTTTCTGTGGTACAATTACATTGAATCCGTTTTTATGATACTTCATATCGCGACGCAATGTCAACAATTTTGGGAGTTATGATTGTGTTTACCAAGTATATCGATCCGTGGAAGTTAATAGCTGTATAAATAAAGTGTTTTATCAGGACATTTTTCAATTTCCCTTCCCATTTCGGAAGTAATGGTTTTGTTTACCTCGTAATTTTGATAAATTATGGGGGTCGGCGGATGGACGAATTATCTTACTTTTCTTTAATTCTTTCGGATAACGACCTATTTTCAATTGGAATGTGCTTATCATCGTTTTTAGTCATGTGAAACCTATTGAACTATTCTGGCTAACACGTTCTAATTTAAGAATATTATGTTGTTTTGTAGGAAAGAAAGTTTTTCTGTAATTACAGGGTTCGACAATGTGGAGTGTTTTTGAAATCACCCTCTCTATCTATGGTTGCACTGAGGGTCATGTTTTCGGCCAAATGTCTCTCCTCAATGCTCTCAACCAGGCACTGTAGGGCATTGATTTTAGATTTATCTGCTTGTTAGGCGCACTGTTTCTTATGAAGCGGTCTGTACAAAATTTACTTTTGATACTTCACAAAAATCCAATATAAATTGAAACAAATGGCAGACCACAAGCAAAAACAATTAGCTGCCTAACGTATACCACGCAGAACATTCAATGATATCCACCTGAAAATATATGGAAACTTCCATTGACAATGAAAATTTATTGCAAATGTTTCTTTCTCATAAACTTGATTATATTTAATTTATGCCAGGTCGGCCTTCAATCCGTATACCGGTTTCAGGCTTTTTGCCCTCATCGGTACGGAGTAGTAACCTCTGACCGAAGCTCGATACAACACAAATGAAAACACTATTAAACTTAATCACCAGTAGGTACGCAAGAAAAAGTAACTTTCAACTGGCGGTACCTAGTGACAGATAGCAACACTCCATAACTATTCACCTATCTCCTAGGATTCAATTTCGATAGGAGTGGCTACATGCCCGACAAGGCGTATACATGCTCTTTAAAATCCAACCTCACCTTCATGTGGTATGTGGTGAACGGGCCGCGGCTGCGAAGCAAATGGGGTGCTAAATGAACATTCATTCAGCATGTAGGCGGCCGATTCGACTAACGAGGCTCTGGCAAACAGACCTAAATAAAAACTGTGAGCGCCGTTGCGAAGGATGTATGACAACAGGGTCTTAAAACAAACGGTGCCGCAACGGAGCCTCCGAGAAACAGGACAAAATTTCGGAGTAATCAGCTTTAGCCCTGGGCAAGAGCCACCACAGGGCCGGACCAATCCCTTCCTCGTCACTCACTGAGGACAACTTTCGACACTATGGGTTTCTTTCAGGACACTGAAGAGGTTATGATTTCGAGCGTTCTCCGAGATAGAAAGAGGACTCTTTAAGGTGCTGAACAAACGACAGGGACCGCCCAGATGAACCTCCAGCACCGCAAGGTAGCCACGGCAGTACATGCAGTCGCCAGAAGGAAACTTGAGGCGGTACTAAATCGGGAACCATGGATACGACATGGTGAAAAAATCGTACCAGGTAAGATACAGTGGACTAGAGGGCTCAAGGGTTGTCGGAGGCCATAGCTTGACGAGCCTACAGACTGGAGGTTTTAGTAAGTAAACCTGTCCCACACCACCGTTAGGTGTTGTCCTTAATGGATTTCCTTCTCCTCAGGAAATGAGGCGTATACATCAAACAAGAGAGCCAAACAGGTGAAGTGTAATATTTGAAACAGGGGACTTAAGAGTATCTTCACAAAAATTCAATATGAATTGAAACAAGTAGTAGACCGCAAGCAAAAAATAACTATTTTTCTGCAAATACTACATATGATATATAACAGTCTATAAGTTTTTCCATTGTTTTCAGGAGAAAGAAGGTGGGACTGCTGAACGTCTTACAGTATTCAGTATGAACACCAATGCAGCCTTCCTCCAGGTTTTGAAACTGGCCTTGAACAACCTTCTCGAAGAGGGCTCTATTTTCTTGAGGAAACTTTATAGTAAATCCTTTCTGGTCAATTCAATATTTGATTTGATTTTTTGCAAGGAGACATTTTTCATTTCTTGATTTTGCAGCCCATGCAGTTGAAAATAAGTACCCCTCTCGACAGCAGATTATATCTTGAAGATTATCGTTCATGGAAAAATGCACTAATATTTCAATTTCTGAGGAAGAGAAAGCAAGAAAAATGTTTTGCATGATACACCCCAATGCACTAATATTCTATTTTATTTCATTTTCTGAGGAAAAGAAAGCTGGGAAAATATTGCATTTGACATCCCAGAGGGGTAGTGCCGGAATCCTACCGGCTAAAATCCCTCCCCGTTTCGTCTAGCTCACCACAACGGCCTCCGCTCTCGCCTTCGTGTGGTTGGTACTTACCTTTCCTGTCTTTCTTTAGCCTGAATCATATGACGCATAACTCCGTATGTACAATCCCAGCCTCTCATCGTATTATCTGCATCAAAATCCATGCCTACTTGTCTCACATATTCCCTCTTTCTCTCTTTCTCTCTCTCTCTCTTTCTCTCTTCATATCAAGACAAGACAAGCATGTTCTGCATTATCCATTCCTCCGCAGAAACTGCACTTGTTGGAGTTTCATCTTCTCTTTTCGTACAAGTAGTGGCAAAAACACCCAGTTCGGAAAAGTGCTTGCGTCAGATATTTATGAAATTTTCCATGATATCTAATTATTCAAGTTTCAATTCACGGTATAAGTCACCGAATCCATCATCCATATGTTCCATTTGGTCATAATTGTTGCTCTGGCTGTATTTCTTGTCCGACCAACGTAAGTCTCCCGCCTTTCTTCAATGAGAAGTATTATCGGGGCTAAACCTGCTATGACGCCCAGGCCTTCCACCGATTCGGTTCTATATGCAATGCATAACCAGACGCACATGATTTTTCAGATTCTCTGTAGTTTCTTCAGCAGTGTTTTGTATCTGGAAGCTGAGTGCCAAACTGGAGCTGTGTAAAGAATCTGGGGATGTATCACACCTGAAGAAGTTCTTCTTTTTGATGACTGGGTCTACCAATGTTGGATAATAGGCTTGTCAGAGCTTGGTCTTTTCTGTTAATTTGAGAAAAATATGAATCCACCAGAATCATTCGCGATTCGATAGAGAGAACGATATATTTCTAATATTTTCACCTATACCAATAATATTGTGTTTTATCAAGGTAGTTAGAAATATACTTTTTTGTGAATTGATCAGAAATATTGACATTTTTAATAGGAAAAGTCAATATTTTCCTGCCAGGCGAAGGAAAATAACTGTTAGGAAATATTATTTCTTTGCAGTTATTTGTGAACTAAAAAAGGTATCGCGAACAAGTTTTCTCAATAACAATTTCAACTCATTATTGAATACATTTTAGAATGATTTGTTTCTTATATTCACAGTTAGTTGACAATTGGTGGAAGTATTGAACACTGGAAGAACATGGAAACAAGTGGGATCATTTTGCTGAATATTTTCCACACTGATAATTTCATTTATCTAAAGCTTCCTGGATAAATTTATGGATTTGTTCTTCAGTTAAAATCTTGTTTTTTTTGCCTATAACCTCCTTCCCGCCGTTTCAATGATGAACGATGTTTTGGATATTTAGATATATCCACATCATGTCTAATTGCAAGGGATGACTTCACCATTGAATAGTTCGCCCACAAAGATGGAGATTTCATCTTGTCCGAACTCTAAAAAGTATATTTCAAAATTTTCTAAATAAGAACTCTCATTTGTATTCTCACGATATTCCATGAAACGATTGTATGCATAGTTTTTTTTTTCTGGATTTTCGTGGCAACAAATCCAATGAGGCAGTATTCACTTCCTCCGGGAGTTCTGGGGGTTCCAGAAATCACTCATCATTTCACACTTTACTGTCGACAACGCGGAATATACTATGGGAAAACGCCAAAAATAAACGTCATCCGGGACTGTTCAGCTTTTCCTACTAGGTTTACAATGTACTGTTTTTCATTCGGATGATCCTATAGAAACTTCGGCAATCAGATTTGTTATTGTTTTTCATAAGAGTTTTATTCATAGTGGCCTGCGAGCCATGCATATGCAACCATGTTGGGTCCCGTACAACGGTGCAGTTGTACAGGGCCCAACATGAGCGTTCCCTGGTAGACGGTGGTTACCCATATGTCTGGATTAGCTCTGAAATCTCCTTTTTCTCAATATTTCCAGTATACGAAATTGAAAATATAAACGATGACTTTTCATATCAGAACAGCTGTCTGTCTTAATTTCTTCATATACAGGATGAACAATCAACATTGAATGAAATATAATATCTAAACTGAACATTTTTTCCACTCAAGAAGGTATGTTATGTTTATCTTCCGGTATTTTGTCACCGTTCTCTAGAAGAAATAATTTGCAAAGTTTTGCAATGGGTCGCCATTAAGTACCAGTTTTGGTCTTCACATCAGCTACTCGAACTTGATTGTCTTTTCCCTGGGTATGTGGCTATAATTTTTACAAGAGGCCAACTATTCCTCGGTAATCTATTATCAGTTATGATAACCAAATCACTTGGTTCAACAGGAACACTTCTCTTGGGCCACTCCGTCCTCTCGGTCAAACTTAGTGGGTATTGTCGAACCCAACGACTGTCAGAAAGTTTTAGGGAATATCTGCATTGTTTCCTCGGATCAATTTTTCCGTTGAAGTCACCTGGTGGTTTCGGTGAACTTGATGGCCCGATCAAGAAATGATTGAAAGTGATGCCCTCAGGATCATCTGATTGATTTTTCTTTCAGGATTATTTTCAATGACTGTTCAACAGCTCTCCCATATGTGGACTCGCAGGACAGATGAATTTCCATTCTTTATTCCCGGAAACCATCTCTCTTTCTATCAATTTTTCGTCGACTTTCTTCAGTGATTTTTTGAGCTTTATCTGCAGCCTTCATATTTGGGCCATTGTCACTCATCATGATTTGTGATTCTCTTCGTCTAGCAATGAAACGTCGTATGGTCAAAATATAGGAATCGGTAGACAGAGATTCTGCTATTCTAATGTGAATAACTCTCATGGATAAGCAGATGAAAATAACACCTATCATGAATATAACACCATATCTTTTCTTTGTTCTCCTGTCGATGCGTACTGAAAATGGTTCGAAATAATCCATTCCAACAAATGAAAAGGCTCTGGGGGGTTTCTTGAATCAAATTTCTGGAAGTTCCATTTCTGGCCCGACCAATCTAGCTCTTCGTATTCGACAGAAGTTGCAATTCATCATTATTTTCATGACAGCTCTTCTTATTTGCAGAATGCAAAGTTTTTGTCGCAGCTCATTGATGACCATTTTTATACTTCGGTGTGCAAACTTTGAGTGTACTTATGCTTAGTTATCTGTTCTGCCTCCAACTTTCAATAGGCTTCTTCAAATACAGCAGAAACAGGGCATACTGAATTTATTGTCATGCTACCGGTCTGCATTCCAGTTGACTACATAGTTTTGAATCTATCCGGCTCAAAGGAACTAAATAATGTCTGGATTGGCTCTAAAATTCCCTTTTTCCCAATATTTCCAGTGAACGAAATTGAAAATACATACGTTGACTTTTCTCGTCAGAACAACTGTCTGTCTTCATTTCTTCATATACAGGATGAACAATCAACACTGAATAAAATATAATATCTAAACTGAACACCATCAAAGTACTAACCATGATCAGCGTTGCTTGCCGACAGATCGATAGACTTTCGTCAAGTTGACGAGGTTGGGAGAACAATTTTAAAATTCTAGAAGTATGCTATATTTCCATTTCATGAAGGTTATGGATAACACATGGGAATACTACCTTCTATTGCATATAGGAAAAATTTAAAATTTGAAAATAAAATTTCCGTTTTAATATAAAATAATTGAAAATATAACAATGAAATGAATGATGATTCTTGTTCCATGCAAAACATGCATTGTCTTGATTGCGTCCATATAATGAATATAAATCGAAGGACTTTGTTGATCCAAACTCATTCCAGCATACAATGAAGACTCAACTTTACCAAGGAGAGACCGAATCACAATTATTTATGTGATCATTTAGAAGATCTTGGTAATAAAAGAATATCAAAAATTAATTGACTGCGGCTACCGTAGTGAGAGTTTATCTTTTCATCTGAACGTAATAAAAGTAGAATTTGTAACCATGTGATGAATGATAATTGAAATACTTGCACCAGTTTTCATGCAGTTTTGAATTTTGGTTGGATTTTTATACTTTTGGGTATTTGCAATGAATACATCATGCCCGAGTAATAGGGAAAAATTGTGTGAATTTAAAAAAATATGCATGATATTACAAACTGTGAAATAAAATACGGAGCAAAATCATACCATAGAATACCATAGAATACCATCATATTCTTGAACTCGCAATTCTGAATTTATACAGGATGGTCAAATATATAGTATAACCCCTCGAGCTAGATACATGGTGAAATGAAAAGTACTACCTTCTCGATATAAGCTGTTAAATAATCCCAGATAGCACGATGACCATGTTGGGAACAATATGGGAGTTTCCAAAATTGTCCGAGGGATATTCCTGGGTATCCCAAATGAGTCCCTGGGAGGTGAAAATGTTACCAAACTCCTCATTATTATGATGTCCTCAGGATGTTCCATGCAAATCATTGGGATGATACAGGGATACCACTAGGTCACAACTAGGATCAATTTCTGCATATCGGGATTTTTATAGGTATCCCAAAATTGTCTCTGGAAGATGGAAATGTTACCAAACTTTGCATCATTATGATGTCCTCAGGATGTTTTAAGACAACCCTACATCCTGTATACAGGACTGATAAATGATATCCCTAGGACATCCCACAATTATCATCATGGGTAAGAATGCAGTTTAGGGATAATCAGCAGATCACAATTCTTTTGTTGCGTGTGGAAGTTTATTCCTCCAAAGGCTTAAAAATAAAAACTCCTTGGCAGTCTCGATTACTTTCAAAAATACAGCCCTTCAAAGTTCACAAAATGCTGCTATTCTCATGCACCTATTTCGGACACTATAGAAACACTTTAAATTAATCTTTCTTCAAACCATCACACCAGCCATTTTTTTTTTGTCAAGGAAAATCCATTTTTATGAAAATTTCAACCTTCTTCGAGATTTAAACACGATTTTCACAACTAAACAAGACATGTTTGGTGCTTTTTCTCTTTGCGAAGTTGGGAGTAATTGTTTACGTTCTGAAAAAGGCAGAATTTTCGGAAGTTTTTCATAATAAAAAAGTCTGGAATCGTGTGAAAGAGAATGTGTGTGTGGTGTAATAGTGCAAACAAAAATAATTTTAGATATTTTCAGTGACCGAAATGAGTTCCTGTAAATAACCATTTATTTAAGTTCAATGGGACATATCTACGGAAATAATTGAGACCGCCAAATTTAGATTTTATTTTCAAGCTTTCAGAGGAATAAACTATCGCACATGCAATAAAAAAATTGTGATCAGCGGATTCTCCCATAACTGCATTGTTTCCAGAGCAATATGGCATTTGTTCACAGAAAATGTTCAGGACAATTATTATCTATCAATATTTAATCATACTGCTCTGGGTTAAAATAATTCCTGAATAGGGAGTATTACAAGAATCCAACATGAATTTGTACATTTCAATATTTTTTTGGAACAAAAATATTTTTGGCTCTGTTCATAATTTTGGTAAAAGGAGTCAATAGGTGTACAATCTTCTGTCTGATTTACGGCAACTTCCTGGGAAGTCCAAATAACTAATTGACAATTTTTTCTCTCATTAAGAGCAAGCTGCCCTCGTATTTGGAAGAAATTTTCATGATTTCTATTCTGACTATATTCCCATCAACATCAGCAGAAATGATATATTCTGTGGACAATTTGATTTCTTCCATCATGGACATAGCCCTATACAAGAAGAGACATTTCACCTCAACACTGGCATTTCCTCCGATTATTCCATCTGGGCTTGCCCCCAAAAATCCACATGAATGTAACCACAGCAGAGTTCGAATAACGTTCACTCCTGAAGCCTGCTCTACAGCAGCTATATCTTCGGCTTCATGTTCTCGCCCCTCATTGAACAGATTTAATGTGGTCCAAATTGTACACTCCTGAAACAAGGTTTAATTTTTAATTTTCAATTACTGTTGTTTGTTTCAACAACCTACCAGCTAATTTTTTGAGTGAAGATTCAGGAAAACTGTTTTTCCTACAAGCATCCAAAACTATGCCAAAGTCGCATGCTATGAGGCAATGTTTTCTACAAACAAGCCATTTTTCATTTTGAGCCTGACCAACTGTTAGTTCAGATACCTCCAAAATCTTCTCATGAGACACCTGCAGTTTTTCACAGAAATATTTCTTCTCATAAAACTTTTGAAGTATGTCTCATCGAATATTATATCCTGGATGCCAACTACAAGACTCCCAGTAATTGCTTCAGGTTGGCTTGACAAGATTTCGTGTTTCTATTATTATTTTGAATATGCATCCTATTATTATTTTGATTATCATCATGTTGATATCGATAGTTACTTGTATATTTCTATATTGATTATTATTTTCCCAACTTCTATAAGATAATGTTCTTTCTAATATCAATAAATATTCAATTGATCTATCCATGGTTTTAAGTTCATGCATGCTCATTATTTCAAAAATTCCTTGTCTGAAATGTCTACTTATATTCCCTACTATTTCCTTTTCTCCCATTATTGGATTTAGATGTTTTGACATAGCCAAAAGTTGTAATGCATAGTTATTGTAATTGATACTTCTTTTTCGTCAAATTTGCCAAATTTCAATTTATCCCCAACTATGAGTTGAACATTCTCTCCCCAATATTGTCTCATGAATAAATGTTCAAAATCTTCAAAACTATTTATGTTTTTCTCTTGACTATTGAACCAAATACAAGCTTGATTATTTAAATATTGTCTAATAATTTCTTTCAATTCTTCAATGGCAGTCACAATCTTTATTTTATTTTTTATTTCAATAGAAGGTATGGGAAGTAATTCCTCAATATCTACATCAAATTTTTTATTTATTACACATTTCGACATGTATTTATAATTCTAGTTTCAAAATTACTATGTGTTTTTCTTTGTTTTAATTGTTTCATTTTTTCCTCCATATTCTTAATTTTTTCTTGACATTCATTATTATGATTAACGCTCATAATATTAATCTCTTTAATTTGTGAATTTAATTTTTCACCATGATTATTTTATTATTATTATCTTGTTGTTGTGTTTCAAATTTTTGATTAACCATATTCATGTCACTCTTGATTCTTTTATTAGTATTATCAAGTCTATTCTTATATCTTGCAATTGTTTATCATTACGTTCTAATGAATTATTAATAATCGATATCACTTGTCTTATATTTCCATAAAATTCCCTATTATTTTTTTTTTCTATTTGTTCCATGTTTTTTTTCACGCTTTCTTTATTTTTTTTCGTTTTCTTCCATTTTTCCCATATTTTTTCTCATTTCTTTTTTCATACATCCCATGTTTTCTTCCATTCATCCCATGTTTTATTTTATACCATCTTGCCTACTTCCCATGAAATCTATCAATTTTTGAAACTGATTCTCCATTTCTGTTCTATCAATTTGTGCTTCTATCTCTTTTATATTACTACTATCTCCTTCTTCCTGATCTCCTCTTTCTCTACCTTCTACAACTTCTTCCAAACCAACTTCTTTTCCATGTCTCATATCCATCTTCTCCACACTTATACAAATTTTTTAACTTTCCTCACTACTCTAATATAAGAATTCCAAAATGTCAAATTTTTATTTCCCCTTGATAAATTTGTATTACAAAAAAAAAATGCTACTTAGTATAAATGCTCCGCGTTGGCTAATTAGTATAAATGCTCCGCGTTGAGCGACATTTTTGTTATGTTCGTATATTTGATTGTTAGTAAGTTATTTGAATTTTTGTGACATATACTAATCATAACAAAAGGAAACTCCGGCTATGATGTGACTACCCTCTTTCTCTGTACATTTTACCTCTTTTTTTAATTTTTTTCCTTTTTGTTGCTCAGTCGGTATGCCTATAAATACATTATTCTCTCAATCTCAGGAGGATTGCAGCAGCGCCATCTACTTCTTTGCTTGATGTCAATATACTGTTAATGTTTAAAATATTGATTGTTATATAGTCAAATAATGAATAATGAGTCCAGAAAAAGTTTGATACTTGTTTTTTATTGAAAATATTGCTTAAAACCAACTTATCTCTAAGATATCTAACTCATTCTAATTATATTTCCCAACCAATCAAAATTGGAAACATTCCAAAACTTGATCATGCGCAAAAATGAACATATTCTAAAATAAATATTTGAAGGTTATACTCAGTCATTTGTGATGAGTAGAAAAAAATAATTTGCCACTCAAACTCATGTATTATTGTAAATAAACCAAAAACAACGTGTCACTTTATTGAGTTTATGAAGATGAAGTACCTGTTATGAGTTATGCATTGCACTCACAAAAATCCTGGGATGTTCTGTGAATAGTTCATGTGGATGACTTGCAAATGTTCAGCCTCCTTTCTGCTGATGAAGTCAAGTATTGGAAATCTAACCTCCGATTCCTAGTGAGTAGTTTCTTGATTGTCCTTGGTTCCCATTTGATTTTGGCCTGAGTGCATGTATTGATGTTTCTCTTATACTTCGGTTATTGGAAATTTCTCCATAAAATCGACCATAAAATATTCTTTTTATCTTAATTTTTCTTCTCCTTGCTTATTTTTTTTTCTCAACCATCACTTCTCGTTATCTTATATCAATTTTTACTATTAGCACTTTTAATTTAAACACATTATTCTACTTCCTACCAATAATACATATTTTATTCTCAAATTTGACTTGTACTCATAGTTCTATTTACTAAATTTTTTTCAAAGTTCACATGTACCATTTTTCTGTTCTCAAATAGTATAATAGGTAAGCAGTTGAAAAATGAGTTTTGAAAAAGGTGCTAATAGTGAAAATTGATGTAAGATAAAAGTGATGAAAAAAGAAAAAGAAAGGAGTCGAAAAATGAAAATGAAAAATGAAGCAGAACTCTAAATTTCCATGATCAATTTTGAAAAAAAATGCTCATAACTGAGGCATTTGAGAGACATTCATGCATATAATCATCATTGTAATAAATCAGGAACAAAATCGACTAAAAACCACTTACCAAGAATTGGAGGTTAGAGTCCCAACTTTTCACTTCACTAGCAGTAAGGAGGCCGAATTTTGCAAGATGCCCACTTCAAACTAACCACACAACATTCTTGGATTCGTGTGAGTGCAAGAATTACTCATAACAGTATTTTTATCTTCATAAACTCAATCAAATGGGAATATAAATCGAACTGTCACATTCTCGGTTCGATAACGAAAAATATACATTATTTTCAGTGACAATATCCTTCTTCTGTTTATCAAAAAGACTGAGAATAACCTATAAATATTTATTTTGGAATATTTCTATTATTGCGCATCAGCAAGCAAATTGAAAGATCTCAATTTTTATTGGTTGAAAAGTAAAACTAGAATAAGATAGATAACGCAGGCATAGGTTGTTTTGAGTAATATTTCTATAAAAACCAACAATCTCCCTATTTTTGGACTCATCATTTATATTTGATCATTTTACAATCAATCTTTCTGACATAAACAGTATATTAACATCAAGAAAACAACTAGATGGCGCAGCTGCAATTCTGCTGAGATTGAGAGAATCATCTCTATATAGGCGTACCGATTGAGCTGGAAAATGGTAAAATGAAAAGAAAAAAAGAGAGGTAAAGTGTATAGGAAAAAAGGGTAACGAGCATCATAGCTAAAGTTTTCTTTCGTTATGATTAGTATATGTCACAAAAATTTCAATATATAAAAATAAAAATTAACTTACTAACAATCATATACAACACAACTATATATATATATATATATATATATATATATATATATATTTTTTTTATTTTTTGGATTTAGATTCGTGTTGGAAGAAGACGATCTCTTTTCATTTCATTTTAACGACGTTTCGTCCTCAGCTGGGGAGTTCTTCAGGGTTTATTTAAAATTCAATTAATCATTATCTAGATAGAATGGTTTGTTATAGAGTTATTCAATGGTGATGGAACTATAATTTTTGGTATCTTAGTTCCATTTGTGTGTGTGTGTGTGTGTATGTGATCGCAACCGATATAATTAAAAAACTATTTTCACAGGAATCAATCATTTTTAATAACGAATTTCTATATATCACCGATTTGTAGTGTAATTAAGTTTGTTGAGACCTAGAGTTTTTGTTTGCATGGTTCTTCCCTGTGATACAAACAAAGGAAGGAACAGGTGATATTTTTTGATCGATATAAATATATTTGTTACCCAATATTTGTTGCCCAGTGTATTCTGACACATGAAATGTCAGATCGGTTGATAATAAGAACAAGGTCAAAAGCGGTAGTCATTTGTGTCAATGAAAATGTTTGCATTTTATATTGAAATATTTGAGATTCATTGAGAGGGATATAGTCTATATATATATATATATACATATATATATACATATATATATATACATATAAATATATATATATATATTAATATTGTTATGATAAGGTGATTGCGGTTTATTTTTAGTGCATCATTTATCCATTTATTTTCACAATCAGACATACAATTTTTTTTTAGTTTTTACCAAATTTTTTGTATTTTCCAATCTTTTTTAGCTAGTTCCCCCTAGAATTCAATTTGATATGTTGATAAATAAATACCCATATAAATATTTCAAATGTCCGGCTATGTATTTTACCTTCTTCCCATTGATTCTCTCACCTTATTCTCCTTACCTCACCTTACTCGATCGGTACGCCTACGGAATCTCAGGAGTTGGTTCTACTGTGCAGCCCTTGGGTAGTTCTTGATGTCAGTTTCAGAAAATGGCAAATTGCTTCGATCAATCATTGAAATTCAGTCAGAAATCAATCAAAATAATAATTTATTTTATTCAGGAAGACTCACTGTTACCTATTCTGCGATAACTAACTTGAATTAGTGCTTCATAGCAAAATATACATGAAAAGTGAAGTTTTGTGATAATAAAAAGTGAAATGTAACCTATTTCTGTAGGTTATGTAGTCTATATACTAATTTATGAAAGTGTTCTATCAAAAGGGTTCTTAATAAAGATTTATTTTTGAAAAGCACTGAGTTCAGTGACTTTTATGGTTCAAAAGTACCTGGTGCCTTCTTGAAACAAAAATGTTTAGTGTCTCGGATCGCTCGTTCGTTCATGGAATCTGACGTTCCAGTCTGCAACCCCCTTGTCGACTGTGAATTCGCCCTCGTACTGGTATATGTCTCAAATGAGAAGAGAGATTCGTTCTCTATCTGGGTTTTTATCAGCTACAGCTCTTTATATAATTTCCTTGTGTTGTATTGGCAAATAACTGTTTTTAGCAACGAAAATTTGATTAATTTTTCAAATTCAAATTTTTTGAGTTGGTTCTTCCAAAATTATTTTTTCTCAATCCCCTAGCTTGTTATTTTTTTTCTTTGATACCACACCCTTTGTTTCATTCTAGAATTTTTGATTTGCATGCACTTTTCATTATTTTTGTTTATTTGACAGTTTTTATTCACGAATCGTTTCTAAATACCTCACATACTAAATACATATATAAAAAATCATTTTTGACGTTTTCTGCTTTTCATATTTTCAATATTCATAATTTTGCATCAAGATCTTCCCTGGCATCTCATTGTGTTCAGATCTAATTTTATATACAGAATGTTCTAACTTCAACATTTTGTTGTCTGCTTGTGCTCAAAAATATGTTAGTAAATTTTGATTTCTATAATTTTATAAATTATGCCAATTGCTTGTAATACTGAAAACATGTTTATTTCAAACATAGGTATCGTCTAATATTATAAAAGTTCCAGAAAAAACGGTAGAATCTTCAGAAGAACTGTGGAATAACATAGCATAAATTGATAAATATGTTTTTTTTATTAATGTGCTTTTTCAATTTATAATTTTCATTTTAACTTTTTGAACATTTAACACGTACTTCAAACATAACAATATATATATATATATATATATATATATATATATATATATATATATATATATATATATATATATATATATATGTGTGTGTCTACCAATCAACTAAGTTTATTATAATGGTGCTTTCATACATTCCGTCTGAATTTATTTTTTTCATTGCATTGAAATCATTTCGATATCTCAGACAGCATAATGCTATCATGTAATTCCATTAAATCCAAAACTTATCTTTCATTTCCATACATTACAGGGGAATAAAAACAAGAATCGTAGAGAATTAATTGGAATTAACGCAAATGGAGCAAGAACATGTCAAGTCAGAGCCCATAGAGATAAAATTAATCTTTCCGACCAATTTCTAACATATGAAAACGACATCGATAGAGGGCCACGCCTGTAAAATACCTCCCACATTCAGTGGTCACTATTCATTTGCCTTTTGTACTCCTCAATCTTACACCATCAACAATGGCCCCACGGGATATCTTATACAAAATACATAAATACATTGAATTCATTAAATATACATATATCTCTTGCAGTCGCACGGTTATTCGAACTCAGTGATGACTGTTTTGGTTTTAGATATGATGCTACGATGTTGCTGAACCACTGGAATGATATTAACGAGGTAATCAATAGATCACGCTTGATCCGTTGATCATTTATCATTCTCCTCGAAAGGATTTGTAATAAGTGCCTGATTTTCACGATTTGTGTCAGAATGATATGTAGACAGAGTGTGTCAGACAACAGAATAGGGCAAATAAAATTGACTCCATTCTCCTAGAAAATTTTCGGTAGGCATATATTTGCCGATCATGGTGCCCAGTTAATGATTTGTTGATGTGAGAGCTGGCGCCATCTGTTGATAAATACAACAAGTAGTGTTTTGAATAAATAGTTGTCGGATTATTGAACTGCATGTTATATTTTGAAGATGGGCCTAATTGACCACATAGGTAATATCAAAATGGCAAATGGATGGAAAGAATAGTCTAATTTCTCATTTCATACTCATATTGGCAAACTCTATATCGTTTGATGAAGAGTTTTGTGCCCCATAACGTTTATTTATAGAGATTTATTTTGTCCAAGATGGCCACAAAAGAAATAATATCACTGCTTTTGATGTTTTTCGATGAATACAAGTATGAGGATTTTCCGTACGTAAATTATATAGCAGGACATTTGAGGATTGTCATCGTTTCGCAACTCACGATAATCTTCAATCTTTCTCCATAGAATCTGTAAAAAGCAACTAACAAACAGGCAAATCCTATATGTTGAATTAAATTGAAGAAATTCTGTTGATATCAAGCATATAAATTATGGAATCTATTTTATCGAGAGGCCTCCTCATCGTTAAGATTTATACTAAAATATGAATGCTGTTTTTGTTTCCGACAAAAATTTTCCTTTTTTTCTTACACATGATTCGTCAGCTTGATTGACGGCAATTTCATAATCAATAAATACATTATAAAATTTTCCTTTTTGGCTGGCCGCGCCATCGTTTCTTTTTGAGAGATTAGTCTACTCGACAAGTTGAAAATGGTCTAAAATAGAGATACTGCTCTTAAAATTATGTGTGATAGCTCATTGGATCCAGAGTAACGTCTAGAAAAATGTGCCGAAAGCGTGTATTAGCACATACAAAATTGCAAAAGTTATAAACAATTGAAGATGAAAAAAAAATGGCATTTCATTTTTTGCCAATATTTCATAAACAATTGATATTTAAGAAATTTCAAAAAAAAATTCTGAAAGAGGAGGAAATTTCCAATGAAAACTCCTTGCTCTCCGAACTCTATCTCCATTATTTATAATTTTAATTTAACGCTGAAAATGGGTCTCCGAGCGACATTTTTAGGTTGCGCGCGCGGCGTCAAAAGCGAGTACGACCCATTAATTAATTTATTTAAGTATTAAATATGTTTTTTGAATTTGCAAAAATCATGGTGTATTCGGAACACTATGAATGATTCATTCCCGTTGGAAATTTCACTTAACGTTAATTTTCCAACAAGTTAAACGATTGTTAACCAACAAAATTTTCTCGAACTTCGGTCTTAATTGTAAATGAAAAAAAATGTTTAAATAATTGTTGTAAAAATTTTTCGCTTCGTAGAGCCTTTCTCATATACATACTCAACAAGATCAGGCCATAAAAGTTAGAAAAATATTCATACTTTGTTTATAATAATTTTTGTACTTGAACAAAAACTAAAAAATCCAAGTTATGTTGTAAAAAAAAAATCCTAATCAATATATCATCGTTTTTTTATCAATACAAGATATACATTGATTTGCAAAAAAAAAAATTCCCGCCATTTGTTGATAAATTTTTTATAAACAAATTGATTATTTCAATATTTTTGAGAATTTTTTTTCCACAACTTCATTATATTACAAAAATTATATTTTTAAAAATAAATTTTTTCTCAATAACAATTTTTAATTGTTTATAATAGTTTTCTTTATTTCTATTGTTTAAATAATTAGTTAAGAAATTATTTTTCTCCCAAAAATCATAATTGACAGTTCTCTATGAAGTACCAGAAAAACAATTTTTTTGATCAACAATTCCATTGTTTATTAACTTACCAATTTGTTATAAATGAATTTTTAACTTTTCTAGATTTTTTTCCTGAAACTTCCAAAATTCACAAAAACAACCATTAATAACAAAGTATGGAAAGAAAATTCCAATTTTTTATTGTACTTTGGGAATTGGAATTGGGAAAAATTGGGAAATTTTTTTTTCTATACTTTGTTGTTATGGTTGTTTTTGTAAATTTAAGAAATTTCTGAAAAAAAATCTAACAAAGTTAAAAATTTGTTTATAACAAATTGGTTAGTTAATAAACAATGGAATTGTTGATAAAAAATTTTTTTTGTTTTTTGTTACTCCATAGAGGACTGTCAATTAAGATTTTTAGAAAAAAAAAGTTTCTTAACTAATCATTTAAAGAATAGAAATATAAAAAAAACTATTATAAGCAATTAAGAATTGTTATTAAGGATTTTTTTTTTCAAAAATCACAATATTTGTAATATAATGAAGTTGTGGAAAACATTTTTTCAAAAATATTGAAATAATCAATTTGTCTATAAAAAATTCAACAAATGACGTAAAAATTTTTTTTTGCAAATCAATTTATATCTTGTATTGATGAAAAAACGATATTATGATGATTAAGGAAAACATTTTTTTGTTCAACAACATTACTTGGATTTTTTAGTTTTTGTTCAAGTACAAAAATTTTATAAACAAATTTCAACTTCTATGGCGTGATCTTGTTGAGTATGTATATAAGAAAGCAAAAAATTTTTACGACAATTATTTAAAAAAATTTTTTTCATTTACGATTACGATTACGATTGTTAGTTAACAATCGTTTAACTTGTTGAAAAATAAGCTTTTAGTGAAATTTCCAACGGGAATAAATTATTTATAGTGTTCTGAATACACCATAATTTTTTCAAATTTAAAAAAATGTATTTAATACCTTAAATAAATTAATTAATGTGTCGTACTCCCTTTTGACGCCGCGCGCGCAACCTAAAAATGTCGCTCGGAGACCCATTCTCAGCGTTAAATTAAAATTATAAATAATGGAGATAGAGTTCCGGGAGCGTGGAGTTTTCTATTGGAAATTTCCTCCTCTTTCAGAATCTTTTTAAAATTCCTTAAATATCAATAGTTTATGAAATATTTGCAAAAAACTAAATGCCATTTTTTTTTTCATCTTCAATTGTTTATAACTTTTGCAATTTTTCATGTGCTAATACATACTTTTGGCACATTTTTCTAGGCGTTATTATGGATCCAATGAGCTATCACACATAATTTTAAGAGCAGTATCTCTATTTTAGACCATTTTCAACTTCTCGAGTAGACTAGATGATCAATATAATTCTTATTATATTTCAATCAATTCATTGTGTAGTAATAAGAATGGGAAGTCATCACATATTTTCGGAAATTCAGAATGGACTTCTTTTTTACCACGACTAACCGAAAAACTCTTATATTCCAGAAAATGGAAATCATAATTTCCAAGAGAAATTTAATAAACTTGCATTCGTTTCATCACATGTGATTCCTGTTGTTGTGTTCTAGAATAAGTCCGCTTTGTTGAGATCATAGTGTTAATCGAACAATTCAACGAAAATATAGTGTGCATACAGATAATAATATTTGAATTGGAAGATTCAAATAACAGTATCGGAAATTTGAAAGTATTTGAACTACAGAAATGAACCTTTCTAGATTCTCCGGAACTCTGTGTTCACTGTATTAGTAGAGAGAGAGAGAGAGAGAGGAAAACCATCCAATATCAATTGATCACCAGACACATATAATTTTTTCGTTATGCCAGAACTATTTTTCAAAAATATTTGTCTCTACTGAATCCGTCATAGTTCAGTGTTGCTCAAAATGAACTTCGTTTCGTTGCCCAAAATTATGGGTGTTCCTTCGTATTAGCATCGGTACTTAACTGAAATCTACCTTTGCATATATTCAAAGAGATAATGCACATAGGGGTTAACAACTCTGCTCGTTGGCACAAGGGACAATGCAGCCTGAGAAATCTCTTCAATTAGTTCAAAAATAAGAAAAAATAATGCGCACTTTATCACGAAATCGAATCAGAATTAACGATGAAGTTGATCATATCACTCGACCTGGCCTGAAAATCAATCATTCAATGATTAGAATAAAGAATATACAAAACTGATAACAAACTGGCCCCTTAATGTCCAACCTCACCTTCACGTGATTTGAGGTTAACTAGCCGTAGCCGTGCGGCGAATGGAGCAGTTTGCGGACATTCGCGTGGTCTGAAGGGCGGCCAAGACTTGACTTATGGGGCTCTGGAAAACACACCTAATTACAAGCTGTCCGCGCCGTGGCGCTGGATGTATAGCACCAGGGTCTTAGAAGAAATGGTGTCGCAACTTAGCCCTATGCAAGGGGCACCACAGGGCTGGACCAACGCTTCTTTCTCATTCACTCATGGAAACAAATGAGTACTGAGCCGAAATACCAAAAGAGGATGAGAACAACTCTTGTCCTTGAAAGGGGACTCTTCAGGGTGCTGAACAAATGATAGGGGTCAACCAGAACAACCTCCAGCACTCTGAGGTAGCCACGGCAGTACTTGCAGTGGCTAGGACGGATCTCGAAATGGCCCCTCAATCGGGAACCGTGGAAATGATATGGTGAAACAAAAGGTCTGGGAGGGACAAGTGAGGAGCTATTGCGTAGCAGATCTACTGAGATCTCCTGGACCTGTTCAGAAAGGATACACTGTACCAGGAGGCTTGAGTGGCATTGGATGCCACGGCCGGACGAGAACGTACAAGTGTTTCCTGGATCCAAAATTGTTGAAAACAAAATTGCCTTGAGATGATAGAGCCTCTCTTGGAAATGCTGTTCAAGGCCAGATTGATTTTCGGTCACATACGGAAAGCCTGGATGGAGGCTGCAGTGGTGTCCATACCACAGACTGGAAAACGTCCAGCAGGCGAGAAAGAGGCCTATCGGCCCACCAGTCTCACCTGAAAAGAACGAAGAAAATTATATAAGGAGTGGAATCCTCATGAAGAACAATTCGCCTATGAAGCAGGCAAATCAACGGATAATGCTCTACAATGCTCAGTTGAAAGCATTGAAAAAATACACTTGGCCAAAGAAATGGCTCTATGTGCATTTATATACAGTATCAGAAAGTATTTATCTTGGGTATGGTGGTTTCATGAGAGCGTAAAGAATAGCTTGCTATATGTTGGGAGAGCATTACAATTTCTCCTCGACTCGCTCGAGGAAGAGATATCGACGTCACGACACAGAGATAGGAGAGCCAGAGCGATTCGCTGTGCTCTGTGTAGCATTGCCACGTGGTCAGTTAATGTGTCGGATGGGGTAACAAGAGGGGCCCACAGCAGTGCGTCTCTCTTGTTTATGTAGTATTATCATATCATTGCGTTCCTTGTTGCTCATGTAGATTTCTGTCCGTACCCCAGATAAATATTTTCCGATACTGTATATTGTCAAAAATGTAGAGTGAATCAATAAGTATAATTTTCATGTGGTCACAATATTATTATTCTGCGAAACACGAATTAGTGTCAATCATAAACAAGAGTTTTGAAAATTATCGACTGATGGTTTGATCGGGAAGTCGACGGTGGGTTTTGGCCGTGCCCAAATGGGTAGTGGGGGGAGTTGGGGTGTTAGAAAGTTAAAAAGACCTGTTATCAATGGAACATTATGTTTCTTTGGAATTATTCCCGACTTATTTTTGGTTCTATTCATTTAAATATGTATAACTACTGGAAGAGATTTATTACTTCATTTTATTCATTCCATCCTTGTATTCATTTTAATAAACCCTCTATATGGAGAGAATAGTGAGCCTTAGTGAAACAACACACCTCTTGCGGAAGTTCAAATATCACATGAAATAAAAGGACCAAAATTGTTCAAAGTGAATGAATAGTGTGTACTATAGAGAAACCACCTCATGATACAAAAGAAGTAACTGTACGTAAACCTGAGTAGAAATAATCTGATTTCACCTATAAAATATTTTGTGATCTGTGTCAATACAAAGGACAGAGGAAAAAAACGTAAACAGAAGTAAATCTCGGTAGTCTCGCAGTCGCCGCATAAAGGAGACCATACCCTTTACTCTGCGATAAAACTAAAATGACTGAATTGGAAAAAGCGGTCAAAATCACTCGTGAATTGAAGAATTGTATTGAAGCCAGTGAAACTCGACTTCAGCTGAAAATAGAAGAGTTGAAAAATACGGCAACAAAACTAGAGAAAGAAAATAGTAAGCTCAAAGAAGAGGTGGAATACCTCAAAATAGCACAAAAAAAAAAATATTCTGATTTTCGGGCTGGGAAAGAAGCGAGAAGGGATTATTGCAGGAACCTGTGTGAGGACCTCAGTGACTTGCTCGGGGTAGAACTGGAAGAAAGTGATTTCAGTGACGTCTATCGAATTGGGAAATCGGGAAACTTTCCCATAATCATTGAGTTCATTTCTAACCTCAAAAAGAAAGATAATCTAAAAAATTGCAATAAATTGAAAGGAAAGAACATATCTATAGCCAATGACCTAACACCTGAACAGAGAAGTGAGAATAAAATATTGCGTAAACATCTTTCTCTTGCCAGGCAAGAGGGAGCATATAGGGAGGGAGTGCTTCATTAGGGGAAATAAACTCCTTGTGGACGGAGTATCCTACGGAATAGAAGATTTGGAAAAACCTGATTACCTAGAAAATAGACCAAATAGTGCACCTCCTACGCCTAAAACTGTGGAGTCCATCATGAGAATTCCTCCGGAACCGCAAGCGTACCCCAGTACTCCAAAGATACCTGTCACGAAGAAACCAGTGCACCCAACTCAAGCCCACAAAATAGCAGAGAGACCAAAAACACGCTCGGTCAATAAAAATTAGTCCTGCAGAGAATAACCAACATAGCTATGTGAAATATTTTTTTTATTCTCTTTTAATATGTCACGTACTCGTTCTATTTTATTTATATCGATAACTTATTTCAAATCTACTTCAATTTTAGTCTTTTAGCTCAACTCAATTTTAAATCAACTTTAAATTCTAAACCAACCAATTTTAACTCTCCCTGACTTTTGTATAACCACCCAAAAATAGCACATAATTATGGATGAACTTATGAGGCATTGTAATTACGAACCGATAAACACCCTTGAGTTTCACAATCTGATGGACCTAAACAACACCATGGTTGATAAAAAGGCAAACAGACACCTTTTGAAAAATTTTCATCAAAACATTAGAAGTATAAGAAAAAATCTTGATGAACTCGAGATAACTCTGAGTCAAATAACAGTAGACCTGATTATTCTTACAGAAACATTCGATATTTCTGATTGTGAGGACATTTTCAGTATTGATGGTTATCAAATGTTATATAGCGAAGGTAAATACAATAAAAATGATGGCGTTGTTGTTTTTATCAAAAGACAAATCGAATATAATCACGAACTAATATATATATAGATGAATGCAAAGCAATACAGATTGAATTAACCCTTGGGAAAAAGACATTCCTGATAACCACATTGTACAGGTCTCCGTCTACAAAAGCAGGAGAATTTGTCATACATCTTGAGAATTACCTAGAACAGACAAAAAAACTCAATTCAGATCATCATGTTATCATAGGTTATATAAATTTAGATATAAAAATGAAACAGAAGTAGTGTCAAATTATCTTAATAATATGAGTGAGCATAATTTAATATCAATGATCAATAAACATACGCGGATACAAGGCGAATCAAGAACATGCATTGATCATATATTCCTAAAAGCTCGGAAATATATACATGATACATGCATTTCTGCAGTTTATGAAACAGGTATAACAGATCAAAAATGCACCATACTAGGAATCCCATCTGAACAAGAAATACGATCAAATGAAAATAGTAAAACAAAAAATTATGTAAGTTATGAAACCCTCAGACGAAGCATCAGAGAATATAACTGGTCATTATACTATAGCCTACAGAACACCGATGAACAGGCGACTTACTTGACCGAAACAATCAGTAGGATGATAAAACATAATACAAAGATGGTGAAATTAAGAAAAAGTGACCACAAAAGGAAGAAATGGATCACGAAAGGACTTGTTATATCCATAAACTATAAAAATTCATTATATCACGAATACGAAGATCCTCAAAATATGTTGAAAAAGAAGAACTATCTCTATTACAGAGCATATACAAATAGACTGACAAAAATTGCTGAACAGAAATATTACCAAAATGAAATTAAAAATAGTAAAAATAGCTCGAAACAATCATGGAAAATCGTGAACGGAATTAATGCTCTGATAAAGATATCCCAATAAAAGAAATAATATGCGAGGACGGAACAAAAACAAACGATGACGAAATGAAGACAAATCTATTCAATACATTCTTTGCAAATATAGGAAAAAATTATGCCAAGAAAATAATCAAACCTCCTACGGCAGTTCCCAAGCAAACTACTAACATGACTACATTTTTTCTCAGCCCAGCAAATGAAAAAGAAATATTCGAAATAATTCATTCCCTCAAACATAGAAAATCCTCTGGATTTGACGGCATCAGAGCTGAACATCTCAGACGGCATCAGAGCTGAACAACTCAAGGAAATATCAGAAGAAATAACACCCCTACTAACATTTCTGATAAATAACATTTTTCAAACATGCCAATGTCCGAACGCGTTTAAGAAATCCATAGTCACGCCTATTCTGAAGAAATGAGATCCTGGAATGGTTAATAATTACAGACCGATCTCGCTGCTAACAAGCTTCAATAAAATATTCGAGAAAATACTCAAATCTAGACTGATGAAATTTATTGACAAGTACAACTTGATATCTACCAAGCAATATGGATTCAGGCAAGGTTTATCAACAAACGATGCAATAGCTGCTCTCACAAGCGATATATATATAAACATATAGATAATAGACGGCCAGCAATATGTGTATTCCTAGACCTAGCCAAGGCATTCGATACTGTAGACCATATCCAGCTATTAGAAGCCCTAAGTTGCTCAAGTATACGAGGTAATTCCCAAAAACTATTAAAAAGCTACTTGAATGGCAGAAAGCAGGCTGTAAAAATCAATAATGTTCTCAGCTCAGAAACAGAAATCAGTTATGGTATACCACAAGGCACAGTTATTGGCCCTCTATTATTTTCCATATATATAAACAGTCTACTCACCCTGACCTGCGATTGTTCCATCATTAGCTTTGCTGATGACACGGCCATACTCTTTACAGCCGAAGACTGGAAAAGCCTAAAAACAAAAGTGGAGGATCAAATTAACATCCTTAAAGACTGGTTTGATCACAAATCGCTAACAATCAACTTCGAGAAAACGCACTTCTTGCCATTCGCAAGCTATGAAAACCGGTTGTCAAATTTTGATGAATTGCTAATTAACAATAACGGAAAAACTATGAAAATTTCTAGAGCAAGTCATATCAAGTATCTAGGTGTCACTATAGATCCCCATCTTAGATGGGATATACATGTTAGCCACGTTTCGAAAACACTCAGATATATGTTATATAAATTCAAATATTCAAGGTCTATTCTAGACACAACTCACCTCAAAACGATATATCATGCTTTAGTCCAGTCTCGACTGCAATATGCCATCCTCAGTTGGGGTGGCTTACTTGATACCCACCTGAGAAAAATGGAAGTATTGTAGAAAAAAATACTCAGAATAATGTACTACGAAAAAAATTAATATCCATCGAACTGTATTTTCAGAGATTCACTAGTACTAGATATACGACAACTATACATGTACAACATTATATTATTCATCTACAAAAATAAAAATATCCTTCAAAATCTTGAGCATGGTTAAAACACCAAGAATAAATCTAAGGGAAACGTACAAGTCAGCATAACAAAAAAAACATTGGACAACATACATATAATCATCTCAGCAGTAAAGTATTCAACTACTTACCTGAAATGTACAAGACATATATACGCACAATAAACAATATAAATCTTATGAAAAAAAATTTCAAAAGGTATATGTTTGACCTGAATAGGGATATTGTACATAATATAATTACAAATAATTACTCATAGCCGAAGCATAATACTATATTGTTTTTATTTTTTATCATTTTTATTTTATTTCTATTGTTCACTGAAATTTTTTACAGCGAGTTCTTACTTCATACTTATTTTTATATTTTACTTTACTTTATAGATTTAGGATTAGATTAGATTAGTTAAGTTTTATATCCTCGTCACTCACAACTATTCTATAACCTATCAACATGCTCACGTACAGTTGAACAAGGGCCAGATAATATACACATGTTGCACTTTAGAATTTGTCTAAACACGTTGCATTTGCACCAACAAAAAAGTACCCCCGCACAACTTCGGTTTTAGTTGGATTCTCCATGTTTGTTTGTAATGTCTTATGTAACTATTATATCGCCTTGTACAATGATATTTTTTTACAGAATATTGAGTCGATAATAATTTCACTTCAAAATGAGACTCGAACTTGACCTAGATTCCGGTACAGCTAGGCAGAATTTGCTGATCCATATGTTTTGTTGTTGTTGAATCTCATCTTCGTAAGTGCAACAATAGCATTTTGAATAATAACTATGGCGAAGGTAGGCTATATGGAAAAATTAACAAGATTTAATTTCAGGAAAATAAAATTTTGTGTATGTGTTTCTCGAATTGATTTTTTTATAAAATTTGAATAAGTAGTTTTTTTATTGGGAATATGATTTTTGATGGAGCGAATTTCAAGATAATTTTTCATTCATTTTCAAGTCTTATGGAGTTATTTTGTTACAGGATTTTGAGTTTACAGGAGATTTGGGAGATTTACACTCGGAGGTTTTGGGAATAAATGGTTGATTCTTTTATTTTAGGATTGAGACAATGATTTATTTTGGGAAAAACACTTGTTAGCCGGGAGAAGCGGTTGTTTTTGGAAATTTTTGTGGATGAAAAATTTAGATATTGGAGAAATTCTAGGCGCAAATGGAAAATATTATTATGAGTGGTTAGGAAGGGCAGTTGTGAGTGATAGAGATCGTATTGAGTGGAAAGTGGGCCCCCAATCAGCCTGTGTTGTAGATTTAGGCGGTGGAAGAAGCAGTTGTGGATTTTGCGTTTTGTTTGGGTCCTGATTTAGGAATAGGAGGCTCTATAGGAAATGGGCATATAGTAGGTCGAGGTAGGACCATGATTGAGAGAATACGAAGGTCAAGGTAGGGCCATAGTGGATATTTTTTTTGCAGGGAGAAATGGGGTTCTTAAGGATAGAGGCGTGGTCAGCGGATAGCGGTAGATGAGATGCTGTTCGAGGAAGGTCTGAAGATATACACTACAATGTGATTTCGTAGAACGGTAGTTCTTGCAGTGTGTTGGCGATTTTACTGTGTGATTTTTCTTTCGTACAGGCGATTTAGTGGCGTGTTATTGAGCAATTTTCTGGGCGTTTTGATGGCGCCTTTTATATGTATTTTTTGAGTTATCAGATGCGTGTCTCATGCGTTTTTGGCTCTGTAGAAGAGGGCCGCAGAATATATCCACCAGGGGGAAGCACACCAGCTGGCGGAGTGAAAGTCCCGCGACTGGGGAGTTTTACATATGATATTGGAGTATAATTAGTTGGATTAGGAATTGTATTTGATATATATGAAATGAGAAGGCTAAACAATTTTTTTGGTAGAAGTATTGGGGGAAAAAGTTAAGGTTTTCACGCTCCTGAGTTCAGTTACATATAAAGTAAAGCTGGGACCGATGTGATTCACGTGAGCCGCATTTTAATGGGTAATGATCCATGGTGTCTATTTGTTGATAAAGCGTAATTAATTGATTTCCATTTTATGTTTTAGGTACTTGATGAGAAATGTACACGAACAATACTTCCGTCATGAAATTTTGAAAAGAAAGGGAAGATTTATGGAAAAATGAGGGTATAAGGCCTACATGTCAATTCTATTTGAAGGGTCAAGTATAAGACTAGTAACGGAACTGTGCACAGTTAATCACTGGATGAGTATTTGAATGAGGTCGAATATAAATGGATGAATGTGGTTGAATGTGAAATGCGAGTTTGAAATTGTTTTGTTGTATCCTGTTTTTAATCCTAGCCAATGAATTTCAGGATATCACAATACAAAATTTACATTGACGACATGAAATTGGGTGTTTATTCAAGGAGTGAGAGATGAAATAAAAATTTGAAATTGTTACAAATATTACTGGGGTTACAATGGAAACAAAGAAATATCACTATACTATTTGAAAAGTTTTTCTAATGAAAATGAATGAATTGATTTATTATAATGATTATATTCATAATTCAGGAAACATGGATTTGTTAGTAATAAGGTTGATTATTTTTCGTTTATTCTGGGGCACGGTATTTGTCATGTAATTCGATGGTAGTATATTCAAAATTTGATTTTTTTAATTGTTATAGATAATAACCCCTGTAAGAAATGCCGAAGAGTCGTAAGCCTTGTACCATTCCGAGAGAAGCCCTTTACAATAGGGAAGATATGATTTATAATATAGTAACCAAGCCAGTCAAGCCAAGTCTCTGAGTGTATAGCCACATCAAGTTGTGCCATTTCACGCCCAGTCACACTGAGCCATATTGAGTTCAACTAAGCTATGCCAATTTCAGTCAGGCCGAGCCATGCCAAATCCAGTCCAACTGAATCTATCCGTATGCAGTCCAATCAGGCTGACCCCGCTAGTCTGAGTCATACAAAGTCCAATCATATGTAGTCCAACCAGGTCTAGCATTACCAAGTAATACTATTGGGACACAAGGTACCGGGTCCAGTACAGCCAAGTTGATCCACGCCAAGGCAGTTGACATCAGGCAATGACGAGTTATGCTACACCGAGCTCTAGTGAATGAAAGTATCGCCCAGAAAAACCAGCCAGTCAGATGGAAAATACAGCAAGGGGTAGGAGAATCCAGGAGGAGATGGTGCAAGCGGACGTCTTCCACATATTTCTATTTCTATTTGTATATTTGTATTGCAATTTGTATTGTAATTTGTAATAATTGTAATTTCTATTGTATTGCAAGTTTGATGATACCTGTGAACCTGTATCGAATCATCAGTTGTTCTGAAATATTATCGCTGGGGGCGCGCGATTTTGGCCGGAGGGGTAATATCAAAAATGTATCGAACACCCCGTAGAGTAAATCGATGTGTTTAATTTTTATCTGCTCCACAATATTATAATTCTGCAAAATACGAATTAGTGTCAAACATAAACAAGAATTTCAAAAAGTAATGACTGATGGTTTGATCAGGGAGTCGACGTTGGGTTTTGGCTGTGCCCAAAAGGGCAATGAAGGAAGTTGGGGGGTTAGATAGTTGAGAAGCCCTATTTTCAATGGAACATTATGGTTTTTTGGAATTATTCCCGACTTATTTTTCTGTGAGTAACATTTTGGTTCTATTCATTTAAAATTTAAAAAAGTACTGGAAGAGATTTATTACTTTACTTATCCATTCAATCTTTGTATTCATTTTAATAAATTTTCTTTATTTTTTACAAAGTGTTTTCAATCAATGAAGGATCAGATTTTACTTAGTTAGTCGTGAATCAACTCCAATCCGCGACAATAGAAAGGGTGTTTTCGATAACACCTCACATGACTAGAGTAAAGGAATATTAAAACCTCACTGATCAGATGAATACATGCAATACTGAAAATCAGAATCATTTAAGCTGCTCTTGGAGAGAAAATTGTCAGAATGACAGCGGAAAAAGGTTGTGCCCAAGGCTGGGTTCTTTCGCCTTTGCTGTGGTCACTGACCATGGATAATATGATAGTGAAGCTACGTGAATCTGGAATAACGACTCAAGGTTACGCCGATGACCCAGTCATCACTATTAGGGGCAAACATGACGGTCCAAGCCCCAAATATAATCAGGAGCTTGAGCGCAACGGAAGGACTGAATGTAAATCCTAGCAAAACAGTGCTGCTTCCATTCACACAGAGGCAAAGGTTCGAACTGGAAGCCTCAACACTAAATGGAACTCAGCTAATTTTTTCCAAGGAAATCAAATACCTAGGCGTTAAAATCGACCAACGACTAACATGGAACAGTCATATCAATAACATTATTTCCAGGGTCACATTGGCAACATGGACGTGCCATAGAGTTTTTGGCAAGACATGATGTTGGCAGTTGAAAATGATATACTGGTTATATCAAACCCATGGTCTTCTATGCCTCATTAGTATGGTGACCAAAAACCCAGCAGTACTCGCCACAAATCAAGCTGCAGAAAGCGCAGCGGTTAGCCTGTCTGGGAATCACAGGGACAATATTGACGTGTCCCCCTGCAGCGATAGGGGTAATGTTAAACCTTCCGCCACTGCACGTATGTGTTATGGAGAAAGCGGCAAATGGTGCCTTCAAAATACACCAGGCATCGAATTTGGAAGCTGGAAATCTGATTAGACATCTGACGATTCTAGAATATATTTCTCTAGATTTCAGGTACAGGCCATCATATATTATGCATGACTTTGAAGTGAATTATGAAGTGGGTATCAACAACCACCAGACATTCATCACAAACGGTCCTCAACTAGAGGGGAATGATCGATGGAAGGGCTGGAGTGGAAGTAACGGGTCCTAGTTTTAGGCTTTCGAAAGTCCCAACAATTTTTCAAGCAGAAACCCATGCTATAGGAATTTGCGCCTGGGGGACATTGTCCTCTGAGGTATCACCTCAAAAAATTAAGTAGATCAGACAGTGACCTGTGCCATCACTGGGAGAACTTCACTCAAACTGCAGAACACCTGCTTTGCGACTACCAAGCGTTGTTTTGCAAAAAGCTTAAGTTCCTTGAAGGAGTGTCATTAACGCCCTCAGACATCAGGAACTCAGCTCCCAGGAAACTGATGCGCTTCGCAAGCATTCTCAAAATCCCGTGTCTCGAATAGATGTTGGGTAATGTACAAAGGACCTCAAAGGTCGAGGTATGGGGAGGCTGAAGAGATATATCGACCTTCCTACAATCTTTATCCACCATGTACTGATTTAGATGAAATAGACCAAAAGAGACCACTCAAATATACATAATTCACTGAAATTGATTTTGAATCAGCCAGTATTATTGGACTCAAAACTATTACAACTCGAAGTATTTCTTCCACTGATTTTGTTTATTATCATATAATAAAAACAAAGTATTTTTTTTTCTTCCGATTGAAAAGTCAGTGTATCTAATGGCAAGGTTTCCTTCCCACAGACATTTTAGTAGTGATATATTTGGAACAAGTTCCTATGATTCATAATTTTTGAAAAAATTCGCAGATTTCTTCGTATCATTCTTCCTGTCCCGGAATGTATCAGAAGATCGTAATAATAATAATAATATTAATATTTATTTCATATCAACATTGATTTGATAATTCACAAATTATGAAAAAGAAACAAATATAGGTGTAAATGATTATTGTACAAATGGAATTCCTATTACGTCGAAGTCACTCTAATTTACTAAATCTGCTTACAGATTTGTCTGTCTTACAAGAACGACTCAGTAATTATAGATGTTGATTTAATTATTTTTAAAATATCCTAAATGTTTAACTGAATGTTGCCATGATGAATTGAAAATAATAATCAACAAAATGAAAATAAAAAACTACAATCGGTATATGAATACATTTCCGAGGATTATGAGAAAAACTTACAATGAAGTAAGCAGTAAGATATTTGTTTAGTAGATGAAAATTTGTTCGGAATCGAGTTACCAGTTTGTCAGAGTTTTTTTAAAGCTTATTTTTCTCCTATTTTCTCTCAGCACTGTGGGCGAAATATTTTCATTCCTACATACGTGAATGTTTTTTGGCCTATTGATTTGAACCAACGTGGAATTTATATTGAATTTCTATCTACTAAATTTATTCCATCCGATACAGCAAATATCTGCCCATATGTTTATTTTTCACGTTCCTCAGTAGTATTCTATCTTCGAGAACATAGCTTGAATCATAATGTTTTATTTTTCGGTATGTTGTCTTCAGTTTTTAACGAATTTCGAATAATCTTGGTAGATAATTGTCATGTGGGGAATTATTTTATATTCGATGGAAACATGCATAATTCCAAACTTTTTGCCATTTTCTTCTTCCTTTTCTGGAGCTTCAGACACTGTATCTACATTTTATATTTTGGCTCCTCACCCAACTCAAGTTCAAAATCGGTCCAGGTACCTTCAGGTTTTGACTTATCTGAACGAAACGGAATTATTATTTGGCAATCTGAGTAAATGTTTAATTAATTGTCAGTTAAACGATTTTGTGATTTGTTAATACACCATGTAATAGCCATCAACACTAGCTTTGAAGAATGATAATTTACTTCACAATGAGGTAAGGCGAGGTTGAGTTGAAGAACAGAGAGCGTGCATCAAGCACACTCAACTGACACCTCGCCTTCTTTCCAGAATCAATATTGTATCTTTGTATTTTCTGTTCCTGGAAAAAGAAGACCTTCATTATCAGTATTATTATTATTGTTATTATTATTATTTTTATTCTGAACAATACCAGTCAGACCCTTACTTATGAAGCTCCATTCGGAAGGGCGTGCTGGTTAAATAAACCGATGACCACTTCCCACATCCGTCAGGTGAGAGAATCATGAGTCCTGAGCAGACGTAACGATCCAAAAATGACTGCCTTCTGCATGCGGGCGGCTAGGGATTCTGTCAATTTACGACATGCAGGTATAATCTTCAGGTTTGAGAGGAGCGTTGGCATCATTCCACCAAGAGCCCCTATAATCAGAACCACTATCTTTACAGAATGGACTGGATAGAGTCTACGGAGTTCAAAGAGTAAATCTGGATACTTCATCCGTTTCTCCTCCTTTTTTCGCACGATATTCATCTTGGCGAGAGCCAAAAACTCCATGACGTATATCGTTTTCTGCTGGCAGTCGAGAAGGACTACATCAGGCCGCATATGATGTACAGTTTTCTCTGCAGCTTTTATGTGAGCTTTTCGTCGAGCAGGCTCCAACTCAATGATGGAGTCTTGGTTTCCCGCTCGGTGTCGAAAACAAGACCAAGTTCATTGGCTGCGCGGATTGCTGCCATGAAGAGAAACGCTCCTTTCTCTGTGATCTCATGGTCTTTGACCATGCAGAGAAGGGGATCCAAGCTCCTGATGACTTAACAGGCTCCATCCGGCTCCTTCCTGTTGTGTAGACACTCCAAACTCAGAAGTCCACGGCCTCCTTGTTTTCGGAGAGGGTACAACCGTGGAACGGACGATTTCGGATGCAAACTACGATGTAGGTGCATCATTTTGGGGGTCTTCACGTCAACTCCACGCAGCTCCTGCAGGTTCCACTTCACTACCCCGAAGGAGTGGATTAGTATTGGAACGGCAAGCATGTTGGTGGCAGAAACTTTGTTCATGCCCGACAGTTCTCATGACCAGATCTGCCGGAGTTTCTGCTGATACTTGCCATGGAGAGCGTTTTTTACCGCTACTACCTCTTGGGTGCAACGTTGTTGCACTCCTAGGTAGGTATACGCCTCTCCGGCATCCAGATGGCGGAGGATGCTTCCATCTACCAGCTGCGCGTCCTCTCCGTTATTCTCGCATCGCCCTCTTCTGAGATGAACCAGTGCACATTTATCCATCCCGAGTTCCTTACCGATAGCATGCGTGTATTCTTGTACCACGCTCAGAGATTGCTGCAGATCTCCCTCGCCCGAGGCATAAAGCTTCAGGTCATCCATATAAAAGAATGGGTGACCTTATGCCTTCGGTCTCCGGGAATGCCTCAGCTGTAACCACGGGTTTCCCTGAGCGCAACGGATAATGGCATAAGTAAAATGCAAGAAAGTAGGGGGCTGGAACACACCTCTCCTGAAGACAACCTGTTCCGTTTGGGCTTCGGCTCCCCCTGATGTTATGTTTCCAAGATTCATATTCCAGATGAATTCTGTATTTCTCCAAGTGAGAGCACTAATGATGTCGCAATATTAGCAAATCCTATGACGAGAATACAGAAATATTATGTCAATCATATAATTATTTTCCCTTGAGCACTATTTTTCCGTGTTAGGAATTCCTAGATATCACTGCATATTGTCTCTTCAGATCTCGAACCATCCTGTGACAGAATATACTCCAAATACCCGGAAGATTTCATGCCAAACTCGCCCTTTATGTGTTTCAGAGTGAAACCAGTTAGTGCTACTCAAAACATCTGAAATATTTCCAATAATCATGTCATCCCAATTTCCTACAAAAATAGTTTTATGATCTGAATAATGAATTACAATCTCATCTCTTAGTGGATCGAAAACCGAGTTTAAGAATTCTAAGAATTTCAATGAGCCTTTATTCTCGTTCACACGGAGGTTTGAACTCTGACTTGTCAAATCAATGGGATCTGTAGGCAATCATGTGCATGATCCGAATTCGAAAATGAGAAAATACCATTGAAATTATAAAATTCTTCATTTATAGAAGAGACAGTGTTCATTCAGATGTATGTTTCCTATCACTCAATGAGTTTCTCCCCGATCAACTTGGTACATCAGAGGGCTAGCTCACGAACTATTTCCTCTAACTCTAATTATCGCGCGACTGTTCAATAATTTATTTGATTTTCCGTCTTTTAGCCAAACTGGCTCGGTCCGGTTTACTAATGATAGCTTCATTACTGTCAATAATATCTAGTTGAATCAAATCAGTGCAACTTCAGGAAACGACAGCTCGTTTATCCAGAAAAATATTTTTTTGTAGATTGCAGTATAATGACTCTTCTTCGGTGAATGTTCTTTCCAGTATAACAAGTCCCACGGACTGGAAAACATTCTCAATTGAATATTGAATAGAAATATTCTTCTGATAATTGAAAAATCCACGATGAAAAAGAAGTTATTTTTGTGAATATCTAACATAAAACAATTACTTTCCCGGCTAAAACCACGCTGGACATAGAACTACATCTGATATTTTGAAAGGACCCCAACTCGAAAGACCCCAACTCAAACAGAAGAACCTGGAAGAAAATGTTTATTTTCTATTCCATTCTTGATACAGAACTCATATAGATGAATGAGGCAAAGAAGATTTTTTTCCAGAAAAAAGTACCCACCAAAAATAATCCGCAACATTGATGCAAGATTGGCATCGCATTCACTAGGTCTTCAATACTTGGATACTACGCATGAAGAAAATTTGACAAAAAATATCATCCAATTCAATACACACGGACTCCTTCTACATTAAGACTATAAACTTTGGATCCTCCAGAACCAGATCGACTCCTCTGTTTCGATTGTTTGATCTTTTTGTGCTGCTTCACAAACTGTGCTTCAGGTATCAAAACTCAATATCATTTACTTTCACAAGACGACTTAATTGCTTCAGATTGTCACAATGAAAATTGGAAATAGTTAAATTGACCCTTCCAGTGGTTTCTGTCCGATTGCGTTCAATGTGCCCGCGATATTACAGCATTTTTGTTTTTTCCAGTGTAATGCTACGGATTAATAGATAGATAGATAGATAGCTCTTTATTCCCAACAGGTGTACACCCAATTACAGGAAATGCTAAGGACGTAATATTTAACATATACATATAGATACACACACACATATATACATACATATATATATATATATATATTTATATATATATATATATATATATATTTATATATATATATAAAAGAGGAATATGAGAGGACTGTTGAAAAAAATGGAAGGAATTTAATGGAATAGCCCTCAGAAAAAGAACGTCCAAATGAATAAATTGAATAAATGTACATGCGTGTATGTAAATAAATGATTCATTAACTATAGAATGAAGGAAAGCTACTGCTGAAGAAGTAACGAAAAATTATTCGACAGTTCAATGAGAATAAGAAATGAAAAGCTCAAGATCTATTGGTAATATATTCCATAATATGTTTGAGAGTGCTCACATTGATGTCACATGAATCACAGATAAAATTATAATTAGAAAACATTAATGACACGGGTGCCCTACGCATAACATTTGTTCAAATATTCTCACAGTAAAAGGTAGTCTCACTTCTAGAATTCAGCCGAGGAATATGGAAGTTGTTTTTTTGTGAAAGTGAGGCGCACGAAATATTGTTGTGTAGTAATTAGTGAAGGAATTATATTGTAACAAAAAGACGACGGGTGTTTAAATAAACAACGTCGAAGCGGTTGAAAAGAAATGAGTTATCGATCCATCTTTGGGGATACGTTCCTGTTTGTTTAAATGGCAGGAATTTCAAGAACTTTTTTGGAACAGCTTCCACAGATTCAATTCCATAGTTATATATGGGATACCATATCAATGCCTCATATTGGAATTTGGACCTCACCTACGTATAGAATAATGTGAGAATTGGCCTGACATTGCGAAACTCTCTAGTACTTCTCATAAGAAATCCCATCATCCTATTGGCTGATGACACAACTTCATCGATTTGCAGAGAACATGTGAATTCACAATCAAACTTAATCCCGAGATCTTTTATCTCCGTGACTCTGTTGATGATATTGTCATCTATTCGATAGGAAAACTCTATCATCTCTTTTTTCCTAGAAAATGACACGATGAAACATTTTGAAATATTCATTTGTAGATGATTGTGGAAGCACCAATATAATACTAGGTCTACATCCTGTAGTTAATTTTTTTTGCCAAATCATCAATAAATAATAGGAATAAAAGTGGTCCCATGTTTGAACCCTGGGGAACACCGGAACTGGGGGTATACGAAGGGGACTGGAAGCTTTCGTATTCTACGTATTGTTTCCTGCCAAATAAATAAGATGTAAATAAGTTTATTAAATTCGTAGAAAAACCAAATGCCTTTAACCGATGTAGAAGAATGTGAAAGTCAATTTGGTCAAAGGCTTTTTGAAATTCAGTGTAAATAACATCGATTTGTAGTTTTCTATCCAGAGCGTCGGTAAAACATTGCGATAGGCACGCTAAGTTGGTAACGCAAGATTTTTTTTCTACAAATCCGTGTTGATCATCTGATATAACATTTTTGATTGAGTCATAGAGGAAGTAATATATGATTGTTTCAAATACTTCAGAGAAATTACTTAGCACGGAGATTTGCCTATAGTTTTTTACCAAAGTTCTATCTCCCTTTTTAAAAATTGGACAGACTCGGGCTATTCTCCACACTTCCGGAAATATTATCATTATCAAGTTGTAGATATGGCGCAATGGAGTCAGTAGAGGTTGCATGTTTATGAGGATAATAGTTGTGCAGAACATGGCACAGTGACTCTCATACGTTGTCGGTGATGATAACTTTATAACATAAGTTATTTGCGTGGACAATAAATGTTTTCATTTTATCGACTCAACTAGTGCATCTTGTATAAAAAAAGTTGTTCATTTCTCAGAGCACAGAATCATATGCCAATCTGCAACCCTTCATAGAACAACACTTCTATATAGTACGAAACTTGCTATGACTCGCTGTTCATTGTAAGAATAACAAAAACTGAATGCTGTATAAACCCACCTCTTGCTAAATTGAGTATATTGTCTATATTTTAATTGATATTAATTTATGTCATTCATTCTGGAGTTTCGGATTGAATTCCATCGTGGTGATGGATGGAAGCACAGATTTTATTTTTGAATGAGAGATTATGAGGTCATTTTCATATCCGAAATATCGAAAACCCTGATTCTTGACATCTTCTGATTTCCGTTCGCAAGGTTTTTAGGAAGGCATCTCATAAATAAATCTATCTTAAATGGAGCTTCTGCCTCGGGATCTTTGAGGAGATCAGATATTCCTCACATAAGTCTTAATACCTTTCGGGAAGTCATACCTATTCTCTAAATTGAAGAGTGACTATTGTATGGACAGCTTTCCGTTTGTACGTACAGTTGTGGTACTAACCATTCTTCACACAAGCACAAGTCCTCACACAGCTTTGCTGTTCAAGAGTAGCCACAGTTTCCCCGGACAGGTGCAGCGTTCCATTAAATAGTCAGTTTCTGTTCATGAGTTTTTATGTGGAGATTCCTGATAACCACCACTACAATTATTTGACCACCAGAATAGAATCTCATCACGAAAATATAAAGTTATAATATATTACGCATTTGTTCTCATCAGTAGTATCGAAAGAAGTTTCCTCTAAATATTCTTTCGATAACACTGGTCTGCAACAAAATCCTCCTTAAAAAAACTATGTCATAAATATGAAGATTTTGATGCTCTGAATCTACGACCAATTTTTTCTATCACGTCTAGATTTTTATATGAATTTTTTTCCAAAATATCGTAAATTTAGGTTTTTTTTTAATTCGTTTTATGCGTTAACATTATAAAGAATGTATATACTTACGAAATAGGTTTCTGCTAGTCGTAAGAGAAAGAAGGAAAGTGCCGAAAGTGATTTCTATGGTAGTACATATGCGCCTGCGCAGTATACACTGTGACTTTACAACAGTTAGTTGAAAACTTGTCTTTTAATTGTTTACGTTCTATATCAAATACTTTGGTAAGTTTTGCACAATATTCATATATATATATATATATATATATATATATATATGTATATATTAAGTATTTTGTGTGTGGGTTATCAATTTTTTTATGAACAGAGATAATAAATATGAGATAGATTTTTTTTTTTTAACTAAATTCCATTCAATTTTAGGTTAGAAAATGTCGCGCACTTGTAAGAATTCTACAGACTGTTTCGGCTACATTTGTGGTGAGTTCACTCTAGAAACACAGCGAAATGCGATAACAGATCTTGTTGAAACAGCTTATCAGCTTTATTTTGGATTCTCTATCGATGAGAGGGATAAAAGTTGGTTACTTACCAAAAATTTGCTGTAAGAGTTGTTCAAGAACATTGAGAGGTTGGCTTGAAGGGAGTCACAAATCTATGCCGTTTACGATGCCAAGGCATCGGAGTGAACCTCAGAATCATGAAAATTACTGTTATTTCTGCATGACATCAACACGTGGATCTGCAAAGAGACACTTCCTCGTGGCAGTTTACCTCCAAAAAATAGCGAGAAGATGGAAAATAAAAATACTTCTGGTCTATAGCCTCAATCCCCTGGGGAACTTCCAGTTGAAGAAGACCCAACACCGATAGCGGGTATGGAAGTCGAGGAGATTCCAGTTGAATCACACTTGGCACCAGAAACCGTAAACCCAACCGAGGAGGGATCAGCAGATGGTCGAACACCTACTGAGAAACTCCCGGAAACAGAGTGGATTCCAAAGCCATTTGGTAAAATGGAAACCAAAAAGATTCTACAGCTCATCAAAACCCAGGACATGGGGATAGATACTGAAGAATGGCTTGTCATCAAGAGACAAGAGGAGGCCTCGGATCTAACTCTTGTCTTTCAATCTTCGACTGTGACGCCCTAAGTAGTAGGCGACACAGAACCTTTGGAGAGATCAGCCCGGAAACAGGCATGAATCCGAAGAACCTTATCAACAGGCTTCTAAACCTAATTAAAGACACAAACCTGTTTGAATGAGGAACCACTGACGACAGAGTGATACAATAGACCCCAGCTGGTCGCAGTGTCAAGGGAAGCTAAGTGCCAACCCTGTCTCTGGCTCGTCAGCTTCCAACCAACCAACCAACCAACCATAGCCTCAATCGAGTTTCATTTCTACCTGTACTTCTTCATCATCATACACTTTATCTGGATCTTCAAGTCCATCAGAAAAACCTTATTTTCTCAAACAACCTGATTTAAATGATCTCGTTAGAGACTTGGGGTTATCAAAATCTAAGGCTCAATTACTCGGATCAAGATTGAAACAGTGGAATTTGTTGGATAAAAGTACGAGAGTCTCATATTTTCGCACAAGACAAGAATATTTTACGAGTTACTTTTCCAAAGATAATGATTCAGTATATTGTAATGATGCTGCAGGGCTTCTTGAAGAACTGAGTTTTCCAGAAAATTCTGATGAATGGAGACTTTTTATTGATGCGTCGAAGATTAGTTTGAAAGCCGTTTTACTTCATAATGGAAATAAATACCCATTAGTGCCTCTAGCACAGGCAACGAACATGAAAGAAAATTATGCAAATCTGGAGGTAATACTCGAAAAAATAATATATTCTCAATACCTATGGAATATTTGTGCTGACTTGAAAGTTGTCGCTATACTTACTAGATTCCAAGGAGGATACACCAAGTTTTGCTGTTTTTTATGTGAGTGGGACAGTCGCGCAAGAGACAAACATTACAAAGTGAAAACTTGGCCACAAAGAAAAAGCGTGACACCTGGACTCAAAAATGTATCTCTAGAACCTCTAGTGCCAAGTGACACAATTTTTCTGCCACCACTTCATATAAAGTTGGTACTCATGAAAAACTTAATGAAAGCTATGAACAAGGATGGTGCAGGCTTTCAATATCTCAAAACAAAATTTCCTCGAATCAGTGACGCGAAATTGAAAGAAGGGATTTCTGTAGGTCCGTAAATACAAGAGCTTATGATGGATAAAGTTTTCAATTCGAAGTTGAACAAAGCTGAAAAAAAAGCTTGGGTGGCTTTTGTTAAAGTGTTTCATAATTTTCTTGGTAATACAAAAGCTGACAACTACCGACAAACCATTCGAAAGCTTATTTCTGCTTATAAAGCTTTAGGATGCAATATGTCACTCAAAATTCATTTTTTGAACTCGCATTTAGATTTCTTTCCGGAAAATCTGCTGTATCAGATGAGCATGGTGAAAGGTTTCATCAGGATATTACGCATATTGAAAGACGCTACAATGGAAAACGGTCAGCAGCAATGCTTGCTGATTTTTGTTGGTCGATTCGCCGAGAAACTTCGATGGAAACGATGAAAAGAGAAATACTACAAAATAACTTGAATTATATTACCATAATGCGATAAATATACTTATATTTTTATAACTTGTGACTGTAAAATTCGCATTTTTTGTTGTAAAACTTAGACCGTAGTTTTTTTTCACTTTTTTGAAATTGTTGTTACTGTGATAATATCGTTTTTTAATTAAATGAACATTGTATTTAAAATCTATGTACTGTATTCATTAGCATGTTAAATTCCGTGTTTAGAGCACCAAATATGATGTTATCATGCATGAAAACAATGAGGAGAAAACAATTTTTTTTTCTGCAGACCAGTGTTATTGTATTAAAGAGTAGAAACCCCTGAATTCATCACATGTAACTATGCAACCGTGTGAATGAGTTATTTCTGTAACCAGCGAGATAACGTACGCATCCTCGTCAGACAAATATCAAACATTTCTGATATTACTCATGGTAGAAGTACCTATTCAATAACTATTCTGCTGTTTTTTTTTTCATTCATTTACGTTATTTTTGTCAAACAATTCATGGTTCCATTGGAATTGGCAATTGATACCAGCTTTCTTCTGACTTTGGAAAAACTTATATTTCATTTGAGATAATTAAATATTGTATGCAGTAGAAGAGCTTTGCGAATATAGACTAACCCGATGATACCACTTATTGGGGCACAACTGATTGCCATTTTTCGTCTACTACTAATTGAACAAAACAACTTATGAAACAAAACTGAACTTCCCTTACCTGAACTGTTTTCTATAATAAATTCAGCATGTTGCTCCTTCAACCTAGTTTAGGGACCTTTCCGGGATTTGAAATGTTACTTGGTACGATGTGAGAGTACATTTTTGAGTAACGTCTCCGTAAGTGGATTTGAGTGAACATTCCACTTCCATGGTGTGGATCAATTTGTCTCCAACACTTTGTAAATGATAAATACCAGTCTTTGATGGATAATTGTACATAACTCTTTACCCCTTCAAGCTGTTAACTGTATTCCAACAGAACGCTTGATCCAGTAATAATATATTTATATATATATATATATATATATGTATATTTTTATATATATATGTATATTTTTATTGACTGATTATTATTACTATTATTATTTTATTGACAACTAGTCATCACAATAATTTTGGCATGAGTTTATTATCCTATTTTCTGTATTGCTATCTAATTTCCTTTGCTCTAACACTTTTATTTTTCCTTCTGAACCTTTGCATTTTTGTTGATTTTGGTTTTTGTTTTCAATCAAATTATTCTTTACCTTTATGTTGGATATTACATTTCTCTACCGTGACTAATTTTTTATTTGTATCTTTATGTGGATCAAGCATTCTGTTGGAATACAGTTAACAGCTTGAAGGGGTAAAGAGGTATGTCATTCAAAAATTTCTCATTACTGTTGCCAATATCTTTTCTCATATCTTTTACACACATAACATATAGGACCAGTTTATGGGGAGTCTGCAATAAACAATAGCTTCAAAGTGTATTTGGTTTTCAAAATAGGACTATCTGTTATATGTGCAAAGCAAAAATGAGATACTTTTGCAAACCACTCTTCATTAAGCATCGTATTATCTCTCATCATTCAACTTTTTATACCCGAAATTGTTGGTTTGGTTCATTAAAATATTTTTTTAGATACTACCTCATGGCCAAACTATAACTCACCAGACAAACACAATCACATATTCTTCATACCAATTACAAACCTTGTTAAAGACTCATCGATTCATAATGGAACCAAAATGTATAATATGCTTCGTACAAACCTCAAAAATGTTTTAACGTTGAACATATTCAGAAAAATTCAATGAGATCTTCTGATTAATAAATCCTATGACGATTTGGGATAATTTCATAATGACATTTCAACCTCCCAAATGTTTTTTTTTACATTAATTTGCAGATTTTCAAAATTAATGTTCAATTGTATATAATTGTTTAGGCTGTACATCAAAAACAAGATTTTATTATAGCATTTTGATTTGTATGTTTAATTTTGTTATTTTAAGTGTTATAATTGTATTCTTTGCCTCATTTTATATATTTCTAGGAGATTAGTAATAAGATTCCGGATATATTTTTACGTTTTGAATTCGTTATTGTCTTATTACTCAGTAATTTCATTTCACAAGGAAAACGATATTTTATTCTTCAGACAATAAATACATGTCTATCTTTATCTCTCAGTAGCGTTGTATAGATAATGATGTTCATCAAGTTTTTGCGAAACCGCATAACAATAAAACCTGAAGACATTATTTTATTCCAAGATTTCTAACAGAAGACGTGTGTATGTCCCCACTATTCAGCAGCAGGTGTTAAAGTCCTTACAGCGCCAAAAAATCTCACACATATCCCCACGAAGAGAAGCTCACAAAAACTCACATAAATACATACACACATAAGTAATTTTTTATTTTCATGTTTTATATAAATATATTCATTCCTATCAAAATATCAATTTAGATTTTTTTTACAATTGCAATACTTTCTCACCTATAGTTGTTGTATATAAACCTTCATTACCTATCAAACACATAATTTCATTTTTCAATTGGACACTTTTTCGTAAAAAGCTTAAAATGGTTTATTTTCGTTTCAAAGTATATAGAAATGGCATTGACCTCTCTTGTGTAAAAGCAAGATTCATAACTTCTAATTGAAATAATTCAAAGAATATTATTTCCTGACGCATCCCTACTGGTCTATAAAAATTATATAGGAATGTAGAAGAAATTGTTTGACATTTTCTTACCAAATCCCTCAGGCTAAGCAAAAATGCTACGTCTATAAAAAATCTGAAATATCTTCAATTCCTATCCAATACCACCTCTGGCTTCATCAGTATATTGCATTGAAATGGGTTGCCTGCTTTAATAATAAAAGTAATTCCCACTCGGGACTGTAGAGTAATTTGTGGCGAGGGTTTAGGCATTAAAGGCCTTATTAAAGCATGATTATAAAACATTGTAATAAAATTTCACACATTAAAATAAAATTCGAATAAATTACAAATAAACTGGTCGTCATTAAGAAAATGTTTACGACACTTAGTGTCCGCTCTGCTCATATTTTTGTTCATAAATTACTGAAAATGAAAATAATAACCATAAAACTATAATATGACTACTGAACTGAGAGTCTTCATTCCGAAAAACGAATGTAGTTTGGTTGCATGGTTTGAAATTATATTTAATTTTATTGAATAAAATGGTCGCCATCAGATTTTTGCCCCAATATATATGGAACTGAACTGCTGGATATTACCTTGCTACGATATATAGCTGATTTGCATATAACACTGAGAATTAACCGTTGTTTTTAATTGGGTTCATTAAATATGGTACAGATGCTACCCATATATAATATCCATGATATCTGCCGAAGTTTCATTACCTTTTCTTGTCTTATATGTATCAGGCCGTTGTCGGTATCACTACGGGTGTTTGCATTGGAATTGATTTCAACTAATCATAGTAGGCGAATGAGTGTCATGAACCCGAAATAATGAGGGCGAGTTTGGTTCGCGCAATAAGAGTTCCGTACTTTTGAATATCTGCATTCAAATTAACAGCAGAGTTGTAGAACATTCAAGAAAATGCAGGGAATATAATTTATACAGTTGAATCAATTATTTCATTATTCATATATATATATATATATTATATATATATATATATATATATATATATATATATATATATATATATTTCTATAACTATATATTAATGTGTGCGTGGGAAGTATTTGCTGACTAGTTAGGTACAAAACTAGGGATATTGGGGTAAGCAGCAATGAAAAAGTAAACTCTTTACGGTTTATCCAAGCTTTCGGAAATGTTTATTTCGATCGTCAGCAAGACTAATATAGATGAAGAAACGAATGGTAATAAATAACATTATGCTACTCAAAACTTCATGGAGGTTGGTTTCGATGATGTTAAACATATTCATCTATCATACTGATACAACAGAAAAAACGTTGATCCAGGAGTAAAACGAAGTTCAAAGTTAATACATTAGCATTGTTCAAAATTATATGAATATAAATGTGTTCTCTATGTTGTGTGAAAAGTTCGTTTGTTCGTTCGTTCATTAATTTATTGGTGTGAAGTTATCCATAGATTTTTAGCCACACATGCTGACATAGTGGAAAATTAAAATCTGTGGCTGGGTTACATATTTATTTGCACCCGGACTAAAAATCTGTGGCCGGAAATATTCAACATACATTGTTTTCGATATCATCATGATATCAGTCGATATGAAACCTGGAATCATGTCAATTCATATTATGAAAGGGACCTCTTGAGATGACGTCACTTTTCTACGGAAATGTTTCTGTCACTAACAGACTTTTTGATCAACTGATTTTTTCAATGGGGATCGCTTTAGTTCTTCACACCCTTTGTTGAATCAGTACCACAAGAGGTGCGTTCATGAAAACTATAAGAATTATAGAATTTCAGGTTGATTACCGTAATGAAATCGTTTTTCTTGCCACACTTACAGTTTTCGCGAAAATGTTTTTTTATCGAGTAACAACAATTTTTTACACCCCTTGTAAAGTCCAAACCAAAAGTTGTGCGTTCATGAAAATAACCCCAATTATGAAGAATTTGATGATGTTCACCGTAGTGAAATCGTTTTTCTTGTCACCCTCGAAGTTTTGGAGAAAATGTTTTTTTTATCGGGCATCGTCAATTCTTTACATCCCTTGTGAAATCAGAAACCCAAGATGTGCGTAAATGAAAATCGTAATAATCATAGAGAATTTCATGCTGATTGCGGAAGTGGAATTATTTTTCTTTTCACCCATACAGTTTTCGCGAAAATTATTTTTTTATCGAGTAACAACAATTCTTCACACCCCTTGTAAAATCCAAACCACAAGATGAGCGTTCATGAAAATCATATCAAATATAAAAAATTTGATGTTGTTAACTGTAGTGAAATTGTTTTCCTTGTCAACCTTACGTTTTAAGAAAATGATATTTTTCACGAGTAACAACAATTCTTCACACCCCTCGTAGAATTAGAACCACAAGATGTGCGTTCACGAAATCCATACCAATCATGAAGAATTTGATGATGTATACCGTAGTGGAATCGTTTTTCTTGTCACCCTCACAGTTTTCGGAAAAATTATTTTTTCATCGAGCATCGTCAATTCTTTACACCCCTCGTAAAATCAGAAAATCAGTTCATGAAAATCGAACAAATTATAGAGAATTTCATGCTGATTACCGAAAACGAATCGTTTTTCTAGTCACCCTTACAGTTTTCGAAAAAACGATATTTTTATCGAGTAACAACAATTCTTTATACCCCTCGTAAAATCCGAACCCCATGATGTGCGTTCATGAAAATCATACCAACTATGAAGAATTTGATGATGTTCACCGTAGTGAAATCGTTTTTCTTCTAACCCTCACAGTTTTCGAGAAAATGTTGTGAGGGTGACAAGAAAAACGATTCCACTACGGCATCGAGCATAGAATTCTCTATAGTTGGTATGATTTTCATGAACGCACATCTTGTGATTCTGATTTTACGAGGGGTGTACAGAATTGACAATGCCCGCTAAAAAAAACAGTTTTTCGAAAACTGTGGGGGTGACAAGAAAAACAATTCAACTACGGTTATCAACATTAAATTCTCTATAATTTTTATGACTTTCATGAACGCACATCTTGGGGTTCTTATTTTACGAGTAGTGTAAAGAATTGACGATGCATAATATAAAAATCATTTTTGCGAAAACTGTGAGGGTGGCAAAAAAAACGATTTCACTACGGCATTCAGCATGAAATTCTCTATAATTTGTATTATTTTCATGAACGCACATTTTGGGTTTCTGATTTTTCGAGGGGTATAAAGAATTGTTGTTACTCGATAAAAAAAATCATTTTCACGAAAACTGTGGGGGTGACAAAAAAAACAATTCAACTACGGTAATCAAAATTAAATTCTCTATGATTTGTATCACTTCCATGAACGCACATTATGGGGTTCTGATTTTACGAGGTATGTAAAGAATTGTTGTTACTCGATAAAAATATCATTTTCTCGAAAACTGTATGGGTGACAAAAAAAACCATTTCACTACAGTAAGCAACATCAAATTCTCTATATTTGGTATGATTTTCATGAACGCACATCTTGTGGTTTGGATTTTACAGAAGGTGTAAAAATTGTTGTTTCTCGATAAATCATTTTTGTGAAAACTGTATGGGTGACAAAAAAAACAATTCGACTACCGCAATCAGCATGAAATTCTCTATAATTGGTATGATTATCATTAATTAGACTTGATGTGGATATATCTGAATATCCAAAACTTCGTTCATTATAGAAACGGCAGGCAGAAGGTTATAGGCCAAGAAAATCCAATATTACAAAAACAGCCACTTTGATTTCGGGATCGTAAAAATGTTATAAAAAGTTAAAGACAATTTTTTTCAGTACTGTGTTGAACATGGCTGTTTTTGTATTTTTTTTCACTTCCAGGAAAAAATAAATCGAGGGTCACAAATTGTTCATCACAAATTGTTCATCACAAATTGTTAACTTAATGAACAATGAAATTATTGATCCTGGGTTTCTGATTTTACGAGGGATGTAAAGAATTGACGATGCCCGATAAAAAAATCATTTTCTCGAAAACTGTGAGGGTGACAAGAAAACATCCACTACGGTAAACACATCAATTTATATTGTATGATTTCTGAACGCACATTTGGGTTCGGATTTTACGAGGTGTGAAGAATTGTTGTTACTCGATAAAAAATAATTATCTCGAAAACTGTGGAGGTGACAAGGAAAACAATACAACTACGGTAATCAACATCAAATTATTAATGATTGCTATGATTTTCATGAACGCACATTTTGGGGTTCGGATTTTACGAGGTGTATGAAGAATTGTTGTTACTCGATAGAAAAATAATTATCTCGAAAACTGTGGAGGTGACAAGGAAAACAATACAACTACGGTAATCAACATTGAATTCTCTGTAATTTGTATGACTTTCATGAATGCACATTCATTTTCTCGAAAACTTTAAGGGTCACAAGAAAAACGTTTTCGCTACGGCAATCAGCATGAAGTTCTCTATAATTGGTATGATTTTCATTAACGCACATCTTGGGTTTCTGATTTTACAAGGGATGTAAATAATTGATGATGCCCGATTAAAAATCATTTTCTCGAAAATCTTGAGGATGACAAGAAAAACGATTTCACTTCGGTGAACATCATCAAATTCTTCATAGTTGAGGTTATTTTCATGAACGCACATCTTGTGGTTTGGATTTTACAAGGGGTGTAAAGAATTGTTGTTACTCGATAAAAAAAACATTTTCGCGAAAACTGTAAGGGTGGCAAGAAGCACGATGACATGAAGCCACGTACAAGCGATAGTTACATTGGAACTAAAGCTTCTGTGGTATCCCCTGTTTATTTACTGTACGCACTTTAATCATATATACCTTTTTTGTAAATATTTTCTTGGTGAATAAACTTTATTATTACGGTAATCAACCTGAAATTCTATAATTCTTATAGTTTTCATGAACGCACCTCTTGTGGTACTGATTCAACAAAGGGTGTGAAGAACTAAAGCGATCCCCATTGAAAAAATCAGTTGATCAAAAAGTCTGTTAGTGACAGAAACATTTCCGTAGAAAAGTGACGTCATCCTAAGAGGCCCCTTTCATAATATGAATTGACATGATTCCAGGTTTCATATCGACTGATATCATGATGACATCGAAAGCTGTTGAATTCCAGATCACATATGTATGTTGAATATTTCCGACCACAGATTTTCAGTCCGGGTGCTGATAAATATGTGACCCAGCCACAGATTTTAATTTTCCACTACGTCAGCATGTGTGGCTAGAAATATATGGATAACTTCACACCAATCATTGATTATGGTCTATCCTACAGGACAATATACCAGTCGCGGAAATCCACATCACCTAGGAACGTATTCTGTCGGCTTCGATTTCCCTTCGGGGGGCACCGGGATAGTCTTATTCGAAATGATACCTCAAATGCCCATTACTTTCACAACATATAATTTTTGAACTTCTCAATGCACGTGTAACGGCTTTACAAAAACTGACATTTACTTGACTTCCGGTCCGCGTGGTCAGACAACCGCCTCCCACGACCCCAGGAAGTCGAATCGGTGTGAAAAGTGAAACTGACAGGTTAGGAATAAATCCCGCATTTATATTCAAGCCAACGACACCTGACCTGACACTTAGAAATAGTTACAGTGGTGCCAACTGTTAGATTAGTACCAACTGTTGTTACCAGGTGGCGGTAATGTTGAAAAGAACTACTGTTTGATATTATATTGTTGTCAATTTTTATTGATATCTAAAGATAATAAATAAGAGTAGATCTGACTCAAATGGATACTTTCAGTTTTTTTATTTATACAATTGTGTTCTTGGGAAATGAAAGCCAATTCTAAGAATGTTCACTTAGATGTATGTGACTCTGTCGCTAGCAATTTCACTGAATCGTCATTCAACTGGTGGTTAAATTAATTTACATGTTCTGCCAGAGCACATCTTTCAGGATGCAATCTGCAGTCATTTTTATGATAAATTATTCTGTTTGATAATGAACTTTGCATTTGACCAATATATTGACTACTATGACAAGGAATACTATACATTGCATTTGACATTGCGAGTAATGAAGTTTCAACTTTAGAATACATTATTCTAATTTTTAGAACTGCTTCATATGATATTTCAAAATTTTCAGGATTCTGAAATAATCTGGAGAGTTTAGGAGTGATCTCCCTTATATATGGTAATGAAGTGAAAAAAGGTTGATTAGGGTTAGTGTTAGTTTCATTGTTGTTTGAGACAATGTTCGAGTTATTACTGTTTAAAGCTAGTACTTCTAAGTGAAGCGAAGTATTATATATCCACTTTCACATTATATAGAATGTTAATTATAGTTTTTGTATATGAATATTCTAAGAAAAGGTTGAAGAGAATGTTTCAATTCTCTTTATGGAATTTAGGATCTGATATTTTCAGTACTCTTAATTTAATTTGTTTTATCCAGTTCACGTTCATAGACTGTTTGTGATATGAATGGTAATCCAGGTATCTACCAATAGCTTGTTCTCTGTTGTCCGTATAAGCTTGGTATCAAGAAATGGTACGGAATTTTCGCTGTTCTCAGTTTCAATTGTGAACTGAATATGAGGATCGTAGCTTTCGAAAGTATCGAGAATCTCGTCTACACCATCATTCGATATTGGAAATATAATATCGGGATATTTTTTTATGAAGTTCAGATTGAAAGATAAAACTGGAATGACATTGTCTAACAAATCATCCATGGCGTACGCTGCTACAGGTTTGTTTATGAATTTTATAATTGAAAGAAAAGTATATATATATATATATATATATATATATATATATATATATATATATATATATCGAAAAGAAAAGTCAACAATCCCAAAAATGTCTCTGCGTTAATTCTACAATAATTACTAATATGATAATTTTTGTGTATTGCTCTAATACAAGAATCCAAATAAACATTGCGAAAAAGGGAGACGACATCTAAATTTCTCAGAACATAATTAATTGGAAGTGTTGAATTATTAAATTTATGAGTGCCTTCAAACGAGTCTTTTATATAATATTCATTGTCAAAGTTGTATGCGTTAGTTGAAATTCCTGTCAAAAAATAGGCTATCTGACTGAAAGGGTGGTCTTATGAATTTTGGGTAGATAATGGAATTTTGGAGAAATGCCATTATAGCATGTGAGTTTCTTTTTCATAACTTCATCAATTTGGTTTTTTGTATACATGAATTGATTCATTGAATTTTCTCTGAAACCGAAAGACTATGCACTTTCAAAAAGTAATTGGACTTGGCGAGCACTGAGCATTAAGCACTTTTCAAAAGGGTGAGACTGTTAGGCACTTTACCCCTAATGACCCTTAATGACGTAGATTCACTGATGATTTTATTTTATTTCTTAAAAACTGTGGCTATTAGCCAATATATGTTTCTGCTTACTCTATTTGTGTGTTCCGCTTTAACATAATTTCGACACGTTTTGTGAGTTCAGCGCGTTTTATTTCTGTAGAAGATTGGTTCACCAGGTGGTGTTTCCAATTATTGTTGGAAATTGAGCTACGGTTATAATTAGTATTTATTATATATATATATATATTAAATAATAACTGAAGCATGTGTAATATTCTACTAATGAGTATATTTTTTAAGTCGATCATTATTTTTTATGGTAAAATTTAGAATTTTTTAGTTAGTCGTCCATAAAAATTAGTGTTCTATAAAAGTTACGTTAGGTTGACATATTGGCATATTTTTAGGATTTGTTATATTTTCTGAAACGTTCTAACTTTCAATGAATTTTTCCTGATGACAAAGAGTTATTGTTACGGGTCAGAATGTAGTATGACTAATACGGACAACTCTATTTTATTACCAAATATATTTTTTATGGTGTAGGATTCCACTTCAAGAAGCCCTGGAAAAAGCATTTGGTATTGATTATATAGATATAGCTACAATTTATACCGAGCTCCTTGAACTTAGTGCGCTCACAGTCGAGGATTCTGGTTACCGAAGGGGTGGGGATTTGGATAGGGGTCAGCTTCATGCACCGGAGGAAATCCAACAGCAGAATAATCTCCAGATGAATAGTGAAACAATAGAACAGAACACAAATCCTGATGCAGATGGAACAGAGCCTCTTCCTTAAGAAAAGCAAATTAAATGTACATGGATATACGGAGATTTTCAGTGATGATGTTATTGAATATCTTGTGCAAGAAACTAGAAAGTATGCTTTTTTTAAAAATGCCCAGTATCCTAATATTGAGCTGAAGAGCTGAAATATGCTTTGGCTATATTAATGCTGAGTTGACAGGTGGTATTACTGGGATTTCAAACTGGACAAGGGTTATGAAATGATAACAAAATCAATGTGAAATATATATATATATATATATATATATATTTCAATTTCACATATATATATATATATATATATATATATATATATATATATATATATATATATATATATATATATATATATATATATATATATATATATATATATATATATATATATATATATATATTTCAATTTCATTACATTTACATTACTATAACTTTTGCTCCTATATCTTCCTAGCGTTACATATATGTAATGCCATTTTTTACGAAAACTATATGTTTTTTCATTGAAAGATAAGTTGTTTCCGGTTCGTACATTATCCCAAAGGACTTTTTCTCAATATAAACTCATTAAAAAAAAATAATTCAGGTTAGGGGTCAGGTTACTTTTTGATATAGAATTACTGTAATAAACAATTCGGTTCAAATCGAAGATGTTTATGTATTTTCAGAATATTCATGACGTATTGAATTCAGAACAGCAACGGATAGACAATTATGGATAACATAATGTTTTGTACAGTATGATATATTATTCATACTTTTGGCGTGTGGCATTGAATAAACTGGTGTGGCGAAATGAATACGACTCGCACGCTTCATCTAATATCAAATATTTTGAAACCCTCTCCTCAAATTATCTAAATTTCACATCAAAATCCTGAATTCCGACTTTAAAAACCCAACATACCAATTTTCTTTGAAAACGGATCCTAAATCAAAAATCTTGTCCGCCAGATTTGATCCACCATCTTGAATTCTGACAATAAAATCATAATCTGCGACCCCAGAGACCTCCAGGCAGCAATTTTGAATAGATTTGGACCATAAATCATAGAACACATGGAGCCGTCATCTTGAATTCCTGAATTTTGACAGAAATATGATTATCTCCGAAACCAAGAACTCCCACATATCGATTATGATTAGAATCGGACAATTAATCATGAATGTCGTCTGCCATCTTGGTCCGCCATCTTTTTTTTCCTTATCTGAATGGCATAATGCATTGTCACGTGAATGATAAGATCCTGTCAAATTTCAAGATTATTCAATGACTGAAAGTGGTAAAAATTGACTCGCAAGATGTCACTTAAACCCTAAACACCGAACATAACACAAATAAAAGGTTGTAAAAATATTTCGTTTTTTCTTCCATGTTTCTGAAAAATCTTCTGGGCATTTTCGGGAAACAGTTTCTCGTCACCCAAATCATAGTAAAATATAACTGAAATTAGTATTCGTAGTTCTTGTGGGGTATATCTGGCCGCATTTCCATGTTTCGATAACATTTAAAGATTCATAGGTGAGAGAAGGCTAAGTGCTTAGTAATCCCAGAGAGTGCTTTGGAGCACTAAAGTGCCCGGAAGCACTTTTCGCGATTACTGAGCACTAAACCTTTTCGTGAAATGCACTGGTTCAAAAAAGTGCTCGGGAGCACAGTTCTTACGTTCACAAAAGTGCTTTGAGTGCTTTCACGAGCACTAAGCACAGTGCTTTGGGACAGCTCTGACACTACCCCTAATCAACCTTTTTTCTCTTCATTACCATATATGAGGGAGATCACTCCTAAACAATACTGATGTGGTTGTATTAACTCACATACATAATGTTTCGCACTTGAATAAGTATTACATTGGTTTTTTCATCTATTGTAGTCTCCCTGATGATGGAAATAAATATTTCCGAAAGCTTGGATAAAACTTAAAGAGTACTTTTTCATTGCTGTTTACCCCAATATCCCTAGTTTTGTATTATATATATATATATATATATATATATATATAAATCGATCTGATAAATATATATATATATATATATATAAACTCACGAACGGAGGTTTAGATCGATTTAAACCTCCGTTCGTGAGTTTATATTATATATATATATATATATATATATATATATATATAAACTCACGAACGGAGGCTTAGATCGATTTTCATCTTCAGGCAGACTGAATGTATGAGACGGTATGTTCTGGTATTTTAGCATACTGAAAATTTTCCTACACTCATCTGAAGAGTTCTGGTATTTTAGCACACTGAAAATTTTCCTACACTCATCTGAAGAGTCTGGGAAAATTTTAATATCATGAAAAACATTCTTTGCTGGTTAAGTTGATCTGATGTCGTTACTTCCAGAGAGTTAATTGACTGTGACCCACTTGTTTTTATTTCTAACAGTGACGAGAGGTAAGTCTTCTCTTCTTACTGTTTGACGAGGCAGTTCCATCGGTACCGATGGTAAGGTGGTCTTGTTGGTGGTTTCCAAGTCACCTATTATTTGTTTATTGGTATTATTATTTCTTTTGAACTATTCGATACTCCCCAAATAATTTTGGATTTTGTTTGCTTCTCCGCTCACAGAGGCGCACTCAGAATCTGGATCAGATCCTGGACTCATTTTCGGATCCTGGTGCATGTCATCTGTAATATGAAAATGAGTCTCCAAAAGCCATTTGCGTTAGTGTTGCATATAATATTTTTATGTATAAGCTTTCCAAAGAATAATTCATGTAGGAACTATGATTTTATGTCTGCTATCGAAACGAAAATAAATTTGTAGGCAGCACCGGCAGAAGGCCGTGTGAAATATCAGGACAGATTTTTTCATCAACTACATGTCATACGTCAAATATGTCAACTAGTCCATTTGCGTTTGTTGTTATGTTCTTGAAAGGTATGGGTAAGGGATTCAAAAATATATGGGATGTATCTCTCACTGATTTTTTACGGAACTCAAATTATGGTATATTGTTGGGCGTTTTTCTACAGTTAAAATTATCATCAACAGAATGCAGCTGATATCCATTTGGATGGCAAATTCTTCTGGATAAAAGCAAGCTGGAAAAATTGTGTTTTCAGTCATTTTTTCCAGGATCCAATTATTCTAACGTATTATGGTGATATAGATAGTTGAATATAATGAACTCGTAAGTAAATACGACAACCAATCAGAAAAATACTCCAAATTTGAAAAAAAAATCTAAATTAATTCAGTTTATAGCAAAATCCTGTTTTCCCCTAGTTTGACATTCGAGTCGTGAATGCTAGATGTCGCCCACTCCGTGGTAATCCTGAAAAGTAAGTGACATTTGGAATAGATGAAATATAAATTGTTATCATCCAATAATAAAATAACTAATAAAACAACTGTTCAAAGACAAGCTTTCATGTAGGCCGTGTACTAGAACATATGAAATAAGTTCAAGTCATCGCCGACAATGATTTAATTATTGTTTGTTGAATTATTTGGTTTCAATGAGCTTGTCGCGCGAAGTGTTCATAAAAGTATGTACCAATTTATTTGATTGGGCAGTGATTGGTTGATGAGTAAGAACTTGCCAAAATATTGCAAAGTATTGATAAAAGTCTGTACCAATTAATTTCATTGGACAATGGTAAGTAACAATTTCATTACAATTCGCACGACCAGCTTTTTAAAACCAACTAATTCATCAAAAAATAATTAAATCATTGTCGGCGACGACTTATACTTATTCAATACGTTTTAGTACATGGCTTACATACAAGTTTGTCTTCAAAAAGTAATTAGTTATTCTGTTTTTTGCTTTTTAGTTAGTTCGCCTCAATCTGTTCATTCCTAATAGAGCATCGTTATTACAAGGTCTATTTTCTGTAAGTTTTGAGCTGAAAGAAATCATGATCTCCGACCCCAAAAGCTTCCAGGCACCAATTTTGAATGGAATCTGACCATATATACGAAACTCGCTTGCCATCCTGAAGTCGCCATCTTGAATTTATAGATTTTGACAAAAAAAATTACAATATCTGAACATAAAAACCCCCACATAAAATTTTTGAAGGAAATATGACCATATTCAGAAAACTCGTCTTCCATCTTGTGGTTGCCATCTTTATTCATGAATTTTGTCAAATAATTCGAAATATCCGCCCCCTAAAAGCCCCCCGTACTGATTTTGAATCAAATTAAAACATAATCATAAAACTCGTCCGTCATCTTGAATTCAAGAATTTTGACAAAAACATTTCGATGTCCGACCCCACACACCAATGTTGAATGGAATCGGGCTATAATCACAAAGCTCGTCGTCAGCTTGGAGCAGCCATCTTGAATTCGTGAATTTTGACAAAAAATCATGATATCCGACCCCAAAAAGCCCCGCATACTAATTTTGAATCGAATAGGACCACAATCACGAAAGTCGTCCTCCATCTTGAGGCCGCCATCTTGAATTAATTAATTTTGACAAAAAATTCATAATCTCCGACCTTGAAATCCCCCACATACTGATTTTGAATCGAATCGGACCATAATCACAAAACTCGTCCGCCATCTTGGAGCCGCCATCCTGAATTTATGAATTTTTACAGAAAATCATAATCTTCGACCCCTGAAACCCTCTCCAGCAAACATGTTACACGTGGGCCTCCAGAGGCACTTTAAAACAGCCAACAGACAACATAAGCGGGCCATAATCATGATACGTCGTCGGTCCGGCTAGCCCGTGTCGCGATGGCCATCAGTAGGCCTCTAGACTACCACTCGCTTCAATACATAGCGGGACTTCAGCGAAAAGACAGAGTTAAGATGAACTGACGTTGCATTGTACAGATTATGGTGCGATTGCGGGTATCCTACTAATCAACCGCGTCATTCCACTGTTGGGATTTCATCAATCTATGCAAATATACATGGGCGTCCAATTCAAAATACAGTACATGGAAGTATAGAGTATTTCGGAAGGCAATGAGCATAAAGACGGTTTCAATGAAAACAAAATGGCCCATATAATTGCCTAAGAACAATCTAGCATTATATCTTCGAAAACAGTGAAATTTCAATGAAGATAGGTCATCATTATACACAATAAATTCACCAAACATTTAGAATCGACTGATTCATGGACTAGATATATGCAATTCTCTGTTTTCACTCTCTGAAGCCACTAATTGTAGAGGATTTCTGAAACTGTCGAGCCAGATTGTTCCTATTTACCTAAACAGACAACTTTTTCTCCATTTCAACCATTTTTATTGTATCTCAAATGATTTCCCAGATATTGCATTCCAAACTAGCCTGGAAAAATATTTCACCGAATAAACAACACACAAATCTGAAAAAACTCTCGCCACTGAGATTATTTTTCAAGACAATATACCACAATGGCAATGACCAGACAAAATAGAAAATACGCGATTTGACATCCCACACGAAATCAGCAGTAGGGCCAACTGCCAACGTAATATTCAGTAATGCTGAGGTGGCATTTTTATTACAGAGGAGCGGTGCGTAATGCCACATACTGAGTCAAAACGACAGCGGCGCGACTATCGCAAATCTTTAACGAGTAATTTCTGGCTAAATTCAAAACATCCATAATATATATGCGTATGTTCAGCCAAAGCAGCAAAACTGATATCATTCCAATTATTTACAGACATCGGTGTGCCGCTGGCGACATCTGACCGCAGTTAACAGCAACGGCCTATTTATCGCTCATTCATGTTTGCTGGGTCGCATACCAATTTTGAATCGAATTGAACCATAATCACATAACTCGTTCACCATCTTGGATCCGCCATCTTGAATTTATGAATTTTGACAAAAGAAAATAACCTCCGACCCCGAAAACCCCCACATACCATTTTGGAATTACATCGGACCATAATTACAAATCTCGTCCGCTATCTTGGAGCCGCCATTTTGTTTTTCCCTGAAATAATCTCATAATGCATTGTCACCGGAATCATAAACACCTGCCAAATTTCAAATTATCGGACGACTAGAAGTTGGTCAAAATTCACTTGCAAAATTTGACCCCAACTGACAAACGAACGAACTATCAAGTCAAACTAAATAAAAGCTTTTATTCTGAAAAAAATCTAAATTCCTAGCTTTTCTGCGGCAAAATGTTATCGGTTCATAGTTTTTATAATATTCATAAATACCCGTTAATGTTCCTTTATGTTTCATGAATGAATAAATTTCATGTTGAAAAGGGAAACATTCTCAATCGAATATTGATAGAAAGATTTTTCTGTGAATTGAAAAATCCACGATTAAAATGAAGTTATTTTTTGTGAATGTCTAACAGAAAACAACTACTTCCCCGGCTAAAGCCACGCTGGACATTGAACTACATCTGATAGATATTCTGAAAAAGCCCAAACTCAAAAGAAAAAATCTGAAATTGAAAATTTGCATTTTCATTCAGATAGTTATTTGATTTTCTATTCCAGTCTTAATTAAGAACTCATAAGATGATGAGGCAAAGAAGAATGTTTTCCAAAAGAGAGTACTCACCAGAAATCATTCGTAACATTGACGCAGGAGAGACATCGCATTCACTAGGTCTTCAATACATTTTTGTCGACGAAAATCTATTTCACGCTTCCACGATCATCAGGAAGACCGGAAGAAATGGAAAACACATTTTCAAGAAGCAATCTCACTTTGCAAAGATGGAAAAAGTTAGAATCATTTCTCTAGAAGAGACACTTTGAAAGTAGTGTTTTCTGACATTAAAACCTGTCATGGGGTATGATAGATTGATTTGTTGAAAATATAAACAGGATGTTATAAAATCAGATGTGGAATCATCTGCGACTGAAAGATAAACTTTAGTCACTTTTTTCCATCGTCAAGATAACCTCTTGTGGGGTATTCATGTTGAAAAGGGAAACATTCTCAATCGAATATTGATAGAAAGATTTTTCTGTGAATTGAAAAATCCACGATTAAAATGAAGTTATTTTTTGTGAATGTCTAACAGAAAACAACTACTTCCCCGGCTAAAGCCACGCTGGACATTGAACTACATCTGATACAAATCAATCTATCATACCCCATGACAGGTTTTAATGTCAGAAAACACTAATTTCAAAGTGTCTCCAAAAGAAATGATTCTAACTTTTTCCATCTTTGCAAAGTGAGATTGCTTCTTGAAAATGTGTTTTCCATTTCTTCCGGTCTTCCTGATGATCGTGGAAGCGTGAAATAGATTTTCGTCGACAAAAATGTATTGAAGACCTAGTGAATGCGATGTCTCTCCTGCGTCAATGTTACGAATGATTTCTGGTGAGTACTCTCTTTTGGAAAACATTCTTCTTTGCCTCATTCATCTTATGAGTTCTTAATTAAGACTGGAATAGAAAATCAAATAACTATCTGAATGAAAATGCAAATTTTCAATTTCAGATTTTTTCTTTTGAGTTTGGGCTTTTTCAGAATATCTATCAGATGTAGTTCAATGTCCAGCGTGGCTTTAGCCGGGGAAGTATTTGTTTTCTGTTAGACATTCACAAAAAATAACTTCATTTTAATCGTGGATTTTTCAATTCACAGAAAAATCTTTCTATCAATATTCGATTGAGAATGTTTCCCTTTTCAACATGAATACCCCACAAGAGGTTATCTTGACGATGGAAGATAGTGACTAAAGTTTATCTTTCAGTCGCAGATGATTCCACATCTGATTTTATGAACATCCTGTTTATATTTTCAACAAATCGAATAAATTTCAGTTCGTAAAGTGTTGCCATGACGACACTTTACGGACAAGTCCGCAAAAGTAGCATTTTACGATTTTTTTTTCCTGAAGTAGCTGTTTTGGGGAGCGTATACAGAAAAGTATATTATACTTCAAGGATGCACCCAAAAAACTGAATATGAATGGTTTTCTCATTCAGAATATTCAAATTTTTCCAAGTTCTTTTTTGCTAGGAATTGTCAATGCTAGTCGAATTTCATTCTAGAATAGCCAACAAGGTGTGAGGGTTCAGCAAGTATCATCAGATATCAGCTATTGTTCAAAGGTGATAAATAAATCAGCGTAGTACGAGTCCCCGCTTTGTGTGGAATCTGGTCTATAAATTTCATTAAGTGCGTTACTGGTATGGAAACTTAGCTCATTGAAACCCAAACAAATACTCGTTATATTTCAGATATTGTGGTTGTCATGAATCAACTGATCAATTATTTCTGCAAATTTATTTTATTCCATACTTCTGATCTGATAAAGGAACGGTGTATTGATTCGAGTTGTGTATCGGTGTTTTATTATGCACTTTGTTATGTGTATTCCCATTATTTATATTACTCTTCTCAAGAGAGAGAGAGAGCTTGTAACAACTTTTCATCTCTTTTATTTTCCGAATGCTTTGAATTGAAAAATGCATCAACACCCATTTGACAAATATATGCAAAATGAAATATTTTCCAGATGCAGAACAGAGGGGACGACGTGTCATTGAGAAAATACATTGATATTTCACAATATCTTTTGAAATATGTTGATTCATGGAAGTCCTATGAGGATGCTTCAGAAAACATGTTCCTTCATAAGAATCTATGGTCGCAAAATAATTTTGCCATTTCACTCATTTCACAATGCTCACTTAATCTTGTCGTGTAATTTTTAACCAATCAGAACGTTCAATTTAGTTATGTTACATTGTATAATTTCGATAATACCTGATTATATATAGAGTAGCTCCACCAACCGAAAATTCCACAATAATTTCATTTTCACTTATAATCCTCCTAGAGCATGAATTATTGGCGAAAATTTTTTGAATACATGAATTTTTTGAAAATTATCACAAGTCGCGGAGCGACGAAGGATAATTTTCTTTAAAAATTCATGTACGAGACAAATTTCCCGCAATTCATTCAAGCACGTGGGGGATTCGGTAAGAAAATTTTATACCGGAATTATATTTAAATAGAAAACATCAAGTAAATATTTATTTTGACGTTATTCACAAATAAATAGAAGGCTGTGTGTAATGGGAGTTTTGGGGGAGATTTTTTTCTGATTATCCCCGTTCCCTAGTCAAATAAAATATATAATATCAGATAAACTAGTATGTAAAATTAATTGTTGTCATACAATTTTCTTACTGGGTTTCAGGGAAATGTCAATATTGAATAAAAATGAAAGTGGATGTTCGTATTGCGGGATATTTTTTTCTTATTTTTCCCGTGCCCTAGTAAAATAAAATTTATAATATCAGATACATTATTATATAAAAATAATTGATTTCATACAATTTCCCTACTAGGTTTCAGGGAAATGTTAATATTGACTAAAAATGAAAGTGGATACGTTCGTATTGCGGGAGTATGTTTTTATTTTCCCCGTGCCCTAGTGAAATAAAATATATAATATCAGATAAACTATTATGTAAAATTAATTGATTTCATATAATTTTCTTACTAGGTTTCAGTGAAATGTCAATATTGATTACAAACAAAGGTGATATACAGCAAAAAATATATAACTATACCTATACATATATACTCAAATATTTTTCATATTCTTTTAGGTTTAATTCTAAGAAAAATTAATATTAGCGGTAATAATTTGTTTTTCAAATAATTCAGGAAATCGGGATATTTTATTCTTTATTCAAAATAGAATGTTGTTGGCGTATGTTGCCCGTTGAAAAAATATTTTGTAAAGTTAGCCATGGATTTGACATTCACTACTCCTGCCAATCAATATTTTATTCGTGGCATTATGAGTTCCTCATAACATTGTATACAATCATAAGTTAGTAAAAAAGTGATAATAAAATGAACTTTCAATCATATGAATTGTGTTCCTTCTGCAAAGAATCACAGCACATTAAAATGTACCATAAAAATGTAAAATATCTTACAAACCTAGTGGAAGAATCTGGAATGAATCCTGAGCAAGAAAACTTATTTAAAGAGATCGGCAACATTCTGCGTGATATTCTGCCTTCTTTTGGAAACAAATCTAATACTCAAAGAAATAATTGGTGTCTCGGTATTATTTTTATTTTATGGAACACAGGCATATTGTTAAAAAAACACCGGTCCTTTGTTTTATCCACCACTTAGGCAAGAGGAGGTAGAAGTGGAATTTTTGAAGAATTTAAAATTAATTAATGATATTACACCTTAATAAATTGTTTTTATTATTTTTGTCTAATTACATGATAGCTGTCATGTGCCGGGAAATTTCCACTTATTGATTTTACGTTATATGCTAATGTAGATGGAACATTTTCAGAAAATTTGCTGGTTACCATAGTAACAATGTCGAAATAAAGCATCTGATTGGTAGGAAATGACTGGTATAAAATTTTTGTAGTAACCATATCGACATCAATATACAACAATACACAAACCCACAGGACCGTCAAATTTTCACGCCTATCAATAATTGTCTAAAAATGAGTCGATTCGAAGATTTATAATTAAATACAATAGACGAAAGTATACAAAATACTGAGCCTCATAGTGAAAACAAAAAAATATGTTTTGTAGTGAAAAAAACTATGTACTTAATGAATCAATTTCCACTGAAAGGATAGCATCCATTTTGAAAGATTGGGCTTTCAATATGCGAAAAGGTATTGGAGAAAATTATAAAGGAAATGTGGTTAAACCGATGTGGAACGTAACGGCAAAACAAATACAAGAAAAATATATGAAGGAGTTTAATAGAGTAATTGATCCATTCCTCAGTCCCATATTTTAGCCGCACGAAACGCAATAAATTCAAAAAAAAGAGAACTTCAAACGTTACCAAACAAGACGAAGGTTAGTGCATCAGCATTTAGAGATACCGAGTACATAGCAATGATAGAATCGTGTGATAAAAATACACCAGAAGGATTACAAATAAAAATGTTCTCAATTGCTTCTGTAGAACTTGCGTGCATTATTCTCAAAAGGATACTGGAAATGATGATACTCCAACTGGTAGAATACAATATAGTCCTATTTTTACCAAAACCACACAGGGAGGAGCAAAACCGTGTGCTAATAATAAATGGCTTTACCCAACCATAATGAAGTAAGTCGTTGTCCAGTGAGACTTCTAGATGAACTAATGATAAAAAAAAGCGAAAACATCAATATTAAAACAGATAGGTTATTTCTGACAGTAAATCCTAACGGAGAAAACAAAAAACCCTTGGCGGTACAAAAATATGCCAATTGGAGTGCATGAAGTTAGTAAATGGGCCAAAAAGTCTGCAGAATTGGCAAATTTGAATATGACAAACAAAACATTTTCAAATCATTCTCACCGAGCCAGTGCTGTTTCACAATTGGCAGGAGCAGGTGTATCGGAACAAGAACTTATTAAAATAACAGGACATGGTAATAATACTATCAAACCCTACCTACAGTTAGATGAACAACATCACTAAAACATAATAAATAAGATGAGACTCAATTCCAAAAACGCTACAGGTTCAAGTAATAATTTGACAGAATAATCCTTCCACTTCGCGGTAGGATTATTTAAACTGTCAAACTGACACTCTTTGTAATTATGCAACAGGATATCGATGTATAACCTGATTATTTTGAAGTACTTATAGTATTAACACTGATTATTTTTTACATTTCTAGAAACCAATGGAAACTTTCAATGCAAATCATTCATGTTCATTTTAGTCAATCAGAACATTATTATAGTGGGAATATTCTACCTACAGAATTGCCGCGGGAATAATTTGAGGTGGTTTGTTTTTATTGTCTGACAACGTATATTTTTAATTTGACGTCTCTCATCTTTAGTCATGTATCGAGCCCGTTGGGCTCTCGTGTCTATTACCTGCAACAAGTTTTTGGAAATCTGTCGAATTATTTTCACTTTATTCTCACTCTCTTGTGATTTTACAACTGAAAATACCAGCTATCTTATAATTCTGATTGAAAAGTCAGCGTCTCAAGTGAGTAACCATGGCAACGCATAGTTTGAAAATAGTACTTGTAAATGCCAAAATGAATTACGTCTATACAAATTCAAATTGAAATATCAATAAAAATAGTATTGACCACAAAAATTAAAATATTATAAACTTGGTGGTCAATTAATGAAATTTTGTGTCGAAAGCAAATACAAATTAGAGGCAGATAATAGTGCCGGAAAACTGGAATTGTTAGAAAGACTGAGTGGCATTCAATATGCGAAAATTGATGGGGGTGTTTTGTCGAAACCATATGTACAGTATATTTCATGAGTACATGAGAACGATGAACTGAATTTCGCGGTAACCACTGCGATTTCTGCAAAATATTTACAGATGTTTGAAAACACGTAGAAACGATAAACCAATGGAATTGTTTTCGTGAAAATCATTGGTACGCTTTTTTTATAAAAAAACATCTGTTAACTACATTTCATACTAACAAACATGGAATAAATTGCTCTCACATTAACTTTCTATTTTACATTAACCATTGTGCCAAAGAGAGGTAATTTGTTGTCATTATTTCTTAATTAAGAAGTAATGATCAAAAGTTCACACATACAGTTTGTGAAAGTGGATACTTTTTTGGTTTATTTTGAATTCACATTGAATGATAATATTCATAAAATCGACATAAGTAGTAATAAGTCAAATTTCAAACATTGTTTACAGATCAATGTTGCCAAATGTTATGAAAATGAGTCAGAGTACATGAAAATTCATTTATTTATGAAGACAATTGGACTCTACTGGTTTTGTCCACGATCCATCTCACTTAGAATCCGTTTCATCAAATACTAACCAGACCGGGTATGCATCCGGGCCGAATATAAGGATTCAACAAGCATTCCAAAACAAGAATATGTTCGACAGGAGGACGTGGTGTTCGCAATCCAAACGCTATCAAACGATTAAGACAAAACATGGATTAAATCGGCAAACACATTGTTATGAAAGATGCTCACAATATAATCACTTCATAAGGGCTTAACCTTAACCCGCTCTTGGTGTAAGAGTTTCTGCAAACCAATCACTATCTTACATAAAATAACGATACACCTAACCTAACACTGCTATATATGTTGCAAAATAGCAAATTTAATGATATTGAGAGGAAACTGGTCTACTAGTTGATTCAAGAAGGATTAGGTATTCAACTACCCAATTGATTGTTATGATTCAATGTGTATGAAAAAATTGTTGTCTGTATAGGGGGCTAATCAAAAAATCAGTTCCAAGTACGTATGGAACATATTTTTGAGCTATCCTTTTCAAACCTTCAGGAACAATATTTCTGAAAGTAATATTTTTAATGTGTTTTCAAGCATCTGTGTTGATTTTATCAAAATCACAATGATATACCTATATAAAATTCAGTTTATCTGGATAATTGATGCAACCTGAAAAACAAACTTGTGACTTCAAACGAATATAAAAAAATGTTCTGAAAATGGGGCGAGGATACGGCAGAAGTTTTTTCACATAACTGTAGTTGAACTAGCTTGGAGAGTGAAGAAATCAGCATCTATTCGAAAGAAAAACTGACTACAAAGGCTGTTTAACGAGCAGAATTGCATATAACTCGATGTTTTCCAAAACCCGTCAAGGCGGCAAAACACACTAACTCTTGTAGAAGATATTGAATGTTGTTGGTGTTATAAATTGTTCATTGATAGTTATAGTAAATAATTCATTGTAATAATTAATTCGTCGAGAAGCCTATGTTCCCGTACCATATCTGTTTTGGCAACACAATTTTGAAAACAAAATATCAACAGAATTCTTTCAAATATTCGAAACATCATGGTATTACTCAGGAATATTTTTCATCTCCATTGGAAAAACTTTCTGAAAGTTTTCCATCTAGTACGTAGGTTACCTAGACAAAGTATCAATATCAAAAATGTCTGCGTTACCTGATTGGAACAGTTAATCATTTCGAAGAATTTGCTGGGATCGAATTAGCAGAATGGAGACAACGCCATCTCAACCCAACCACTGCAACTAAAACATTACGAATGTCATCCTGAATATCAGGATAGAAATATCTGCAATAAGAAACAGAAGGCTGTAACATTCTTGATAGTCAGCCATAATTTCATTTAAATTGAATCGTTTATCCATCGGATGTAATTCAACTCCAGTCGAAACATTAGCCAGGGGAATCGTTGTTTTTTTATCGGTATGCGACCAACATACACCTATTGTAAAGGTTTCTGTAGTCAGTTGTCTTGAGGAATAAGACATTTTTTATGTTTAATGAAATTATGGCTGGGTATCAAGGAGGTTACAGATATCTGTCTTTTATTACAGATATTTATATCCTGGTATTCAGGATGACAATCGGAGTTGCTAATGTTTTAGTTGCAGTAGTTGTGTTGAGATGGCGTAAGCTCCATTCTGCTAATTCGATCCCAGCAAATACTTTGACATAGATTCACATCAATTGTTTCAATCAGGTAACGCAGACATAAATCATTGTCTGCTTGGCCTAACCTGTACTGATGAGGGGCAAATACCATGAAACCGGTCTACAGGTGATCAGCTCGAGTGAAGTGGTTATTATTAATCCATTTCGCAACCCCTCGACTGTCAGCTACCATTGATTATCGATTATATTTGCAGGTTGGTAAATGTTATTATCGTTCCAACAGTTTGTCATTCAATAATTATGGGAGCAGATTTTGCAAGGCTTTGTCAATTAGTAATAAATTTCCAAGATGATTCTTGGTACATTTTTATTAGTACCACTCATAGGAACATCAGCACGGTTGTCAGGTTACAGGTTTCGTCACAAATATTCTCTGAAGATGAAAAATTGCAAATCAGGGAAGTCATGAAAAAGTTCAAATTAATTTCTGCTGAAGATAGGTTGGAAAGAACGGACAAACTAGTGGTCATTTTCGTTTCTGGGGACCACCCGAATTTCAATTCGAGACAAAATGTCATGAGTCCATAAATGATGGAACATTTGAATAAAGAAGTAGATGAAATGTTATCTCTTGGTGTGATAGAGCCATCGAAAAGTAGTTGGAATTTTCCTGTTATTTTGGTGAACATGATATACATGATACATTTGGTTTTTGTATTGATGCAAGTAGATTAAACACTTCAAAATCATCTTTTTGGCAGCTACCATTAGATGAAATGAGTAAAGAAAAGACGGCTCAGGAAGGGGATTGTATCATTTCAGGGTTCTTGTGTTTGGTTTTTGTAACTCAGCTCAAAATCAACAACGCTTGATGGATGCTTTGTTTGGTCCTGAATTGGTACGTTGACGATATAATTATACTGGGCGAGTTTCACCTAGAGCATATAAGGTTACTGTATACATTATTTACACGATTAAAAGAGGTAAATTCAATGGTTTACTTGAAAAAACATTTTTTAGAGAGTCTTTGAATTTGCGAAACCAATGAACACTACTGGTATTAAAAGATTCTTTGGAATGTGTTCATGGTATCGTAGGTTTATTCACCAATTCAGTACCTTGGTTGAACCATTGAACGCTTTATTACATGGTGGAAAGAGAGGGCAAACTAATGAGTGGAATGAACGTACAGAGGAAGCATTCGATACGACTAAATCTGATCAAGTATGAAGCACCCATTCTCACTTCACCTGATACAAGACAATGTGGAGAAGGTAAAAGCTTTTGCTAGTCGGAGTCTTTCAAAATCGGGGCGTAACTATTCGTTCACAGAACGGAAGTTACTTGCTGTAATTTTTGCCATTGATAATTTTCGAGCTTTCATCGAGGGTTCACATTTTTATGTGGTGACAGATCATGCCAAAGAATGGGTTTTCTGAAAAATTTGTAGAATCCTTCAGGAAGACTGGCACGTTGGATGGTAAAACTCAAACAACATGACTTCACCTTTCGGCACATCAAAGGTAGAAATTATATTTCAAAACCTGAAGTCGATATAGATGATCGAGCAGTTAAGTGACCTCCATCCAACCCTCGAATATTAGTTATTATCTTACAACCACTTGAAAGTAATCTTTTTTTGTGTGGAAATAATATCATCTGCAGATGCATACCGAAAAAATCACCGTCGTCATGGATATGAAATTTAGGAGAAAATAATGATAATACTGACAGACGTGTAATATTCATGATTCATTTCCATGCCCCGAAATTATACAAGGTGGCTTAAAATAATTTTTCAATTCGGAAATTTTGAATTTTCTCTTGTTTTTCAAATGGAACACCCCGTTTATTTTCTGACCATGTGGTGTAGGATAGGGACCCGAATATTTTTTGTATGTACACCACCATATAACCTTGTCCGATTTATTGAATTTTGAAAAAATTTTCTTGCTCATTTCCACCGACACACATTTCTAGGTGGTATACAAACACATTCGTTCAAATAATCAAGTGATTCCCAACTTAATTTATGTACAATTGATTGAAACAAACTTGGAGGCGAATAAAAACAATCCACATGCGATCGGGGAACAAAAACAAGAAAAAAACAAAACGAACAAACTATAGTAACATGTGGAGCCACATGTCGCCCATTGTGGTTGAATCATATTTATATGCGCCTTCAATATGAGTTCTCTTCTGCTCTCAAAATTGTTGTGGGTGTATCGCTTTACACGATTTCTTCCACTTATCCCCATAAAAAAATCAATGACAGTGAGATCTGCGCATCCAGCAGGCCATCGAGTGGATCCATTTCTCCCAATCCATCGAAGTGCGTGAGTATTGTTTAAGTGCGCCCTTACTGAATTCAAATAATGAGGTGGAGCACCATCTTGTTGAAACCACATTCTATTTCTTTCTGGAAGATTCATTATCAATTGTAGCAGATAGTTTAAAAAAAATGCAGGTAAACAACTCCGGATTCCGCCCCAAACTTTTATTGACCATCTGTGCTGTTCATCAACTTGCCTGAAGAAATGGGGATTTTTCGTTGCATAATTATGAAAATTAAGCGTATTAACGATTCCATTTTTATGAAATGTTGTCTTATCAGTAAACAAAACATTATTGAAAAAAGCAGCATCTTATTCCTCGCCCAAATTCAAAACTGTAGACGCTTTTGAAAGTCGTTATCATTTAGTTCCTGATGCCAGTTTCTACAAGTCTTCCTAGCAGGTTTCGAAAGCTTTTAATTTCCGGGCATATCCTTTCAGGATACTGCTGATGATAAATTCTAGTCTCTTTGAGACTCTACCAAAACAAAAATCTTCTTCGTTGAAATTCATTTCAGCTACAATTCACTTGAAAGTTGACACAAATAGTAACTGCGATAAATGATCGTTCAATTGATAGCACACCATAGCCAACCAAAATAATGTACAGAAACACCCTTATTCAGTATAAAATCAAAAAAAAAACACGAAAGAAAGTCACAAAAATGTGTGTCGGTGGAAATAAGCAACTAGCATTTTCAAATTCAATAAATCAGAAACGACTTCGAATGTCCTAGGGGTGTACATTCAAAAAATATTCGCGTCCTAATCCTATATCCCGTGGTCGAAAAATATCCCGTATCCCATTCAAAGAACACGATAAAATTCAATTCAGAGAGTTCCCAATAGAAAAATCATATTTAGCCACCCTGTATAGTTTCAGGGTATGAAAATGGATCATGAATATCACACGTCTGTCCATAAAATAGCATTATCATTAGTTCCCCACAAATTTCATAACCGTGACGACGGTGATTTTTTCGGTTTGCCTCTGCAGATGACATTAGTTCCACAAAAAAAATTATAACGCTCAAGTGGTTGAGAGATAGTCAATAATATTGGGAGGTTGGACGGAGGTCACCCTGTATATTTAACAATCATTTCTGTTTATAGGCTTTGTTGTCCAGTTAATTTTCGTTTTTGAATCATATTTCTACCTATCATAAAACCCGAGCAATTGGACTCTGACGCATTATTGCCCCACCCTGTATACTCCAATTCATTTTTTTCTCAAAGTCAATACAAATTACTATCCTAAATAATCTCTCCATAGCTAAAAAATTATTATATTGGTGCACGCCGTAACTTGTTGGGGTGTAGTAGAAGTTGGCCTTTCTAATATAAAATTGAATGTATTTTCTAGGTATTCCACTTCCACTGGCGTTAAAACATGCTCTCAGCTTCAAAAAATCTTTGATGAAATCAAATAGTACTAACACGATTCATAGAGATGAAAAAAAGACTAGGTCGGAACTGAAGCAAGAGTAAGGTCCCCTCTATAATGTTATTCAAGAAATATCAATTCAAAGTATTTGTTCTGTTTTTAGGTAGGTTTACTGTAACACAATTTGTAGATTTTTTTTTTCAATCGGATAAAATGTAATTTTGCATAAAAATACGTCCATAACTCAGTTAAGTTCAAAATGACGACGATACCAATATTGGCAAACTATATAATGTTTGATAGAACTTGATCAGACCCTCATCTTTTATTGGAGTGTTTTCCTTTGAAAGGTCCACAAAAAACAGTATATCACTGTTGGGTAATGGTATCTCATAAATTAAAAAATATGTACAGCTCATCGAGCCAGTCATGAGCCCCTCTCTATTGCTTCGAATGCGTTCTCGCTCTGTTTTGTCGCACTCCGCGAAATCCTCACGTCTCATGACTGGCTGGTTGAGCTATAATAATTTTTTATTGTCATGTTAGCACAAATATAGAAGATTAAATTTTCACTCTGTTGCCTAGTCCAAGCCGGCCAGTATGTCTGAAGAATATGATATAAGAATATGTCATTCCCCACAAAAGAAATTTTCCTGAAAAATTAATATAACCAAAGATATAAACAAAAATCTAAACAAGATTGACTCTTTATGGAAGAGTCCGTGGAAAAAAACATCACTGATATTCCCACGTTTGCCGAAAGTGAAATATGGATTTACGTTTCATTAAATCATGGCATTAAAATATTTTTTTTATTGAAAGCATAACTTGGAATCTACTACTGGTTCACTGGAATTTAAAACAATTTTTTTGCGAGTGAAAATCTTGGGTAGGTCTTTTATAATCGTATTTTGGCATCGGGTGTGATATATATATCAGTATTCGCAAAAATAACGTGCTTGACACCCAATTTTATATCTAATTTTCTATAAACATGTGGAACAACCTGAATTCTATACAGAAAGTCTTTTCACGCAAAAAAATTTACCAAGAGTTCAGTACTGCCACCAGTGAACATATGGCCTTGATACTTTTTTCCGGCAAATTTTATCATTTGAAAACTTGAATCTGATGTCTAAAGGTGCCAACTAGAGGAAATATATATTTCATAGAAAATAAATGTCATGTCACATTTGTGTTTTTTTAGTAATTTTTGTTTCAACGAAGGCGGTAAATTGGAAGAATTTTATGTCATTTCGATGGTAAATTTAACGTCATATTCATGTCGGTTCTACCAATACGAGAAAAAATTACTCAATTTAAATAAATTAATCGCCCGAGAGGCATTAGAAGCAGATATTTCCTCAATACAAGTCATTTTCAAATGTTCACTACCTGAAGTCAACTGCAATAATAACACTTTCAGTATGGGAAATGAGATTGAATGATAATGTTGTTAACAGAATATGGTAGAAGTAGGTTATATGCGAGGTTATAAGATTATGATTTCCTGATTAAATTGAACGATGATTTTATTCACTTCAGTTCCCAACCAAACGAAACGATATCACTATGAATTGTATCATGCATTGATACATTTGCATTATTGGTTGTTGTTTTATCCCAAATTTCAGTTTTTTCTTGAATAAAAAAATAAGTAGAATTGATTTCCCTCGAGGAATTTGGAATTCAATTGTATGTTTACGAACCTAGACAATAGGAATGATCTCTGTAGCACACTTTTTTCTGGTTTTGGAATGCGTACAGAACCGGCTTTATACCTCGTGTTCTATTTGATTGCGTTCATTACGTTGAATGTGTTGCCTCAATACAATCTGGTAATAGCAAATTTTTTTTATGTCGGATATGTTGCTTTCCTAGAATAAGTCCTTTGTATTGTAAGTGGATGGATGTTTGTAAATATATTTTATAATAAATACCTGAATTATTTAATGAAACCATAATTTGGGTGACTTCCAGTCAGAGAATAAAAGAGTATATTGAAATATCTGATTTCGAGTATTTCACGAATGAACTTGAATTTATATAAAAGGAAACGATTTTTTTTCCATTAGATATATATAATATATATATATATATAAATATATATATATATATATATATATATATATATATATATATATATATATATATATATATATATATATATTATATATATATATATATATATATATATATATATATATATATATATATATATATATAAAGTATCAGAAGTATAGTATAGAATGGTATTTCCAAAGTCAATTGACCATAAGCGATTTTTTTTTACGTTCTTCGAATGGTCTCCACTAGACCATGTTGCAGCTCTACATACAGACACACGCACAAACACACACCCACCACTGTTCTGCTCACCGCAAATGACTGAAAAGCGATACAAATAATGTATAGTGATTTATGGTAATTTATGCAACAAGCTGTCAGCGAAGTTGCTGATTTGTTTTTACGAGGCGAACGGTTTTCACTTAATTTGTTCTATTGTATACTTCCTACGGGGAGTAATATCAATTTACCTTCTCGTTCTCCCTCATAATTCTACATCATCATGCACGAATCTGAACAAATCCTATATTTTGATTCAATTGACTTTTGAAATACTATACCAAGGTATATGACACTGCCAGCAGACTGAATTATGACTATCTCTTTTCCAAAAGTGATGTTCAGTTGGTAGTTACCTCACCAATAGATTTCAATAGATGATGTTAACAGTGAACGAATAGCAATAGAATACGGAGTACCGCAGTGGACCGTACTTGGACCTCTTCTTTTCAACATTTACATTAGGGGGCTGCTGTTCTCTGTCTAAAGCTATGGGAAAGTATTGGGATTTGCCGATGACACCGCAATATTCTATGAAGCAGATGATTGGGAACAACTGAGAAACATCGTACAGACTGATTTATCCTTGATTAAAAATTGTCTCGAACACTACGTACTCACTGTAAACCTTGAGAAAACGCACTTTCTACCATTCAGCTCCAATCGTTCCAACACATCAACATTTAATTGCCTTACATTTTCTGCAAACGGTCAACAGAACACAATTCTGCCCCAACAAAAAGTTAAATACCTAGGTGTATACATAGACACTTATCTCAGATGGGACACATATATCAACTATGTTTTGCGACAAACTATGGATGATTTTGTACAAATTCAAATATCTGAAAGATTCACTAACATTTTAACAGCCCAAAATTCTGTATCATGCTTTGGTTGAAAGTCACTTACGATATGGTATAGTAGGCTGGAGGGACGAGTGGGACTCTGAAGACCCATATGCGCCTTCTAGAAATACTACAGAAAAGATGACTGAAACTGATTCTGTCTAAAGATTTCAAAATATATATATATATAAATATATATATATATATATATATATATATATATATATATATATTTATATATATATATATATTATATTTTAATATATTATATATATATATAATTATGTATATTATAGAATAGAATATAATATTTATTCAGCCAGTGGATCATTACAATGATATAGGTCATTCAAATATATAAATATTAAATAGTATAAATAAAAGATATGAAATATTATAGTGTATTGAAACACTCAAATGGGATCACTAAGTACAAAATGTGTTTATTTGACCTCAACAGTTATTCTATGTTATAAATAAAAAAATTGTAAAGCTTTAATAATAATAATAGCTATTCAGTAAGATCATCAAAGAGGATATTGAATAAGTCGATACAATACAAACGAATGAATCAATAAAACAATATAGTAGACACAACAATAAAAATAAAATGAATAAATATTGCAATACATATATAAAGCATTGTCAGTAAGAATTTGTTCAATATAGAAATGTGGATAAACATATATGCATTATATTATCACAGACTATCATTTGAATATTCATCTAGAGTATAATATGATTTATCCAAGAGTAACTCTTCGATTCTTCGCTTATAAAGTTTCCCAGGCAGATTCTTGATTTCATTCGGTAATTTGTTATAAACTTTTATGGCCATAAGTCTAGGACATGTTTCAGTTACTGTCAATCTGTGTGATGGAACTTCCAGCTGTTGCAAATTCCTCGTATAATTTGTATTCCTGTTAAGACTCTGAAAGCTTGTTATATCTGATTCAACATATTGCAATAGCTCATAGATGTATAAATGTTGAAATTCTGAGACTTTGAAAAATGGTCCTACAACTAGTTCTTCTACTTACTTCTGCAATATACCTGATAGCCCTTTTTTTAATTGTTAATATCCTAGTGCAGTCACGAGATGCAACGCAGTTGTTGAATGCAATGGGATATTGGAGCAATTTTTTTACAAATAATATCTTTATGTTTATTCCATTTCAAGTTTTCAGCTATATTCAAGCCCAAAAATTTTGTCTCTCTCTGTTGTTGAATTGAAGCATTTACAGATTTCACCAAGAGGCTGTGATTAAAATTAGTCCTTGAATGATTGAATCATTCAGTACCAGACCATTATCTGAAAACCATTTCTGAGCTTTCTGAATTTCATTAGATGCTTTATCAACCGTTGATATGATATTATTTTTAGTTATCAATAATGATGTGTCATCAGCATACATTACAAAGTGATCGCTGTAAAAGTCATTGACATATATTATACAGTGCTTCTCAAAAGTCCCTCCCCCCCTCTTATTGTTGGAACGATTATACATAAACAAGTGAAATTTGGAAACTGAATACTAAAGGTTGTAAACTTTCCTACTAGTGAAGATAGATGACGAAATCGTCAAAGATGACGTCACAAGGCCATTGTGACCAATAATTGTAAATGGAACCCTACGGCAAGCTACACCTCTTTCAAAAGGTATCGGAAAAACCTATTCAATGATACTAATTTTGTTTGTGTTTATGGCAGTTTTAATGGCTCATTAGTAAACATTCAAATTCAAATTCCATTCAGTATGATATTAATTACAGATTTGAGAATCAGTATCTACTTGAAGAAATTGCTCGAAGTGACCCCCATTCACTTCCTGTCAGTGAAATATCCCATTTTTAAACTCTTTTCGTACTTTTGCAAATGTGTCTGCAGAAACATCCTCACATTCTGCAACAATACGTTGTTTTAAAACGTCAATATTGTCAGGTTCAGTTGCGTAAACCTTCGATTTAAGGTACCCCCACAGAAAAAATCCAAAGGTGATCGAGCTGGCCATTGCGTTGTACCTCGTCGTCCAATCTATCTACCACGATACTCCTCATCCAAATACCGTCTTACTGCACCGTAATAGTTTGGAGGAGCACCATCCTGTTGGAATATTATTTCCAAATTGCCGAATTCATCTGCATTATCTTCCTGAATTTCAAGGATTAACGGTTCTATTGCGCTCTGCAACAGCTTGAATTTGGAATTTCAGTATTAACTGATTTAATTCATCACAGCTTTGGGTTTTTTGAAAGCGAGTTGCCAAAATCGCCATAAACACAAACAAAATTAGTATCATTGAATAGGTTTTTTCGATACCTTTCAAAAGAGGTGTCGCTTGCCGTAGGGTTCCATTTAAAATTATTGGTTACAATGGCCTCGTGACGTAATCTTTGACGATTTTGTCATCTATCATCACTAGTAGGGAAGTTTACAACTCTTAATATTCAGTTTCCAAATTTCACTTGTTTATGTATAATCGTTCCAAAAATAAGAGGGGGGAGGGGACTTTTGATAAGCACTGTATATAAGAGTGGACCCAAAATAGAGCCTTGGGGTACCCCTATGAAACAGGTTCTAGATACCAACATTTTACCATTTACCTCCACATATGGTCTCTGCCTTTCAAATAACTGACAAACCATTCATGAGCTACTCCCCTGATACCATACATTTGAAGTTTTGCAAGGAGAATATCATGATCAACCAAGTCAAAGGCTTCACTCAGGTCTGAGAAGATGCCCAAAGCCTTTTTTCCTTCATCCAAATTTAGATACCAGATTGTTAATAAATTTTGTGACAGCTTGGCTTGCAGACATTTCCTTACGAAAACCAAACTGATTATTGTTAAATAAATTCCATTTTTCGAAAAAAGTGACAACTAAATTTGAGACATATTTTTCGTAGACCTAAGCAAATGGACTGGGAAGTGAAATTGGTCGGTAATTCTTCAAGTCCGTTTCATTCCCTGTTTTATGAATCGGTACAATTTCACTCACCTTGAGGCATTCTGGGAAAATTCCTTCTATCAACGAAAAATCAATCAGGTAGGTGAGAGAGGTTCAACTATAAAACGTATACATGTTTTCAATATGTATGTACTTATTCCATCATCTCCTACAGATTTTGAGTTACCCATATTGTTGACAATATCTATTATACCATAGTCAATGGCAGGCAAGAGATAGATAGAATGAGCATTATTATATTTGAGTGTTATATTACCTTTGGTAGAGATTTTAATTTTAATTATTGAAATGATCTATAAAGCAATTTGAGATCTCTTCAGGTTCGGTCACTATCCTCTTATCTATGTTAATTGTTAGACTATTTTGCAGTTTCTGTTCTTTTTCTATAGACTTTGATATATTCCAAGCAGTCCTAGATTTATTTTTAGAATTTGCCAGTAACGTCGAGTTATACAGTTTTTTTGCTTCATCCAGCAATTTTCTATATATCTTTTTATACCTCTAGTAGTTCTCGATTTCGATATAACCATTCAGAGTGAGAAAGTACAAGTCCATCAGTTTCTGTCCAGATATTAGTAAACCTTTAGTTAGCCAAGGTTTCCGCATATGTTTATTTGATTTATTTATTGTTTTCAAGAGAAACGCGACTTCAAAATGGTGCCAAAAACATTTAAAAATATCTCAAATTTTCCTTTGTTCGACTGAAACATATCATACCAATTCTCTTTCTGGAGTGATGTGAGAAATCGATCAATATTATTTGAGTTGAAGATATCTCTTCTTTTATAGGTCACTTTTGGGTTTTCTTGTTGGGGTTCAATGTTAATACTTGAAATCTGTCCTGACTGATGATCACTTATTCAACTGATAAAGGTGTTGCTGTTGTAGGAACTTTCATTCAAATAAACACATATGTTGTCCAAGCAATGTTTACCACGAGTTGGAGAATGAATTGTAAGAATAATACGAAAGGAATTGAAACAATCTTGAAGACTCTCAAGATTTCTGGAGTTTTTTGAGAAACTGACGTTGAAGTTTCCAGATAACACCAATTTCGATTTTCTATATTTATTAGTTAGGTACTGTAGAGTTTCAATAAGCTTTTCTGAAAATATTTCAAAATTTCCATCAGGACTTCTGTATACCGCAATAACTGAAATCTCAAGGTCCCTATGTACTTTGAGCCTCACAGCTGTACATTCCAAATGTTTTTTATAGCATACTGTGTGGACTTTATCATAGGTAATTCTTTGTTCCACATACATTCCTACGCCCCCATGTATAAATTCATTTCTACAGAAAATTTTTGCAATTTCATAACCCGAGATTTGACTAGACATTAATTGGTCATTTTTGAACCAGTGTTCACTAACACGAAGAATATCACAATTTATATCATTTAGGAGCAGTTAGAGTTGTAACAGTTTATTTCTTATACCTTGAACATTCTGATGTACTATATTGAAAAAGAGCGACTTATATCTAAATTTGAGTTACATAGGTCAATATCACTATCTATGGTTTCATTTTCAGAATAACATTCGTCTCGATTTGGATATGGTTGAGACACTTGACCAATTTCATCAGATATTTCAACAGTTTTTGAAACTATGTTCATAGATGAAGTTGAGAGAATGTTTTCAGCCTTTTCAAGAACATTAAATTTAGTCCCTTTATATCTAAGGTCACACAAGTGCTCCATAGAAATGCATCTGTGATGCTTCCTGAAGTACATCCATTGTTTCTTCAGTATGTTGAAATTTGGTCTACAGGTTTGTGACATTCAGGAATGAGTAAAATATTAGTATATTTACATAGTGGTGAAAACTGTTTTAAGGCAAGGTGGAGTTTTTGTTATTGCTTATATTGTTGGTATTGAACATAATTATTACAAAATCATCCAGACCATACTCCTGAAAGGCATTACTAGTGAGATCTGAAAGCTCAGTGTGGGGATTGAGTATTTCATTTATCAAAAATTTATCATTAGTGGAAACCCTCAAAGCACGAGAGAAATCTTTTGCATACTCATCCCCCATGATAAGTATTTTCTTCTTTCTGAAGTCTCTCTCCATGTCGGTAGTTGTGTTTGGTAATGTGGGATAAGCCACGTTCAGTTCCTCAAATGAACACACTTTTGTTGGCACTGACTCATTACATATATCATTTCTCCGTTTTTTTTGCATCGGGAGTTATTTCTACTGTAGAAGTTTCCAGCCTGGCAAATTCTTCTAGTAGACTCACATTATTTTCAGTTTCACTGATTTTATCACTAAGACCGTTTTGATCCCGTGGTGAACATATTTTCTCTGCTGCTGCGGCCATTTCTCTTTCCTGACTCTCTTCATGAAATGAGCTTGTGTTGATTCTTTTTATGCCTTTTTCTACAATTCCTAATGAGTTTTGATTTCATCATTACAAACTCTGTTTTATTTATTTTCCTACTTTCTGTCACATCTGGTAGTGAAATGAATTTTCCATTTCAATTTTTTTGTTGTTTTTCATATCATTCATCCTCTGAATAATAATAATTATTATTATAGTTCATTGAATTTTGGAAGATATTTTTCGTAAGACGTGAATTGTAGAAATACAGTGAAATTTACTGTGAGTAGACGATGTCAAACCAGTCGTCTTTTGCAGATCCCATGTTTTTCCTTAATAACTTACGGCTTCTCACAAGCAAAACTACCCTTGTCATAAGCAAAACTGATGATGTCTCCTCTCAAGCATTGTCTATGGAAATCATTCGAATATACGGGGTGAAAACTCTCTTGTTGCACTCCCGTGAGATGACGGTTGTATAATGTTATTTCATAACGAATTACAGTAGTTAAATGATAAAAAATTAATAACAATTAGTAAATTTGATTTTTTTCTGGAAATCATTGTCCGTTCAACCCAACCTGGCCTATTTGGGTCCGTAAGCAAACACTGGTCATTGCCAAATTCAATAAACATTCAAAAATATGGACGTTTGAATTGTCTGTTTGAGAAATGTTAAAAGATGGTCTGAGAATAGTCTTACCATTCGTTGTGGGCTACCGGCGATACGTATTCAAACTGTGTCTCTGCAATAACGTCAATTTTACAATGATGAAAACAAACGATCCTCGTTATATCCAATAGATGAAATCAGAACTAATTGATAAAGTCAGCATACTTTAAAGCATTCAATGAACCACAACTAAGACCAAGAAATAATTCGTGAATAACACAAACAGTTTGGCAATTCGAAAGAGAAGTGACTCGACAGCCAACTTGGCAGAGCCAAGCAGCGTTGCCAGAAAAGAGTTTTTGAAATTCTCGCACGCGCCTCTAGTGGAGAATTTGAAAGCTGTCTACGAATTTTTTTCTGGATTATCAAATATATTTTGAACGAAGGATTCTTAATTTTTTTATAGGCTATCAACTGTTAGCAGTGGGACGACAAAATATTTCACAACCTGTTTATGAAGGGGATTGACCCCATAACTCTACGTGGTGATAACACTACTTATTTTGACAATTTATTTTCTGTTTCTTAGCTAACTCTGAATCGGATAGAACGAAGATCCCCTGAAACCTGTCCCTTCCAAAATATCAAGTAATTGAATATGACTGACGTTGTCGAGCGCTTTTGCTAAGTCTGTGAAAATACACAGAGCTGCTGACTTTCTGTTCATATTCTTACTCAATTTAATTGTGAGTTCATTTATGGCATCTTGTGCAGATTTACCCGCTTTGAATCGAGAGTTACTATTTCTTTTCTTAGGATTTTTTTCGAAAACTTTGGCGATATTCGAAATTTGAGATATGAGATGGATATTATATATTTCTTCCTTGTTCGCAGATAGGACCACGTATGAACTTACCTAGAAGAACATCAATGCATATAGTCACAATTCTAGTTCAAACTTTCCGGTTTTTATGTCGATTCCAGCTAATGTGAGACAACTGGTCCATTCAAAAACATGAAAATTTTCTTTTGATATATATATTTCCTTGGCCGAAGACCTTTCCGAATTATTCTGTGAATAATAGAGATCCCTTTTGATGTTGTTTTTTTTCGTAAATGTGAACAATATACATGAACATGAATTTAACTTATTTGGTACGTACCAAGGCAAATATAAATGGGGAAGTGAAGTGTTGAATTTCACATGTATTATGTGAATCTTTGTTTGTTTTGCATTTCTTCATTTTTGTTGTTTGAAATGTTAAAATACTTCATTTTGCTTTTCTGTCGTTCTCGAAGCAGCCGGAAGTTACTCATTCCACTAATGTGATATGTCAGTTTCTGTTATTTTGGTTTTGGAACTTTGCTGTTGTGTGCAATTTGTTTGAGTTGGGATATACTCATATCAAACATCATTGGAAAAAAAAGAGTACTATATCAAAGATTTATTCTCAATAAAATAATCCATTCATGGAATTACAATTCCATAAGACCACATTCTCATCTCACTTGAATTTAATTCCTTGTATACGAATATTCCTGATAAAATTGGCAAAAAAAGGATATCCCATAATCCACACCACCCTACCCATGAAGGATTTTATTGAAAGCATTGAACTAACCCTATCTACGAACCACATTCAATACCAGAATAACTACTACCAACAAATCGATGGCTCCGCAATGGGCTCCCCAATTCCATGCACCGTTGCCCAACTAATGATGGAATAATTAGAAGAAGATGTCATTCCAAAACCAGATTTCAAATTACCATTCTCTAAAAGACATGTAAATGACTACGATGAACATCTCTTCCACAAAACTAAACAAAATCATCAATGCTTTCAATTCATTTCACACAAAATTACAATTCAATAATATAATAAATTCCCTAGAATGAACTTCAGAGAAAAAAATACATTTTCACACAATGGGATACCAAAAGCACATGGTCCGGAAGGTATATAAACTATATAGCAAATCACCCCCTCACACAAAAAAGCATAGTATCCGGCATCACTGATAGAGCAATATTACTAACATCCCCAAACCTTCTTTTTCCATCAATCAAGCAAAATGTCCTGATTTTCCAATTTTTTACTTCTAGATTATTCCAACTTTTTTCCCATTCTCGCAAATCTGAAGTGGAATTCACCTCCGCCAAATTGGACAGCGGTCTAATCGGAGGTCGAAATGAAGTTTATTTCACACATAAGGTTTCTTGGGTTCTTACTTAAATAATGTCCAGAAGAAGATATAATCATATTAACACACGTTATAAAGAAATATAAACGAAACCACTCAATGATAATATCCGACTTGTATTCGCATAGATATTCTACCGCTCAAGTATCGAGGATTTTATCGAGGGTAATATCATAAGTGCTATGGGTTTTATCGCTCAGAAATTTTGGAAATTTTCGAGAAAGCATTTTGCCTGGAAATTCTACTGTGTGCGATTTGCGGTCTCATTATATTCGATAATAAGACCGCAAGTTGCACGACTCTAATTTCCTAGAGGCGAAATGCTTGAGGGGAATTTGAAAAAAAATTGCGATTAAATCCTCTAGTCTGAACGATATTTAGAATATTTCCCGAATAACATTTGAACCTGGATAAAATTACCAAAATTCATATTATATTTTAATTTTCAATCGGGAAAATGACAACAATTCTCGTTCCAAAATTGAAGGAATTGTGTCCGTTTCTGAATGATTCGTGTCTCAGATTCATTCATTTATAATGATCACTCACTGATTTCGAACTCGCGAAAAAACCTCAAATATATATAATTTTTCCACTATCAAATGAAATATGTTTGAATCTGAAATCGATATAAAAAAACCTTGATATGGATTCGAACCCGAGCCTTCCGGGTGAGGGACTGACGCGATTACCACCAGTCCACGAAAATTGTTGTTGATGTTATGAAAATAAGGCTTCTCAATTATTAATCACCTTACTTGAAAACCCGAGGCTTTTTATCATGCTAAAAAGGTATATTTCCATTGAAATATCAAATCACTGTAAAAGTGAGTCAATTAGGCATTTCCTGTTTCCCTAAATATCGCAAATCAATATCGAATCTATTGGTGGTTTTATCACTTATAATTGCACGGGAGGTTTGTATTTTATCGGGTAAACTTGGGTTGTTTAATGAGAAACTGTTGCCTAGCAATTAGACGAGAAAAACTGTCAACTATTGAAAACGCGACAGCGAAGGTGGAGCGTTTTCAGGTTGACAGTTTTTTTAGTCAAATTGCTAAAGGAAACAGTTTAGAATTTGAACAACATACATTTACCCGATATCAATACAAACATCGAGTGTAATTCGGCAATTCGACAATTTATTGAATAAGAAATTTAGAAACATATCAATGCAAACTTTCTTTATTTTGGCAACCAACACCACGATAATTGATAAACAATTGAGTAAGTGAAAAAAACCACTAGTGCATTTGTCGCTGTAAAAGTTGCAGCCAACTTTTTACGCTGTCAAACTGACAATTGCACTGTGGCATATGCGATTTTTTATACATGAGTTGAATTGTCAGTGTTAAACAGCGAGAAGACGTTTTATCACCATAAAACTGATCTGATTGGTTCTCTGTTTGAAATTTTGGCCATTTGATTGGCTCGAAAATAATGAGGGAAAAAGTCACTTTGAATTTCACGCCAGCAGAACAGCAGTTCGGATGGTTACGTACACCTTCGGAAGAGCTGGATAGTTGTCACACAGACTCGTTTGAAACACAAAAGCAACGGAAAAATATGAAGTATGACTATAAAGAATTTATTAATTTTCGAAAAAAATGAAATAACACCACTCTGTGGTCTCTATAAAAAATATGAATTACGATTATAAAGAATTCATTGATTTACATGAAAAATAAAATAACACCACTTTGTGGTCTGTACCTGTGAGTGTACTCACAGAAGATAGAAGGAATCAGTTGAAGCTAAACGTAATACCCGAATAGTCCAAGTTTTTGAGTGCAAGCAATTTCCTTCGAACACCAAATACCAATCAGATTACAGGTGTATCTAAATACCAAGCAATCAGCATTAAGAAACAAACAATAGCTCAAATTATCCATATTTATAGCCACACACCAGTGGCTTGACCAAAATAACAAAAAAATTCGTAATAACAATTAAAAACTTAAAATCAAGAAGCGGTAGCAGAAATTGGGAGGTTCACTCAACTTATTATATGTATATACATACATTTATATATATATATATATATATATATATATATATATATATATATATATATATATATATATATATATATATATAAATTTAGAAATAACGACTGAAAATTGGTATGAACAGTGGGGAATAACGGGGATCTTCAGTCAGCACAAGTGTTGAACTATGAAAAACTCTTTAATACGATGGACCGAGCTTTCGTTTCAATTTTGAAACTTCTTCAGGGTCCTAAAATATGTAAATGACATTATTGTGGAAAAAATACTTAAAATGAAGGAAGTACTTACAGTAATCTGAGTGGATGATAAATGAACATTAACTTCAAAGAAAAAACGTAAAATATGTAAAAATTTGTCGAAATGGTGTTATATCTCTGACGCTTCGAGTGACATTGAAGGATTTGAAATGACAACCTATGATTATTCGTCAGAAAAATATAAAATATGTAGTGGTTGTGTTAATGTTTATATTATATTCTTTGAGAATCATCAGTTTTAATCCATTTGTAGAAGATAACTGTAGATTTTGCTAAGATTTTCGGTATCTGTTTTTTTGTTCATATTTTGATTGGATTTATTAATTTCAATCATTTCAAGAAATAATCTTTTTGAGAAATTTTTTTCTGAATGTAAAACTTGTGCTTCCTCGAATGATATTTTATGGCCTGTTTCAATAGCATGTTGAGCTAATGCACATGACTTCTTGTTGAGTCTTATATCACTGCTGTGAGAGATAATACGATTATTTAAAGTTCTTGAACTTGTACTTGTACCAATATATATATATATATATATATATATATATATATATATATATTTATATATATATATATATATATATATTTATATATATATATTTATATATATATATATATATGTATATTTAGCAAATTAACTATACGCGACCGCTTGAGCTCAGGCGTTGCGCATGCGTGGTTCCAAAAAAACCTCAGATAATTCAATTTGTCTTTAGGCCATCCCAAGTTCCGCTTAACAATGGCCGCATTAATCATAATGTTGAAATAATGTTCGCCAAAATATTAACAATTCCGCGGGTTGAATAATATCTGGTATGTCATGAGCCACAACGCAAGATAATTCAACAGCGGTTGAGTATAATACAACACCGATTAATAATAAAGGCAGTGCCTTCTAATAGGTAATCAATCGTGGAATCATCCTGTTGACGTGGGGGTTGCACTCACCCTGTATACTATCAACTGGGCTACCTTGTACACCCATATAGTCAAAGGTTAATTGGTACCCCAACACAAATCCAAAATTGGACCAAAATCAAAAATCCTATGGAAGGAAACACGGAATTAGAATTACCCTTCTCATAGAAAGAAATCAAAGAGCCGAATCATTTAACCCCCTTGGCTTGTAGCAACCCAAAATAATGAGCTCTATTTTCCCATAAGAATCGCAACACTTTAGATTCCAGAAAATAAAATAAATCAATATATAAACTCTCAAATTATTATCTAATCAATTGGATCACCCTGCATAAGAGGGACCATTTGAAAAAATCAAATATACAACCCTTAAAACAAAGAGTATTCGTCATTTTTATTATCCACTCTAGTGACCATATCACTAGGTGAAAATGACCTGTATATTAAATGAAAACCCAACCAATGTACGTATCATTGATTAAAATAATAATGGATATCCCAATCTATCATTTCATGGGGACGTTTGACTTTCAAAGTGGAATTATTCACACATGAATTAATCAATGGGAGTGTTTACTGAGAACCATTTCACTGCCAACCTCGCTTCAAATAAAATTTAGCGATCATGAAGCTCCTCGAACGAAACAAAAGAAAATCATCAATCACACAGAATTTTGTTAGGTTCATAACATACCCTGGCAATTAGGGGTTCTGCCTTCGGAACAGTTCCACTAAACCGCGCCTCGTAGTTGAAATGGATGGTTCCGTTGCACAAGATAAGGTTCGGCCGTAACGCATCTGTTGATAGGAAAAACTACTTATGGAATTCAGACAAAATATTTTGAAGCCTTGTTAGACATAAACGAGCCGGTTAAAATCGATGTACCTTGCCCCAAGAGTCCGAAAAGTCGGTCGGCGTGAAGTTTTTCGAATAAATATCGAAAATAAGCTCACAGGCTCCACCAATTATCCAGGATGCGTCGAGGTTGGTTCGATAATACTCCCAATGAAGGGTGATTCGGGATCACAAATTTATCAGAACCAATCACTTGCGCATCCACCCAACATTTTTACTCCGTGGCAACAAGAAGCACGAAATCAATTTTCCGTTTTGGCACCGATCAAACGTCATATTTGCCCAATCAACGTCGACCCCCCACAAATATAATGTACAAACTCGCCTACCGATGTCACTGTTCCAGAGTTCCTCTCAGGATCAAGAACCTGCCTTCCGAGTTTTTCTCGTGTTTCATCTCGTGAAACACGTAACATATGCACTTTGACATGATTAACTTATGATAATAGACACTTACGATAAAATAGGAGACCATATTTCTCAAACCCTGGACGATATGTCTGAAGACAATTATACTTAGATGCTTGGCAACATGTATCCCTGTCAATAGGAATTCCGATTTGTGCAGAACTAAATTTCTTGCAGAGCTGGCCAAGAGCCGAAAAACAGGGGCGTATTATTATTTCCTAGACATACTATGATGATTTCAATAAATGACATGTCATATGAAAATAAGAGTTTTGTACAACCAAAATAGTGGAGTTCATTTACTCTAGAGGAGAATCAAAAATGAACGTAACAAAACCTACATGATTGTTTTGAATCGAAAGTTTCTATTGGTGTCTTGAAATGTCAAGGAATAATCAAACAAATCATTTAATCATTTTTTGCCAATTTTATCACCTGGATTGATGGCCAAATGGGTTCAGTTGTTATACCATCGAGTGAATGAAGGTTCTCGCTGCTCTGCCATAATGAATGGAAAATGATTATATCATCAAACGGAAGGAGATGAGTGACTAATGAAATATTATCTCTACCTATATATCGATCAACCCTCGGACTCTCCAGGAATCATCAGACGAGCAGTGTTTCGGATTACACTCATGAAGGTGAGCCTTTCTCCTCTGGGTCATTGACTTTCTGAAACTGCTCCGTAACTAAGCTGGCTGTTAAACACACATATTTTTATGCCTTCAACTCAGTGGAAGAGAGGCCTTAATATCCCAACTATGGAATTTTTCCCCCGTTCACGTTCTCCAAAAAGAGTGTCGACCTGCTCGTAAGTCGAAAGGACGGAAATTGTATATACCTGTAATGTTTGTTGTGTAGTTTTCACAACATTAATTTCTCCGACATGGTTTTTTGTTTTTTTTTTTCATTCACATTCTGAAAATGATAAATACGTTTATCAAAAAAATCTATACAGGTGTAGAATAAAAATACATTAATGTGGCCTTCTCAGTTACTGCGTTCACCAAATGACTATTGTTTCGAGAAAATCATTCAATGTGTCAGTAACTCATTATATTATGGATTTGTCTATGGGAAAAGAGTTCAAAATGAATATGTAACTACTCTACTCGAAACTTTCCGTCAACGAAAGTATTTGAATTTTCTCTCATTTCAATGTGGCAGTAGAATCATTTTCGATTCTTATTTGACGAGTGTTAATTGAATTCTGCCAAAACTATTTAGGACGGCATATTTGCTATCTTCATACATATAATTTTTGGTAGAAATTAACCACCATTCCCCCATTTCCTACTCCTTCCCTGAGAAGAGGTAGAAGTATATTGAAAAATAGTTGTTCGATAAAAGAATGCAGGCAGTTTCTTTCAACTTCCTACTTTTTTGGTTTGGTTCTCATATAACATTTTTTGTATCATTCCATACACATCTCATGGCGATCATAGGATGTGACAAACGAGCGAGCCATATGCGTGAGTTCAGAATGTCATCAATTTATCAACAATTCTTCTTTAGTTTTGTTTGCTCATTCACTTATCCAGATTTTCCTCATTCTGGAAAATAACCCATTTTGAATTATATTGGACTCCAAATATATTTGGACGAGACCCTTTTCATTGAAACGCACTGTACTATCAAGTGGAGTCTGATTATCAGTTGTAAGACTGGTACTTCACTAATCGAAGGCAACTTATTTGAATAATGTATGTGTTAATTTTTCCTGTGAAATTATTGAGGCATCATTAAAGATCGACCCACATGAAGGCATGTAATTTGAGTCAAGTCGGTATTAACATTTCATCACTCTAGAGTCTGCAATTATTATCAATTAAAGCAGTGCAAGTCGTAGCTGTACAAGTAAATTTTGAATAGTCGTCCAATTTAACTTGTAAATGACCCTATTAATTTATTCAGAACCGTGAGATATGGGGACACCCCTCGCTGAGCTGACTCGAGAATTCTTACCTTTGCGTGACTTTTCTTGGAAGGTATACAAGAAGTAGCTGATGTGGTTTGATTGAACCTATCCTTGCGATATTTTTTCCAGGCAATTTTGATTGATCCTAACAAAGATCTGAGGATGGTGGAAAATTCAAATATTAAATGTTTACACCGTATTCGTAGTCAATAAGTATACGATTCCAATTAGCCTAAACGAAATATAATATATATATATATATATATATATATATGAATTATATATATATATTATATATATATATGTATATATATATATATATAGAGTGCCACCGTTAGAGTCCACATCAAATAGTTTTTTTTTATTATTCCGCTTCCGCAATCTTTGAGTTTCTGAACAGTTTTTGCCTCGAATATAATGCAAGACTTGGCTACAACACCTATCAAATTTGTAATTCTTTCCAAAAAATCACAAAAAGTTGAGAATTTATAAATATTTCGAAAAATGTTATATGAAAACAATTGTTTATTTTTTAGTTTCCTACTCACCTACCAAATTTTATCAAAAGTGCTCCGAATGCTTGAGTATAATAGAAAAAATAAGCAATCATTGAAAAATATTGAATCCTGGACCAATTTTCAATCATAGAAATTTTAGCCTTTTTTTATTTTTGATTCAACATTTTTTATTTTCAATATTTTTAGCATTTATGAGATGAATGGTGATATATTGCGCTCGTCCGAAACTAATGACAATTCTCAGGTAATTTTAGGCAGGATGACATGACAGTTGGATTCGCTGGATGGGGGTGGTATTCGACTTCTTATATCGTGTGAATTTCTGTGCGTATAATCATGTTTGTGACACGCAATATAGAAAAAAAACAATTTTTGTTTTCTCCACAGAAGAAGACTTCTGCAGTTCTGTCCAGACATTGTTAGAGGAATGAGTTAACAATTCCCGAAAGGTTTTTCATCCATATTTGTTAAAATAATCTGAAAACACTTATTTCCCTTTATTCGAACTATTATCGCAGAAATGTCATATGATTTGAGATCAAACGCTCTTTTATTTGGAACAGAATCAATTTAATTATGAAAATCGAGTCATATTCAAATAATGACGAAATAAATAGCAAAGCTCACTAATTTTTCGATCCTTCAGATGGATCTCTCATTTTCAATCCACGAGTATGTCGAGGATTGCCCCTCAAAGTCCAACGCCACGTTCACGTGGTGTGGGGTTAACGGGCAACGACTGCGACACGGATAAAATAGGGTCCAGACTTCCGTGGGCGACCGCGGCTCGACCAAGGAGGCTATAGCAACAGACTTGGGGCTGTGAGCGCCGTGGTGAGGGATGAATGGCACCGGGAGTCACAAACAGAGGAGTACATTCGCTTGCGATTGGTGGAAGTCCCCACCTGGTCTGCCTCCCGGCTCGGTGGTGGTGCTTTTTTCAGCAAAAGGGTCCATTCGATGACAATGGCAAAGGCAATGGGAGGGGGCCAAATTGACGGTGGACAATTTTGGAGACCTCCCCGTCAGACACAGGGTACTGGTCTTTGTCCCTGGGTCAACAAACACAGCATCAGAGGTCAGCCTCCAGAACCTGGATCTGAGGACCAAGGAATGGACTCTGATGAGCCAAAACACGGAGAAGGTAGGAGAACAACTCCTGGCCTTATTTGTGAATAGCGTGTTGTTCGAAGAGAGGATGCAGTTCCGAGCCTATTGCACGCTCGGAAGAGTACTCTTCAGGGTCCTAGACAAAAGAACACGGGGGGATGTGAGTCATCCAATAAACCTCCAGCACTGTAAGGCTGCCACAGCAGTTCTTGCAGGGGCCATGAGGGACTTCGAGCTCTTATTCAGGAACCATGGACCCAACAGGGTGGAATTGAAGGAGGGGTCACTGTAGAGCTAGTATATAGCAGATCGTCTGAAACCTCCTGGACCTGTTTACTTATAGAAAAATATTAACATACTGCCGTTAACGAACCGGTGTTCAAAGCACTGTAGCTAAGGATCAGGGAAGATGATGGGTCGAGAAAGGAGATTTTTGCATTGGCCTATCAGCTTCGGATAATCCTGAACCACCACTCACGAAGGCTGTGGAGGAGCTGATGAGGTTCTACAGGAAGCTGCAGGTGGTAATCGGCTGTGATTCAAATGCACACCACATCCTCTGGGGCAGTAGCGACACCAACGAAAGGGGGGAGTCGCTGCCACAGTTCGTGATGGAAAACGAACGAGACTTACTGAACTTAGGTAACAAACCAATCTCCCAGATAACACAGGATATCCTATGGATATCCATTTCATGTCCAATTCTAGTCGGGATATCCCTGGATTTGAAATGGACATCCATAAGATATCTGTCGACGGATTTGAAATGGATATCCTTCAGAAGATATCATATGGATGGCCATGAGATATCCGGAGCAAATATGGATAAGTTTAAACTGCAAGATTGATTTTCATTGTGTCAATTTCTGAGCTTCTTTCATGCTCGTACATATAAATTGAGTTTTTTGGAAAAATCTCATGTTTTGTTTTTCTACTTGATTTGAAATGGATATCCTTCAGAAGATATCCTAGGGATAGCCATGAGATATCCAAAGCAATCAAAAATGAATGTAGATATTCTCGTAGATACACAAATTGTATCTTTTCAAAAATATGTTGTCGCGGGGACCCTCTGCGACCACAGAACAGATAAACATGTGTCTGCGACAGCCTGGCCATACTATACGCATAATTACTGGCGACGTCTGTCATTTTGTTGAGGAAGGTCATAGCACTGAATCCAAACAAAAGTCGTGTTTTTTTTCTATTTTCCTTCGTTTTTGATACCCTGTTGGTCTGGACATTATGAATTTCATCTGTAGCAATTGATTGTTTCCAAAGGGAATTATATATTGGCCGAATACAGGTAAATATCAATCGAAAAGGACATAACCTATAAAAATCCATTATTTCCAATGCATTTATGTGTTTGCTGTTTGAGTTTCGATATTTTCAGAAATGCTGAAAAGCACCTCGTTACATTTACCACAATACACAAGTTTTTCAAATGCCACAGTGCCCAGATTAAAAATGGTGTGGATGCCTACAACAGTGGACATGTGATGAAGATGATTCATCAGTAGATTCGAACATTTTTCTATTGATTGATATTTGGGAACTGGATCGAAGTTCAAAGCTTATGTAGGTAAGTTGTATGTTTTTCTATTCTAGAACTCTTTTTTTAGGTCCTAAATGAAATCTAAAAAATATGACTTCGTGGAACGATGCCTTTCTTTCGTGCTCACTAATATGTTTGCCTCCGAATATAGCTGGTATGGAGCAAAAAAAATTAAGTGGACAACACTGGCTGAATTATCACTAGGTGAAAAGCCCATTCAGTTGTTCAATTTATTTGATAATTTGTATTGTCTCATAAGAGACTGCTAGTTCAGTGAGAATGCAAAATTTCCAAGAAAAGTTTATGTAAAAAATGCTTATATATATATATATATATATTGTTATGTTATGAAAAACCAGTTATGTATTTTGAAAAGAAAAAACCCACAAAGAGAATAATTACTTAATAGCTATTAGTTTCAAGAGATTGTTTTTACATAATTTTTGAAGTTTTATTTCCTTTATTAGGCCTCTGTATAATATTAATAGATAAAAATATCCAAATACTATAATACAATCAATTTCATACACTGTCATGATGATTACAACCCATAATTGTTCAAAAGACAACAAAAAGTCTAGATTTACAAAATCATCCTGAATAAAATGTGATCCACAAAATTATAAGCTTGAAACACAGTATATGAAATTGTATCTAACTAAAAGTAGCCAATGGGAGAACATCAAACTTCTTGATGACAATAGCCAATCAGGGAAGGAAATGTAAGATTTGGAATTGTGAGAAAACAAGAACGAGAAAGTGTCAGAGACAATTATCACTGAAAATTGTATATAGTTGATAAGAAAGTAAGAAGTTGTATTGATAAGTTTCGACAAATAACCCCAAAACAGTGAAAATGTGACAATATAGTGCGCGAATTCAAAAATTCCAATCAGAAGGAATGAGGAAAATTGGTATCCAGGAGACGGAAAACAAAGCCAGGAGGAGACTGAAAATAATTTAAAAACGAATGCCACGTTTTGGTTTAGAAGAAAGAAAAATTCATTAATTTCAACATAATAAGCAGAAAACCAACATTACCTTATTTGTACACCATATACAAGTATTCCAAGGCTGATCTCTGAATTTGTATGGTTCCTTCTATTTGGTATTGAAGTTCCTGAGAGCATTGGAGTGAATCCAAATCCGGGTGTGTATTGAACAGCGACAGTTCCAGCGATAGGTATAAACTTTTTCCTAGTGCACATCACGAACTGAACAATTTCACTAATAACTCATAGCCCATCAGGAGAACTTTATTTCATTTGATTTTGAACTATTAAAGAAATTTTCACTTTCATGGTAAGAGTGAGGTTGTGTCTATTTATCCATGACCTGTTTCTCATGATTATCCATGAAAATTTGTAGATTGACATCAGAATAAGTTATGGATCGTAGGCCAGGTGAATTTAAGTTTTCCTGAATAAAGGAAATAATTGCTTCTTGATACTTTGTTGCTTATTTTCCACAATTATCAGCAAACGTATTCATAAACACTGAATAGAAATTGACATCAAGCAGTGGCTAGTGGCTCAATTGCCTGAACCGGCTATCTGAGACAAGAGGCGTACCAACTGAGCTTAGCTGTGGTAAGGAAAGTGATAACAATTGGCAGCAACGTGACGAGAAAACAGTGACGTTAGCTAGCAATTATTATTACATCATTGAAAACATATTATACAGGGCGAAAATACTTATCTATATCATAACAATTTGGCTCACAAAGAATAGCGAAAATCATTAGCAATCTTCATCATATAAAAACAATTAATATTTGCTAAATTATATTTTAATATTGGCGCCCAACGCGGTGCAAAAATATATTAATAATGATAATAATAACAAAAGTCAATTATAAAATTCATTTTATACAATCCATCATTAATAATATAACAAGTGGCATCCAAAACGTGGGGCGAAATAATAACAAAATTCTTTATTTATACAATTCTCATTATATTACAAATGGCGCCGCAACGTAAGGGCAAGTAAGGGAAATACATAATTCCTAATATTTACCAACGTAGTGGCAAGTAAAGGCAATATTATTTCATAATATTTATCAGGGCGAGAAAAGGCAAAAAGGCGAGTTACTGCAACGTAGTGGCAAGTAAGGGCAATATATCGTTTCAAGGCAAAGTGAGGGCGAACTTTAGCAATTGGCATTCCAACGTATAAATAGTGGTGAATAAAAAAAATGGATTTAAGAGATGGTAAGAAACTTGGTTTGGAAAAAGGTAGAGAGAGAGGTGATCAGGAACAAGGAGAGAGTAGTAAAGTGAGAGAGAAAGTAATAAAATGTTAGAAAAAATTTTAGAAAAAATTAATGAAAATATAGCAAGTATGAAAGAAGATTCAGTCAGGAGGAATGAAAAAATGAATGAAAATATAGCAAGCATGAAAGAAGATTCAGTCAGGAGAAATGAAAAAATGGATTGAAATATAGCAACTATGAATGAAAAAATGGAAAGTATGAAAAATGATATGAATGAAAAATCAGAGAAAATGAATGAAAATATGGGAAGTATGAAAAATGAATCAAAGATGAAAAAATGAATGAAGAGCAAATAGAAAGATGAATGGAATGAGAGAAAGTATGGGAAGAATGGAGGAAAGAATGGAAGAAAAAATGGGTAATATAAAGAATGAAATGAAAGAAAGTTTGAAAAATGAAATAAAAGAGTTGAAAGAAAACACAGCAAGTATGGAGGAAAGATAAAGAGAAAATGTGAAAGAAAATATAAAGGATATGAAAGAAAATATGGAAAGAATGGAAAACAAAATACAAACTAAATCTCAACAAAGTAAAAAGGAATTGTTGGAAGCTCACAAACAATTAGAAACAAAAATAGGACAGCAAAATGAGGAATTTTATGTGGCAATAACACAAGAAGTATCCACTATAAATAATCATGTAGAAAGGCAGGATGAGAAAATAAAAGACATGAAATTAGATATGAATAGTAAACAAGAAAGAGTTAAAAATGAAATAAGTACTTTCGAGAAAAAAGTAGAAAAACAACATAAAAATACTAATTTAAAAATAATAAATGTAGAGAGTGAAATAACTAAAAATGAGAAAAATAAAATTATTAAATTAAAAAAGGAATTTGAGGAAGTAGTTATACAAAAAACAGATCATAGGAACAGTTTATTAGAAAAGGATGATAAACAAATACAAAATATGAAAATGAATCTTGATAACAAAAATAATGAACTGATGAATAATAAGAACATGATTAATGAAAATTTTGAAATGCAAAAGTCGAAAATGAATAATAAAGTAACAAAAATTAAAATATATGACAGAAACATGGTGAAGATGAATTTTGAATTGCAAAAAGGGAACGAAAATGATAAAATAATAATAATAAAAATGAATGACATGAACGTGGCTAACAAAAATTTCGAGTTGAAAAAAAGGAACATAAATAAGAAAATAATAATAATAAAAACGAATGACATGTACGTTGCTAAGGAAACATTTGAGTTGGAAAAAGGAAACATAAATGAAAAAATAAAAAAAAAGATATCTACAGGGCGAATAGAATTTTTGAAATGAAACAAAGAAATACAGACAATGAAATAATGATAATAATGAATAGTGAAATGTTAAATATAAAAATAGGAAAGAATGGAAGTAAATATAACTTCTAAAAACAAGAAAAAGTTGAAATTATGAAAATGAAAATAGTTGAAAATATTAACATAAAATTTCATTTGAAAATTTGTAAAATGCAGAATATACTTGTAGTAATACAACAAGCAAGATTCCATAGAAGGAGAGACAAATAATAAAAATGAAAATTTAGGGAATAATAAATTGTAGGTTGACAAATTTGATAGGTAAGTTGGGAATAGAAAAGGAAAAAAGTTGAAAAAATAATTTGATAGATAGGATTCCAGAAACATTTGAAAAAATAAAATAAAATGGAAAACAAATGTAAAGAAAAAAATATATATCAATGAGAGAAAATATTGGAGGAAACAAAACAACACCTGAATAAAAAACAACACATGAGTGAATATTTCAAGAAAGAAAATAATAATAATGAATAACAATAAAAAAATACTGAAAAACAGAAAAGTTGATACAAATATTGGTATAGGTTAATAAGATAAAGTAAAGTTGAAAAACAATATAGATTATAAAGAAGGAAAAATATAGAAATGGAAAAGATGATGTGAATTTTGAAGAAAAATGAAAAGAAATAAAGATAAAAATATTTTGTGTATAAAATGAATGTATGTGAGAAATGAAAGTGGAAATTAAATAATAATAATAAAAGGATATAAATAATATAAATGGTTAATTAAAAAAAGTATGAATAATGAAAAGCGAAAGAGTATGTACACAAAATAAAAGTAAATAAAATGAGAGATTCAAATTAATGAAATATCCAATTCAATATGAATATAAAGAACAACTGAAGGAAGAGGTAGGAAAAATAATAAAACAGTATAATTGAAAGCAGTACCAATAATGATGAAAATCTAATCGATAATTGAAAATAATATCAGTATAAAATATAAAGTGAAAGTGGGATCATCATAAAATATAAAATGTCATATATGAAGATATCTGGAAAAGTTTTCTCTCTTGATCCGGAGAGATGTCCAAGTCAAGTTTTTCTGGAACATAAGAACGTAGTACTAGTAGTTGTAAATAATAATTGTCGTTGAAGAACTTGTTTTTCTTGAACTGGTGGAAAATCCAGCATAGGTAGTTTTCTGAAAGTAGAAAAATAGTATTAGTTGAAGTAGATTCAATAACTGTAAATGAAGGAATTGATATTCAAAATTTTCTAACTAGTAGAAAATTATTGAATATAAATTCAGGAATGTTGTTATGTTATGAAAAACCAGTTATGTATTTTGAAAAGAAAAAACCCACAAAAAGAATAATTACTCAATAGCTATTAGATTCAAGAGATTGTTTTTACATAATTTTTGAAGTTTTATTTCCATTGTATAATATTAATAGATAATAATAATGTATAATATTGATAGATAAAAATATCCAAATACTATAATACAATCAATTTCATACACTGTCATAATGATTACAACCCATAATTGTTCAAAAGACAACAAAAAGTCTAGATTTACAAAAACATCCTGAATAAAATGTGATCCACAAAATTATAAGCTTGAAACATACAGTATATGAAATTGTATCTAACTAAAAGTAGCCAATGGGAGAACAGCAAACTTCTCGATGACAATAGCCAATCAGGGAACAGTATGGTCAAATGTAAGATTTGAAATTGTGAGAAAACAAGAACGAGAAAGTGTCAGAGACAATTATCACTGAAAATTGTATATAGTTGATAAGAAAGTAAAAATAGTTGTATTGATAAGTTTTGACAAATCACCCCAAAACAGTGAAAATGTGACAATATAGTGCGCGAATTCAAAAATTCAAATCAGAAGGAATGAGGAAAATTGGTATCCAGGAGACGGAAAACAAAGCCAGGAGGAGACTGAAAATAATTCAAAAACGAATGCCACGTTTTGGTTGGGAAGAAAAAAAAATTCAATAATTTCAACATAATAAGCAGAAAACCAACATTACCTTATTTGTACACCATATACAAGTATTCCAAAGCTGATCTCTGAATTTGTATGGTTCCTTCTATTTGGTATTGAAGTTCCTGAGAGCATTGGAGTGAAAGAGAATCCAAATCCGGGTGTGTATTGAACAGCGACAGTTCCAGCGATAGGTATAAACTTTCCTAGTGCACATCACGAACTGAACAATTCCACTAATAACTCATAGCCCATCAGGAGAACTTTATTTCATTTGATTTTGAACTATTAAAGAAATTTTCACTTTCAAGGTAAGAGTGAGGTTGTGTCTATTTATCCATGACCTGTTTCTCATGATTATCCATGAAAATTTGTAGATTGACATCAGAATAAGTTATGGATCGTAGGCCAGGTGAATTTAAGTTTTCCTGAATAAAGGAAATAATTGCTTCTTGATACTTTGTTGCTTATTTTCCACCATTATCAGCAATAGTATTTATAAACACTGAATAGAAATTGACGTCAAGCAGTGGCTAGTGGCTCAATTGCCTGAACCGGCTATCTGAGACAAGAGGCGTACCAACTGAGCTTAGCTGTGGTAAGGGAAAGTGATAACAATTGGCAGCAACGTGTCGAGAGAACAGTGACGTTAGCTAGCAATTATTATTACATCATTGAAAACATATTATACAGGGCGAAAATACGTATCTATATCATAACAATTTGGCTCACAAAGAATAGCGAAAATTATTAGCAATCTTCATTATATAAAAACAATTTATTATTTGCTAAATTATCATTATATAACAATTGGCGCCCAACGCGGTGCAAAAATATATTAATAATAATAATAATAACAAAATTAAATTATAAAATTCATTTTATACAATCCATCATTAATAATATAACAAGTGGCACCCAAAACGTGGGGCGAAATAATAACAAAATTCTTTATTTATACAATTCTCATTATATTATAATATATATATATATATATATATATATATATATATATATATATATACCAATAAAGAGAGAAAAAAACTATGGCAGTGGTATATATATTATCATCATCAGTATTCTAATTCAAAAGGAAGCATAATATTTCTCAGTATTTTTTTGTAAATTTCAACATTGATTATACCCGTGAATATATCATTTCAGAAGCAGCTGACCTCAGTGATTCGACGGAAAATAAAAAAGCTACTGAAGAAGCCATCTAGGCTTGGCTGAGAAGGGCAAAAGAATGGCATCTGTCATCTTCTAGAATAAAGGAAACACCTGGATGGACGAAGAAAATAGCATTCTATTTTTTCTTCAACTTGATTTTTTTGATTATTCTGCATTTAATATTCTGTTTTTATTTTAGAGTTTACATATACATTTTATTTGTTGATGACTCCGAAGTTAATCAGAATTTTTTTGATACCAGAGTTTATTAATACATTTTTTTTTGTTCAATACCATTATTTCATTTTCCTCCAGATTGCTATTACTATATTTTACTTCGATGGATACCCCCAGGAATCTTTCAGATAGCTTTTGAATATCCCTGAAGGATATCTCATGGATATTCCTGAAAGATATCTTATGTATATCTTTGAAAGATATCTTATGGACATCTCTGGAGGATATCTTATGGATATCCTTGAAGGATATTCTATGGATGTACAGGTTGTTCCACTTTGGAAATCATCGGATGTCCATAAGATATCTTTTGGATATAATTGGATGTCCATAGTATAACCATAAAATTCTTGAAGGATGTCCAAAAGATATCCATTGGATGTCCATGTGTTATCTGGGCTTTGTTACAAAAAAACACAAGTGAGGTACTCGACGTAACAATAGCCTCCACCTACGTGAGTTATTTTTTTACGGAATGGCATCTGTCTGGAGGGGAGACCACAGACACATAAACTTCAAAATAAAGAGTAACACCACTACAGAAACTTATCGGAATCCAAGAAAAACAGAATGGGACGCATACAAGGCACGCAACCTCACTGGATTACAAAGACTCTAAATAATCATCTCCAAGTGCAAACATCAAGCAATACATAAAATGAACCAGGAGAGTACACTACTACAGGAAAAAAAACCACAAAAGAACTCTTCAGGGTTCACTTTCCTGGGGCTTAACTAGTACAAACACTTGCTAGTGAGAATGGACCGGAGACTCTGAAAGAGGTTTCTAGGGAAAGTGGGACATAAGCGAAAAAGGTGGTAACTCATTACAAAGTACAGTGGACAATAAGTTCATTTGAACCATTCATATCACCAGGACCAGACGGAAATCACTCAGTACCGCTGCAGAAGGGAACGGAACCACTGCACAGAAGGCTCTGTGAAATATTAAGTGGCTACCGAGCTCTTGGATACATACCAAACCCATGGAGGAACATTAAGATAATTTTCATACCAAAATCTGGTGAAACTGGACAGGAGACTGCGAAGTCCCATTTACTCGGAGACGTGAACTTGTGGGGCTAGGACTCATGAAACTTCGAGATGAAACTATACAGAGCAGGGAAGAGGTCAAATATCTCGGGGAACCAACAAACTGACCTGGAACCAACATCCGACAAAATTGTCTAGGAAAGCGGAAAGAGACCACATTAATTGTGGCAAGTCGCTCTTTTGGGAAGAAATGGGGGTTGAAACCACACATGGTACACTGGCGGTTCAACATGATGGTAAAACCGGCCATAACGTATGCCTCGCTGCTGTGGTGGACAAAGACACAGCAAAGCAGTGCCATAACCAAACTGGGCAAGGTGCAAAGACTTGCCTATGTAGGCATTACAGGGGCAATGAAATCAATGCCCACTGCAGCCATGTAGACACTGCTGGAATTGCCTCCATTCACTTGGTGATACAGGAAGAGGCAAGCATCGTACCAGAGACGTGATAGCCATGGGATCAGATCACATTGCGAAACGATTCTCATTTGGCAAGTCATACAGAGGATATATCAGACAGAACTGTATGGAATCACACAGAACTCAACTTGATTCTATAGGGCAAGATTTGGTATACAGACGAGTCTAAGATGGAGAATGGTGCGGGAGAAGCAGGGTTTTCTAGAAACCCGAGGACCAAGTTTAGTTACTCACTAGGTAATCATCTCTATGTATCAGGCAGAAGTCAACACAGTCCACAGATATTTCCAAGCTTGTTGCCATTCTGCACTGTCTGTCTGAATTCGGGTTCTCTCTTCCAAGCCCTTGTATTCTTCTTCAGTTTTTTATATTACATGCAAATGAATGGATTTTAAATTCCCCATCATCGCATCCATATCTGGTTTTCGACAGTGTTCTCCATAGTTTATGTCCTGTTCACAAGTGAAAATGGTAACTTTATCTTTTTTTTCTCAACACTTCTAAGTTTTCTCTCCGCAAATTTTTCAAAACATGTTCTGGGGCTGTGGCTTCCAGTTAAGAACTTATAACATGTATATAAAGGTATTTTTCGATGCAATTGCGGCAGAACATATTCCTTGATAGCATTCTCTCATAGTGTGTTTTCCTGTGTTCTGAGCAATCATCGCATTGAATTTTGCAACCAAATTTGTTCCAATATTTTCTAATACACTTCTCGATTGCCCAGCTGAATATCCTACCTCTTCCATAATATTGTATTGTCTAAACCGAATTACCCAAATTCTGGCATATAATTATTTGCATCAGGTGTAGTTTTGTATTGCCCTCCAGGAAAGTAGCTTATACTCTTCAATATGTCTTTCCTAAGACCAATTATCTATTGCTCTCCTTTATTTGATGACTTTCATTGTGGCGGTTCTTGCTCCCAAAATATCGCTGAGAATTATGTTCTTGATTGTTCCTGGAACACCTGTAGTTTTAAATTGTTCCCTCAATTCATTACATAAATTTAGCGATACATGATTTCTGCACGGAATTTTTCCGAGTATATGTTTGTAGCAGCTGCGTCAGCAATCATTTCATTGTATATCAAATTATACATTTCCAGACTTTCATAAAGAACTTCAGAAATTATGGCTGTTTCCATGATAGTAGAAGAGCCCTCTTATTTTTTATAGCAAGATGATCAGATACATCTTGATGTTTACTCTTACTCCTCTGGCAAACACAGCAATATTCATCATTGACACCCAGGTATAATATTTTCAAACCAACAATTGCAGTAATTTTCTCCACCTCGATAGGTATTGCCCAGCTACCATGACAAACTACATTTATTGATATTCCATTTTTTTCAATGCCTCCACATTCAATGGATAATTTACCTAGATTGTCATGCAAAACTTCAATGTGAATATTTTTGTAACAACTGAATGACTTATATCTACTAGTGCAGCTGCAGTGTTTAAGACCAATTTACAAGGTTCCTCTGGAGAAGTGCAAACAACCTCGATGAATTCACATATATCACATTCGAAGGTGAATTTTTGATTGTATCTTCGTCGATGTTCATTAGTGATATGAAGATTACCGAGGTTGCCTCCGAAAGAAGAGTGATTTGAAATCGTTTTCAACTTGTCAATGAACTTTTGGAAATCTACCACCCGGTAAACTGATGTTTCTATTTCCCTGGAAAAAATAACCATATTCAAATAATGATCAATGAAAAGGAATATCATGTCAATGGAAAGTGAATTGATTAAATTTTTTAAAAAATTCAGCATATATATAGTGAGGACCATCCAAGTTAAATTCATGTGTGTTTTGCGAAACAATCTCATTGGTACTGGGAGTTTTGTGTCCTGCAGCATTTGGAGGTATCTGGGACCATCTAGATTTTCTTCTTATAATATGGGATCTATAATGTGGTCACTTAAAATACCAGCCAAACATTAGTTTCAGTCTGTTCCAACCATTTATCACCAGATATTGTGAATCTCCGCTCGACTCTTCTGTTTTTAACCATTTCCTCTCGTGAAGTGTTCCTTGAAATTGATACTAACAAAAAGCTTCTATAAAATTGCTGCAATAGACATACAAAAACCAACTGTTGTTGGGTGCCGTTTTCACCAACTAATTCTGTTCCAAATATAGAGACACAATAGTCTAACACCCTTTGATCTCTGACGCGTCGTGATTTTTCTTGATTACAAAAATGGACAACGGCGACTCAAATTCTTCAGAGTTGGAAACACGAATTGATACTTCGTCGAACCGACAAAGTTTCTGTTATAATAAAAATCATTTTTTTTTTTTCAAGATGATTTACAAAATATATAGGAATGGTCAGATCGATTTCATTGAGTCAAAGAGAGAAATTCACCTAAACTATAGAAGCAATTCTCATGTTCTCAAGTTCTCATACTACTTTTGAAAGCAAACATATCACTACTATTTTTGATCATATCGTGTGAGTGATCAAACAGTTTCAGTACAAGATAATTTGAAGAGGCTGTAGTTAATTTGAACGATGCGTAAGGAATATAGAATGAACCTCTACTTCTTGGGTAGACATTATGGATATTACAATTAGGTAACAAATATTTTTTTGGAATACATATACACATGTTTCGAATATAAAAACGTGAGGTAATGGCGAAATGTTATATTGACGAAAAGTTTCTTCACATGAGAACCTCTTTGATACCCTAGCTATACATAGGACACTACGTCTTTGAGCAATGAATACATTTTGGACATTATGGAATAATTCCAGAATGGGGCCACCTGGGCCTTTTATTGCCTTGATTGATTTATTTCCAGCACAAAACTTAAATTAACAATTGAGTAGATCGAAGAATTTATATCCAGGATAAAACCTAAATCCACAAATGAGTAGATAAAATTATTTAATTTAGAGAATAATTGTTAACAGTGAGGTTACCCGCCCAAAAAAAATACCCAAAACATTTATAGGGTCATGGGTGCTCTGAATGATGTGATTATTATAATCGAATCGTAATCGAAAAATTATATTCTGACGACGGTGAAATTGAAGTATGTGGGTCTTGTCAACATTGAAGAATCATTGTTATTGAAATAATCGGATGCAAGTGCAGTTGAGCTGCTACATTTGTCATCCGGGAGCAGACATAATCAGTTTAGCATACTTATTTCAACTCGGTTGTGAAACTCTCAATATTCAAGGTCATACTGACATAATATATAGAGACATCCAGAAAATTTCGACCGACTGGTCAATGTATTGATCTTTCAAAATTTAGTGAAGAGTTTTGAAACATAACTATTAGTTAGCAAACAAAACGTTCGTCTGCATGTGCAGTGTAGTCTGATTCTCCGAGTACAGTCCGAATTTGATTGAAATATAATATGAGTAAAAGTTGAGATTGCCGATAGTTTTCTTTGGTGTACTACTGTGATGTTTTTTCTTTGAAATTTTACACGGTTCATTATAAAAGATATTGAGCGCAGTGGCGATATGTTGTTGTTCCTTCCACCCCAAGTTATCCAGAGGTTCAATTGCGGACAGCTACAATCTCAAAAATATTTCAAAGTGAAGTAAGATTCAAGTTCACTTCTCCTACTGATACTGTCTGGGTGTCTATTCATTCTTCAATTAATTAGCTTTGTAGTAATTTTCACCAAACATCCAAACTTGTTCTCATAAAGTTTTGAGAAAACTTTTATCATGTATTTCATTCTCAAAAACCTAAAGTTGATACTTCCACCCAAATCTAATCTAACGAATATGTGTAAGACTGACGAAAGACATTTTGTCATCAATATTCGTCACATTTTCCGTTTCATTCCCTAATTATGCGTAGGCAGGGAGTGCACATAAAACTAGGCAGATGTGCATATTGTGTTCGGCTGTTTTTTGTTTCTTTTGTCTCGATGAATGCCGTGTATGCCCCACATTTCCACCTACTTGATCACTAATTACTGCAGGCCGGATAATGTCCCATTGTTACTACGAGTCTGTTAAAATCGCATAAATTATCGGAGACAGAACAAAAAACACCCTTTGTAGCGATAAAGTTAGCCCGCGATGAGTTGACTGTTTTGTTCTCATGCAAAGTAACGAAATATTTTCTGTGGTAATGCCATAATTTCCTTTTTGGAGTTTAATTGTACTAAACATAGCATAACCTTAATCATACGGAATTGATGTTTTTGAATGAGTAAGACCTTGTAGAATCAACAGTGAACAATAAATAATTCTCCATCGTTTAACTCTAAGATACCAGAAACTCTTTATTTGTACAGGGTCACTCTTGATATGACATATTGCAAAGAAGATTGCCGATTGCAATCTAAGAATTTAGAACAAGATATTTCATAAAAATCATTGATCCATGTATCTTCAATATATTTGGCTTTCCATCCCGTTATACTAGAAATTGGCACCAACTTCCTTCCATGGAATATAACTCCGTGCATATGTTCACATTTTTCAAAGTATGATTAATTACAATAAAAAACAACTTTAAAAACTGTAACCCAACTACTATAATTAAATGAAAAAAGTTCCAAACCCGACTAGGGATAAATAAAATAAACTAAAATATAAGGAATGTTAGGTGCTGATTGCTATCATCGTCCTATTGTTAGATATTTCTGTTTATTTAGTTATATTGAAGTTTTCTGGCAGCTTCACATTAATAACGTTATAATTCAATTCAAATGTCGTGGTCTTTCGTATGTTTCATATTCGATTGACGGCCTCTTCATTGTTTTTATTTGTCTATCAACGTTTGCTTTTTGTAGTTGACAACGCACGACCGCATCATTTGAATTGAAGTATAACGTTATCAATGTGAAACTGCCAGAAGACTTCAAAATATTTATATTCAAACAGGAATAGCTAACATATCAAAAAACTTGTCTTACTCAATAAGACGATGATAGCAATCAGCACCTAACCTGTTTCTTACCTTTTGGTTAATTTCATTTATCCCTAGTCGAGTAAAAGGTACGGAACTTTATAGTTATTTTGTTCCGTAGACAGGTAAGAGTTTTTTGAACAATTTTTTTTAAAGTGTCATTATAAATCGTCACTACTCAATTGTACCTAACTAATGGAACTTTAAATTATTGATTACGAAAAATTCAAACATACATACATACACATACTGCTAATATCAAATCCTGTCCTTTTGGCTTTGCTGTAATCGGGTAATTATGAATACAAATACCTAACGAGAAACAAATGACAAATAATGGTTGTTTAGTTGATAATTTATTAATAATGTTTATGGAATTCCGAAAGGGTGGACTAACATAACATATCTATTGGAAGATCACTGACTAAATAGCAAATAACCTAATGGGAAATTATTGTTCCGTACTCGAAACAAGTGATGGTCAATTCACATGAGGTACTAGAAATAATACCGTATATAGGTATATTTCATATTTAATATTTATGAACTCAGAATTTTCTCCTCATTCATTTGATATCCAACTTGATACGATAGCAAAGAAAAAATCCGTAGCCGGGTAGAAATGTAAAAGCATCAATCCTCAAGGTATTGTAGAGAATTTTGACTGAAACATTATATTTATCAATGCCACAATTCTATTACGAGGAAAATAACTTTGATTTTTTCATATCCCTACGATGATATTTGTTTTCTACTATCAATTCTTCATCGACATAAACCATCATATTGTATGACCAGAAATTAGTATTTATTTGAGAAACTTGAATATAGCCATGACGAAAGATATGGAAAGACTTATACATTCACTCTGTGCATTTCAAGAATACAAACATAAATATTCACTGTTATTCAACAGAAGTAGATCCACTGGCCGCCATATACATAACCTACAAAATAATAGAGCGATATGAGCAAATCATAAAATCTGACTCCGAGACTCCACTCCAAATATTGAAATTAACGCTCACTGATTCTGATGCCAGGGATATCAAATAGAAATTCGCAATATTTCATCATATAAAAAAATCCGATGGCGCGTCCAATCGTGAAAGGAAGATTTCACAAATAGACCAATCTATAGAGATTTTTTCGTGACAAAAATACTACCAGGAAACCGACTCTGTCATCATACGGAAGACGTTATATTCTGTTATGTTTCCTACTCCCAACTGTCATTCTCTAATTTGTTATAAACATTTAAAAGCATATTTTTTATCGTTTTCGATTTCTAACTTGAAAACTTATGGAGCTAACTCGATACTCTCGATGGACGAATTGTGGAGAATCAAAATGCAAATGAAATGTGCTCAAGCACGACTCGATCGGATTATTAGTAACGGGGAAAAACCGGAAAAATCGGAAAGAATCTGCGTTATTTCAAAAATTCATAACAACGCCATTTTTCAAGATTTGAAGCAGACTCTCCACGACATAGTAGTGATTGATATGAACTTTATTTATGGATTCATGTGGATCATCAGTTTTGGCATAATTGCAGTTTGATTTTTTTAATGCACTTTATTTTATTGCAGCAGACCTGGATGCGTCATAGGTGGTCTGATTCAATTAGATCCTAAACATGTTGAGTTGAAGATAGTACTACAAAATGACTTTTCTCATTTCGCGTTAAAATGCAGCAAAATAGGTGAGTTTTTTGAACATAAAGTACATATGAAGCCCTACTATGCCGTGGAAAGCCTGCACTACAACTTGAAAAATGACGGAGTTTTGATTTTTTTTAAAAACGCAGATTTTTTCAGGATTTTTGTTTTTTCTTCGTTACTAACAATCCGAACGAGTTGCTCATTTTCTTTGCATTTCAATTTCCTACAATTTGTTCATTGAAACTATGCTTCATTGGTTTTCAAGTTTCAAGTCAAAAACGATACAAAAAAATGCTTTTCAATATTTATTATAAATTAAGCAATGACAGTTGGTAGTAGGAAACATTACAGGATATAACTACGAAGAGTCTTTCGTATGATGGCCCAGTCGGTTTCCTGGTAGTATTTTTGTCACAGAATCAATGGAGCAGAAAACCTCCATTGATTGACCTAAAACTGAAACTGACAAATGGATGGTTTTATGATGATTTCTGTTGATTTTCCACAGATAAGCTGTTCTATAATATCTTAATTAAGACTGGAATAGAAAATCAAATAACTATCTGAATGAAAATGCAAATTTTAAATTTCAGATTTTTTCTTTTGAGTTAGGGCCTTTTCAGAATATCTATCAGATGTAGTTCAATGTCCAGCGTGGCTTTAGCCGGGGAAGTAGTTGTTTTCTGTTAGACATTCACACAAAATAACTTCATTTTAATCGTGGATTTTTCAATTCACAGAAAAATCTTTCTATCAATATTCAATTGAGAATGTTTCCCTTTTCAACATGAATACCCCACAAGAGGTTATCTTGACGATGGAAGATAGTGACTAAAGTTTATCTTTCAGTCGCAGATGATTCCACATCTGATTTTATGAACATCCTATTTATATTTTCAACAAATCAATTCAATACTAGAATGAGAAAGAAAGAGTTATATTATTTCAAAACTCAATTGAATGTATTTTTTACTCCCTTATTACGCGAATTAAATATCTGCTACCGGTTTTTTATTATTGTCCATTTTAACACGGTTATTTATTTCGAAACAGATTTTGGTCAATATAAAGACGTACTTTTCATTATGAAATAAATTTTCGGCCTATAGAAAAATGTATTTGGGAATAATCAAGTGATATGTTTCTACATACTTGTTTGACACTTAATTTTAATCGACATTCAATCAGAACGCGTCAAAAGTACCTATTAATTTGTCGAGCGGTGAAGAATTATCTTGTACACCACCATAAATTCTTGTTTTTGTTTTATTATTTATTGGTCGTAGAGAAAATGGTGAATGCAATGATCATGTAAAGGCTATCAATACACTCGCACACGGTTTACTTCATGCTCATGCATCAATAGCTATCATTACATGATCGTTGCATGATATACTAATGCAAAATATAGTTTTTGTTCAAATTCCTACATGATTATGTCGAATAACGAAGGAAAACTGAAAGTTAAATGAATATGATTCCCTGTATAGAGTATATAGTTAAACCAATTGAGTGGAAACCGTTCGCCGTATGAAAACCAATCAATAACTGATCGCTTGTTGCATAAATAACCATAAATCACCACACATTATTTTAATTGCTATTCAGGCTTCTGCGTTCAGCAGAACAGTGGTGTGGTGTGTTTGTGTGTCTGTAGGTAGTGGTGCAACATGGCATATTAGAGACCATTCGGGGAACGTGAAATATTCAAAGAATGTAATAACGATTTTATTTTATTTTACGACTTAAAAAAAGGAGATTCCATATTTGACCTGTATATTTGTACATGTGTGTATGGATGTCCGTAACTTTCTCGAAAACTATCCAACAAATTTTGAAAGAGCTTTTTCGCATAGAGATCCTAACGGTCCCGGAGAGATATCTACCCTATTTTTGTGTGTTTATATGTACAGGGTGAGTTAGAATTATGTATGCCTGCGATAATAATTCAACCGATTCATATGCAATTTTTTATATAGTGACCTAGAACATATTCAATGATTTATATATATATATATATATATATATATATATATATATATATATAATAAATAGGGTGATTCAAAAGTGGCTATGTGCTATATTTTATGTTCAACCAATCTGAATGCATTTCAATATTGAATTATGATTCCCACAGACCCTGAATATATTCTTAGACTATTGTTGTGTAATTTGGTATAAACGGTGAGTCGGAAGTACGCAAATGTTATCGACCCGTTGTGATTAACTTCATTCCACTTGTATATTTGACAAACAGTGCTCGCATAAAGTCCGTCCCCTCCCTAATAATTTTTGAACCACCTGGTATACCGCAACGAAATTTGGAGGGCCCAAATAGGAGATGCGAACCTACTTTTTCATGAGAAATCACAGCCGAAAGTTTCAAAATGGCGGCTGAGCGTCATCTTCAATAATTTTTTTAAATAGAACACCTCGTATATTATTATATTTTCGAAATCTGCTCATAATTCTCAACAGTTTTCTCCGATACACTTCACTCCTGAATTCAATTTTTTTCGAAATATTAACGTTTGAAAAGTGGTATTCCGGTTTAAAATGAAGTATGGATTTTGGTCACTTCCGGTTAAACATTTTGCTAACTAAACGTTGTTATTAATTTGTAGTTGAATCTCTTGATGAATTCGACTGATGAGAGGCGTACAGAGAGTGTAATAAGGATAAACAGTACCGCTCACCGGAAAATTTTGAAGCCTACGAATGTGTTCTGTAAATTCACAATCAAAACAAATTAGTTAGCTGAAAAATTATAATTTATTTTAGAATAACACTTTTATTCAACCCCAACAATTATTTCATCCAGTATTCTATGTGCCCCCCTCCTGAATCTTGACGATAAAGTGCCCTTTTATAAATAGCTTCTCTCACGTTGATGAAAGTCTGTTCATCTATTTCTTCACATGTATCTATTATTCTGCGTTCCAACTCTTCTATTGTTTCTTCTATTTTTGACTTCAGATACCCCCAAAGAAAACAATCTAGGGGTGTGAGATACGGAGATCTTGGTGGCTATTCTATACTCCCCCTGCGACCTATCCATCGCTCAGGAAAGTTTGTAGGAACTCTCTAGGCATGCGATCGAAATGGGAAGGTGCCCCATCCTGCTGAAATATGATTTCAAAATTTTCAAACTCTTTCTTATTGTTTAATACAATTTGTCTTATTCAAGGTTCAATTTCAGTTTCTGAAAGATTTCTGTAAAGAACTCCTGTAAGATTGTCTCGGTCCAACTACGCGATTGCCCAAACATTCACCTTTTTAGGAAACTGGGTATGTCCCTCTCTGAAAATATGCGGATTAGTATCGCTCCAGTATCGTACATTCTGTTTGTTGACTTTTCCATTAAAAAAAAACGTGCATTCGTCTGCGAAACAAACACGTTTTAGGAAGCCCCGTGCTCCTTCAATTGTTCTTGTTAACCACTCAAAAAATTCAACCCTCCGGTCTGGATCATCCTCCGTGAGAGCATGCAGGATTTTCATTTCATAAGGATGAAACTTTTCTTTTTTTAGGACTCTTTGGACACTTTTTGAACTTTTCACAGGATTAAGCAACTGCAGATGTCGACTGAGTCGGATTGATGACCATTTCAGCAACAATTTCTTCCTTTTTTTCTTCTGAAAGAGGTGGTCTTCCTGATCTTGGAGCATTTTCCAGCGTATCAGTGGCTTGGAGCTTATTCAAAAGTTTGCGCATATATGACCTCGAAATAGGATTCTCAGATAGTCTATCTATCATTTAATTCACGGACTGCTAGATGATAATTTTTTCCAGCTTTTCCAAATATCAAAACTGCTTCAAATTCATCGTCTAAACTACGAGCCATGATCACACTTTTCATAAAAGGATTTAGGCGCTCAACGGACTATTTGACAGTTAGCAGATCAGTTTGACACTGAACAAGATTCTCACCAACTCCTCAAGAAGTGAATTTGAAAACTGCTGAAGAACCACTATCAAACATAGTTCGACTGCGGTTTTCAGATTGGGTGTATGTGTGTATGGAAGTTCTTACTTAGCAACCAATCAGAAAATATCATGCGATGAGTTGTCAATACGATAACGCATCGTGTAGTTCGTGACATACATCAGCCATGATGACCACCCCAATAGCCGCCTTCAAATGCTGAACTTGCCGCCACACATCCAAGGCGAATTCAGGTCATCCACCACCAGACTGTCGAGAAGGCAAGCGCTTATGAGCAGTATGCAAGGAAATGACAACAAGCTATACAAACAGGACCGGAGAAGGTGTAGGAGTGGGCACATATACAATACAACTGAGATTTGATTAATATGCGAAGGTATTTCATGCCAAAATTGCTGCAATTAATTTCTGTGCAAGATAGATAATGAGAAAAAAATTAAGATCTTTGGCATCTACTCTGACAGCCAATGAGCTACAAAAGCAATAATCTCCATGCAAATGAATTCAAAACTCGATTGGAACCACCTGGTATCCCCACAAGAGTTGGACAGTCAAAACAGTCTGACTATTGAATAGGTTCCAGGACACACAGATCAACGGAAGGCAACGTAGGGGCTTCCTGTCTGAAAAGACATGATCTGAACACCCCAGATCCATTTTGTGGCACAGCAAAAACGCTGCTAAAAACTAACATCCGTACATGTATGAGAAATAGAAGAGTGGTGGAACAATTTGCCAGGAATGACGCAGGTAAAAAAGTTTATGGAAGAACTAACGCAAAAATTTACTGAGTATCTACTTAACCAGAAAAGGAGAACTACGACTCTAATTGTTTCCCTATTCTGGACAGTATACTATTTATTCAATTCAAGACATGAACAACATTGCACTTACAAAAGAAACTATAAGTAGGTTATGCCAGGAAGAAATAGAAAACTTACTATGCCAGTGAAGGTCTGGAAAGACTGAGGTTCACAATGAAAGAGGTACAAAAAATAATAGACCAGGAACTATAACAAAACATGAGGGCGCATACAATAGATCTGGAAAAGTATTGGACACCCATAAGTGCGAAATATCAATTCTATTCCACACTTATTCGAAGTTTATTCTACGGTACTATAGTGGTATACAGTGTGATAATTTAAGTGTGCAACATATGAGAATTTTTAAGTTGGTCCATGTGCGATAATCACATTAGGTGCACTTAGAATCGTTGCAAGTTGAACAGCATACAGGGTAGGTCGAAAAATATGAAAATTGTACAGGAGTAAAGTACCCAGAAAATTCAGCAAAATTTCATCGGGGAAAGTTGTTTAGAATCGAAAGTTATGCCTGAATACCAAAACATGCCTGAAATACAAGACATTTAATTTCGAGAAACATTAGGGGAGACTGTTGTGTCTGGATCACAGTGTACTTCGGGTCACCCTTCAGTTTCCTGACAAATGCTGTTATCAGTAGTAATATCCCTAGGATATTGATAATAGACGAGATATTTTTATGACAATCGAAAGCGCGTTCCTTGGTAACAGCCGGAAGGCGAAGGCTGAGGGCTGTTACCAAGCAACGAGCTTGAGAAATTTGTCATAAAATCATGAGGCATCTCAATGTCCGAGGGATATTCGGCGGAAAATTTTTTGACAAAAAAATTTATAACTCAACACGATGAAACATTTATTCATTCATTAAAAGTACAGTTGGTGAAAGTACAATTAATAAAATTCAACTCAACATTAGATTCGTTGCTGTTCTCTACTATAGAAGATCTATTACTACGCATAATATTCATGATCTTGTTGTGGTGTTCTTGATCGAGATTCAAGTATGGTTTTATAAAATTTTGATTGCTATGACCAGTAGTTTTCAGCAATTGTTGTTCTTCTACACCATATTCTGCCAATTCGCTAACAGAAGTTGATCTATTCGGGAGATTTGTTTTTTTTCCTTCACATTCAAGTCAATTGCCTCAGCAGCAGATTTAGTCCATCCATTTACTGTATTTTCCAACAGGTACATTATCGTACCATTTGTCAGTTTCATTTTTCCAGTGTCGATTTGGTTTTAAGAACAGTCGTGGTGAGGTAATATTGTCGCCTCGTGTTGATATCAGTTTATGAAAAAGACGTACAGGGCAGCTTTGTCTTTCACTATTGAAAACCAACCATTCACTACTTGTACAGCTTTTAGAACCACCTTGGAACGTTTTACTGAACACCGGATTGTATTCAATGCGATTTGTTGGAAAGTCATTGTTATTTTTCTCGATTTGAAAAAAATTCACCAGACAAGCAACTGCCTCTCCTCCTCGCTACGCTGATTCTACAGAGGCAATATGGTAAAATTCACGCATAAGACCTTCAGGAGTATTTTCATCCCATAGCAATATCATTTTGTCAACTTCAGACAAATTTAACGAAACTGAACTGGACTAACGTTTACATGGATCTGCTTGTAGTTTCTTCGTGATTGCATCGGGGGCATCTCGGGCTGGTTTAAATACTATATTGTTGAACGGGTCGATCATAATATAATAGTCATTATAGTACTTTTTTGCGAAAGTTTGCACGGAACGTTCGACATTGTCTTCACCGTTGCTTCTTTGAATTCGGTCCCGTCTTTCTTTATCATATTGACCGCCCAATCTTTTAGTATCAACGCCAATTCTTCCAAGCTTCTATGTTCATTTAATTCATATTCTCTTAAGCAGCAAAATTCCATAAATATTCCCCAGATATATTTGTGACTCTGGTTGTATTTCTGGAATTTTTTCTTTGATAGCGCATTCATACTTTGAACATCCATTGTCAAAACGTGACATTTTGAAATTCATTTGGAATGAAGTTGTCAAACCTAATCGTGTTGTCATAGTGATTGATATTTGCACTGAATGCATTTATCAGTGTAATGTTGACATGATTGGGTGGAATTGTTTCATATGACATAAAATGACAAAATTTGAATGATTGTTAGAACTGTCAAAAAATTGTCTATGTAACAGGACTCAACCAAGACAATGTTCACTCAGTAGAGTGCAAGCAAGTGGAAGAGTGGTTGCTCATGTTCGATTGTTTCGAGTAAAATGTGAATATTTATTTTTAACTCAAAAAGTAACAACTTTTGGTTCAAATGTTTATTTTTTCACAAGTTGACGATTGTGTTTTGTGTTTTAAATCATATTCCACTGCCCATTGGTGATTAATTCATTATACCATATTCCAGTTTTAAATATAACCTAGAAGATGAGTTTTTTGAAAACTTCTGAAGAATCCATTTCATTGCTTGGATTTTTGTTTGTAATAAACTACTTGCAGATAAGAGAGAGTTAATGGTTATACATAAATTGTATAAATAACGTGAACACAAACTTTTTGATGAATCAAACTGACTGACATATCTATCATTATGTGACAACATCATAACACTCACTAATATTTATATTCCAGTGAATCTAGATAATGTGGAGAGATTCTACATTTTATATTCAACACCTCCCTTGATCGATACACTCTGAAAAAATATTTCTATAGCTTTAACAATACAAGAATAAAAATGTTCAAAAAATAGTTCAAAGAACATTCTTTGGTACCTGTTTCAAAAATAAAACGAATTCAAATTATTGGCACCACATTTACATTTGTGTGTTAGTAACAGCTAATGGTAGCCACACAATCCCAAACCCCAGACACAGAACTGATGTTTCGGTCCATTCAAACCTTCAGTTAACACATCTGCATACATTTCCTCGGTTGGCATATATCTTACAAAAATAGAACCGTTCTGATTACATTCACGAACATAGTGATACTTTATGTCTATATGTTTTGAACGATTGTGATGTACAGGATTGTGCAACAATTTCTGACAACTTTGATTATCATTCCAAATGACTACAGGTTCACATGCAACATTCAGCTCCTTCAGTAATCCTGAGATGTGAACTGCTTCGCTGCTTGCCTCGCTGACAGCCATGTATTCCGCTTCAGTCGACGAAAGTGCTACAGATCTCTGCTCGAGAGACTCTCAGCTTATACAACCCCCAGCTAGGATGTATGTGTAGCCAGTATAGGATCGCGTGTTAACTTGATCCGCTGTCCAATCTGCATCTGCGTAGCCTGTCAACCCTGGATTACCTCTTTGGAATTTCAAACACATCCCTTTAGTTCCTTGGAGATACCTGAGTACTCGTTTACCAGCTTGCCAATGTTGCTGACCAAATCTGCTATTAAACTGACTCAATACACCCACACTGTGAGCTATGTCTGGTCTACAGCACACAGCTTAGTACATCAGGGCTCCTATTGAAGCTTGATACGGAAGATCTGCAGCTTCTCCTATCTCTTCTTGGCTAGGAAGAGTGAGATGGCGTCTCACATCCAATGGTATTTTGACAGCCTTACATTCTTCCATCTTGAATTTGCGGAGAACGATCCAGACAAATGACTCCACTTTCTCTGCTCCAGCGTATTCTTATGCCAGAAAAATTATGCACTGGACCTAAATCCTTCATTTTGAATCGCTTCTGGAGTTCTAGCTTCGAATTTTTCATTTCAGTTTTGTCATTAGAAAGTAAGGAAGAATCGTCTACATGAAGTGCTAGGATAACAATCTTCTTTCCTTCATTCTTCAAGTAGAGACATGGTTCATGATTTGATCTGTGAAATCCCAAGCCTTCTATGGTTTCATGAGCTTTCTTGTTCCATTGTCTTGAAGCCTGCTTGAGTCCGTAGATTGCTTTGAGCAATTTACATACTTTGTTTTCTTCAGCTTGAACACCTTCTGGAACCTCCATGAAAATATCTTCAAGATCGCCATTCAAGAACGCTGTGATCACGTCTAAATGATGCACCTCTAGATCATATTCTGCTGCAAGTGCTAGAAGAAGTCTCACTGTTGAAAAACGAATGACCAGTGCAAAGGTCTCTTGAGATAGTCCACTCCACTTTTCTGACTAAATCCTTTTGCTACTAGTCGCGCTTTATATTTTGAAACATTCCCTTCTGAGTTTTTTTTTATCTTGAACTCCCACTTGCTCTAATAATTCCCCTGTTCTGTGGTGGATCGACTAGTTCCCACGCTTGATTTCATTCAAGGAACGTAATTCTCCATTCATGGCTTCCTCCCAGTGCTTCTTGTTATAGCTTGATAGAGCTCCTTCCACTGTGTCTGGTTCTTCTGGATATTCATGCATCATTTCTGCTGTCAATGGAGCTTGGTATAAAATCATACCATCTGGAGCTTTGGTGGATGTCTCTCCTTGTAGATTTTCTTTAATGTGAGGTGTTTCTCCATCATCACCTGAAATTTTTCCTTGATTTTCCTGCTGATCTTGCATTCCTTGATTTATTTCTGGATCACCAACTTGAGCAGCATCTTGTTGATGGATAATTATTTCATTTCCTTTGTCCTACATGACAATCCTTCATCTCTTCACATTTTGGTTCTGAAGAGGTTATTTCAGTCATTATTTTATTTCAGGAACCTCAATGAATACAACATCCCTTGCTTTATCAGTTTTTTCTTTTCAGGATCAAACAATCTGAATCCTTTGGACTCAGTGCAATAACCAACAAAAATCATCCTTTTACTTTTGGAGTCAAATTTCTTCCTGAGTTCATTGGGTATATGAGAGTATGCATCACATCCAAAAACATGCAAATTACTTAGATCTGGAACTTTATCTGTCCATGCTTCATATGGAGTCTTGTTCACCAGTGCCTCGGTTAGTGAACGATTATTCAGGTGAATTGCTGTATTGACGGCTTCTCCCCAGTAGATATGACTGAGATTAGCATCTTGCATCATTGTTCTTGCTTTCTCAATCACTGTGCGGTTGCACCTTCAGAAACTCCATTCTGCTCTGGGCTGTACTGAATTGTAGTCTGCCGTTTTATTCCATGCTTCTGCAAGAAGGTATCATTGTCACTTCTCAATATCTTTATTTTCTTTCCTGTTTCTGTTTCCACTTCATTCTCGAAAATCTTGAATTTCTCGAGCACTTCATTCTTATTTTTCAGCAAATACCCGAAGGTCATCCTTGTATGATCATCGGTGAACATAAGTAAGTAGCGTGCACCGCTAAATGAATTTTCACTCATCGGGCCACAAATATCACTGTGGATTATTTCCAATTTATCTCCTGCTCTTGTAGCTCCTTCTTTGTTGAAGGGTAATCTGCATTGTTTGCCTTCAATACATGCAATACAGGGTTCATCTTGAGTCTCTGGAAAATCTATGCCAACTGCCATACCTCCTTTAAGCATTTTTTTACCTTTGGGGTTAAGATGTCGCATTCGTCTATGCCAAAGCTGGTAGGTTTTTTTGCATTTGCTTATGAGTGCAGGTTCTTGACTCTCCTTACTAATGGATGCATTATTCCTTGGACTAACTGTATCCAACTTGTACACATCATCTGCATAGCTTGCTGTGCCCTGTAATTTTTCTGCAACAGTAAATATTCCACTGTCATGAATCTGATAGCTTTCAGCTGTGGAAACCACGAGTAGTCCTTTCTGCACCAGTTGACTAACTGATAAAAAACTAGCTGATAGGCCTGGAACATAGATCACATCTTTTATGGTTTCAGCTGGATTTCCACTCTGTGCCATAATTACATCCACTTCACCAATTCCTTTGTTTTCCAATATTTGATTGAGTTTCCTTGAAAATTTCCTTGTTTCACTTTTTCCGGTTTTCTTAGTGGTGTTGGACATTGAGGGCTCTTATGTCCATATTTATTACAGTTGTAACACTTTGAACCTTGAATTTAACTCTTAGAGCACTTTCACTTGATGACTTTTGTGTTTCTTCTTCTTGTCTGCGGACATCATCTTGCAACAACTTTGATCGAACATGTTCGGCAGAAATCTTAATGTTCAGATTCTCAATTGCCATTATTATGGTTCAAACTAAGCTGGCAATCGATTCAGCATTAACACACCAATAAATTCATTCTCAATTGGAGAACTGATATCTGCCAATTGCTGTGCAATTGATGTAATGCAAGTAAGATGGTTTGAAAATCTTCATACTTGGCGCTGAACTGTATTCTTAAGAATGCTAATCTTCTGGTCATCCCTTTAGCTTCGAATGCACTCTTCAGATTATCCCACGTTCCTTTGGCTGTGTTAGCATTCCTTATGTGGGTAAATACCATAGACAAATTAAAAATAAAGAGACTGTTTGAAACATTGGCGATCTTGACCACCAAGTTTTTGGTACGGCCAGTCGCGCATGGAGGCGCTGCCCGCAATCAACAGACGATTCATGACATGATAATTTTCCAATTTCGACATTTGTCAGAAAATGACAAACCACGTAATAATTTCAGAATAATTCTACTGTTGTCATCGAAAAATTAATTATAGAAATTATACCATGGACTTGAATTATGAACCCAACGTCGAAAATGGAATGTTATTCGAGTTGACGCTGAAATTCCTCGAAATATTCTTTCACAAGGTAAAATATAAGCTGCTTTTCACAAACTGATAGTTATTTCCATCCATCAGTTGCAGGAATTTTTTCACAAACTGGTACTTATTTCCATCCATCAGTTTTCATTTCCTATCACCATTTGAGGAAGTACGAAGTACATGGTCTCCTTTGTGCTAATAAATTAACAAAATTATTGAAGGTTTGTTGTAAATGTAATATGTTTTTATTTTGGTTGATTTGATGATAAGCGACTGAAGAATATTTTTAATTTTGTTGTTTTTCGGAGTTTTATTATTGTTTTGTCTGTAGTTGTACATTGTCCTAGATACAATAAAATGTGTTTTTATAGTGTTCAACTTATTATTCTTGTTTTATAAGATGTTTAATTTTGTTCTTGATATCATGAAATAAAGATTTACTTTGGAACTTTATGTTAACCACGAATGAACTAACAGATTCTACGAATCGATTACTGTATATATTTTATTAGTGATCGATTTGCCATTCCAGTATTTTATATGATACAACCATGCATATGGAATACAAGAATGGCAATCATACCATATCAATCATATAAAAGTAACACATTTGGAAAACCCGCCTTATCTCAATCGGTTTTACCAATTGTACTTAGTTCGGCCAGTTGCGAGGTATGTCGCCACTGTCTAAACGTGGTGCCAACTTTTACTGCAGGTTTGACAACTCTCTTTATTTTTAGTTTCTCTATGGTAAATACACTTGGCTTCACCATGAGGCATATCTTAGATCTTGTCCTGGCATCTCTCTTCAGGTTCGTGTCCACACCCTGTACACAATCCCATAAGTCCTCATGTATGAGATACATTTCTATTTGAAACTTCCATGTATTATAGTTACTGCTTCCTTCTAGTTTCTCAATGTTAGGAAGGGGTGAGGATCCTATGTGAGTATATGTGCTTGGTCGTAGGCCTGATGTGCCTGCAGTACCTGCCCTATTATTCCTTGTATTTGAGCTCTGTGATTTTTCATCGTCACTCGCCATCTTGGCCCTTTGATATGCAGTGGCAATGCAAGCCCAAATTAATCTCTAAATAACTGGTAACTAATCTTGTATCACACGTTCCTCTCTTCTTTTACTTCTTACTGCGCAACAGGTCACTTACTGGGCCCATAACCTTTTGAATAAATCCACCTTTTATTGCTTGGATTTTTGATTGTAATAAACTACTTGCAGATAAGAGAGAGTTGATGATTTATACATATATTGTATAAATAACGTGTACACAAACTTTTTGATAAATCAAACTGTCTGACATATATATCATTATGTGACAACATCATAACATTAACTGATATTTATATTCCAGTGAATCTAGATAATGTGGAGAGATTATACATTTTATATTCAACAAAAACGCACCATCATGTTCCCTGGATCGGCTAGAACTAATGGACAGTTGTGGTTCCAAGTGGACTTTTCTAGCTTCAATCTCAACTATTATTGTTAAAATTCAACTAATATTGACTAAAATCAAATTTACATACCTAATTTTTTTGCCTATAGATTTAAAGTTACAAATTCCATATTGTAAGTTTTGGTACACATGTATACAATTAAAAAAAAAATAGGTTATACTTCAATAAAATTATTTCTTCTCGTAATGAAACAATATAATGTAATTTCTATATAAAAATGTTGTTATTAATACATATTATCTACCTCCTAGGTACAGGACGGTGATGATCCAAGGTACACTAGGGCGTGTTCCATGGTACATTATGGTCTTGTACCATTGATCACATATCAATAAAAAATAAATATTTTTTTTCTATAACTGATATTTAAATTCACAAAAAGCACATAGTGTATAGAAATAATGGTAATATCACGAGAAACTATTTCCATTATTATATTTCAAGAAATATAAAAGTAAATTGTGATCCTAGGTCCATCTCCCCTAATAATTTCTAATTTTTTTTATATTCGCCCTGAACACTTTCATAAATTGATCAAAATCAAATCATTTCGCACAACTTTGTTCAACTTCAAGCATATATGTGACATTAACTTAGATTTATAATTTTTTAATATGTTGCACACTTAAATAACCACACTGTAAATATGGAGAGTTCTGTACATGAATAATACAACATATACAAATATAAAAATGAATAATAAAACTAAATTATTTTTGAAATTATTCAACGGGGTGAATGGTGAAATTATTATTGATTTTATTTTACATATAACAAAATGATAGGATGTAGATTTACTCTAAAAATGAGTTCTATTTTGGAAAATGACTTTTTAAAAAACTATTTTATTTCAGAAGGAACTCTCAGTACATGGAATACAAGTTAATTGTTCAAAGTCTACTGACAAAAAAACTTGATAAAATGCCCTTCTCTTGGTTTTATTGAAGTCGGTGAGGTGTCTAATTCCTGCTGACTCCTGCTGGAATCGTGGGATCCTGTATAATGGCTCTTCCCATAACTCCTCCGCCCTTAGAGTGAAATGCTGAGGATTGCAACAGGATTTGGAGATGTGCTTCTGGGGATCTCTTGAAGTTCTGTGCCGTTTTGTGAATGTCTTCTTGCCTTGATCCTTTTAGATAAAAGTGGGTCCAGACACTAATGTTGTTGAAGTGAACCAGGTCCTCTAAAAGTACGTCAAGTTTTTGATATTGCACTGCTAGAGAGGTTTTGATGTGTTTCAGTTCGTTCAAGTCGATTCGAGAATTTTCATTTTCGAATACGTCAATGTTCAATTTTGGCAATTCAATGTCTTTGGAGTCATTTCGCGAATTTTGGTAACTGCGTATTCAGAAGTCTTTCACCTGCACTAGTACACATTGGGGTTGAAGTTCTAGCACGTAAGTTCCTTGCAGAGGTACATTATTTTTATTAAGTCCGCACTTTTGTGTGGCTATTATCAGTTCTGGTGAAATGATAATCCATCCATTCGCTTCGTTCGAACTTCTGTATTCTCAATTTCCTAGTTTCCTAGTTTAGATCGGGGTAGTTTCATGGCATAGAAATTCTTCTGGTTAGATTTCTGGGCATTCAGAGTGGAGTGGCATGTAATTTTTCTCATTGAGGATGAGGAATACTGATTGTAGTAAAATAGTTCGGAATGTTTTTTCTCGGAGGATTGGTGAGGGATGAAGGCGGAAAAAGTCGTAGCATATTTTGGAGTTCTTTCGATTTCAGTATTTTATCGAGCTGTGAAATCCTAAGTTGAAGAGTCAATTGTTTGTGAGCAAGCGTTTGAGTGGTTTTATTGAAAATATCCATAGAATTTTGAAGAAGGGTTATTTGCTCATTTATAATATTTTTAAATTTGAATAAATTATTTGAGAGTCTATTGATTGCTTCATTATTATTCTAGCATCTTCCCCATCAAGATTTCAGTGATTGTTTAATGATAGATCCAAAACCATTCATGGGGCCACGTTTCGGTCGGGGTTGATTATTTGCAGGGTTCAGTTGATTTATTTGAAGTGATATTCAGTTATCAAGATAAATTGCCAAATGATATGAATTATAATATTCCATTTTGAGGAGGTGTTCAGTTTTGTTCTGAACATTGTTCTCCATCCCCAGTAGGGTTATTATATTATTATAAAAGACAAGTCATCAATTTCATTTTGGGCATTGCCAAGTTTGAGAGTAAGTAAACCAGGATTCTTGGAGAGGTCATTGAATTCAGGGTATGTCAGTTTACTACTTGCGTAGACCAAGCATCTGTAACAAGAGGGGGTTTTCTCAACTCTTTGATGTACACTATTTCTTTTCTATTTTTCTGCAGTTTACTAGTGATTTTGACACGATTCCTCGAAATTGTGATTTCATGGACCAATTATATGTTTTCGTTTAGTTTAGTTTTTAGAAAAATTTCGTTTGGATTTCTAGAGATTTTGTGCCCGAATGTCAGTTCGAATGGGGTATAATTACTTGAGTCATTATAGCCTATGATTGCATATTCCATTAAATTTTCGGTTTCATCGGGATTGGTTTCTTGTAATATTTTGAAATTTTCTATTATAGTAGAGTGACATCATTCTTCGATGCATTTGATTGTGGTGTGCGGGGGTGGTGGAATGGATTTTTATTTCGGGGTAATTTGAAATTTCTTCGACGGTTTCATTCCTGAACTCTGTTCCGTGATCGATAACCATTTTTCTGCGATTCCGACAGCTGAAAAATACCTTAATGAGACCTTGACTCATATGAATTGCTGTTTTTCCTTGTATTTGGTAGGCTTGCGCAAATTTGGTGAATGAATCGACAAGAGTCAAGTATATTTTTTGTCTAAAAGGAAAGATCCACTGAATGATTTGAAACGGTTTTGAAGCGGTTTCCGTTACATGAGTGGTGAATATGGTATTTTCCTGGCTACTTAGTCCGCTGACAGATTCTACACGAATTGATATACTCTGTGATTGACTTTTTCATATCTATCTAATGATGGTTGCGTTTAAGTCTTTCTGAAGTTTCACTGATACTACGATGATATGTCTTACTTTCGTGATGGTTTTTCAAAAGGAGAATTTGTTCGACTTCATCGGTGATGGTATTTACTCCTTCTGTACATTTCATCAATTTTCATCAATATCGAATGTATATTCTATTGAAGCTATTGTAGAGATGATCAGTATAAAAATACATACAATACGTTTTATCAGATGTAGTGTAGTCTCTCAGAAATGCAATTATGAGATCTTCGTTATTATTTTCTGGAATTTCGAGGGTGATTATTTTATGGTGTACGTAGTTCTCTGTGTTAATTTTCAATCTATGATAGGGTTGAGGAAAAACCAGAATTTGGTTGACCTTATTATTGATGATTTCATCTGAAAACTTCATTCCGTTATTCGTCAATTCGTTGATAGTGGAATGTTGGTCGATGACCTAGTGTCATTGTTTTCGATATTATTCTGAGGTTTCATTTTTACATCGTAAATGATTTTGATGGTTATTTTAGGTTTGTTTGGTTTTTGTGACGTTGTTGGTCTGTCGCATGAAATAGTATTTTCCATGGGTTTATTGATTACTCGTGATGTCGTGGGTTGTTTGTCTTGATATGGTTGTTCGGCAAGCTGTCGGAGGTAATCTAGGGTTTCTTGGACGATATATTCGGGATTGTTACTGACTCATTCGGTTTCTAATGCATTTATGTCATTCGAAGGCATCCGCATTTCTATAAAATTCTTCTTTTTTATGAACAATTTCGTAGTCAAATTTTGCCAACTTCAATCGCCATCTAATTGATTCAGAATTTGGTTCTTTCGAGTTGAAAATCAGATCAGTGGTCTATGATCTGTATTCATGATAAATTTTCTGCCAAATACGTAGGGTCGGGAGTATTATTCAGTAGCCCAAACAATTGCAAGCAGTTCTTTCTCAATGGTACTTTATCTCTGTTCTGAATCATTGAGTGTTCGTGAAGCGAACGCTATTGGTTTGTCAGAACCAATCGGACCTTGTGATAGAACAGTTCCCAGAGCTACGTTTGAGGCATCGGTAGCGAGAATAATTTTTTGGGTAAAATCGGGGTATTGCAAAAGAGGGACATTTATTGAAATATTTTCACAAGTATTGAAAGCTGTGATGAAATTTTGATCATGGATAACTTTCGGAGTTTTCTTCAAATATTGGGTCAAAGGTTTTTTTACTTCCGCAGAATCTTCAATGAATTTCCAATAGTCCCCTACTAAAACTGTTCATTTCTTTCTGTGTCTTAGGTATTGAAAATTGTTTTATTGCTGAATTTTTTTCTGGATTGGCTTTAACGCCTAATTACATGTTCAAGGTAAATGACTTATATTCTCAAAAATTCTGACTTTTCCAGTTGGACCTAGAGTTCGAAAATGACTTCTAGTCGGTCAATATGCTCTTGAAGTGGAGTGCTGTATACAACAATGCCATCGAGATATACCAAGCAGGTTTCATTTTGAAGCCCCCTCAGTATATTATCCGGTCCGGTCCAAAAGGCATTCTTTGAATCCATATTGACCGTTTTCTATTGAAAATTCAGTCTTTGATATGTTCTGGGGATCCATTTCGATTTGGTGGAACCCATTCGCGAGGTCAAGGTTGGTAGATGATTGACTTTTGCCTAGTTTATCTAATATGTCGGTGATATTTGGTAAGGAATACTTGTCATCGATTGTCTTGTCATTTGATTTCCGATAATCAATCAAGAGTCTCTATTCATTTTTGCTGGAGGCGTCCACTTTTTTTGGAAAGATCAAAATGGGGCTCGACCAAAGCGAGTTTGAATTTTGAATGATTCCTTGAATTAACAATTCTTTAATTTGGTCCTTAACTTCTGTCTGATTCATGGATTTCCGGATATCAATATGTTTTCGTGAATATCGGGGTTCCATCGGTTGAATTGATTTCATGTTTTATTTCGTTCGTGAATGTCAATGAATTTTATCTGCATAAAATATATCACGATATTCAAGAAAGAGAACCTTTCTCTTCCTTCGGGATTTCAATGATCTAAACGTGAATTTTTGAGATTTGATTTCAGGATATTATTTTTGTTTTGGTAAGTCTTTGTCGGTTTCCATTTCTTCAACAAAATTGAAGTCGCCAATAGTTCTATATCGAATGGTTCATTGATTGTTATTTCTACCGATTCTGTACTGGAATTAATTATAGTAGTATAGCTGAATAATCGTCAACATTTACTATGGTTCGGGGAGATTCAACCTGATGATCCAAATTTATATAGTCCAAATAACATATACCTTTTTCTTGATTCACAGGTAGTTTGACTACTTTGGATGTTTTTATGGGAATCAACAAATTGTAGTTGGCAATTTCAAAACGATTATTTGATTTTTCTGACTTCTTGGATTCATAAATAATAGGAATTTCGACAAATGGAGTGGTAATGGATTTTGTACAAATATTTACTGAAGCATTGAGCTGTCTTAACAAATCGATACCAATCAGTCTATCGTATTTTTCACTGAGCTCAATCGAATGAAATGTATGTACGCCACTGACTCTGAAATTTTAGAAAATTGGGATATTTATAACTTTATTGTGATAGCTTATGCCACGGGCAGTTTGTATGTTGAAATCTTCATTGAGAATAAATTTGGATATAAAATTTTCTAGCTACGTTTGGATTCATCAGCCTTCTGGTAGTCCCTGGACCAATTTAAAAATTTGCATTCTGTTCAGGAATAAAAATGTGTGGTGAATTTGCTTCCATGACATTCAAGATGATTACATTGGATTCTCATTGAAGTCTCTGCCGAGTGAAAATATATATGAGTGGAACTTGATATCTACAGATCTTGTTCATAGTCTTGTTGTGAGTACGGTAGGTCAGGATATTGTTCGAGTTTATAAGGATGATAATTGTTTTCTTGGAAATGAGCTGTTTCTTCATTTGTTAGATATTCAGTATTCGTAGAAATTTCTGAATATTCAAAATTTCTTGGATCATATTGATTCTCGGGTCGATTCATATCTTATTAAAGTAATTCGCTTGAGGTCCATGTTTTTCGAGGTTGTATTCGGGTGTTACCGGACGAAGGGTCCATGGGTTCTGGCTTAGTTTGATATTGATTGGGTCTTGATAAAAAGTTTGGATGGTTTTGGGTCGGGAAATTATTTGGTCTGAATTGTGTCTGATGGGGTATTGTTGGTCTTTGAAAGGTGTTTTGAAAAGGTGACTTTTGAAAATTGCTCTGAAAGGGTGGTCTCTGAGGATTATTTTGGAAGGTGGCCTTTGATAATTATTCTGAAATGGTGGTCTTAAAATTTGTTGTTGTTAGTTGTTTTGTTTTGCTGATGATTTTGATATGTGGAGGTGAATCTGAGTGTATTGAATGGCTGTATCTGATTATTAGATTTTGGATTGACTGGTGTAACTTTTTTCAAAGTTTGAATGTATTTTGTGAGTTCAAGGAATTTTCCCTATGTTGACTATAGAGAAAATTTCCTTCCCCATCACAAGAGACATGGCTCTTCCTAAACTATCGGGATTTCTCAGTCGCACATTATTTAGAGTTGACCACTTGAACCTCTAATGAATGTTTTCAGAGCTAAATCACTGTAATTCCTGAGCCAATATTCTTCTATTCTATTCTTCAGCTGCATTTAAACCTGATGAATTCAATTCTAATATAATGAGGCTTCTTGCGTCCTGGCAACACAAAGGAGCTTCATTTTTGAATGGAAATAAAGCAATCAAATCTTGTATCAAACAATCAATGTTTCTTTGATCTCCAAAACTCAGTTCAATATTATTTTGTATTTCTGCCCAAGTTTTTGATTCTATTCGCGAACCAATGATGCTGACAGCCCTACCAATTAGCTCGCAAAATGTAGGTATTGGCTTGTCCAAAAATATACCTAATGTATTTGGGTTTCCTTCATAATTTGGAATCACGTCAACATACAATTTCAAAAGTTGATAATCTATTGGGCGTGCCATATTGATAGGTTAAACTGAATTTCTGGTAGTTACCGAGTTTTGAAATAAATCTGTTTCTGACAAAAAAATAAATTCAAAACAAAATACTTGGAATTATTGAAACATAAAATAAATGGAAGTATTATGTGGAAATAGCAAATATAAGACTACAGATAAAACATGAAAAATGCACTGAAGGAGAGCAAAAATCACTCACAGTTATATGATAATTATCATTCCATTTTCTTAACCTACTTCAATGGGATTTGGGTGAGTCCGTCCCTGGTCCTTGGAATTCTTAAAATTATGGCTGGTTTTGACGATTCGGTCCTCTACCAGGTTTCTGGAACTTGGGCGATGTTGTCCTCGGTCGCAGAATACTTCTGAATTGTCATCTCTGGTCACTTTCACGAAATGTCCGTTTTCGTCCAAAAACTGTAGAAACAGACCGGTTTTAAGCGATTTTTGTCGTCAAAACCGTAAGACGAAATCTTACAACAACTGCGCCAAAAATAAGTTATATTTTGAAAAATGACTTTTAAAAAAATAATTTTATTCCAGAAGTTAATTTTTTCAAAGTCTAGTATCAAAAAAGCTTGAGAGATGCTCTTCTCTTGGCTTTATTGAAGTCGGTGCGGTGTGTAATTCCTGCTGACTCCTGATGTAATCGTGGGATCCTGTATAACTGCTCTTCCCATAACTCTCTTATCAGTAATGCACATTGGTGATATATTTGTTCATACTAAATAAGAAAATGTCATGAATACATTTTCCAAGTGAACTGTTCATATACAATTAAAATATATTTCCAATAAAATCTAGGGAATTCAACATCAAATATTAATTCTTTTGAGTGTGTAATAAAATATTTTCATTTTAAATGAGACTTCTCGAAACTTTCTCAATGGAATCGTTCCGAGCAACTATAACTTAATTAACAGGAGCTGGTATCTAACTTCAAAAGCATCACAGCTGCTAGTAGCTGATTTATCGCACTAAAACTCTACTTAGCCTTCAATATTTTTATCATCATTGTGCGTTTTTCTGGGTCGAAAAAAAATTATCAGCAGAAGTATCCTAAGAACACTAATTTCAATCTGTTTTCAAATTAGGATTTCACAAATCCCTGAATAATTCCCCTCAGTGAACAAGTTTCTGTACTTTATAGTTTTCGTTATGAATGACGTTCGTTAAGAAACAGATAAATAATTATTTAATCCATATTAGCTTCGCATATCAGCATAATTTTAAGTGGATATTTTCGAACATGTACAAATGAAGAATTATAAAATCCTCTTAATCTGTAAATGGTTGGAGATCACACATGCTCTATACAATTCGCACTGTGAATGCTTTCGAGCATTAAATACTGTCGTATATAAATAACAAGTCTCCGCGGGTATAATAATGAGCTTAACTAACTTAATATGCATAACTGATTGTATGGAGGAATGCTGAAAGGGAGGAAGGATCGCGTATCGGACAGAGGTGGCAATGAAAAATTCCTGAGAGGAGTTCATTGCCATCATATTTCATTTTGTAGTAAAGGATTCGTAGGAATTTTCTCTTCTAATTCGAACAGTACTCAATGATGATTTTTATGCAATGTGAAACATGATCTATTGAAAAGAGAAACATTTTCAATTGAATATCGAATAGAATGATTCTTCTGTGAATTGAAAAATTCACGACAAAAATCACTTTTTTGTGAAAATCTAACAGAAAACAACTACTTTTTTGGCTAAAGCCACGCTGGACATTGAACTACATCTAATAGATATTCTGGAAGGACCCTATCTCAAAAAACAAATCTGAAATTTAAAATTTGCATTCTCATTCAGATAGTTATTTGATTTTCTATTAGTCTCAATTGAGAACTCATACAGATGAATGAGGTGAAGAAGGAATGTTTGCCAAAAGGGAGTACTTACCAGAAATTATTTGTTACAATGAAGAGAGGCATCGCATTCACTAGGTCTTAAATACATTTTTTCGACAAAATATTTCACGCTTCCACGATCACAGGAAGAAAGAAATGGGAAAACACATTTTCTAGAAGCAATCTGACTTTGCAAAGATGGAATAATATTAGTAACATTTCTTTTGAAGAGAAACTTTGAAATTGGTGCTTTTTTGACATTAAAATCTGTCATGGGGTATGAAAGATTGATTTGTTTGAAAATATGAACAGGATGTTCATAAAATCGTATGTGGAATCAAGTGCGACTGAAAGATAAACTTTGGTCACTATTTTCCATCGTTCGAGATAACTTCTTGTAGGATATTCATATTGAAAAGGGAAACATTCTCAATTGAATATTGAATAGGAATATTTTTCTGTGAATTGAAGAATTCACGATAAAAATAAAGTTATTTTTTGGAAAATATATCAGAAAACAACTGGTTTCCTGGCTGAAGTCACGCTGGACATTGGAATACATCTGATAGATATTCTGAAATGACCTTATCTCAAAAGCGAAAATCTGAAATTGAAAATTTGCATTTTCATTCCGATAGTTATTTGATTTTCTATTCCAGTTTCAAAAGTTTTCCAAAAGAGAGTACTCACCAGAAATCATTTGTTACATTGACGCAAGAGAGGTATCGCATTCACTAGGTCTTCAATACATTTTTGTCGACTAAAATCTATTTCACGCTTTCACGATCATCAGAAAGACCGGAAGAAATGGGAAAACACATTTTCTAGAAGCAATATCACTTTGCAAAGATGGAAAAATATAAGTTTTTTTTTTGAAATGCACTTTGAAATTACTGCTTCTTTGACATTAAAACCTGTCATGGGGTATGAGAGATTTATTCGTTTAAAAATATGAACAGGATGTTCTCAAATCATATGTGCAATCATCTGCGACTGGAAGATAAACTTTAGTCACTATCTTCCATCGTTCAAGATAGCCTCTTGTGGGGTTTTCATATTGAAAAGGGTTACATTCCCAATTTGAATTTGAAGTGATTTTTTGTGAAAATCTAACATAAAACAACTACTTCCTTTGCTAAAGCCACGCTGGACATTGAACTACATCTGATCAATATTGATTTTCGATTCCAGTTCAACTTTAGAACTCATATAGATGAATGAGGTGAAGAAGAATGTTTTACAAAAGAGAGTTCTTACCAGAAATCATTCAATACATTTTTGTCGAGGAAAAAAATTTGTATTCAATATTCAATTGAGAATGTTTCCCTTTTTTGACGCAAAATGCACTGCCAAACGGATTGGTATCACTATGAATAACATTCAAACAAAAATGAGTATGATAAACATATGAGCGCGTGCTTACCCTGATCAGGAGAATATGGATCGTTTAGTTTCGGAGGGCATATTCCAGACAGTATCTATAAACAAACTTGTATAATATGCAGGAGGAGATGAATTATTTTGGTTTATAGTTTAAGCATTGGTCACTTTGATTTTGAGATAAATTAGAATTTCGAAAGTATCGGAATTCGTCATTATCAAGTTTCAATACGTAGGTGTATATTTTACTCAGATTATAAATATCAGATTTTTTATTCAGTTGTTTTTTCATCAATGTGAATCATTTCAAGAATGGCCCTTTTATGATAATTTCTTCCAGTTTTCAGAAATGAAAATTATCATATCCACTTTATGTTTTGTTGTAGGAACATGCTCTGACAATGCACGCGAAATTTCTTCGTTTTAGAGTCACATTTGTGTGCAATAATTCGACTATTTAGTTTTCTTGATGTTTGACCAACGTATGCTCTATGATAATCTGAGCAATCAATTTTGTAAATAACATTTGATTTGTCTCCAATTCCGTGTGCATTGTCAGAGCACCTCATCACAATAGAACATGAAATAGTTTATGATGTCACAATATTGAAAACTGAAAGAAGTAAAAGTACATTTCTTACAATGATTCATATTGATAAAAAAACTGTTAGAATAAAAAATCTGATATTCATAATTTGAGTACTAAGTTTGGGAATGTAAAATTCCGATCATTACAAAATTCAATTCATCTTAAAATTCAAATCAGATATGCCAAAACTGAAAATAGATTGTGAATAACTTTTCAATTTTCACATTGATTTTTTGCAGGGATTCCTCAGTTTATTGAAATCAAGTACAGTCAACGGTTGCTTCTACCGTGAGATTGAAGGGTGTTATGTTTTATTGTTCTTCGTGAAGTGTTTGTCTTTTATTTTCAGTAAAGTTTGATCTCAATCAAGTTATTAGGTATTATATGAGTTTTATTGAGAAATATTTTGAAATTGTAAACTTTTGCCACTAGATGTAATATATTTTTCCGAAAGCTCGCCCAACATTATTCTTTCAATGTACATATATATATATATATATATATATATATATATATATATATATATATGACGATTTAAATTAATAAAACTACATCAAAAACAATAATTTCCCAGTCTCCGTTTGTGTACTCTTGAATGTTGAGACATTAAAGAACAAAAAAAATATAATCTGCTAGGTGTGAAATAGATAAGAAATGGCTCCTGAGCGGACCTCCATGTCGGAGCTCTATAGAACATATGGGAGGCGGCTGTATCGTAGCAGCTACTTCGACAGGGTGTGTGGGATCTAATCTAACCTATTTCATATTTAATGAAAAATAAATTATACATATGCTGCCAAGCATATATTTGTAACTTGTAATTTTGTAAAGAAGTTGTCTTTACTGAATTTTTCAAATGTTATTGGGAGTTATTAACCTAATTTACTAACGACTTGATTGGAAACAACCAGTGGGATACTGATGCTATGAAGGGTTGAACATATCTCCTATCAAACCCAACTTCCCTAATCCAGTATGATTTGATTTTTTGTTGAGTATGTCAAATGGTTTCAGCCCATACATCAGGTCTAGCCCATACATCAGGTGAAGCTTTTTTTCATATAGCCAGTGATTTTCCAGCTGATGGACCATCCCTTCACATATTATCCTTTTGAATATTGGTAATCCCCAAATATGTACGATAGGATTTCAAATGTAGTGAAACTTGATGTCCATATTTTCTGCAAGTGTACCAGTTTCTTATATAGTGATGGCTTATTCCTAAAGAATGAATATCATTTATAAATTCAGATTGGAGTTCATTCACAATTATTTTGATAGTAAATCCAATAATTGTGGTTTCCGGAGGGTATTTTCGAAACGAAAATCGTTCGATAACCATCTTTGAATATCTCATTTCGCCATATGGTCTTGGCTTTATTGCTGAAATCGTAGTATTATCTCAGTTTCTCCCTGTATATTTGTATCACTTGCTCACTTATCTCTTAATGGTGTTCATCAACTCTCGCGTATCATAAGTATATATTTCATCATGTTTATAAATTCCTACCTACACCCCGTTTTTCGTCAAACTCTCACAGAAGTAGATGGATAAACTGAAATGATTTAGCTTTATCACATCAAAATGTGAGTTGTATTGCCTATGCTCAGAACTGGATAAAATATAACATGATCATTATCTGTTAACAGATCTATACAGTGCGCGTCAAAATTATGGAACAAATTCGATATTCCGCAAGCCATGTACTTTTGACAAAAATCCTGAAATAGGTCGATTTTTATTTTAAAATGCCGATTTTTTTATGTATATTCTGAAGAGGTTATGTCACTGGTTTTGACATGGTGACGTAATCGGTAATTTTTTTAAATTGGAATATATGTCTTGTGATACCTCATCTAGAAGGGCTTTCAATACTGCTTCAATGATGATAACTAATTAGATATTTTTTCACAGGGTGAACAAAAATTAATATTTTATTTCAATAAGAGAATAACTTTATATCCAACAGAATAAAACAGTTGAATAAGATGTTCGAAATGCCATCCACCAGTCTCTTGACAATAAGCAGATCTACGGACACATTCCTCTTGCACATTGCGAATAACTTCCGGAGTAATTCTGTTAATTTCGATCCTAATTCGATTTTTCAACTCTTGTAGATTTTGCGGCCTATTTACATAGACCTTCGATTTCAAACAACCCCACAAGAAAAAATCCAGGGGCGTAAGATCTGGAGATCTTAGGGGCCACTCTACCAATCCACCTCCTAGGAAAATAGTTATTCAAAAACTCGCGAACATCACGTGCATAGTGCGGAAGTGCACCATCTTGTTGCAACCAAATACTTTCATTTGGTGAGCTAGAATTGGTGTCGTTTGGAAAAATATATTTTTATTATTATTACATTATGATTATGAAATTCTTGTATTGTCATCGGTCCTTGATATGTGTGACACATTTCAGATTATTCGGAAGATTGGAAGTGGGTGAATATTTACTTCCAAGATTTCATTACATTGTGAGTTATTTAGTTACAAGTAAAGATAATGAAAGCGTGTTAAAAAATGCAAAATTTTACTTTTTTGAGCCAAGGCTCTAATCCCTTAGACTGCCCTGGCAGACTAGTGAGTCAGTGCTTTACCACACCAATGGATCCTTTCCCAATATTAATATTTAGCTATTTCCTATTCTAAAATGGGCACAAAAGACGATCACAAATTAATGCCATAATAGGCAAGTTAGTGTCAAATAAATGTCAGTTGAAATATCAACAAATATTTTTTACAAATTCTGAGTGAAAATGTTCTCAAAGTAAACTATGGCTACTTTAAGTGAAACCCAACACATAGAAATTCTAATTTTCATTGGATGCGGAGATAGAACCAGAACTCAGCAAGAGGTATGCGACTTGTTCAATGTGAAGTATCTAAATAGACCTATCAGTGGTTCAACAGTCAGTTAGATTGAGAAAAAATTTAGAGAAACTGGTCATGTCAAACATATTCCGAATGCTGGACGTCCTAAAATAGAAAAAAAAACGTGAAACTTGATGTTCTATTGGGTGTAGAGAATAATCCTCACAATACTTCACGACAAATTGCAGCAGACCTTGACATATCCCAAAGTTCTGTATTACGTATTCTAAAAGCAGAAAAGTACCATCCATACAAAGTACAGCTACATCAACAACTCAATGATGATGATCTCGATCGCCGTGTGGAGTTCTGTGAAATAATGCAGGATTTGTGTAACCGCAATCCACGTTTTATAAAACAAATTCTGTTTTCCGATGAGGCTACGTTTTTGCCTGAATGGTTCAGTAAATCGTCAGAATTGCAGATATTGGAGTAGGGATAATCCTCACTGGATGATGGCCGGGCATACTCAATACCCTCAGAAAGTCAATGTTTGGGCGGGGATAATGAACGACAAGATCATTGGCCCGTATTTTTTCGAAGGAAATCTCACAGGGGAGCGTTAATTGGAATTTTTAAGAAATGAACTCATACCTAGCCTTGCCGATATTTTTCCAAACGCCAACAATCCTAACTCGCCAAATGAAAGTATTTGGTTGCAACAAGATGGTGCACCCGCACTATGCACGTGATGTTCGCGAGTCTTTGAATAACTGTTTTCCCAGGAGGTGGATTGGTAGACGCGGACCGATAGAGTGGCCCCCAAGATCTCCAGATCTCACGCCCCTGGATTTCTTTTTGTGGGGTATTTGGAATCGAAGATCTATGTAGATAGGCCGCAAAATCTACAAGAGTTGGAAAATCGAATTAGGATCGAAATTAACAGAATTACTCCGGAAGTTATTCGCAATGTGCAAGGGGAATGTGTCCGTAGATTTGCCTATTGTCAAAAGACTGGTTGATGGCATTTCGAACATCTTATTTAACTGTTCTATTCTGTTGGATATAAAGTTATTCTCTTATTGAAATAAAATATTAATTTTTGTTCACCCTGTAAAAAAATATCTAATTAATTATTATCATTGAATGCAGTATTGGAAGGCCTTTCAGATGAGGTATCACAAGACATCTATTCCAATTTAAAAAAATTACCGATTACGTCACCATGTCAAAACCAGTGACATAGCTTCTTTAGAATATACATAAAAAAATCGGCATTTTAAAATAAAAATCGACCTATTTCAGGATTTTTGTCAAAAGTACATGGCTGCTATTGCCAAGACACTGAATGTTTTATTGTCTCACAATTACACAACCGAGATCCTTCTCCTGCGTAATATTATAATATTAATTCTTCAGTTTTATATCTGGTATTCCTTTTATTCATGGAACGATTTTTCAAGTAACACGGGATAGCTGTGAATATTGTAAATAGTTCTCATCGCTTGGTGATCTGAACAGCAAGTCACAGGCAATCGGAGTTTACTTCCAGAGACGATGCTAGTTGGGGTAGGCTTGGTTGAATCATGGACAGCTGCTTTGAATGCTATCAGAATAAGTGGAATGTGTCTGTCTCAGTCCCTTCAATGTAATTCCACAATCTTTCAAAAGTTCGGTTCAATCTTCCAACCATGCCATCCGACTGGGGGTGGATTGCAGAAGTTCTGGTCTTGGTGATGTCCATCCGCTCACAAACTTTCTTGAATGTCTTCGACTCCAAATTCCTTCCTTGGTCGAAATGTGATTTCGTCAATTCTGCAAATCTTGAGAACGTGTTGTGCAACAATGATCTCGCTATCGTGGAGGACTCCTGGTCTGAAATGGCATAGGTTGAAATGGTCCATGGCAACAAGGATGTATTTTTGGCCATCATTCGTAACAGGAAATGATCCAGCTTGACTCATGAATTTCTGTCAAAACTTCACCTATCCTTTTTCTTGGCAGAACCACTTGGGAACTTGGAAATCTCCCATCGGCTGACTACCGTACTCGTTCAAGTGATATATTTTCCACACCCAGGAAATCCCAATGTTTCCACATTATATTGATCATGAAATCTCTGTCCGACATATCTACCTACCATTTCCAATGTAGAATCTCCGAGTGGTGGAATGGTACCGGTTCATATTTTCTCTGATGGGGGAATTATTAGTCGTTCTTCTCACCCTGTTGATTTAGATGACCCTGAGAGTTTCGCTATCTCTAGCCCTAATGCTTTCCGATATACTAGTCAATCTATTTTTTTGGTATCTGCCCGAAACTCACTAGATGATCCAATCCTCGTCAGTGAGTAGGAATGTGAGGCTGTTATCCAAGAGGATGGCAAACGTGGTGGCATCCTCACCCTGCAATCTCTCTGGAAATGTCCATTTCTACCACATCTGAAACAGTATCCTCTTGATTCTCTGGATGATTATGTCCTCGAAGGTGAATAGGAACGTGGATATGTTCTTGGTGGCGATGAAAACGAAGTAGCAACCGCACCTCGCAACCTTTCTGTACATTTTTGGGTTCCAGTTGATCCAGTACCCTGCTGAGCAGCTGTTACATACTTGTTTCTCTTTCCGAAGTAGCTTTTCAATCGATAGCACCCCCCACTTTTGGCCTCGATGTGTTGAAAGCTATTTTCTCTTCTTAAGAACTAATCAAACATTAATTGCATTTATTGAAGTGTGTTAATTTTCAGAGTCCTCTGTATTTGAATATATCTCAATCCATCAATGAATATCTACACCGTCGAGTGTTCCTCTGGGGAATCTAGGAAGGGAAGCTGAATGAATATACGCCCATCTACTTCGAACTCCTGCAGACTTTCCCTGATTTCTGTACTCGTATTATCAACTGTGCCTAGTACAGCTGTTCTCAATGTTGGTCGCCGTACCTTAATTCTAGAGCATCAATTAGGTCTCCATACTTATACGGCTGGTCTTCTGGGGTGGTCTGTTATATTCCCAAAGGCTATACCCTCAGGTCCATTATAATGCCGGTTGTCTTTATCTCGTCGTTTAATTCTATGCGCCACACACACTTCTTTCTTTGCTTCTTCTCGTACCGCAGCAGTAACTTTTTTTTCAGTGTCCATTCATTCCATAATTTCCCATCTGTATGACTGGATGTATCGGTGCTAAGCTCTGGAAAACTATGCAAACATTTTTTCAGATCCGTGATTTGTCCTTCAGTTTTCTGGAACATATGCTCGAAAAATGCTCTCGTAGATTCTCCTCCTCTTGTTTTTCTTCTTCTCGTCATTTATCCTCCTTGTCTTCTTTCTCTGTCTACGTTCCTCCTCCTCTTGTTTTTCTGTTACCCGTCGTTCCTCCTTCTTCTATAGACGGTTCTTTCCTTCCTGTTTTTGCTAGGCAAACTGTGCTGCTCGATCATATCCATTATGACCTCCATATTGTCGTAAGTTGTATTTCTCGTATTCACCATTAATTGTTATCAGATAGTCACAAATATCCTCACTTCTGACACCAACTCTTACCAATTTGGCATTTGTAACTATTAATATACTGAACGTATTAATGTCCATTAACCTACAGTTCACAAACACACGTGAATGAAATTCTTCCGTTATTCCGTTAGACGAAAAAAAACTGTTTCAAGCGTTTCGAACATACTGAGTCATCCGTCTTTCACGGATCAAATTCGCAGAGGATTCCAAATAAATTGGTGCTTGTCATTTCACAATTTGACTACCACCTTAATTGACTGCGCCACTGATGAAATTAACGACACTCTCACTATGAACCATATTTTAAAGACTGGTATTTTACATACAAGCTGGTGGATACAACGTATGAATAACCCTAATAGCAAGGTCGGATATCGGTTCTCAAAACCACCGAAATGAATACACATCTCATATAGAACACAACCCATGGAATGAATAGTAGACCTTTCGAATAATATTAGAACAGTATTCATGGCATTTGAAACACTTGCAAGAAAATAAAAGTTTTTAAAAGATAGAGTAACATGAAAAAATCCCACAAGCAAATCAGTCAGAATATCATAAGCGATCCATACAACTCATCTCGTTCTTCAAAAACAGGTTCCAGGGATTATCAGTTGAATCAGTGATTCCAATACAAAAAAAGTACTTACTTATATTAATATTTGGACAGGTGTGCGGGCAGCAGACAGAGGGAGAACCAGAACGTGGCGGTACTTAATATGTTAATGAAGATCATATTTGTTATTATTGATGATAGTATCGGTGGAACATGTACTCTAATCCCACTCATTGGCGTTGTAAGTGTTAGTTGTAACGTATTACCTATATCGGCGTAAGTTATAATGAACGGTTGCCGTCCGGTGCTGTTGTAGCTACAGAGATTCAGTACCGTGAATCTTCGTGGTACTTTATAGCTGATTCTGCTAGGGAGAATTGGTATACTAGCATAGATTGAATGCTCCAATCAAATCGCTACATATCAGGGCTAGAACTTACTTTTGTGGGGGAACACTAATTCTGTACATTATTTTTGTGAATCATAATGTTTTACTATTTAAAAAAGGAAAATCATTTCCAGAATTCATACAAGTAAATAATACAAACAAATTCGTTTTCTCAATAAGATACTACGTATACCAAGTACTTTTTCTGATGAATGGAGAAAGTATTCAATTATTCAGTAAGTGAATTTTACCTGAAGACCGGCTAGACGCTGTAGTGTCACGCAATTAAAAATTGCACAAGTAAACCCTGCACCACACTTACTCACTTCACACCTATATGCGCATGTTGCAAGTCGATAACTAAGTTATCATTATCAGTATGATGAACACTTAGTTATCGGAATGCGCTTATAGGTGTGAATTTATTAAGTGTGGGGAAGCGGTTACTTTTGCAATTTTTGAATGAATCAGAAAAAATACTAAATTGATAGATAGTTTTCTATGCACATCCTGATTCCATAATAAGTACCAGAAAAGTTGGAGTTCGGGTTTCCACATGATATTAGTGGAGCAATGCTGAATTAACCTTTCCACATAGCCTATTCTGATATTTCTCCTTCAGAACAGAGCGTGCATTCTACTGAAAATCTGTATGGCATTTATCTAGATAGTACAAAGAAAGTTCAGAAAATTGACTGCTTTTCTATCGCGATGCTGTTACCAAACAGAATATATTTATATCAAAATTACACGACGTGACAAGTGGTTTTTATTCTTCAGTTCCCAAAGTTTTGAACTTTCGATGGAATTATTATTGTCTATCACATCGAAGAATTAAGAATAACCACAGTGAAACCAAAATCTAGTTCCCGTTTTCATAAATCTATTCAGTCTTTTTCATAAACTTTTCTTAACTTCCCCTCCTTTTCAGAATGCCACTCTTACTCTTTGGTTGACGGAATATGGACCCACATAGGGGTGAAATATGTATCCTATATCCCTATGAAATAAACTTCGTGGATTGTGTTTATTCTTCGAATCTCCTAGCATAAGAATGACCGCTGACATAATTTCAAGTATTGAATTTAAAATAAAATTCTTTAAACTTTTGTATATATGAAACAAAATTTAGAAAGAAGACTGCTGTTCAGGTTGACGAGAGTCTTATCGATATCTGACCAAGGAAATATAACAAATATTACAAATCAGAATTGTATGCAAACTCCTCAATTGTTTTAAATTCAAAGTGAATTTTATATTTATCGTGAAAGCGAAAGCAGGAGGCGATAAATAGTTTAAATTCTTTAAAAATAAATAATATTAGCATGGGGTATATCGCAAATATCGCGAGGCGTCGGGGGCGTATGACGCGTTTAGGGACACGGTGCATAATACTTTCACTATCCCTCCCACAAACCCCATTTTAATCTTGGAATTACTATTGTTTGAATGAAATGTATTGTGAAATAATATATATACATATACATATATATTATATATATATATATATATATATATATTATATATATATATATATATATATCTTGAGATGTGAACGTACTAGATAGTTGATGAATATATTTGAATTTTGAATTTTATGGGTATCTGAAGTCAAGCACGGCTGAGCGCGGCAAGTATTTGGATGGGTGAACACCACCTGTCAGGGAAGACTCGTGCTTAGAATCCTCGAATAACTACAGTGAATATTCACAGGTGCAGGCGTCAAATCAATGAGCACGAAATATTGGGATAGAAATAATTAAATGATTGCCTGAAGTGGCAATCAATCATCGGATAAATTGATAGGTTCTTGAGGCTGTAAGGATATTTCATCCAGTTTTCGGAATGAGGGAAGTGTACCCATAAATAATGCGGCGTTTCCTGTTTGAATTGCCATACTAATGCGCTGAACCAGAAAATCATATGATCTAGAATCATTAGTACATTTTATCACTTGTTTCCAATTCCTTCGAGAAGTTCCTGGGCGTGAGATCCAAATACTCCATATGTTTCAATTGCCAAGGGATAAAATAAATACAATTCTTCTATATTGAATATTTTCGAATTTTCAATTTCTCAGCAGAAGTATATATAAAGACCCTTATACCCCGGAAATTCGGCAAGCTTTTGGTTTGGGATTTCAACTATGTTGCAGCCTTCCATCTTATGAGACCTCAATCACGGAAGGTATTGAGCCTTCCGTCATTGAGGTCTTATAAGATGGAAGGCTGCAACATAGTTTAAATCCCAAACCCAAAGCTTACCGAATTTCCAGGGTATAAGGGTCTCATATATATATCTGGATAGACCTGAGGAATGGCAACGAAGAGGCAGTGATAGCAACAGGTTGCAACAGTATCCTACACAGTTGAAATCCCAAACCAAAAGATTTCCGAATTTCCAGGGTATAAGGGATATATTCCATTCCAAATAAAAAATTTGAATTATGTATTTTGTGTAGAGAAAAATAATGTTTGCGCAAAGCGCTTCCGGCTTTCGGCCATTTTTAGGGTGTACCTGAAAGATTTTGAATATAATTGTGAAGTACAAATAGAAACACGATTGTTTAGTAACTGTCATGAGAATCAAAATTCATTTTGATGAAACAAAGCTTGTGAACATTTTCACTCATGCTTCGAAATCTCTCTCAACCATACAGGCCACACAGCTTAGCTTCCATTATTTCACAAATATTGACGTCAATACCCGAAATCATGAATTGTAAATCTGACAATATTACACACAACTTGACGCTTGACAGCGAACGTTGCTACCCTCGACAGTCCCAATGAATATACACCAGAGGTGCGTTCGATTATTAACTCTATCGAGTAGAATTTACTAAATAGCGTTCGAAAATCGTAAAGTTGTGTATATTTCACTATAAGACTGTCGTTCGAAAATACCCGAGTATTCGCTAGCGAGTTAACTCTCGTAACTCTACAAAATAGCTGGGTTTATTCAACTCCACAAAATTGACATAACTCTGAGAGACGGAAAATCTCTTTATGCTTTGTCTCACACTCTCACAGATTGAGATTATTTATGTGTATGTGTTTAATACTGTTCACTGATATTAGTTGTAATCTTGGAGGAACATATGGTCTACCAAGTTTATACTGTGTCCTCGAATTCTTAACCTAGGAGCTATTTTTAATAAAACTGCTTCGAAACCATCACATGGCATTCGAATATACGATTCTCATTCCCTACCATAAATACTATAACATTTAATTTACAATTGCCGAACAAGATTCTAGAAAAGTTATCTGCTATTGTCAACAATATTTTTCTCCGGTTTTCGTATTTTTTTAACAATAACATAACCTATATTTCCGATTTCAGAACCTTCTGTCACTCGGACTTTGTAAACAACTCCAATATATTCCGCACCGTTCGAATATTACATGAATAGTACTCAACTCCAGAGTAAATTTAAGAAACCTTCAAATACTTTACTCTACTCTAGGAGTCTATAATATATATAATATTGAGATTATTTATGTGTATGTGTTTAATACTGTTCACTGATAATAGTTGTAATCTTGGAGAAACATATGGTCTACAAATTCACTTTCGATTCTTAACTTAGGACCTATTTTTAATCAAAGCTTAAACCATCACATTTGAATATACCATTGTCATTCCCTACCATAAATACTAACATTTAATTTACAATTGGCGATCAAGATTCTAGAAAAGTTATCTGCTATTGTCAACAATATTTTTCTCTGGTTTTCATCACTTTCCATTGATCTTGCCATTCTTCGTTTTTTTGTTACCTATATTTCCGATGTCAGAACCTTCTGTCACTCGGACTTTGTAAACTCCGCACCGTTCGAATATTACATGAATAGTACTCAACTCCAGAGTAAATTTAAGAAACCTTCAAATACTTTACTCTACTCTAGGAGTCTATAATCGAACGCACCTCAGAAATGATAGCCGAGTTCGTCGATTTTATCTGCCTTTCCCCCGCTCTCCGCAGCAGCGTGACCTCACCGCGGCACCACTACCGTTGGTTCCATAAGAGCCCATGCATTTTTCACGATTTTTGAAACCATTTTACCTGGTACTTTCAACTTAAACCTGTTGATTATTCGTGTATTTCTGGTAAGTGTGTTAATTTACTTTAGCTCCATTGAATTTTTAAACTCTAGTTGCCCACGTCTCCGGTGGATAACCTTATGGGTTGAACTGATGCTTAGCGCGATTTGAACGTCATTTCGTGATAGAGCACTGCGTTATTTCGATTTATTGAGAATATTTGTGGACACTTTGGGCCCATTATAATAAATAGGAGTTAATTAATAATTTTTGGGAGCTTGTTGATGGTTCTTACAAGAAACTACGGCTTCCAAGCATTATCTGAGGTGAAAACAGCTGGAACTCACTGCCTAAGGAATTATATCATCCCTTCAGCATTTTTCGGGAGCTATATTTACCTCAAATATTTTCAATAAATCGAAAAACAGTTAAAAAAACAAGTGTCATATCACGAAGTGGGCTCCAACACGCACTCAACAGTCGATTCAATTTTCACTTACACACGACAAACTATAGATGTTTATGGCATCATAAATCCATTGAAACGGAAGTCAAATCATTCAGCAAACATAAACACTAAAAAAACGACGGAAAAATATTACTAACTGAAAGAAAAATCGCTGTAAAAAGGTAGAAAAATATATGGGCACTTATGGCAGACGAATCGATCAGGTTCCCTGGTGACGTCAAATGACGATGCAAATCCGCGCGTGTAGCTGAAATTTGGCCAATGTACGAAGATAGGAAATAACCCATGTTTTCCATTGTGTATAATCGTTGCGACAGTCCAGCCGTTGGCTGAATTTTCAAAGTATTAAAGGTGAAAATATCCCAAAGGTAGGAAATTTTATTATTAGAATCAATATAGTGGATATGATTCTTTGAACCAGGCACAAATAACAGAAATGAAAATGTTCACTAAGCTTTGTTTTTATGGATTATTTTTTATTCCACGATGGATATCCATTGGGTTTCTGTCCATGGTAGTGCATCCCGAATATCCATAGAATGTCAATTGGATGTTCTTGCCCTTTACGTTACACATATTCTCACAGCTTCGGCATTTCCATCCTATAGGTAAGAATAAACTGAGTTAGATCAATAAATATTGAAAATAGTGCATGTGTGATACTACTTACCTTCAATTCTTTGAAATTTGAGATTATTCATTTCAATTTACTCTCCTAGCTGTTATCCGTTTCAGTCTACACCACTGGCCAACGACTCTCAGAATTTACACCTGACAATAGTTGAATCCGATGCCCTGCTTGACGCCCACCTGGTAATGAAATAATCTGCCACTCCTTGCTTGCTGCAGATAAAGATGTAATGGGCCGAATACCACACCAGTACATACTCAGACTATATAAACATTTGCCATATTTAAACGCTTATTAATGACATTCCCTATTATACGAACATACGATCTGAAAATTTGCTTTTATTTTCTATAAAACCAATAAGGAAAATCTTGTAGGTAATAAATAAGGATATAATCTGTTTGCAACCACAGAATTTGTTCTAATTCACTTTAACTCAGCGCGTCCAGCGATTTGAGGAGGAGATCAAATTTATTATGTGCTACTCGAAAAAATTATAGTTGAAAAATCTAAATAATTATGGAATTCAAAAAAATTATTGTTTATCGAGAACTAAATCTCATGAGAAAAATAAACTTCTGATTACATACAGTAGCAAGGATGGAATCCTTAAAAATATACCAAATATTTGCAAGGTTTTGTAATTAATAAGAAAATTTTCTGATAAAAAAAAAATTATATATGGTAGGTACTATAGAATTGAAAATTCATGTTACAATTTGAAAAATTATTCATTTTTTGTAACGAGTGGAATGTTAATTACAGAAAATAAGTTACATAGATTCAGTAGGGTTGCAAAACTCCGAGTAATTCTTTCCAAATCCCACTCCATCAATTGTGAAGACAGAAAACGTTACATACAGGGTGTAATCTAACCTCATGCTTAACCGTAAATTACAGTGGTTAAAAATTAAAAAAAAAACGAAAAAATAATTCTGTCTCTATCAAATTTGTCAAAATTTTGAAAACTCCTATCCGCCCAACCTCAGCTGACCTGCTCAAAGCCGTTACAAAACACTGTCAATTGCCGGATGCAATGCATGTGAAATGTTGAACTGATTGTTTGGTAAATGCACAAAGAAAGAGTCAGAAGCATTTATTTCAGGCTACATGCGATAGGTATTCAATTCAATAGTTATTAGAACAAACGAACCTGATAGACAAAGTCAGAACTAGTAGATGAAGTCAATACACTTCGAGGCACGAATCACAATTATCAAAAAATCAGATTAATAAAAATAATATCGATGGCCATTGTGACCTAGTGATCAAGAATAACAGGTAAAGAGTGTTCCCGGGTGGTGTTTTCAAGATCCTTCCACGCGCCTCTACTTGGAAATTCGAAAGTTGTCAACGCACGAACGTTTGTTAAATTCGACTACAGTTTTCTCAATGGCTGGTAAATGAAATATTCTTGTCTTTGTCTTCTGCTAAAGTTCACAACGAAACACCATACTTTCGAACATATCTGCGTTTGCTTAAGCTTTGGGTAGGGTATTTATAGAATTATTTCAGCAATGCTGAATTATTGTGAGAACTGTTAATTGCAATGCAATTGAGAACTGCCGCGAATAAGGCGCCACATATTGCCTGTATTCTAAATCATCAAGATAGTGACTATTGTTTTATTACTATAAGTGTAGTGTATTAATTTTTGATATTGTTATATTATTTGAGGCAATTAATTAGCTGAAAGAATTTTACTTTAATGCTATTGGTTTGCCTCAGGGGCCATAATTTTCAAATATTCGCTCCGCTCTTTAGTGTATTATAGAGTAGAGTAGAGTAGTTTATTTGACCAGGTTATGTATAAAGAACATTTATGGCAATTCAGAAAACAATATAGCTTTAGGCTTAATATTGACCGTCAAAAATATAAAAAATAATATTCAAAAACTACAAATTTACATACCCATTCATATTTATCGAGTAATTATAACAAAGTTTATTGTATTTCAAAATGATTGTATTTGCAGTGAGAATGAATGAGAATTGGAATTGACTATTTCATTCATGAATGCGAAGAGTGATTTATCTTGTTTTCTACCCTTCAACATACGAACGAAACAGTTTGGTGTTACGTTGTGACAACAAACTTCTTACTTCTTGTGCACATCGCGTGCTGTCTTCTGATTAGTTGCCAAGTGAGATCTTCCATTTACTAGCCAATCAGAAAACAGACAAATCTGTAAAACGTTCATTCGTTCGTCGACAGCTTCCTAATTCCCAACCAAAAAGGCGTGCGACAATCTTGAAAACACTACCTGACAACACTGTTAACTTGTCATTCTGGATCACTAAATCACAATGTCCATCGATATTTAAAAAAAAATACTGTTTGTATCAATGTGTTCTTACAACTGATTGTTCAATAATTGTGATTCGTTAAGTGCTTCAAAGTGTGTTGCCTCATCTACTAGTTCTGACTTCATGTAGCAGTTTGGATATATCAAGTTCTGTTTGTTTTCACCACTGTGAAATTGAATACATGTCGCAAGGTAGCCTGTAATGGATACTCAGACTCTCTTCATATATTTACCGAATAATCAATTCAAGATTTATTTCATCCGGCAATTATCGGTATTTTCTAACTGCTCTGATCAGGTCAGCTGAGGTGAGGCGGACTACCAAAATTTTGTGTTATTTGACAGAGAAAAATAATGTTTTTTTTTTCATTTTTAACCGCTGTAATTTGTTATAAAATGGCATTCTACACTCGTCATTCACGGGGTGTGCAAGAGGTTAGATTACACCCATTTCCCTAATCACAGTCTTCACAATTCTTTTTATTATACAAATCAGACTAAAGAAGTATTTGAAAGAATATAAGTTGATATCCAGAAAACAATTTGGTTTCAAAGAAGGCTTGTCGACTCAAGATATCCGCTCCCTGATGAAAAATATTTATGGAGCGTTGGAGGAAAAATCAGCCCTATGTATATTCCTCGACCTCTCCAAAGCTCTTGATGTGATGAATCACGACTACCTGTTAGAGCATAGGAAGGAGGGGATCGGCATTTAGACTCTTCGAAAGCTATCTCAGAAAACAAATCGTACGGATATAAGATGTATATAGCTCAGAAAGAGAGTTCGAATATGGCGTACCTCAGGGTACTCTGCTGGGTCCCATACTTTTCAGTATATACCCAATTGGCCCGCTCGATCTGAACTGCTCAGGAGATATCATCAGTTTCGCAGATGATACGGTTATATTCTACCAAGACAATCATTGGGATGCCCTCAAATCAAAAGCGGAGTCAGACATGAGGAATATATAATACACTGGCTCAACAAACATCTACTCAATATAAACTTCGATGAGACCAAATGTATGCCCTACACATCCTACAAAAATCACCTCCCCAGCTACAGAGAGTTGAATATAAAATATAATGGAAAAAATACAAAATTAACACTGCAACCGAAATTAAGTACATCGATAACTAACGACCAACTCTTAGATGGAACAAACGCATACAAAATGTTGTGAATACCCTGAGAAGTATGCTATATAGATTCAAATTTATACAAAATATTTTAGACACTATATGAAAATTATTTATTACGCATTAATAGAATCCAGGATTTATTATAGAATCCTAGCTTGGGGGTGGGAGCTCTCGACATTTATATGAACAAATTGAACACCCTTCAGAAATACTTCCTGAAAATTATATTTAGGAAAGAGCGCACATATCCAACGGACACCCTTTACAGCGAGACCAGAATATTCGAAATTAAACAAATATTTTATCAACATATTTTAATTTATCTATACAAAAACAAACACATCCTCCATATGATCGATCACAACTACCAAACAAGACAAAAAACGAAACAATATGCAAAAACTGAAACATCGAACAAATATGATAGTCAACGGAATCACCACTATCGTGCTACAAGAATCTATAATCAGTTACCCGAGGAGCAAAACAACGCATTTCGAAATATTAATTCCACACCTTTATTCAAAAAATATCTAAGAAAATATATTTTAGATACAGAAAGAACCCTTATCCATTTTATCATCAACCAAAAATAATTTGAATTCTTAATACACCTGAAAGGTATGTAATTACATGAGCAAACAAAATGAAAGAAGCACCCACGTACAAACCTGAGTTCATGTGGGACATTCTTTCGTTTGTTTGCAAATGTTCATTTTTCCGTAGTAATACACAGACATATGTTTTGTACTATTATATCTACACATACTTCACACAAAAACTTTAAATTATTGGATATACATTGTGATATTCTTCTTCCCTTTCCACATATGAAGTTTACTTATAATGTTATTCACTTCATTTTATATTTGAAATCTGTACTCTCATACATACAGTGCGCGGCTTAATCATGGAACAAATTCGATATTCTGCAAGCAATGTACTTTTGACAAAAATCCTGAAAGAGGTCGATTTTTTAATGTATATTCTAAAGAGGTTATGTCATTGGTTTTGACGTGGTGACGTAATCGGTAATTTTTTCAAATCGAAATAGATATCTTGTGATACTTCAACTGAAAGGTCTTTCAATACTGCATTCAATGATAATACATAATTTGATTTGTTTGTACAGGGTGAACAAAAATTAATATTTCATTTCAGTAAGAGAATAACTTTATATCCAATAAAATACAACATTTAAATGAGAAATGTCATAGAGTTATAGAATTTAGGGCCAACAAAGGAAAATATCTTTGAATTAGTGTTTTTTAGAAGAGTTGAATATTGAGATCATGTGCATTTTTTTTAAACTTTGGTTAAAAAAATTTAATATTAATTTTTTTTGGTGTACCATATCAGTGGAAGACAGTTTGTTTTCAGAATTGTGATTTGTGTTGTTTGGAGAATATTGGGTGAAGTATTGAAGGCTCCACCCCATTTTGGCACAAGAGGTGTAGAGCATTATAGCGTTTTTCTCGAAATAATGTATGTCAAAGTAAAGAAGCTGTGTACTATCAGGCGCTTGTCAATGAAACTTTTTCTATTGCTGAGTACAAACTTGAGTTTTTGTTGTGACAGTGTAGGTACAAGATATAATTCATAACAAATAATTTTTGGTTTGTTCACAACAGCTGGTGTGAAAGCCACAGAAGTTAGTCTTTTCGAAATTGGGGTAAGCTTATTAAGGTTTTTCTAGAAATTTTTCAGCAAAATGTTTGACGTTCTCCCATTTTTATCGTGAAAATGGGAGCTGTATCCTCAACATAATGGAAGACATGTCCTTCGATACCCCCGATGTCAGTTCATATATACGTGGAACAGTATTGGACCCAACACTGTTCCTTGTGGTACCGTGATTTCAACGATACTTATCCAGAGCTCATTTCATTCCCAATTTTATTTTCAGTAGATAATTGCTCGACCAGGAATACCATAATGATTCAGTTTGTTGAGTAGTAATTCATGTGAAACTGAGTCAAAGGCCTTTGCGAAATCTAAAGAAACCGCTAATCATTTTAATGAGTTGCCTGTGGTTTTGACTTTTTGTTCTGAAGAATCTACTACAGCATCTCCGGTATTCGAGTTCTGGATAAAGCCATACCGTCTATCAGTAATGAGATTGTCTGTAAAAAATGTGCATGAGCCTCTTCTTAACTACCCGTTCTAATATGTTTGGTATGTTGGCCTGTAGTTATTTGGTTGGCTACGATTATCAGACTTGAGGATTGGGGTGATCGATATATGTATTAAAACTTCATTTTTTGTTACAGGTTCGAAGAAGATGGTGGAGTCAACTTTATCATTTTCTGGAAAAAATATAATTCATACATCTTGAGTATTCAACCTGACATTTTTATATCTTGATTTGTGAGAAATATAAAACGTATGTGCTTTTTCTCTTCATTGCTCTTTATCATACTTCTGCGTCACTACGAATTGGTGTGTTTTCAATTTGTATCCTTAATATTTTGTAACGGCTATCCAAATCATTCTTGACAGTCCAAGTTTTTGCATTGTTCTCTAGCATCCGCAATTTCATTTTAATAATCCGAATTTTTGTGTTTTTGAAAAGAGTTTTGAGTATATCCCTGTATTGTTTGTATTCCCCATCAGTCCCGGTAGAGTAAATTTTTATTCGGTGTTTTTCGGGTGACCTCTGTCCTCAATGGGTTCAATTGAGGCTATGGTGATCCAGAGTTTGATATTTTTGATCATTTTCACTTCTGTCGACTCGACAATTATTTATTTAGTTTATCAATGAGAAGTTGTGGGCTGATTGAGGATTATTTGAATGTATTATTACATTCATTCACATTCATTTCCGATTATTTTTATGTTTTTATAATTTATGTTACTTATTTTGATCACATTATCCACTCCACTGGATTTATTTTTGGGTAAAGTTTTATAAAAATCTGTGAAACGGTATGTAATTTTATTTTTGAATATGATGGATTCAATTTTAATTCCATTCTGTAAACTGTCTTGTATTTCAATAAATATATGATCAATTGTGGAATTCGTATTCTCTTTCACTTTTGTGGGTTTGTTGACGTATGATATGATACCATTTGAATTCAATATTCAAATAATTATTAGTATCATCTGATGTTTTTTTTTCGAAATATTCTTATCAATATCTCCTACATAGACTTCAATATTCAGCTTATTCAAATGATTTCAATATTCTTCTGAATTTTGCTGCAGTTCTATAATATTCAGTGAGACCAATGATGTTTTTTTTGTTGAATACTGTGTAGCGCAAATTTACCTAACAAAGTTCATCATTTTGTCCGACGATTCTAACTTCCGCTGATATGCTATTCTCTATGTAGACCATCATATTTGTTGATCAGACATAGCATGTACTATAATTGGTAATTGATGTCTTTAATGATTATTATATTTCCGGTTTCCAATAATACAATTTTGTCTGGGTGATCTTTTGCCATTTCAACACGTACCAAGAGCTCGTCATGCTGTGTTTGCAGGCTTTTGATAATGAAGTGAATGCCATGCATGTTTGTTTCCTGTTTCCCATGTGTATTATAATTTAACAAACTTTGGTATCAATTTGTGCATCATCATCTAATACATCTAAGAAATCTATCATGGTTTGACAATTTGAATGCCCCTGGGAATCAAATCGATGTACGGTAATGAAATTTGAATATACAATAAACCCAAATGACAAAAAGAAAGGTATAGTAGAGAGGACCCATAGATTCTGATTCTATTGTGCTGTTATGCTCACGAAGACTTCTCTATTGTTAATGATGTTTTTGTTTTCAAATATTTTCCGTTATTTTTCAGTCCTAATTTTGGCCCTATCCATGCTCCTTTAGGCAATTTCAAGTTACACAACCTGGTTGATTGATCCATTCGGTCCATTTCATCTTCAATTTTACATTTATCTTCTTTTCCCCTTATTCTTAAACTTTACGTTCAGTGTTGTGTAATTCTGTTTAAGCAATATACGCCACTGTTGATTCAACCTTCAGTAGTTTCTGATCTTATGTTTTTAATATAGCCTCAGTGACTTTTTTATTTACCATTTGACTGATAGAACATTATTTTTCTACCTGACTGCGCGACGAAAAGGAGGGTGATGTGTTTAAGTATGTTTGTTCTATGTGGCGCTCTAGACCAAACGCGTGGGCCGATTCTGATTATTCCTACTTCAATCGAATTGTTCTTAATCTTTCGAGTGTCACTAATCATGGCAATAATCAAAATTCGATATGGTGACAACCAGACGCCATATTGTGAATAAAGACATGACAGTAATTATCAAAATTCAATACGGCGACAACCAGACGCTATATTGTGACAAAATTTATTGTGGCGACAACCAGACGCCATATTGTAAATAATCCTCTAAAAAGTGTGGAATGGAAAATAAATTTAAAAAAAAACCCGACTGCGTTAAAGGTGACTTTTTAAAAAGATGGAAACAAGATGACCAGAAAATATTGTCAGAAAATTATGTTTTAAGTAGTGTACTATTGAACCTGATACTGTAAACATCCTCACGCAGTCGGAGGCAATAATTTATCTTTATTAAATTGAAGAAGATGTCTCCGACTACTTGATATTGTTCACAGTATTAAGTTAAATAGTTAATTTCTTGAAACATAATTTTCTGACAATATTTTCTGGTCATCTTGTTTCCACAATTTTTAAAGTTAACTTTTTGCGCCGTCGCGTTTTTAATTTTTTTCATTCACATTTTTTATGGACTCGAAAAACTGCTGTTTATATCTCCTAGCAAGTTTCTCTTGCAAGGACCACATTTCTCCATATGATTTTTTCCATACTAATAAATTTTTTAACATATTTTCAGGAGCTCAAATTATAGTCGACTACTCACTACTTTCCATGTGCAAAAAAAGAACATCCTATGTATGTTAGATCAGAACGTCATACATTTGTCAGTAATTTATTAGGTGTAGTTTTACCTGAAGTTCACTAGCACATTGATACATATTGATCTTAGGTTACCCCCATATAGTCAAGCAATAAACAAGTCGAAAAAATAGGACAAATGTATACCTACTTCTTTTGGCTTCTTTTAGCAATATCCATCTTAGTGAGCCGAAAGGATACTTATAGACATTTAATCAACTCATAGGTCCATCGCGAAACAGACATATTTGATATTTTGAGCCGTTTCCGTCATTGTTTAAGACAAACCGATGCCGCGGCTAGTCGGAAAAGTAGATTTCAGAATTCATTCAATGATTCTGAAATTGCCATCAATCAAGTTAACGGATCATGTGGAAAATATCTTCATTGGAAACGAAAATTGCATTTCCATTTCTGTAGAAACCTTAAACTGTAAAGTCAAAATGGTGAAGGGTTCAAATCTCCCTGAATGCTCCCTAATATTTGACTAAAATCAATTGGAAGAAGTATAACCAGCACACATGGATACGGGCAGTACTTACTCAGGATTCAATCCCAATATCACTCCGAAAAATAATAACCGATATTTATTTATGTTCAACTTTGAATACAATGTTAAAATACAATGATGTTATGTTTGTCGGAGATAAACTGTTGTCAAATACTATCTGATTGAACGAACAAATGAACTGCAAATGAAAGGAGCATACAGAGCAAACAGAAACTGTTCATAATCAGCGAAGATATATGGAAATTTTCCGAAAGTTATGAAGTGATGACGTTCTCAATAGGTAGAATTTCTATGAAATTCACCTAAAATCAATATTTTCAACAAAACATCCCCATCCTGATGAGTACTCGTTGGGTATTGCATATGTGAACTTACTCCACTTTTCCAGCGAATTCAGTCTTTTGTGAGTTCCGCCGAAAACTTTATATCGCAAGTAGAATCAAGACCATGTCCCTACATGTATAATCATCTTCCTCCAGACTCTCAACTACTTTCATAACGCCATGTTTATACCATTGAGGGCAATGCTCCCACAAATATAAAGGTATTAGAATGAGATAAAACACACAGTAAACTTCTGTCTTCTTTTTCTACCATTTCATTGATTCCTCAGAGTCAACATCAGGTAGAGGTAGAAAGGCCTATTCGACCAATTGGGTCAAATGACTTGTTGTCTCTATTTTCACTACTGAACTACTTCTATTTTCCCCACATTCCCTTCGGCAAGTTGACTGCAACGTGCTCGAAGACCAAAATGACATAATGTTTTTTGGTTACCCAAAGTTTACAGGAAATCTATGACGACGATTATATAACTCATGAGTTTTGAGAAATCCACATTATATCCATAATTCATTTGATTCAGAAGGTTATACTATCACTGCCTCATTCATGAGTTGGAGTTGGTAGGAAAAAACAACAGGAGGGTTCTGAACATATATTTGTCAAACTCGCAATCGACTAATTATTTAAGTTGTGGAATATTAAAACCCAAGAAACCTAGCGAGAATGTTATTGTATTAACTTTTTCAAGTGAATTTAATCGGATTTTCTATTACTGAAAGCTGATAGATAACAATGCAAATTTACAGAAAAAATACTTAATATATTTTACTCAACTACTCTTTCTGTTTATAATCTTTCACAATCTCTATATGACCAATTGCTGAGCGACAACTTATTTTGAAAAAAAATTGCCAAACAATTGAACGATTACAATTGACCATGGTAAATTTTATATGAGGAACCTGATGAAGAGAATATGAAACCGAAAGAATCGGTTCAAGGATTCGGCCTACATCCTACTATCTGGTGAGAACTGCATATCAAGATATTTTTTTGACATGGATCGCGCCCTACATATTGACTGTGAAAATGGCAGGATTATGATGAAACATGGAACGATAATCTGGACAACACCTCATACATTATTTGCGGTAAATCAGGTACGATTCCAAGAAATCGTGAAATAAGATGCATGCAGTATTGCCCGAAAAACTTCATTTTGGAATTTATTCTACTAGCACAGCTCCGAAGTTGCTGGCTATGAGTCAATACAGGTTCCAAGATTTATAACTGAGGCGAATTTTATTTTCTTTATAAGTTACTTCCATTCCAAATTCAAATGTAAGCTCTTGTCTGACCATTCTGATATATTAGCAGGGGTACTATATTGTTGTTGCTTCATATTATAGAGGTTTCATTCGTGAAATTCTCATGAATAAACTTCATTTCGTTCGGCTTGATTAATTTTTTTTTAGTCCATTCGTGGAATTCATCTGTTGCCTGTTTGAGGTTTTCAGTGTTCCAAGTTCTCACCAACAGCCAGAGTAGCGGTACCATAAGCAATTTTTTTGTTTGTGCGATGTCAGAAGTGAACAATCGTCTGATGTATTTCATTACTATTCTATGATCTCGATCAATAGTGGAGTATTTATTTCTGAATTCGAACTGGTGATATGGGTTTCCTATCTGATAATTATGGGATATGTTTCAAATAGTTTGTATATCACTAGTAGAAGCGATATGGCTTTATATGATCCAATTTCATTGGATGGTTTCACATGTTTCTTAGTGATTTCTATCAGTTTTCGTATATTCGAAACAAAGTGAAATATTTTCGCGGTTTCCAAAATTCAATTTGACATTTTATTTTATATTTTGAACGACCCTAGTTCAGCATTAAACACCCGTCATTCACGGGTGTACAAAAAATTAGATTACACCCTGTATATTGTCTTGGTAGAAGTTTGGGATTTAACCTGGTAATTCTTTGATTTTTGTCAATACATGTTTTGAGGTTATTCTGGGAATTTTTTTGGATTCTTCCGATATGGTGAATTTCATTTGACTAGAAAGTTTTCTCCAAGTGGACAGCGAATATTTCTGTATTTTGTTAATCCTTTGAATTGGTGGTGTGTGAAAATTGTTCCTTTCAAGTTCCCATAACAAGTATTCAGTTTGTTTGAAAATATAAACAGGATGCTCCAGATATTTTTCGTAGTGATACATTTTCAATTGTTTTTATGAATTTTTTCACTTATTGTGGTCAAGTAAACTGTTTATCTGCTATTTTTTCCATTGCTCTCCTTTCCGTTATTGGTAGTAACAATTATTTTCGATGGGTAGATGTTGCCAATTGTTTTTAATCTGATTTCTGTGGTGTTACTCCAAGAAATGTGTTAGATGCCGGTTATAAAATTTTCCAATATGTAATCGTAATTAGTATTTATTGCGTTGTTTCCAATAATTCGATCAATTTCATCATTTAATTCGAGATGTTCCATTCAATTATTTGACTTTGATGGAAACCTTAGCAGATATACTACAATACACCCTGTGACGTTTTATGTAGAATATCGGAAATTAATTTTGGTTATGTAACATTCAATTTATATATTCATCATGACCAATTGACCTGTATTATTTTGTATAACCATTTTCAGATATCTTGTATTCAACGTCTATTCTATATGTTCCAACTATCAGAACAACACAATTATAATACACCTTTACCCTTTACTTGTGAAACAATCTCTCAGGTGTTTTCCGTAAACGAAGAACTTTCATCAAACCCTGTCAAAGTCCGAATTATGGATCTTTGGAATATTTATAGCATTTCCAGTAGCTCTGTTGGAAGCTGAAAAGTACACTGGTGAGTTGCTAGAAGCAAAAAATTTTGAAAATAATTTAGAAAAATATTTGATAACCCAAATCAAGCAAATATATTTCCAATAACAACAATCATCTCAAACCACCAATTACAACTGAAAAATATTTTCTTTTGAAAGGAAGCTAATGCAAAGGAACCTCAGTCATCCATTCAGGTTGTGTAGGAAATTTTCTGTGGATTTTATCATATTTTTTACCACTTCATTTGCTGCCACCATATAAAATAAACGAGCCTAACTCTTGGTTTCAACAATTCCAAGATTAGGAGAGTGTAACTGTGATAATAGTATTCTCTGTAGTCCTTCTCGTATGACTATTTTATAACCCAATATAAGATATCGTTTTTCCACACATAACTGATTCTAGAATTTTTTTATATTTTTATCAACAGTTTTGGCCATCCACACTCTACATAATGACTTTTCATTGCGTATTGTTTCATTTGATATTTCTCGCCAGGTTTTCCATTGAAGTTTAGAATATTCAGCTCTCAAATGCATTTAACGATCGATTTGTAATTAGTTTCAATTATGATAAAACCAACGAAAGACTTTTGAAGGGAAAACTGATGTTTCCGTGGACAAGATTCTCGAAATTTCTTGCAGTCTTGAAGTGAGACTAAAAGGAAGAGAAATAATATAAATATTCGTTCCTCAAGTCGAGCTCGGATTTCTGCTGCAAATATGAATGTTACTCATAGCCAGTCAAATTATATATATATATATATATATATATATAATATATATATATATATATATATATATATAAATATATATATATATATATATATATATATATATAACACAAGCGCGTGCCCACAACTTCGTCTGCGTGAAATTTGTATTTTTTCCTATGTTTTCCTTTGTGTTGTTCCATCTAGCTTATGCCTGTGGCTTTGTCCGCGTGGATTTCGAGAAAGTTCTACTTTTCTATAAACTTTTTCGATTCGATGTAAGAAATATGCGAAATATAATTTTTCTAAATATACATTTGTCGTTTGTCAACGTAAACAATTCATTTCTTCCCTCAATTTATCCATTTTTAAATAACCACACTTGGATGAAGACTGTATGTAATCTTAATTAGCATCGTGATGGAACGCACTAAGAATCAAATCAGTATGCAGTGTTCGTCTGGATCGAAAAGTGCGTTCTCGACCGGTTTCCAGTCTTGCTTTCCATTGCTCTGCTGTTTCAGACGAACAAGCTTGAACACTGTGTAGTTGTTTTACCAACCCTAGAAAACTTGCACGAATTAAGATCACGGAGGCTTAACTACTCTTGAGTCCTTGAAATATTTCGTGGATTTTGGATTCAGGTGGGCAGAGGAACGATTTAATTATACTATTTGGATGACGTTTCGTCCTTAGATGGGGATTTCTTCAGGTTTTCAGGTCTCAGCTAGGTACGAAACGTCCAAATGATATAATTTAATCGGTTCTGTATCAACCTGAATCCAAAACCCAAGAAAAATGTATCCACTTACTATATACAACAAGATTCAAGAATACTAATTCAGACATTCTTACATACCAGCTTTCTTCAAGTCTAATCATAAGCTTGCATCAAAGTTGGATCAGTAGTTTTTGCGTGATACTCGAAAAAACAAACAGACAATTACAGTTTTCCAATTTTTTAATAGTTTAGATTCCCTACTATATAGTAAAGCAAACATTGGAATTGGACGAGTTATTACAAACCGCCACTCACTATCTCTGAAGGCAATGAAACGGGTTTCATCATATTCATTTCTCAACACGTGTCACTCTTTTCTCTCATATGAAACAACGAGGATTCGAACCCGTACACTCGAAAATACATGGACGAGGGTCCTGAGTAGGTACTTAATTCAACGGGTTGCGCTAATTGTGAATTCATATGCAAATGCGCTCATCGAGTCGGTAAAATAGTAATCTGTGCTCATTATTTCACAACTTCTAACCCTGACAGAAGCGTTGCTACGCATCTGCTTCACTAAAAACAATGTTTGGGATTAACATGGATGAGGGTGTTTAGGACGTTTTTTATGCAGATAATCACAGATTTGAGGAACGTAATCATATATCCATTGATGATTCAGGAGGGAAGAAATTAATGTATTTCATCAATTGAACGTCCCAATTATAACAACTCAATTGAGAGAAGTGATCGAATTCGTGAAACCCAATCAGAAATACAGTAATCTAATGGCCCCTATGTGTACACATTGTTGTTTCTGTAAAATCCGATACCCTTCGAACTGTATATATAAAAGGACCAAAACGAATCAGATTCGATCAATATTACCAAGTGTTACATGGTAATATTTGTTTCCGTTTCTTCACAATTGAATAAGAAAATCAGGGTCATTCAATACAACTCTTTTGTGCTTCTGTTCAGAGATTTCACAGTTTTTTTTTTTTTTTTTTTATTTAAATATGAGCGCATCAACCGCTAGGGTTATTAGCGCTACGTTCAATTTACATTTCATTATAGGTATAGTCATATAGATTGTAACATATTGATTCTTGTTAAAAAAGACATGAGGTTCCTAACATTACAATTTTCACTAAGAGTTTCGTGTAGTTCTTTTGGTAGTTGAAGTTTTGTTCTTGCTTCTTGGAACTTGGGGCAGATTTGAAGTACATGTTTTACTGTTACTGTTGTGTTACACATATCACAAATTGTTTGGTTCTCATGTGCTAGAAGGTAGTCATGTGAAAACTTGGTATGGCCTATACGTAGTCGACAAAGGATAACCTGATGTTTTCTGCTTTTATCCTGATTATTTGTTATTACTCGTTTTTTCACATAATGTTTGCCACAGATATGCAACATAACATTAACATTAAGAACAGGTGAACAGTACAAAATGTTAATTGAACATTATTCTTTATCACATATTTTGAATGTGAAATAGCTTCATTCCTAAAGAAACTAATTAAAATAAAAACTTTTTTACAAAAAATTAAACAGACGAAAAAAGAAGCTAAAAATCGAAAAATCAAATAAACCTTTTGTCTTAATAACTAAGATCTTTAACTGAGTAAGTAACTGATTTTTAGTCGGCGACAAACAAACAAACGAGCAAATCAAAGCTTAAAATGATGGCAGCAAGATGCGAGGCGCGCGGCGTTCTGATTATTTCTTTAAAGTAATTTTATGATGTTCCTTGATTGTTTATTTGGCGCCGACTCAAAACTTGTTTCATCAGTTTAGGAGCTTAGTTCGTGAGACTAAAAAGGTTTATTTTATTTTTTGCTTTTCAGTTTCTTTTTTCGCAGGTTTGATTTTTTGTTAAAAAGTTCAATTGTTTATTTTTTTCTGTCTGGAATCTACCAATTACTAAACTACTTGATCAACTCCACGTATCCATTATGTTGTAGTGTCATCAGAACTACATATGTGTGGCAAGTATGAACAAAATCGGTTCACAGGAGAAAAATCAATTATCCCCTATTTTTCTACCCTTGGGGGTGCATTTTAAATATGGATGGGACCAACTTCGAGGAATATCCTATTCAATACATAAGCAATATTCCAAATCAGATAACCCAGTACAAAGTTATGGTGGTTGAATCGGTTAACACAAAAAAATTCAGTGGGTGAACAACCAATCCCCTATTTTCCTACTTTTCAATTCAAATTTGAATGGGACCAACTCCGAAGTACACCCTATTCGATAAAAAATCATAATCGGACCACTCCGTAAAAATTGTTGATTGGTGATCCATTGGAATATAGTTCATTATCATAAGTGTCTCAGCTTCGAATTTCTGTCAAATTAGGAATTTTAGTTGAAATCGAGTATATTTTCAAAATTAGGAAAAAAAGTGTAGAAAACGGTGGGTATCGTGATAAGATGTTTGATATCATACATAATGATCAATACAATGTGAATAATATAAGATGGCCATTAAAGAGATACGGAGATTTTATGGTATTCTTCAAAAAGTAAGAAAAATTTTAGAAAATCACATATTTGATTCGTTAGGGAAGAGTTCTGCAAATCCCATTCCTTGTAGAACAATGATAAAATCCAGATTACCAAATTCCCATATATATATATATATATATATATATATATATATATAGGGTGTCCGGTAAACCTTGTACAATATTGGCACTATTGATAGACCAGGTCATGACTGTTCAGAATATCAAAATTTCACCTCTGTAAAAATCTCACCGTTTTCGAGATAATGGGAATTTTATAAGTTTCTAGAAAATCGCTGCCTCACCTCAGATTTTTGAGTGTTATGTCTACAAATTAAGACTTATTCAAATATCTTTGCTGCTGAAAATTAATGATGGGTAATGCTTTCAGAATTGACAAATTTCCTCAAGAAATAGAAGTAGAATGCCAGATTTGAATCCCACCAATTTTTATTAACAAAAATTTGACATTATTGTCTGAAAAAAACCCAACCACCTGAAGGTGGGCATTCATTACAAAAGAATGCCCATTTTGTCCAGACTCTACCATGGTATAAAACGTACTAAAATTATTTTTGGGGGAGTGATATTTCCATTGAATTAGAGTGTGGTTTTATTCTAGGCTTCCATCAACTTTAATACTTTCGCCCAAAAAGTGTTTTGTTTTGATTTTATCAAGATGAAAAGTGGAAATGATCGTTAATAATAACGAATAAAAAGCTTGATAGCATTAAAGAGTAAGTTTACGAAATGAACTTTTTATGTAATCAGCCTAATAAAATCACTAGCGAAATTAAATGGTCGATTATTCGACATGGCACCGATTAATAGACGAATCCTTGTAATAAATGTCGCAATTGTCCAATATCCAGATTCCAACGAAGTGTCAGAGATCAACAGATATATTGCTAAACGTGATTATTTGCGCATCTGACTTTTGTCCTGTACCAGACTTTTTTTCCATTTTTTGTTTTTATTGTGTATTGAAGATAAACATGAAGGTACCCATTCTATTCCATCCGACAGTATTTATTTCACCATCATGCCATACACACGTTATACTCCCCGAGAATATGCGCAAATGCACTACATTTATGGTGAATATGGATGTAGTGCTACTGCTGCAGCTGCGCTTTATGCAGAACGATATCCGACTGCATCACATCCAAGTTCTCCTGTTTTCATAAGAGTTCACAACTCTTATTTGGAAGGCAGAATTCGTGGAAATCGAGGTGGCGAAGGTAGACCGCAACACGATAATGATGAAGGAGTACTGCAAGAAATTGATGAAGACCCAAGTATTTCTGTGAGAGAAATCGAACGACGGCCGTGTATTCCAAAATCTACGACTCAATTCCATTATGAAACGTTACCGATATCATCCATACCATATGCGGCGTGTCGAAGCATTACTTAGGAGGGACTACCCGGTAGAAGTACGATTCTGCCGTGAAATGTTACGAAGAAACCGTGAGTATCCGAACTTTTTTAATAAAATTCTGTGTGGTCATATGAACCTTCATGCAAACGAGATGGATATACGAATATGCATAACTTACACAGCTATAGCCTCGTAAATCCAAATTTAATGAGAGAGGACAGATCACAACAACAGTTCAAGATAAACTTATGGACGGGAATGTTTAATTACGAAGTAATCGGCGCTTATGAGTTGCCACAAACTTTGAATGGCAACATTTATCTGAATTTCTTGCAGAATGAACTGCCCCCTCTCTTAGGAAATGTACCTTTAGTACTGAGATAAACAATGTGGCTTTAAAATGATGGCTGCCTGGCGCATTATGACGTACGAGTTCGGCAATATTTGAATCAAATCTACCCACGACGAAGGATAGGACGCCGTGGCTCAATCCTGTGGCCGCCCAGGTCACCTGACTCAAGTCCATTGGATTTTTTCTACTGGGGCAATTTGAAAGAACTAGTTTACGCCACACCTATAACTGACGTGGAACAATTGAGACGGCGTATTCACACTGCCGCTCAGAGAATCGCTGATTCGGGGGCTATAACGCATTTGAAAAGGTCCTTCTTGAGAAGATGTCGTATCTGCATAAGATCAAATGGGAATCAATTCGAATATGCATTGTAATATTATTCAGTGCGATGCCGAATAATCGATATTGTGGTTTACATTGTATGTTAATTAAAGAAAACGTTCAATTAGTACTTTTTACTTTTTTACATTTCATTGAATGCTTCTAAGCAATTGATTCGTTATCACTCATGATTATTTCATCATTTCATCTTGATAAGATAAAAATAAAACACATTATCGTCGTAAGAGTTGATTTTAGCTCAGAATAACACCACACTCTAATATAATCGGAATACCACTCCTTCCAAAAATCATTATAACAAGTTATATACAATTTTAGAGTCTGGACAAAATGCTCAATTTCTTGTGATACATTTCAACTTCCACATGGTTATAGTTTCTTCAGACAATAATGTCAAAGTTGTTAACAAAAAATTGGTAGAAATTAAATCTGGCATTTTACCCCCATTTCTCGAAAAATTGTATCAATTTCGGAAAAACTGTTTCGTCTGAAAGCATCACTCATCAGCAATTTTCAGCAGCAAAGATATTCGAATTAGTCTTCAGTTGTATAAATGGCACTCAAAAATCCAAGGTGAGGTAACGATTTTCCAGAAATTCAAAATATGCCCATTATCTCGAAAACGGTGAGATTTTTACTGAGGTGAAATTCTGATATTCTGAACAGTCATGACCTGGTCTATCACCAGTGCCAATATTGTACGAGGTTTACCTGATACCCCAACAAGCCAAGCAGGTGAAATGTAATATTAGAAACGGAGTGTCTTCACCACGTTCAATGTAAATTAAAACAAGTGGTCTATAAGCGGAGAACAACTACTTACCTGTCAAATGCTATGCAGAACATTGATTGATATCTGCCTGAAAACTTATACAAACTTCCATATCCATGAAAATTTGGTGTACCATGCTGTTATTATGTGATAATTACTTTTTATGAGTGTCGTATCAAGTTTATCATATTAAGTTTATATGATTCTTTTGTTCTTCTCCAATTGTAAATTGTAGTTTTGGGTGAAAGTTGTCAGATGCGTTGAACAGTTCATTTACTTGATTATAGGTATGGCTGTTATGCAGTTGCCAACTAGCGTTTGAAGAACGGTGAGGTTGTTTATTACTGTTTCTTCCAAGTGTTCCATGACTAATCGAGCTATTGAACTTGAGATGGGGGAGTCCATTGCGCAACCATTTATTTGCTGATAATAGTCGTTGTTATATTGAAAATAATTTGTTGTTAGGGTTTCTTCTATTGCATTGATGAATCCTTTTTTTGTTAGAGGGGTGTGCTCTTCTAATAATTGCCTTTCTTTTCGATTGATTTTTTACCAGTTCATCAGGGACGTCCAGTGAAATTAGTACATGGTTATTGGGAATAGGATATTGTTTAAAAAAATTTTCAATGAGAAATAATATTTTATGTAATATTCATTCGGTTCTACCATTTTACAAATACTATTGCTGAGATATTTTGAAAGTTTGAAGGAAGATACTATTGCTCTAGATGGCCATATATTTTTGGAGGTGTAACATTTTTTATTATCAGTTGTTTCTCGAGGAAGTCTGATATTAAGTTTTTGTTGTGCTTGTTTTTATTATGTTATTGTTTTGAGTTTGAACTATTTTTGTGGGGTTTGATTTGAGTTTTTTAATATATTTGGCTTGAATTTCTATTTTTTTATTTTATATTTGTTAATTGATTTGGATTTTTATAATTTTTGTAATTTTGTTTCTGATTTTTTTTATGGTTGTTTATGGCATTTACTACTTTTTTTTTTTTTTCTTGTTTCGATATTTGCTATGTAGTCAATTGTTGGTATGTCTTTTTCCTTTGATATAGGAGTCTCCTCCGTGTGCTAATGTTGTTTCAATTTCTTTTGGGATGAGGGTTTGCGATATATTTTTTATCCATTTTAAGTTGTCGGTAGAGGGTTCGATGTTGTTGTTATTATCTTTGTTCAACAGTCTTTTGATTTTTTTTCATATAGCTCTTTCCAATAGTAACTTTTTTTCTAAGTAAGGGATTTTGCGATATTTTGTTCTGAAAATATGGGTTTTGGGTGATTTATTTATTTTTTATTGTTGTTTTAGTGTTGTGAATGATGCTAGGAGTATCTTCAATGAGTAGATTTGAGATTTGGAGTTTCTATTTGGTGGTAATTGTGGTGAATTGGTTTTCAAGATACGTACCTTCGGGTTTTAGATGGTTTGTTTTGAAGTTCCGACAGTTTGGGAAAATATTTGTAACTTTACTTCGTAATAGGAATTCTTCTGTTTGGTTACACTAATATTTTGTTTTGACATGTTCTTGAGTTGTTTGGTGGTATTGTGACCAAATGATAGTGTCGTAGAACGACATTTTGTAGTGTATTTCATCAAAGCTTTTTCACCCTTAGATTAGATTCGTACGGGGCTTATGGGCTAGGAGCCACTTCACTGCGACCTTTGCAGATCTATTATGTATACCCTCAGGTTATGTTAGCGTTCCCTGTCTAGACTCCATAAGTCAGACCTAGAGTCCACTATATATTGGGGAGGGGGGGGATTGTGGTTTTTCCTCCGCTATCGTTGAAAACCTAAGCCTTGTGAGGCCTTCACAGTAACATACTATGTGCGCTGAGATTTCTCTTGGCAGAACTCACATTCGGTTATGTCTGCCAGCCCGATATTATTCATTTGTTTGTTGAGTCTACAGTGCCCTGTCAGGAGCCCAACTTTTTTTTCACCCTTGCTTGATATTGTAGTTCCATTTGGAGTTCTTGAATCTGGTGTAATTTTTTTGGTCTGGAGGATATAAATATATATATATATATATATATATATTTATATTATATATATATATAAAAAAACCTCCACTGCGATAATTTACGCCCTATTCTTCAGAAGATTCTCAGGACTTCCATTGAATGTTATCATGTATCCGTGTTTCCCTGTTAATAGACCAGTCATAATCCAATCTCCATTGAGGAAGAAATAAATAATTTATCTCAATTAAAACACCTGGATTAACCAGAAGAGTAGCTATCTGTTAGGTTTAACGAAAAAATAGCTTCACTTTAACGTAGATTTCTCAATTTTCAAAAAAACTTTTTTTTAATCTTCAATATAAAATATTTTCTTTTCAAAATGAGTACCTCCCGAAAGGTTATCTGAATGAAATAACCCCAAACAAAATATACAAAAACACTATTCTAGATGCAAAGAGAATATGCAATGACCATAGTATTCAAAAAGCAAAAAAGCAAATTAAGTGCATATGGAAAATCATAAATTGAAACCACAAAATAATGATATAATAAATAATAAGCTCAAACATCGATTCTTGGGAATTTGTTTGTTGTATTCATGATGAGGATTCTACAATAAATATGGTATTAATGTAAAAAGAGATATTCAAACCATCAAAGATAGTGAAATTTCTGGAAATGCATATCGACAGCAAATCAGAATGGGATCGGCATATATATAAATATAAATATTTATTTATATATATATATATTATATATATATATATATATATATATATATATATATATATATATATATATATACAGGGTGAGTCAAGCTGATCGCCTCGGACTCTCTTGGTCAAATGGTATTTTTTTTCACTAAACGGTCTGGGGAAGTATATGTATGTCGATCTGAACTACATTTTAGAAATAAAGATTTTCGTACAAGGTATTTGGAAAGAGCGTGACGTATCAAAGTTATATTTTTTTAAATGGAACACTCTGTATTTTCTTGCATTCTTCAATACTTTGGGCAAAAATAATCTGACTTTGCAAGTATCCCTATACCTAACTCTCGCCGTTTGTGAGACATTCAATATTTTCACAAAATGTAACGTTGTCAAAAAAATTCAATGTCATTGGAATAAGCCCCGGCAGGTGTTCAAAATTCTGACCGTTCAACTCAAATCCCTTTCAGCTAGTTACTGTGGCTTGAGTAGACGATATACAGTATGTTTTATATCATCAGGAACACTTACCGCATATTTGAACCCCAATAACTTTGTTATTTCAAATGGAATACCCCATATGCTTCCACGTGGCAAGATTCACCTTTTCATTTCCTTTCGAACCATATAATATTTTCCCATACCTAAATGTGGTGCTTCAGGAGTTATCGAAGCCTTTTCGAATAATTTTTTGATTTAACATTATTTTATCTAGTAGTCTGATGTCATATACTTGAGTAATACGTCCAACTCTGTTCAAATGTCGTTTCTAGCAGATTTCCGTCAAATAGCGTTATATTTTGTCATTAGTTTGTGAAATGAAAAGTTTTACACTTGAGAAAGAATCAACATGATTTCAACCATTGGAGAGTGTTACGAAAATTGATTATTAGCGTCGAGGGTGTATGCACAAAAGTACCCAGATCAAGAGCATCCTGATAAAAATGTATTTGAGAGTTTATTAGCCAGATTTCGTGGAACAGGTAGTATCGAGTTCACTGTTCGAGAGATATCGAAACCAGTGACTGGGAATGAGGAACTCAATTTCAAAGTTTTGCAATATGTGATTGAAAATCCCAATACCAGTACTAATGCAACAGGTATGAGTCAATAGGAGTGTTAGCAGAGTTATTAGAAAACACAAATATCATCCATATCACATTCAGCTGCATCAACATCTGTATGGAAGGGACTTTTAACGCTGGCTAGATTTCTGTTTATGGTATCTTGAACGAGTTGACGAAGAGATGAACTTTCATGAGCATATTTTATTCACAGACGAATCAACCTTCCATAACACTGGTCTGGTGAATCGATATAACTTCAATTATTATGACACCGTCGATAGCCAGAACCGGTGGAATGTTAACTCACTCGGTGGAATCATAGGAGACACCATAATTGGTCCTTATGTCTTCGACCGGCATCTGGATAGGAGGACATTTTTAAGATTCATGAAAACATAGTTTTGGAATCTTCTGGAAAATATTCCTTTGGATGTGATTCAGAAGATGTGGCTACAATAAGATGGTGCTCTGGAACATTTCAAACGTGTTTTCAGGAATTATCTGGACAGAAAATTTGCAGATGAATGGATAGGGAGAGGTGGTCCTTATAACTGGCCTGCGAGATCGCCTGATCTTACACCCATGGACTCTTGTTTATGGGGATAAATCAGGGATATTTTATCAGTACACCACCGACTACTCCTGATGAGATGAAAGTGAAGATTAGAAATGCCTTCCAAACAGTAACTCCAAATATGTTGAAAAATGTCAGGAGCTCATTCGAAAAAAGAATCAGATGCTGTATTGAAGTAGATGGTGGTCATGTCGAACATGTATTATAATTGTTTTAATTTTCCCTCAAACTTTAATCTTTCATTTTTTTTTTTATAAAATCATTAACCCCAAAAATAGTTGATACAGGAGGAACGATATAACAATGCTCTCAATAAAATCAACTGTAAGTTGAGACTGTTCAAATTCAATTTGCTGATAATATTGAAGAACTATTCTTCAGTAATCGACATCAGACTCTAGATGAAATGATGTTAATTAAAAAAAATTCATTGGATTTCGAAAAGGCTTCGATAACACCTGAAGCACCACATATAGGTATTGGGAAATATTATATGGTTCGGAAGGAAATGAAAAGGTGAATCTCGTCACGTGGGAAAATATAGGGTGTTCCATTTGAAATAACAAAGTTATTGGAGTTCAAATATGCGGTAAGTGTTCCTGATAATATAAAACACACTGTATACTATTGATCGTCTACTCAAGCCACAGTAACTAGCTGGAAGGAATTTCCAATGATAGGGAATTCCAATGATATTCAATTTTTTTGACAACGTTACATTTTGTGAAAAAGTTGAATATCTCACAAACGGAGAGCGTTAGGTATAGGGATACTTGCAAAGTCAGCTTATTTTTTCTCAAAGAATTCAAAAATGCAATAAAATACAGGGTGTTCCATTTAAAAAAATATAACTTTGATATGTCACGCAATGTAGTTCAGATCGAAATACATATACTTACCCAGACCGTTTACTGAAAAAAAATACCATTTGGCCAAGAGAGTACGAGGCGTTCACCTTGACTCACCCTGTATATATAAAACATTCAAGTAAAACTTATTCCAACGGATCAATTTGGCAATATCGCAAAACGAAATATAAGAGTATATCAAGGTCAGCCATGATCATGGAGTGCGAAGCCATTTGAACAAAACGTTCAAACTTCATTGAATCCCTTCTTTGAAAAATATGGCATTCACCATTTGAATGATTTCATATTTTTTTATCTCTCACAATGAAAAACTCTTTCTATGAGATGCATACTTTATGGGAAACACATTATGTTCGAAATAAGTATTATCAATATCTTCGACGCCCATGCTGTGTTGGATGTGAATTTAAACCTCTTTTCCAGTAAAGGCTGATGTACGAGCTCCGGTAATTTAGGAGATATGGTATCTAATTAAAGAACCTGGCTGACATCACGGCTAATTGCCGATGCTTGTATTCGAATGTAATCCTCTTGTTTAGTGCTCGTGATGACCCGCCAGCGATGTTCTTGATGACGCTGTTCTTTATATCATAAAGTACCAGAGAGGGAAATAAAACGCGATCCAGTCCTCCGATAGACTGATACTACATCAAGAATTTCATTTCAAATAATCTCCATATACTGTTAATGAAGTCTCTGAACCTATATCAAATATAATTAATTAATGAAATAAAACAATCAACATATGGATTTTAACAGAATAAATCAACTCGAGGCAATTGCTTATGGAATAATTTAAAAACCTATAGCGCGGACAGTCGAAAAGTGGATTTTAGAATTTATTTATTCTTATTCTTATTCTTATTCTTATTCTTATTCTTATTCTTATTCTTATTCTTATTCTTATTCTTATTCTTATTCTTATTCTTATTCTTATTCTTATTCTTATTCTTATTCTTATTCTTATTCTTATTCTTATTCTTATTCTTATTCTTATTCTTATTCTTATTCTTATTCTTATTCTTATTCTTATTCTTATTCTTATTCTTATTCTTATTCTTATTCTTATTCTTATTCTTATTCTTATTCTTATTCTATTCTTATTCTTATTCTTATTCTTATTCTTATTCTTATTCTTATTCTTATTCTTATTCTTATTCTTATTCTTATTCTTATTCTTATTCTTATTCTTATTCTTATTCTTATTCTTATTCTTATTCTTATTCTTATTCTTATTCTTATTCTTATTCTTATTCTTATTCTTATTCTTATTCTTATTCTTATTCTTATTCTTATTCTTATTCTTATTCTTATTCTTATTCTTATTCTTATTCTTATTCTTATTCTTATTCTTATTCTTATTCTTATTCTTATTCTTATTCTTATTCTTATTCTTATTCTTATTCTTATTCTTATTCTTATTCTTATTCTTATTCTTATTCTTATTCTTATTCTTATTCTTATTCTTATTCTTATTCTTATTCTTATTCTTATTCTTATTCTTATTCTTATTCTTATTCTTATTCTTATTCTTATTCTTATTCTTATTCTTATTCTTATTCTTATTCTTATTCTTATTCTTATTCTTATTCTTATTCTTATTCTTATTCTTATTCTTATTCTTATTCTTATTCTTATTCTTATTCTTATTCTTATTCTTATTCTTATTCTTATTCTTATTCTTATTCTTATTCTTATTCTTATTCTTATTCTTATTCTTATTCTTATTCTTATTCTTATTCTTATTCTTATTCTTATTCTTATTCTTATTCTTATTCTTATTCTTATTCTTATTCTTATTCTTATTCTGATTCTCATCAATCAAACTAACGATTCATGTGGCAGATTTTTTTATATTGGAAACAAAAACAGCATTTCTGATTTTGCATAATCCTTTAACTTTTCAATCAAAAGTTAGAAAAGGATTCAAATTTCCCTAGATGCTTCCTAATATTTCTATTCTGACTAGAATGAAGAGGAGTATACATAACTAGCACACAAGAATATAGACAGTACTCTCTTGCATTTCAATATTAATATCTAATATTTATTAATATAGTTTCACTTTAAATTCGAGAAATATTGAATAACAATGATTTTCTGTTTGTCGGCGAAGAAAAAACTCAAATAGTATCTGAATGACACGAGCGAATGCGCCTCAAATAAAAGGGGCGTATGGGATAAACACAAATCATTAATTCTAATGATTGGTGATTTACAGCGATTTTTTATTCGTGTGTACATCTTAGAGAAAAACTATTTGAATGAAAGGTGTGAAGTTCAAGTTCTATCAAACAGTGTACATATAGCGCCATCACGCGGCATAGCAACCAGTTGGTTTTTCGAAAATTGTCGCCGGCCTATAAGGTTCCAGAGACTTCAAAAGTATTTTTACGGAAATCACGAACATATCCTGGGTACGTCCCTATGCTGGTTGCCGAAGACAGCATGCTCCACATGTTCGATAACCGCCATTGGGAAATTCGAGAAACGGCCATTACCGATAATGTCTTACTCCAAATGTTCGATAACCGCCATTCGAAGACTCGAGGGGGAATCTGACCGTTAGCGATGAAGTTATGGAACATTTTCCATCACTACTGTTCTGTAAATTTTGGCCGTCCTATATAAAGCGGGTCATATGGGGTAGGCGAGGCAGTCAGAAGTCGGCAGTCAGTCAGAAGATAGTCCTGGGAATATTTTCGAGCATTGTATTTGTGAACAAGTATTGTATTATTGAAGTATACCATTGAGTTGTGTTTCAAAGTGGACCTCAGTTTCGTAACAGTTAGTGTCAGAAGTGAGAATTATTTGTGACTATTCGAAGACAATCAATCAATGGTGAATACGAGAAATACACCTTACTACGAAATGGAGGCCATAATGGAAATGATTAAGCGGCAGTTTGCTGAGGAGAAGGACCAGAGAAAGGAAGAAAAACGAATTGGGGAGGAACGTCGACAGAAAGAAAAGCAAGAGGATGAGGAACGACGACAGGAAGAAAAGAAAGAGGATAAGAAGGGATTCAAATGAACGAATCGAAAATACAGGCTATTTAAGACTCACCGAGACAAAAAAATTAGCACGGAGTGAGGAGCATCCTGGGCCTGAGTACCTATTACCATCGTTTTGTGGAAGGATTTGCAGACATCGCAGCTCCAGTAGAAAGTTAACAGGAGAATCAACTTCCGTTGGTCTATCGAATGCGAAAAAGCTTTCCGCAAAATGTAGGCAGCACTTTGTTCCAGTCCAATCTTAGCATACCCACAGCAAAAAGTCCTGTTCATACTGGATACAGATACGAGCAACACCAGACTTGGAACTGTGTTATCACAGGTGCAAGATGGTCAGGAAAAAGCCATCGAATACTACAGCAGGGTGATGTCAGAGTCCCAGAAAAAAACTTCTAGCGATAGTCAGGGCAGCAGATCACTTCCACAAATACCTATATGGAAGGGAGTTTCCCATTGGGCTCGATCACGCAGCCCTGAAATGGCTACTAGAGATAAAAAATCCAGAAGGACAAACAGCTAGATGGATAGAAAAGATGAATCAGTACCATTTCAAAATCAAACATAGTAATGCCTTATCTAGAGGGTCGTGTCCAAATGCCTGTGAGCATTGCCAGCGTATTGAATGACTTGAAGGAGTCACCGATATTAGACGCACGAGACTGTTAACTGAAGAGCAATGGACCACCGCACACATGAGACAGTACTAGAAAACCGATCCAAACATTGGGAACTTTCTACATTGGAAAGAGGACCGAAACGGCAGACCCTCCTGGGGAATTATTTCGGAGAGAGATCCCATCTGCGAGGCAATGTGGGCACAATAGGATTCCATGGTTGTGGAAAATGGATTACTCAAACGGGTTTGGGAATCTGCTGATGGGAGGTCGTCAATTTCCCAACTGGTTTTGCCCAGGAAGAGGAGGGGTTAAGTCTTGAAACAAATTCACGGACGGAAATCAGGAGGACAACTGGGAGTCAATAAAACCATGGAGAAAATCAGGCTTATATTTTACCAGCTTCAATGTCAAGCTGGTGCAGGCGCCACTTAAGGTTCCAAAACAAGATCTGATAAAGGTGAGATGAAGAAATACAACGAGGGTGCACCATTCGAACGGATTACCATTGATGCAGCTGGACTCCTTCCTGTGACGGACGATGGCAACAAATATATCCTCATTGCCATGGACTTTCAGTTAATGGGTGGAAGCATATGCCATTCCAGACCAGAAAGCCTCCACAGTGCACAGGTCATTGGTGGACAACATGTTCTCAAGATTCGGAGTACCGATGGAGCTACATTCCGACCAAGGAAGGAATTCCGAATAGAAGTTATTCGAGAAGGTTTGCCAGCTGATGTATCAACAAAACCAGAACCAAGACGCTTCACCCCAGTCAGATGGTATGGATGAAAGAACCAAACTATGGGAGAGCACCTTTCCAAGGTGGTGAAAAAATATCAGAAGGACTGGGACAGACACCTTCCACTTTTTCTGATGGCATACAGAGCGGCCGTCTACGACTCAACCAAGCTCACTCCAGCTTGCATTGTCTCCGGAAGGGAATTTCGATTGCCCTGTGACTTGGTGTTCGGATCACCAGGCACCCAAGAGGTAGAAGTACAGGACTACTCAGATAAACTGAGGGACAGCCTCCTGAAAATCCACGAAAACCACGGAGCAGGTTGATACTGGCCAGTGACAGGATGAGAGCTCGTTATGATTTGGAAGCTAATTCAGGAGGATTCAAAGAAGGAGGCCAGGTTTGGCAGTACAACCCACGGCGGAACGAAGGTGTATCTCCCGAACTGACACCGTTTTGGGAAGGACTGTACGAGATGAAAAAGAGGAACAACGAAGTGATTTACAGAATCCAGCGCAGCCCTAGGACTAAGATGAAGGTTGTTCACCTCGTCCGACTGAAGTTCTATGATGGTGAACCAATCACTTTTGATCGGGACGATCAAAATTAGAAGAGGAAGGGCAGTGCGGAAATCACGAAAATACCCTGAGTAGGCCCGTATGCTGGTTGCCGCCATTGGAACTGCCAGTCAAAGAAATGACGTTATGGAACATTCCCGATCGCTACTGTTTTGGATATTCCGGACGTCCTATATATAGCGGGTCATATGCGATAGGCGAGGCAGTCAGAAGTCGACAGTCAGTCAGAAGATAGTTCTGGAAATATTGTTGAGCCTTGTAATTGTGGACAAGTATTGTATTTTTGAAGTATACCATTGAGTTGTGTTTCGAACTGGAATAAACGGATTGAATTTCTCGAACTCCATTTTTGAACCCCGATCTCGTAACAGTATGTATTAGCTCAAAAAATGTTTGTAGAATAGTTTTATATAGTGCGATGGATAATAGAAATCGTCTTATTTAATAATAAGGCTTGAGAAACACAAAAAGCTACATGGACTACATAAACTCCTCAATCTGCTCTGAGTGCATCAGAAGGTGGTCATGAATTATCCTGAAGTTTCCATATACCAAGAGCAACATAACAAGATATATTGAGAACTGGTAATGTATCAACACCGCGTCTTGGAAGAAAACCTGTGTTCAATGACACTCTAGTTGGCATATTCTACGGAAATCTAAATAAAATTATAGACAAATATAAGTTTCTCTTATCACGAATCTTCAATTCCGACGAAACTGTCATCACGACTGTTCAAGGTCCAAACAAAATGTATGCCAAAAAGGACGAAAGGAGAGGGGGACATTCAACAAGCTGGGAGAGAGTCAAAACTACGACAGTTGTCATTTGTTTTATTTTATGCACGTGAAAGAATGAAGCCTGAAAAAAAAATGGTCCACCAGGAGCAGTTTATTTCTACTCTGATAACGGATGGCTATATGAAGAATTATTCCTAGAGTGGTTGAAACATTTTCAACTGAAAATCATATGAGGAAGACCCTGTGTTGTTAGTTATCGACAATCATTCAAGTCATTGCTCATTGGCTGCATATAATTTCTGTAGAAAAGGGGCATAGTAATACTTACCTTCAGATCAACATGGATGGACGCAGAGATGCATATCAAGAAATTTCGGAAACAGCAGAGGAAAAATCATATAGATGTTATTGTAGCTCAGGACTCGAACAAAGACTCCTTCCAAAAAAATCAGCGCTGTTTGGATACAATGATAAGAGATGTGATACTGCAGTTCTCACACGGAACCGAAATTGCGGGGTTGAAACTCATGAACTCGGTGTAAGTTCCATATGTTACCGGACATGATGATCCAGGAACCTAACGAATGCTAATCAGAATAATATAAATCAACACGGACAGGCGGAGAAAGGCGCACCACTGGCAAAACAGCCAGCGAGGTAGCCAACATTCTACTGGTACAAAAACCGGACAGAACACAAGTCCGAAATAACCCAGCATGGGTCAGAGGTCTCAATATGGACACAGCCATCTTGTGTAACAACAGAAATTGCGGGATTGAAGATCACATCAGGGAAGTCGGTTACAAATGCTCCCGACTTCTCAGACTGGTCGCTATATAACTGTTACATCTCACCAAACATAAAACTTCAACAATACAAGAGATATGTCGACACAGTTATGCAGCATGACAGGCATGCGCGTAACTTCATTCTTGCAGGAGACTTCAATGCAAAGTCGACCTTCTGGCACGCTGGCTTCAAGGATGTGAATATTTAGTTGAGTGGTTGAATTCTGTAAACATGGTGTTGCACAACGGGAGAAACACACCCACATTTGCCAGAGGTAACCAAATGTCATTCATAGACCTCACCCTCTCCTCCCAAGGAATGGCAACAAAAGTATCCAACTGGCAAGTCTTCACAGATGAGAACATGAGCCTACAGAGGACCATATTGTCCAACATCAGCACAAGCAGGGGACAACGTAAAGCAGAACAAAACAGTCTTGACGACGGCTCTTGAAATCACACAAGGCATTATCGAGGACCCTGAACAACTCATCACTGTCGTTAAAACCCTAAACAACTAGGTATAGATAAAGACACCAAAGAAAGAGACATGAATCAGTCGATATGGTAGAACGAAAAAATTGCCACTTTCCGGCGGATTGTAACCGCTCCAGGAGTAGACTGATCCGGGCCTGCAGCAGACAGGCCCAGTCTGAAAGCACAGAGCAACTGGAAATCGAAAACAAAAAGAACAGGAAAGAACTACGTAGGTCCATAAAAATATCCCAGAAGGAACAGTGGAAACTCCTTTGCGATTGACTGCAGATGAAGATCCCTGGGGACAGGGCTAAAACACGCAAGAACACCGTACACTCTAAATCAGGAAAAAAACATTGGAATAATACAGGAACTGTTTCCTTACTTTGACACACTTGAAGAAATAGTTGAGGCTACAGGTAAAATGGAAACCAAGGAAAGCACCAGGCTTGGATGGCATACTTCCAGAAGCAATCAAACTTGCAGTCAGAAGCAATCAAACTTGCAGTCAGCTCCATCCCAGACAAGATTCTGGCAATTCTAAATCAAGTGTTCTTCGGAAGTACTTTTACATACTACTGGAAAAAAGCTTAAGTAATTCTAATCCCAGGCAGAGGAAACAAAATACCGACTCATATGTCTCCTAGATGGCCTTGGTAAACTGTACGGGTACATAATAAAAAACAGATTAGAACTAGAGTTAGATCAAAAACAAGGTATTTCACCGACACAGTTTGGATTTAGATCCAAATGTCCACCATGTCGGCAATAGGGCAGGTAATACTCAAATCCACGCAGGATACCATGACCTGGGGAGCTGTTATTCTCATGACGTTAAAAACGCTTTTTTCACAGCGAAGTAGCATCTGATTCTGAATAGACTGTCGAACTGTCGGAGATAAGCAGTTATTTACTGAAAATTATGTGATCTTATCTATCCAATAGAACTGATAAGGAGAGCGAATGGAACGCATAGGCCAGTGGATGAATGATAACGGACTGGAACTCGCGCCGCATAAGACCGAAGCAATCATCCTAAGAGGCCCCAGAAAGAGGGAGGGTGTATCCTCCCAGCTGGAGGAAACACAAATAACGCCCAAAAAATACGTCAAATACTCTGGTGTCTGGCTGGACGACAAGACCAAAGGATCAAACACATCCAAAAAACATATGAGCAAGCCAACAGACAAACAGCAAGCCAATAACCAAACTACATTAGGGGATCAGGTACTATTCGGCGTGGTGCAGTCGGTACCGCTGTATGCGACCTCAATATATGGCAAAGCAATGAGAGTGGAAATATATAGATCGATTATAACCGCAACGCAAAGGAACATGCTACTGAGAGTAGCAATGGAATACAGGACAGTATCCGCAGACGCTATAAATGTCATTTCGGCGATCCCACCTATCGACCTCCTGGTGAAGGAACGGATTAGATGCTAGACCCAACGTTGATGAAAATGCAAGAAAGAGGGGAGTCGGAAAACAATAGAAGAGTGGCAGGAAAGATGAAACATCAACACAAGTAAGACACAATGGTCAAAGCGCTTGATTCCAGATATCGATAACTCGGAACAATGCGATTTTAAAATATCAAACTACTTCAGAAACCATGCAGTCAGTGGGCATGGTTCCTTTGGATCGCATACGCTGAGGATAGGGAAGTCACAAGATGGCGAAAACCCATACTGCCGGAAATAAATGATGATCCAGAGCATACAATCTTTACATGTCCCAGGTGGACCAGATAACGAATGGACTTGAAATAGGATTCGGATAATTTAATCCAGATAGTATGATAGGTAAAATCATCAGCAATCCCAATCAGTTGAACAAAGGTGCAAACTGCCCAGAGAAAGTAACGAAACAAAAAGAGATCGAAAAGATAACTTTTCGAACACAAGTCAGGAGTTGAATGGAACACTTTGTGGAATGCCACTTATACCCGACGCAATGTCCCATCGGATATAAGAGAGGGCATGGGGTGGTTCTAGTCGGTAGGAGTGCGACACTGTTATTTTGCGATGGACACCCCCGTGAAAAACAAAATTAATACCATACCATCACACACATCACACAGGGTTCAACCCCTTGATTTACATTTTATGGTCTATCAAATAGCGGATACAATTCTGGATGTAACAAATATATGAGGAAGGACTCTGGAGAGGAACTTACGCCAACCGAAGTAGCTGAGCTATTAAATAGAGCTTTTACTCGAATCGCAATTATTGAGAAGGCTATTGGAGGAATTGAGGCGACAGAGATATACCCCATCAATCTTTACATTTTTACAGAGGAAGATTGGGCTTGAGCAGCAAATCTGCAACTAATTGATGCGCCTGATGCTGAAATTGCAGACAGAGATGTTCCATCATCACCTCAAATAATAGAACCTGGGATACCTGGTCCTCCACAACCAGAAAAAAATAAGACACAAAACATATCATTCCAGAAAATAATCCCTGTTCCTGGATGCTCAATATCAAAAATTCAAGAATAATTAAGTGCAGTGAATATTTTCATATAAAAACCTTTATTAGCTGACAAGCACATCAAATTAAAAACTTTGAGTGCACCCTCAAATTCTGTATAGTTATAGTTTCTAACTGTAGACATTGCATAAAATTATTGTCAGAAGTCTAGGTCGGGGATTAAACGTTGCCAGATATCGGTGAAGTGGTGAGAAAATTGTTCAAATTTTAATGTCAAGGTGCAGTTCTGGTTCTTTTCTTCATTATTTATTGCTTATGAAAACTCTACATAAATTTCCAGAACGCAAAAGGTATACGACAAATCATAATATCGCCAGAAGTTGCTAACACGCAGAACAATTTTGTTATTAGAAATAATTTTTTGCAGTTTCAAATTTCACAATTATCTTCTTAATGTAAATAGAATACTCATACCAAGTTCTAATTTGAACTCTCCAGAAGATCAACTTTTTCAGTCTCATATTATAATGAAAGCGATGGACGATATGTGCATATTTCAGAACTAAATTCAAATTACTAATTAATCAAAATTACTTTCAAATCCAAATCAATATCATTTCAGAAATAATAATCTTAATTATATTTGGGGTAACCATTTCTCATTTCTCATGAACTACACCTTGATTCAATTCATTTTTTTATAAAAATTCTTGAATTTTATAATTCTAAATATCCAAATTATGATGGTATGTTATAAAAGTCAATTACTGAATAGATTCCTCTAAATAGACCAAAATACTGCCAAAATTTTTAATTTTCAAGAACATTGATACTAATTCAGCTTTCTGAATACATTCATAATGAAAGGATAATCCTAGTTAATAATATAAATTTTCAACTCCATTAAAATCTCATAATTATAAAAAAACCTTATATTTTTTTTTACAATGATTCTTTTATTAATTGAAATAATACTAATTAAATTAAATTATTTTTATAACCGCTACTGCTGGTCCGAATTTTGTTTATGTTTTTTTTTTACTAAATATAAATTGCTACAATAATCAATGATATCCGTTGAATTTTTTTCAAATTTCAAGGAACAAAAATACTACAAATTAAATAAATCCAATTTTTGAGGAAAAATTAAACTTTTCGTACTTAGGTACTATTAATATTTTCCTGATCCTCCCTGAAGTTTTTCAGCCAAACAGAAAGTTTTTGTAATTTTTGTTTACAATCTATAGGGTTCTTTATGCATCTATTCCACTTATCCTTCTGCAATCGTATATATAGTTGAATGACAGTATAATTGATGAGAAAACAAATTGCCAGAACTGCACCTTATTAATCACTTATTCTAAAATTGCTTTCCGTTAAACCAACTTCTGTAGATAGTAGAGAATTGTTGCAACGTCCGTTCTATGGTTCCTTTTGATAAAGTTTCTTCTATTTTGACATATACGCATGCTTATTGTTGTCCGACTTTGAGGATATCCTCAATCTAAAGTTTTCGAAAATCAAATAAAACAGGTTCATTTGGTGGTGGTATATTTTCGACCCCAACAATATCGTGAAGAATTAATTCGTCCCAGTGTCACTTATGCGTCTAACTAACGATTATTTTTATAAGTTTGGCAGGAAATAATTGATGGTAAAAACTATACGACAGCACTGACAATTGCTGTTGGAGTTATGGATACTAAAAGAAAAAAGTAATGAAAAAAGATACCTGAAATATTCTCTATTAATTGCAAAATTCTTGTTTTGTAATAGTTGTTCAACAATTGAATTTTACCGTTCAGGCATTCAAGAGCCGTTTTCGAAAAAATATGTTTTTCAACAAAAAATGAAAGAACTTGTTAAAGAGCAAAAAAAGAAAAATCTAGTAGCTAAGAAAACAAATTGGGAGGAAATAAAAAAAATGAACAGGAAAAATTGTTCGAAATGAAGCTGCTCTAAGTTTTTTTGAAAGAAATGAATGCATACTGATGGATCATGATTACAATGGCATCATCATTGAAGACGGTTTTGCTGGTAAATTAACTTTATGTGAAGTAGCTCATCTATAACTACTATAAGCAACTGTATGGCTAAGTTTAGTTCTAAATTCATCTAGCGCTTACGTATATCATTTTAATTCAATCCCTAGTATTCTTTCAAATATTCTGCATCATACCGTCACAATTTTTTTTTTGCAGACGTGCCATCTGAGAATCCTCAAATATCTGATAACAGATCAGTTGTAACTGAGAAGGAGAATGAAACTCCCTAAATGAATATACCTAGTCAAGAGATGTATCCAAACCGTTTGAAATATACCTACTGCTGGAATTGGCGGCAAGAAAAATGCCTCAAATTCCAAAAATATTTTGGGTTGGTATTTCCAGGTTTTCCATTCATTGCAAAAGTATTTTTTTGTGAAATTTTTGCATTTGATAAGATAATTGAAATTTATTGGACAATTTTTTTTGATTTAACACTAAATATTTGATATAGTCACAGAATGTACTCTTGTAGGCCCAATAAGAACAGGAACAAAAAGTACCACCTACATGAGGCGAAGTGGGTTAAAATACTCAAAGGAAAAGCAATAAAAGGAACTAGAAATTGAAGAGAAAAGACTGAATTCAGAAGAAAGGAAGGTTGCAGTATCTGAGAGGACTATTGCATTGGCAGAAAAAAAGTTTTCATTAGAGAGCGAAAATTACAAAATAATTTTCGATTCTCAACAAGAAATAATAAATGATTTACTCGATATAGTGAACGATTTGAAGAGCAATTAGTTGGTAATAAGTAATTGTATGGTTTGATCAGTTTTCTGTAAAAAATGAGTGTTTATATTTTTATTAATTTTTTATTCGTTTTTTAAATGAAATGTTTTTAAGTATTAATAGTTTATATGAGATGTTCATTTGTTTTGAATTGAAATCATAAACCAGAGTACTTTGTATATGAACTGGTAAAACATAACATTAAAACAAAAAGTTAAGCATGGTAGCACAATGTAGAACTACAATAATTGTCAAAATCTCGTTTTCATAATATGAAACACTTAATTTTCTTTCAGTTCACAAGAATATTGTTAAATCAATGGGTAATCAGTTGAAACATATTCTAGAAAGGATACAGAAAAACATCTTTCTCTTAACCAATATAATCTTTCAACACTGGTGGTATTACATGAAAATAAATACTTGAGGACTACTGTTCCAAACGGAAATGCTTATTGCACTTCTGTATAAAACTTCAATATCAGTAAAGAGGGTTTTTTTATAATAAAAAAATGCGAATTGTGTTACAACATTTTAGAATCCCCATTCCACAGCAACTCTCAGCATCTTCATTATAGACGATTTTATATACAATCTAGGACAAATTTACTCTTCTCCAAGAAATGGTGCCTCGTAATCCCCATGCAAACGGATGTGCTGTTTGGGAAGAAGTGAAAAATAGTAACCTACCGTTGATTTGGAAAATAATTCTCTGTGAAAACTACACGAATTTTCGCCTATATAGTCTTCCAAAGCAGGAAGCGTAATGTTTAAATATTCAGCAGTTTGACTTCCATACAAGCAGGTGTGACAATTTATCAGAATAACAGCACATTTATGAAAAGTTTTTTTTATGTCACTAAGAAGCAATTTTTGTTTTTTTAAATCTACAAATGCAAATTGACTGACAATTTTTTGGAAACTCCCCTTAACTGAGACTTTCATAGTATTGTTGAACATAATTTGATGGGGTAATAAATTTGCTATCCATGATTTTGATTATTATCAAACATAACATTTTGTTCCAGTTCGTAGTACAACTTTGTCTCCCGAAAATTGCCTGCACCATGTCTCTGCCTGAGAAAGCTTCTTTCAGATTGATTGTCAATCCATCTGGAGTTAAAACTGATTGACATTTATTGCTGTGCACCCTTTTATGACCAGAGTAATATTTCTCTTGGTTGATAGAGGGTCTGCATATTGGTCGGAGCTGTGCCATCAATAAACCCCCAACCATTTTGGATAGCTCCTCCCATGTTTGAAATAGACTTATACATGTCCATATCAAAAATTCTGCTTATATGAAATGTTGAACATGAGTCAAATACTTACTTGAGAACTTCCATCTTCCAGGATTCACCTGCTACCGAACAGACAGACCGGTTGTCGCACCCGCGGAGGCGCAGCCCTGCTAGTAAGGACCGGCCTCGAACAACACGAGGCTGAGAAACCAGAACTATCTCGAGGCGAAGCAGTCGCAGTAAAAGTGAAGGTCAGACGCATATGAATGCTAAGAATCATCTCAACGAATATCCCGTCAGGGGGAAATATACAAAGTGAAGACCTAGCAGAACTATTTCCAGACCACCACCCAACTGTAGCCATCGGAGATTCAACGCGAAGTCGCAGACATGGCACTGCAGAAACAACAATCCACGAGGCCGAAATCTGGGGAACTTACTGGCCGACTACAACGACATCGAACCCACCTACCACGGACTAGCAAACCATACACCAGACATCCTAGACATAGCACTGATACAGTCTATCCCAGCCGACCCTGAGATGGAAGTATTAGACGAAGGCTCCTCAGACCACAACCCTATCCTACTAACAATAGGGGAGGGAGACGCGGAACCTGAGGAGCCAGCTACCAGGAAGACCACCGACTGGAACCGATTCCAAAGAATCTTACACGACTCCATAGGACACACAAAGACAGACCTCGAAAGAGCAACAACATAGTTGCAACAAACCATACAGTAAGCCATAGAACGCATCTCCAAGACCCCCCAAGCAACCAGGTTCAACTTCCAACTAGCACTAACCCCAGAGGTTAGGGAGTTAGTTAGGAACAGGCGCCGCGTGAAGAAGAGATACCAGAGAACACTGGCCCCCAAAGATAGGAGAAGAATGAACCAGGCAGGCAGGCAACTGCGGCTGGAACTCAAAGTTCAGCAAATACAGCAATGGACAAACAGGATGACAGAAATGAGCACAGAAGACATCTCTGTATGGAGAATGCAGAGAGTACTTCGACAAGGCAGGAGGAAACCGTGCTTGCCACTCCACGGAGAGGGAGGCCTGGTCTACACTGACAACGAAAAGGCAGTGCGGACGCCTTCGAACGTCATTGTAGAGACAACCAGGTCAACCTAACCGACGAGGTGGAAGACATGGAAACCCGAGCCAGTCAGAGTGTCAGGAGAATAAGACGGATCAATGATGCCGAGCACGTCCTCGAATCAACTTCGCCAGAAGAAATAAGGACATCATCCGAAACCTTGCTACCCGCAAGGCACCCGGACCAGACCAAATTTCGAATAGAGCCCTAGAGGCTCTACCGAGAAGAGGAATTGCTGCCCTTGACCAACATCGTCAATGCAGTGCCCAGGCTGAGACACTTTCCACGACCATGGGAAAGAAGCCACGGTTATCATTATTCCCTAACCCAACAACAACCATGTGATACCGCAAAACCACCGACCCATCAGCCTCACACCCTCGATGAGCAAGGTGGCAGAGCGAGTCATCCAAGACGATTGGAACCACTCACGGAAGAACTCAACGTCCTGCCGGACGAGCATTCCCAGACGTTTCCGAGGCCTTCGACAGGGTCTGGTACGATGGCTTGATCACCAAAATTGCAGACCTCGGATACCCCACTCCCATAGTGAAGCTGATAGACTCCTCCCTGCGGGTACGGCGGTGCCAATGTAAAGTTGGCAGCGACTTCTCAGCAGTGATGACCCTAAAAGCAGGAGTAGCGCAAGGCGCAGTCTTATCTCCATACCTATTCTCCATCTACACGGCGGACATCCCAAAGCCTGCTGACAACTCCAACAAGCTGGCGCTGTACGCGGACGATACAGCACTAGTGGCCAGATCGGTGAACGCAACGCAAGTAACCCGATATCTGCAAGATCAAGTAGACAAGCTCGAGGACTGGTTCAACCTATGGAAGATCGAGATCAACGCGGAAAAGAGCCAAGCAATACTTTTCACCAGAAGGCGAACATCACCGTCACGACATGTCATCATGAATGACCAACAAATCCCATGGGCAAACGTGGCCAAATACCTTGGAGTCACCCTGAAAAAAAGATTGACATTCAGGCAACACGTAGATCGGAGGCTCGGTCTAGCGAGAGCAGCCCGAAAGAAACTCTACCTCCTCATTGGACGCAGTAGCAGCATGGACCTCCAGTTGAAGCTGCTCCTTATCAGGACCATCCTCCCCCCCATCATCCTGTATGCATTCGCCGCATGGGGTCGATGCGCACAAACATATAGGACCAAGATCCAGCTATTCTTGTGAGCCTAAGAATGGCAGTGAACGCTCCCAGATACGTCACAAATAGATTTATATACAGGGACCTGAATGTCAATCCGAAGTTCATTGACGACCATCTTCGAAACCACGCCACCGCGACGTTCTGAAGACGGACACCCACACGAACCTGGTGATCCAAGATATCCACGCGAACCTAAACCTGGACGATCCCAGGTTTAGAGAAAGGGAAAAGTATATGAGACCAGTCTACCAGAACGACCCTCCACCACCGAGAGTAGCACTCCGGCGCGTCAGGTGAGTAACAACTCAATACAAAACACGTAAGATCAACACACCCACATCATACCATACACTTACACACCCATCAGGTACATCACCACCATGCACACACAGCACAAGTCAGGTAAACATACAATGACCAGATAACAAGGGGTTTAAAGCACTCAGAGGCTGACTTCATACCACAGGAGGTACGATTTCAATCTGGCAAATGTGCCATTCGCGAGTTGGGGACCGCTCCAAGGAGGAGCGGGGGAGGATGGAAGTGGACAGTAAATCTCGCTCACACATAACCTAAGGGGATTTACTATCCATGGGCGCTCAACCTTAAGGGGGCATGGATTGAGGTGATATCTATTTCTGTTTAGCCATTGATGTGCATTTCAATTCTTCAAAAGATGTCCATTATTTTCCACAATAAAATTTGCAGTCTTTGTAATGATATGGGATGGTGATTGGGATGAATAGTTGAAGTGTTTTTCCAAATCCACTAATCGTTTGGGATAGCAGAGTCTCCTTAATTAACATACGGGATTTTGTCAAACGGGGCCAAACGTTCCAAGGAGGTGATTCCTTGTCGAAAATCAAAAGGAGTCTTTCATGTAACCAAAAGCTCTTAGGCCTTTCCTTGAAAAGTTACACGCTTCCGAAAATGGAAGTTTTTTTTTTCGAAATTGCTGAAGAGTTGAAGGAATGAAATTTTGTGGGCATGTTTAACCAATAAAAAGGCTACCTTTCTGTGTCTCTTGCCATCCCGTCTCACACAAAGAAGCATCTTTTAAAAGACTTTTTTCGATCCTCATGAACACATCAAATTTCTCCAATGAACTGAACATTATCAGACAAATAGGTTGGAATAACGATTGCTCTTTCCACCTGATTGAAAGGATTTACCACAGACACATTACCCATAACCAAAGCAAAAAGAACTTACTGATGCCAATGAACCCTAGGGCTCCACTTTTGTATGGTTCACCTAAAATTCATAAAGATAATTGCCCTGTCAGACCAGTGGTTTCTCACTTCAATTCTTCATCCTCCAGACTGGCCTCCTGGTTTGATGCTGTCATCAGAGAACCGACCGATTTTTTCAATCCACACTCACTTAAGAACTCTAAAGATCTCATTGATGAAATTTCTCAAGTTTATATCCCTGACAATTCAATTTTGGTTTCTTTTGATGCGGTCAACCTTTTCCCCAGCATACCCCCAGGAGAGTTAGTTAGAAATCAACTTCTGGATTCCGGAGTAGACCTGTTTCATTGCCTTAACCCTATGCTACCTATTAGATACTGTTCTTGAACAAAATTTCTTCAAATTCATTGTTTCCTTTCTGCAAAACCATGGTTTGGCCATGGGTTGCAACCTCTTTCCCTCATTGGCTGAGATCTTCCTCCATGATTTGGATAAGCTTTTCCGCAATTATCAATGATAGCATAAAATCATTTTCTACCATAGGTATGTGGACGACTGCATTTTGTTGTTTAACAGTAGAAATGATGAACTAGATTCACCACTAACATTTCTCAACTCATAACATGAGAGTATTAAGTTCTCTTTGGGAAAAGAAAAAGATGCTTCTTTGCCCCTTCATACACTTACTAATTGAGAAAACGATTCACAAGTTCAAATTTTCGGTTCACAGAAAACCAACACACACCGATACGATAATACCTCATAACACTTACCATCCCGTCTCACACAAAGTAGCATCTTTAATGCAGTATTCCAAAGACTTTTTTCGATCCCTATGAACACACTAATTTCTCCAATGAAATGAACATTATCAGACGAATAGGTTCGAATAACGATTCCCCCTCACCTGATTGAAAGAATCCATTAATCAAAATCTTTTCAACCCAAATTCACCTACATGTTATTGCTCGATATCCTCTATAGGTAAAGTTCTCCAAAAAATATAAAAAACATCTTCCAACGACATGGTGATGATCTGAACATTAGCTATTTCACGATGAAATCCTTGTCTAAAAAAGTAGTCAACACCAAAGACAAAGCCAATCCTTTTTGACAATTCTGGTATATACGAAATACTTGCTCTGAACCATCGTACAATGCCAAATATATCGGCCAAAGCGGACGAAAAATTAGTACTAGAGTTAGAGAACACACAAAAATCATAGACAAATATAAAGAAAAATTCATAACCCACCCAGTTATTATTGCAGTTCATCTGCCAACCATGTGGCTATCTCCAACCACTACTTTGATTCCGGTGAAGATATTAGAATCCTTTACATTGCTAATAAAGGTTCCCCAATGAATTATCTAGAAATTTTCTGAATCAATTCTTCTTTGAAAGACCCCTCTACACCTTCTTTGAATGAACAGATTGAATTTGACTGCATTAAATTCTTCGATTCTTTGAACTTCTAGTCCAAGTGATCATCCACAGTTTGGTATTTCTGCTTTCCCCCTTTTGTTCCACCCTACATCTCAGTTTCGTCCCCATAATAATAGCCCTCTCATGTCATCCACTCACTGGAGGTTCAACAATTATACACAAGATGGCCGTACTATACCTTAGATTGCTTACTTTTCTCCTCTGTTCTCTTCTGTCAATTGTCAGTCATAATTTAAAATAAAATATACAAATGTCGAGCTCATCCAAAATGACAACTTTGTTATGTTAACGATTACCATGCCTCTGCTATATGGTATGGTATGGTATTGCTTTATCCCAATTACTGGTCAGGATGTGTCAAAGCTATGATGCTTTGCTGACCTTAATATATTTTCATTTTTATGTTGTTATTCCAACCAAACTTCCATCCTCTGATGTGAATTGTTGGATCTATATGTTGAGCTTATCCCTCCTTTTTGTTAGATTTGAGTATCAGCTGAAGATGAAGCTTTAAATTCCGTGGGGATGATTTTGAGTATTTATTTTCATCATACATCCACTCCACTTTGAGCAGAATGGACTTCTGCCTTCGTTTTTTTACTTCATAGTATTTCTGATGGCATACAAAGCATTCGTCCCCGATTCAACCAAGCTTACTCCTGGTAGCATTATGTTCGGAAGGGAACTTCGCTTGCCATGTGTTCGGATCGTCGAACAACCAAGACGTTGAGGTAATCGACCATGCTCAGGAACTGAGGGACAGCCTCTTGAAAATTCACAAAACAGCTCGCGAGAGGTTGGTACTGGCAAATGACAGAATGGAAACACGTTATGATATGAAGGATAATGCAGGAGGATTGAAAGAATGTGCTCAGGTTTGGCTGTACAACCCACGGCGGAAAAAGTTGTATCCCCCAAACTAACACCGTTTTGGAAAGGACCGTACGAGGTAAAGAAGAGGATTTACTACGTGGTTTACAGATTCCAGTGCAGGTTGTTCACCCCGAAAGACTGAAGCCCACTTATGATGAACCAATGGCTTTTCATCGAAACGATCAAAATTGGGAGTAGGCAGTGTAATGATAATAATAAGAGTATGCTCCTGCGCTGTTTATCTCTCACATGCCAGACGCCGTAACGGTTGTTCTCTTCAGAATTCCAGGAATGTGGCGACTGACCGGTTGACATCACGCTGGGCTGTCCCATCAAATAATCTTGATGTTTCCACAAATCGACAAGAACGTTCCGGAAACTCCTGGATACTAGGGACGATGATATATACCATTGAGCATACCGCAGGCAAACAAGTTGTTATTCAGTTATTGCGAGTTCAAGGGGAATTGTTATTTAGAGGAATGCGGACACAGTATATTTTAGTAGTAAACTGTAATTGAGTATTTCATTGTCAGTGTCCATAATTGTGTGTGTATAAATTGATAATAATATATATATATATATATATATATATATATATATATATATATATATGTTTATATATATATATATATTAATATAATCAAGAATTTTCTGGACGTTCTTGTCGATTCGTGGATACATTGGGATTATTTGATGGGAAAGCACAGCGTGACCTCAACCGGTCAGTCGCCACGTGGATTACGTAATTACTACCCATTCGCTAAAAAAAGTTGCCCCTAAATATCAAAAGTATATTTCGCTAGATGAACTCAGTATTATCGAACGATCTTGTGGAATATGTATTTATGGTATTGAATAAATATTTATCCACTGACTTCTATACAGAAATTTTCCATCAGTTTCTGAAAAACCCTAACAGTAGACAACAATGCTGTACCACTATGAGCAAATTACTACATAAATACAGAAACCTACTGAAAATTGACACAACTAATCAGCAACCAGAAAGGCAAATTTGTTCTGCGTGTACCGTTCGAAATAATAAAATAAAGTTTGTACGTGCCACCAGATATATGTTACATCTTCACGGAATAAATTATTATGCTGAAAGGTCAGATTTCAGCATGATTTAGAATAATGGAGTATATCGTCAAAACGGACGTAGCCTCTAGGTTTTGAAACGTTCCGTTTTCGTATAATCGTTTTGCTTTGTTTCAATTTCTCTTGATTCACTTAAATTTTTCATGTATTTTTATGTTTATGTTGATTATTTCACCGAAGTATCTGTCATGTTCCTAATTGAGATATTCACCCATATATTTTAACATCCAATTCTGCCAGGTAGATCACTGGGATACGGAATGATGAATTTCTCACTTATGGGGATCAGCACAATTTCAATGCACATTGTGAAGTTGTACTGAGAATCACAGGTACCGTACGATAGGAGATTTGTCTTATATAGAACAAGCCGGTACCCGAATTCGTCGAGTAGATTTGTTTTTTCGCTGTTTTTCTTTATGTGTTCCATCCTGGTATGCCTGTGACTTTGTCGCTGCTATTCCCGCCTATCGTTTCCCGTTTAACTATATCCCGTTTCCCGTTGTTAACCCTTTCCCGTTATTCCGTTATTCCGTTTCCCGTCATCCCGCTTTCCCATCATCTCATTATCCCGTTATGCGAATTATAGCAAAATGGATACCGTGAAAATATTCTTCGTGTTCAAGTATCTGTGAATACCAATTTTCATGGCGATCTGTTGAACGGTATAGAACTTGAGGCGGTGCCGCGCCATCTATTGGCGGATTAACCCTAAACTGGTATGGTTATGTCGTCAACTATTTAGGGTATGCTGGGTCAATACTGACCCATATATATAACAGTTGAAAGATGATATACTAATCGAGATATATTTTTGGTCTGTTATTTTGACCTTTAGTAATATTAAATATAAAAAAACGGAATATTTTTTTTTGTTCAATTCACTATAGGAATGAACAGTATCCTTTTTTGTGCATATTCTCGAATAAAATTGTTAATACCAAACAATTTTTTTCTCTGCAAAACTCAACCCATTTTTTTTTTATTATTCCTGTAAAAATAAATGAGAAATTTGAAATTCCAATCAAAAACTCTATAGCATTTTTCTCCGTTCCATAGGGTAAACTGGGTCAATTTTGACCCGAAAACGCGCACAACTAAGAAATGCAAACATGTATGCGCAACAGTCGGAGGTCAACTGATAGTAGCCAACGAATTAGGAGAATTCACGGAAGGGCAGTGCCGTGCGCAAATCGCAACCCTTGTTAAAATAGGAAACCAATTTCAAGGGGGTCAATATTGACCACCATATCAGTTGAGGGTTAAAATGGATAGCATACAAACCTTCTCCGTGAAAAAACGCTTAGATGCGCAAACTGTCATGGTGATCGGTCGACCGGTGTCGGCGTTTATCAATCTCATACAGATACATACATCAATGATTGGCAATAAAGCAAAAAAAACAAATCAAGAAAAATATTTTGGGGAGTTGTAACAAGAAAAAGTAACTAGAGTGCACGTGCAGTATATGGTACCTCAGGGTAATGTTCTTGGTACTGTTCGTTTTCGATGTCAATGATCTTTTAAATTTGCGGATGCTACTGCTAATATTTTCGAGTCTGAGAGAAATGGTTTAGAAAAATCTAAAATAGGCCTATTTCTTCCAGGGCTAAGTCACTGCTACTAGGACTAATCACCGACGCTGTCCCCAATCGGAAATTTTGCCGTTTCCAAAAGAAGTAGGGATCTTTTGATGAACTCACCATTGAAGAACTCGGCCATTTCAAATGGCCCTCCAAAGGATGGCAAACCCTCTCTGAATGTCGTGCTCATCAATATATTGTCACTGAACTGCCATATGAAACTACGATGCAATTGTACTGGCTATTCACTGGAGTTTTCACTGACAGGCGCAGTCATTTATCCAAGTACTAACCGTGGTCGGCGTTGTTCGAATGTGAACTGCGATATGCAGCTATGCTGCAGTTGTACGGGCTATCAACTGAAGTTTTTCCTAGCGGGTGCGGTCATCTATCCAAGTACTAACCGTGGTCGGCGTTGCTTGAATCCAGATATCGAAAGACTTTCGTCAACCTGCCCCAATAATAAGTTCATAAAACAATGATTTGATTATAAAGTTCACACCATTATCTTTGACAAAGTCTTATATCTAGCTAAACCACATTATGTGGTCCCCAAAATCGGTGAAAATATAGAAATAAAAGGAAATGAAAACATTGAGTAACTAATAAACTTCTTCAAGTGACTGAAAATAGTCTATCATTATTTGGTTGAAGCACAAGTAACCTAAGGAATGAGAAAATATTCCTCTGAAAAAACATGGAAGTTTTGCTAAAAAACCATATGGAGTTTCCCAAACATTTCAATTCATAACATGGTATTTTATACCTATATAAAATATAGATCTAGGCCGTCTAGGACAAGACCAACAATAGTGAGATAGATAGGCACAATACACCTCCAAGCACCCTTGGTATTCTGCATTTCATCAGAAACTATACGATGCGATGGATAATACACGAACCAATCTAACGAACTTCAACAGAGACAAAACCAACAAACATTTTAAAATACTTCTACAATATGATCTCGGAAGTTGATTCGTTGAAAATATAAACAGGATGTTCATAAAATCAGATGTGGAATCATCTGCGACTGAAAGATAAACTTTAGTCACTATCTTCCATCGTCAAGATAACCTCTTGTGGGGTATTCATGTTGGAAAGGGAAACATTCTCAATTTAATATTGATAGAAAGATTTTTCAATTCACAGAAAAATCTTTCTATCAATATTTAATTGAGAATGTTTCCCTTTTCATTGATGATCCAATTTTTGTATATATAAATGGATAAAAAAATGATAATGTTGGAACGCCTATAGTCAAAGAAACTAAATCAATCTGAACAGGCCCTCCCATGACTTCAATATCCACTGCTAAGCTTCACGCCATGTATGGTGAATATTACCAGAAATATGGTAATTTTTACAAAAATTTCTGGTACTATATGTGACAGCAAAACAATATGGTAATATTTAATAAAAAATATTCTTACAATTTATGGTGATGATTACTAGGAAATTATTTTCATTAGGCCGAACAATATATTATATAATTAATTTCAGAATACGCAGGTAATTAGTTGATTAGCCTCTGATTAATGAATAATATACTTTGTTTATAAATATGAAGATAATTGGTTATTACATGGAAGCATTTTTTATTGCAATTATAAAAATATATTATGGGAACATCTATTATACATACATTTTGAAGTTATATATAATCGTATGGTAACAAATATCATCTGTATTTCAAATTCACCATCACGAATTGTTAAAATAACCTTACGCTTATTTTGAAATTTAATACATACATATAGTGAAACTTATTATATTGTATTGTAAAACCAATCAACCACACGGTATTGTAAACTCAACAATATATTTATAATAGAGATGAGTATATTGTTGTAGTAAACAATACAATCCATTTTTAGCATTGTGTTGTTTTCTGAATAGAAAATTGTTTAATATTGAATATTTTCGAATAGTTAATTTAAAATAAATGGAACGAATATTACTGGAATAATATTTCTTTTGGAATCAAGTGTACTCACATAAAAAGAAATTGGTCCACAAATAATTTTTGATTTTAAAATGTTATCAGATAACCCTTTTTTATTTTCGTTAATAATTTATGCACATTCAAAATCGGATATTGAAAAGCCAAAATTATGAAGTGACTATTAATTTTCTTTGTACCTCTGAGTATAATACATCTACAATGTCATTTGAAACAAAACAGAACCACTTGAGTTATAAAGGTCCGAAGTAAAATGAATGTTTTTCTTGATTTCAATGAAAGATATCAGCAGAGAAAAGGAACCGAATAATATATAAAATGAAACATAATTGAAAATATATTCGTTATTACTATACAATTTTTTTATTCATATACTCATTTCCTCAGAAAAGGAGATGGTGAGAAGCAAAATGAAAATATTCAGCAAAGCTGAACATTTTTCACTAGACCAAATTTTCAGATAATCCTTTTCTTTCAGACAACTTATGTGTTGGTCTTATTATATTACAGTATTTACTTATATATATATATATATATTATATATATATATATAAAATGCACGAAATTATAGGAGTGACACCTATAATTTGTGGGATGAAGCTTAGACCTAATGAAGTGGAATTCAATGACACGAAATTTCGTGTAACATTGATAGGTCACCAACAGATGTCAGTATAGGCCAATCCACGACACCAGAAGTCCTAGTGCATTTAGAGTAACCCAAAACAAAGAGAGATTTGTTTCGATTCCAAAAAAGCCACCATCCACCTACAGCTGTTTCATGGTTCCTCTATCATCAGGACGACTTGATGATTGGGCCCTCATCAGTACGGTGGAGAAGTGCAAGGATGAACAACACTTTTATTATTATTGGAATCATGTTGGTTTAAAAAATGCATAAATTTCGTTAAAACAATTTTTTTTTTACAGAATGAACCCCAAATTGGTATAGAAAAATCAACGTACTCAGTATGCTCAAAACCCGATCTATATTCAGTCTTCCTATAAACTTCTCCTTATTGAATTACAACCTTCATTCCACGTATTATATTGAAGGACGTTGAGAGTTTCGAGAGTTTATTCATATAAAATAGAAAAAAAAAACATTTAACGAAATGAAAATAAAACTTTACTAAAAATATATTTGTGATTACATAACTATACTATTCTTTCATTCATCTACTCATTTCTTTCAGGAAAGAAAATTGTAGAAAATAAAAAAATATTCAGCAAAGCTGAAAAAACTTCACTATAACAAGTTCTCATGAAAACGATTGTCTTCTTATATTTGATTCATGTGGGTATAATAATGCAAAAATTCATTAAAACAATTGAATTTTTGTAATTCACAGAATGAACCCTAAATTTATAAAAAAAATTTCATCTCAGTGTGCCCAAAACCCAATCCATATGCTTTTATTCAAATTATTATGTTAAAGACGTTCAGAATTTCAGGGTAAAGTGAAATTCTTTCCTTTCTGGCTGATGTTCTCAATTTTTCAATCCTTTGTTCAATGTCACCAGCATTCGGAAAAAAATTATCTTGTGATAATATCTGTAACAGCTTTTTTCACAAATACACTTGTCATACTATTTTAGCAGGCACATATGATCTAAGCAGGTACTCAAGACAAGAGAAACTACCAGCCTTACCCCGTTTATTGAATTTACAACTCCTTCCAATTTGCGCAAAATCGAAATTAAATCAAATGAAAAGGTGTCATTTTCGAAAAAGAATACCAATTTCCTGCGTGTTCATGAGTACATGCTAGGTTATAAAGGGTGAGAAATATGTTGAAATATATGAAAATGGTTTGCTTCAATAAGTGGAAATATGTCAGTCTCCTAGGCCTTGCATGCATGGGCACACCCTATTGTATGCATGTTTGTTCAAATCCACCAGTGAAGTGCTTTTTCTCAAAAAATACATGCCTAGTTTCAAGGACACTGATAATTATTGATAGATCAGTTATGGAGCGAATGCTCCCCCCTTTTCCATAATTCATATTGAGAGATATTTAATATTAAAACTCATATTGCTCACCTTTCAATCTCTCAACACTTCAGTGTCACTGGAAATAGACCAAATTTCAAATTTTGAATAGAACAGACTATATTTTTGGAAAAAACTGTATCCTCATTTCTCAACGCCTACCTCTATGCCTAATGAATTATGGGTTATCTAGTAAGTATTCAGAATGGACTCATTATCTAGATTTTTTATGAAATAAATGATTCATTTTGAGGTTGAGTACTCGGAAAAAAATCAGTCAAATTCAACGAATTCTAGGATATATAAGGATATTGAAAAACGTCTACTTCTACTACTATTCGAACGATCAGACCCAACTCAAATCTGTATGAGTTGTATATTATCTTGTTTTTGTTTGTTTTGGTTTTCTGTTTTTGAACATCTCGGTTTTAACTCAGTTCAAGTTCAAAGTAATCACACAGTCGCCTATTCAAAGTGATCTCCTGCTAAACTTCCTCATGCTAGCACTGTCCCACTGCTTTGAATGATTTGGTCCGGCGATATTCGAAATTGAAACCAAAAGTTAGAAGGAAACTATTCAGATGTCACAGATATTCGCGAATGTTCAAAATCAGGCCCCGAAACTCAGATAGAATTCTCTAACTGCAAACCAAAACAAACAAATATTGGATCAATCGACCACTATTCATTTGCTGTAGCAAATTTATGTTTTGAATCTTATATTATAGTATGAAATATACCACCCAGTCAAACCTATCAACCTCGTAGAAACTGCCTTTACCTATAATTAGTTAGCTATTGATGATTGATGAAAATATTGGTACTGCACATTATCTCACAAAGTAATGCACTCACTTCTGAAAGTATTGATGAGGTCCGCAAACCCCCAGATTTTCCAAAAAAACCTCCATGGATGGTATTCTGAAAATGGCTTTTTATCGCATCCACATAGAGAAAACAGGAAACGGGCACAGAACAGAGACAACCAAACGAGACAACTAAGGCTCTGCAGCATTTGGGAAGTGATTGAAATTGAATGCTGTTGCGTATTGGGAAGTTTTTCCCTCGGACGTTTCGACGGACTGACATTAGCAACAAATCGCAACGCAGACGAGTCAATGTTAAGAATATAATAAAGCCCACGTGACTCATTTCATTCACCTTGTTTTGTATGCATTACAATACGATGCTTGAATTTATTCCATGTATCATAAAGCTTAGGAAAATCATATAGTACTAACTAGTAGATTTTATACCTAATCATTGTACAATGGTTAATTCTATAAAAGACAATATGCCAATATATAACTGGGTGTCTCAGCATTATAATGAAGTATCGTAAGGAAAATAATAATGTTATTATACTGATATTAAATATAATGGATAAGGGCTTTAAAACAGCATTTTCGAGACGACGGCAGCGAAGTCTCGAAATAGACAATGTTTTTAAGACCATTATCCAGAATCTTACGTATTTTTTATTGGTGCACTTTGAAATCATATATACTGGTATTATTACTAAAAAAAATAGAAATAAGAACTAATAATGCAAGAAGGTTGAATTCGTGATGTGACATCAGTATACCTTTCGTTGTCATGGAAATGAGAAAACATTCATTTGCAATTTGTTACCAAAGATCAATATTTGTTGTCACCAGAGCTCAAAATGAATGATTCTAATATCGATTTTTGAATAGTGAGGCAGAATCGCGGTTAATACCGCGAAAATCCAGTGATATATATAAAAAAGAATATGAAAAGTTCATCAAATGGATGGAGGAGCACATATAAATGAACGAATTGTGAGTAATATATTATTTGACGTTACAAGGTACTCCTGTCAGATCAATAATCAAAAATTTGTCATTTAGACTTCACGTTTCTCGATTTGTTGATGTTGTCATGGTTACCTTTAAAAAACGCGCGTTTTAAACACGCTGAGGCGTGCTTTAAATGGGTAAAAAGGGGCACCAATAAAAAAAAAATTTTTAGAGTTTGCAATTCAAGTTGTCGACGGACGTGAATTGAAATAGTAAACCATAATTTTTTTTTAATATACCAGTGTTTCCCAGATTTCTTTCAATGTATGGCAAGCCTGATTGTATTGCAAGTTTTTTGAGGAACTATCTTATCTGCACCGACTTACTAGGATCATTACTGAGGCTTGAAAATACCGATGGATTTCGATGCAATGTCGAGGAAGCTTACCGCATTTTTCCAATCATCCAGACACCTTTGTTGTCTTTTTCAGAATGGAATCTCATCATTAGAGAAACTAATACCATCTGGCAATGGAAAAAAGATAGAATACAATAACTCTCAATGTGTAGAAAACTCTCTTCTTTAAATTTCATGGTACTCGAAAGTGGTTTCACTTTGCAAGTCATTTCACCCATTTTTTCTTCACTATATGGTATTCGTTTTCCGAGTGATTTGATTTTGAGAAAGACCACATAGCTGTCCTGATGATTGTGAAACCAAGAAACAGATGTAGCAGGTTGATGATTTTCTCAAAACAAAATCACTTTATTTTTCAATCAAATATGTTAATTTCAACTCGGAGTCGTAGAAGAATCTGAATTAAGATCGTTTAGTTCATACGTAGAGTATAAACACTACTTTATGAATAATATACCACTGATATAATAAGTTGCTGTTAACGAACTTATTTTACGTGGACAAATTGTTTCACTTGTGCCATTCATTTCATGTGCCAACATTCCTCATTTTATATTCTGCAAATATCTGCAGATCAGCAACCTTTTGAAATTATTAAAATTTTGCTATGGTGCATCTTCGTCATCTCACGAATTGGTTCCCTTCACAAACAGCACGTATTTACACTTTTAATAGTGTTTTCCCATCGAGTAACGTAGCTACAGCTGTAAAACAACACTAATCAGAATGTAGATCAAAACCGTTGAAGGCATTTAAACAAGCAAAGAACTCATTACGTGGCGTGAGGTAAAGTTCAGTCATGAACTGACACCTATCAGTCAGGCCCTTAGCAATGCAAATGTAACCAGAGAAACAATTAAGATCCGTTTCATGGCCTGATAGAATAATACACACGTTGTGGTGAGCTTTAGATTCATCATCAGGTTCTGTAATCAAATTGTGGGTGCAGCGTAAAGTGTCGGAAACAGAGACGTAGTTTCAGCAGAAAATATGAGCATGCCACAGTACACCTCCAAATTCCCGAAACAACGTCAGGAGATGAAAACTATTCAATTTCTTTCGCCAGTATTCGACGCTACATATTTAACTGTAGCTTGGAGCTAAATGGGTCAATGTCTAAATATTCACATTTGGGGAAATTGCAATTGAAGTTTTGAGCTTTCATTAATGTGGATGAGTTTATATTAATATTGGCTATCAATATATCTGCTATTGGTTGAATTTGACATTTGCTGTTTCAGCATATGAAAGAGAGCAAAAAACGAATATAATGCAATGATTAACTCAAAACAGCAAAATAATGAATTGTTTTTTTTTACCTCCAAGACACAGTAATAAAAATGAGTGACAACTGTAAGGCCAGTCCAAATTATTGGAAAGGACTCACCAATGATGTATTCCCTACTTCGCCATCCAAAAACACCTGCACTCTAGTTATATGGAATAAAAACTTTTTAACAAAAAATTAAACCGCCGAAATACGGAACTGATTAATATAACAATAATATAAGCTCCTAAACCAATGTAGTAACTAATTTTGAGTCGGCGCAAACAAACAAGCAGATGAATTAGGTAAGGCGTAAATGAAGGCATGGTTGCGCGGTGACATTCTGATATTTTTTAAGTATTAAATGATTTTTGTTGATTGTTCATTTGGCGCCGACAAAATTAGTTACTTACATTAGTTTAGGAGCGTAGTTATTGAGACTGAGAAGGTTTATTTTAATTTTTTAATTTTCAGTTCCGTATTTCGTCGGTTTAATTTTTTGTTAAAAATTTTTTATTCTTCAATTTTTTGTGGCTGAAATTTACCAATTACTACCTACTCGTTTTTTATTACTTTCAAAATACTTACTTACCCACCTTACTTTAACTATTACCAGTTAAATAATATGATTAGCTACTTTTACAATTGGTTGTAATATAAATTATTTTTGTTGTTCTGGTTAGTTTATTTCATTACTTTGGATATCATTCCATCCTCTCATAGAATATAATGATTGTGACGGATGTAAGAGAACAAAAATGTATTGTTATGTAATATAAATTATTTTTCAATATTCCGGTCAGTTGATTTCATCACTATGTATATAATTCCATCCTTTCATAAGAATGTTATTATTGTGACGGATGTAGGAGGATCTGTCAATGTCAACTACATATGTGTGCCAATGTTCACAAGTGAAAAATCAATTATCCTCCATTTTTCTACCCGTAAGGGTGGTTAATTCCATTCGAAATCCAAATTTGATCAACTATGAGGTATACCCCATCCAAATCGAAGAACCCTGTACAAAGTTATGCCTGATAGAATCGGTTAACGGACCGGAATTCAGAGGGTGAGTGATCAATATTCTTCATTTTGCTACCCTTAGGGTATATTTCATCTTTTATATTCAAATGGGACCAACTTCGAAGTACACCCTATCCACTATCGGAATAGGACGTCTCACTGAAAAGTTATGGTGGTCATACATAAAAAAAATATATACGCGTCGACTAGAGAACCTCTTCCTTTTTGGTTTCGTCGGTTAAAAAAGATATTCATGAAAAAATTCAAAATACCTAATGTTGCTTGAATATGAATACAGTAGCAGCTACGGTTTCCTCTGCGTTCGAAAATATCAACTGTTTGTAAAAAAAAATTCAAATGGAATTCAACAAAATAAAGAAAATTCACTGATATTCCAGCTGGTCTCAATATTTTTTTTTCGAGAGATCAAGTATTTGGTCAGCTGTACATATGTAAAATTGCGAAATATATCTATTGAACCAGAGTAGCAAAGGAGTTCTTTTCATTTTCATGTTTTGCGAAAAAATTCGCCATTTTTTGGCGCATTGGCTCCTCAGGATAGAATCCTCTGGTGAAGCAGTCTTGAAGGATTTGAGGAAAATTTTGCCTTTCTACTTCTCCATCCATATGAAAAATTTCAAATCGAATTGAAAATTTTCCTAAAACTATCCGGAAGTATGGGTCAAAAACACATAATTCCGTAAAATGAAAGATTGGAAGGCAGATTTGTTCCTCTTATTCTCAAAAGACGGAAAACATATATGAATGAAATCAATTGCGGTTTAGTAATTCAAGATCATCTGATGAGTACTTAAATTTATTTTGTCATGAACAAGTCTTAAATTTCTCCTGTTGTTTTCACCATTTCACTTGGGACAGAAGGTTAGGTTTCATTCAGAAATGTAGCAAGAGGTTTTGACTAGCATACTTAACGTTAGTGGCTAAACAGCCGATCAGATTTGGCGAACCCGATTCGACGGATTTACCCGAAAGATTTATGTATAGGGAAAAGATCCATGTTGTTTGTCACGAAGGACTCAGTCCCTGGCAGATCGAATCCTCAAAAAATTCACTCATATATGACTGACAAATATTGAGATTTCTACGCATACAGTTGTCATATATAGTTCACCATCGTTCAATCATTATTGCGTAGAAAGTGGTGACATGAACCTTGAATAAATGAGAGTGGTATATGCACGATATCAATATTGAATATGAAGAAGAAATATTTTCTCTAGATATTATGAAGAAAAAATAAAGTGAGTTGAAAGCAATTCGTGCATGAGTAATAACTCAGGAATACAGGGTGATTCAAAAGTACTTTGACAAACTTCAGGAGGTGATTCCTCACAATATTCTAATATGAATTGTCCAAATAAATATATATCTGAAAACGCTCCGTTTCCAAGATACAGGATCTTAAACTTTCATTTTAATTTTCGTTTTTCTAAATAACTTTCGAAATACTGACCTTAATTAAACGAAAATTGGTATTGAGAGGTTTTTTGAGGTGTCGAATTCGAACCTGATGTTATTATTGCTCTTACTCGTAGGGAGCGCCACCTACACGTCTTTCTATTTTTCGAAGATTGATTACTATTTTGAGCGTACCCCTAGCACATTTTTCAGTGAAAAAATCTATTCCTCTATCATATCTACGTGAAAAACTATTCCTTATTACAAGTCGCTATAAGCAACCGTTTTCTGGATATTTGGACTTTAAAATTTCAAGTCGATGATTTGATAATCGATGCGTGTTGAAGTTATTACCATTATTTTGCATTTTTCACAAGAATGCTCAGGATAGAATTTTAAGTTTGAGTAAGTAGTTTTGGTAATTACATATTATGTGACAGTTAAACGTTTTGTTGGAGTTTCTGTGAGTTTTAAAACACTAATTTTGGAAAAATGGATTATTTGAAACAACAATGCTCATTCAGCCTATATGCATTTCGTTTATGGCCTTGCGGATGACAATGCGCGCAAAGCAAGACGTATTCACCAGGAGAGATTTCCTAATCGAGTACTTCCATCAGCTCCAACATTGACCAGTCTCCACCATCGTTAGGCAGAAACAGATAGCTTCAAGAGGGCAGCTGATATTATTGGAATACCACGAGCAGTCCGTACCCCAGAATTGAAAGGAGCTGTTTTGAATGCTCTCGAAGAGAATCCAGAAACAATTACAAGAATAATTGCTGAAGCTGTTAATTCTACTCAGTCCACAGTTTGGAGAATTATCCACGATCAACAATTTTATCCATACCATATTCAAAGGGTACAAGCTCTTTTGCCACGAGACTTTCCCCAACACATTACTATGTGTCAGTGGTTTTTAAGAAAATTGGCTGGAAATCCTCAATTTTCAACCGACGAAACCAAAAAGGAAGAGGTTCTCTATTCGACGCGTATATTTTTATTTTTTTATGTATGATCACGCACAACTATTCACAGAGTGGTTTGATTCCGATGATTCTTTCCTCATTGTATAGGGTGTACTTCGAAGTTGATCCCATTTCAATTTGAACAACAAAATCCATCCCTAAGGGTAGCAAAATGAAGGATATTGATCGTTCACCCTCTGAATTTTGGTCCGTTAACCGATTCTATCTGGCATAACTTTGTAGTGGGTTCTTCGATTTGGATGATTTTTTTTATTAGAAAGGGTATACCTCATAGTTAATCATATTTTGATTTGGAGTGAGATGATCTACCCCTATGAGTAGAAAATTAGGGGATGGTTGATTTTTCACTTGTGAACTTTGGTACACATATGTAGTTGACATTGACAGACCCTCCTACATCGGTCAAAATGGTTACATTCTATGGAAGGATGAAATTATATACAAAGTGATGAGATCAACTAACCAGAACTTTCAAAATTATTTATATTATATAACAATAAATAGTTAAAATAGAAAATCATATTATTTAATATTTAATAGTTGAAGTAAGCTAGGTAAGTAAGTATTTCGGAAGTATAAAAATCCAGTAGGTAGTGATAAGTAGATTTCAGCAACAAAAAATTGAAAAATAAAAATTTTTAACAAAAAATTAACACGACGAAAAAATCAACTGAAAAGCATGAAATAAAATAAACTTTCTTAGTCTAAATGATAATTGAGCTCCTAAACTAATGTGAGTAACTGATTTTGAGTCGGCGCCAAACAAACTAGCAATTGAATTAGGTGAAGCATAAAATGATGGCAGCGAGAAGCACGGCTGCGTTTTATTACTTATTTCAAGTAATATAATGATTTTCGATAACTGTTTGTTTGGCGCCGACTCAAAATCAGTTACTCACATTAGTTTAGGAGCTCAATTATCATTTAGGCTAAGACGATTTATTTTATTTTTTGCTTTTCAGTTGATTTTTTCGTCGGTTTAATTTTTTGTTAAAATGTTTTTCAAGATATATACTCTTCACGGACGGAGTAAACTTCTCCCGAAATGCTATTACAAACTTCCATTACAACTATGTTTGGGCTCTGGAAAATCCGCACGCAGTTAGTGAAAGACATTATCAGTAACAATTTTCTGTAAATGTATGGGCGGCAATAATTGATAATTACTTGATAGGTCCTTTCTTTCTTCCGATACTACTGAATGGCGCAATTTTTTAGAAAATGAATTGCCGGGACTACTTCAGAATGTACCATTAGAAGTTCGTATACGCATGTAGTTTATGCATGATGGGGCTCGGACTCATTCTAGCGTTGTAGCCAGATAAGTCTCTAATACTGTCTATCCAAATCGATGGATCGGTAGGGGTGTAGAAAAACCTAACCAGGACCACCAAGGTCCCCAGATCTAAACCCGCTAGATTTTTAGTTTTGGGGACATTTGAAGTCACTAGTTTATAAAACTCCAGTAGCGAACGAGGGAAATCTAAGTAACCAAATAGTAGACGCCTGTGAAACAATAAGAAACACACCAATCATTTTTGAAACTTTGAGCAATTTATTCGAATACAATTCAGTTTCCTTTATTTTATTTTATTCTACATATTCAAAATTTCTTAAAATAAAATGTTGATATTTCTTGCAAATTTTATTAAAACAAATACAGATTTTGCACCCTTGTTACAAAAATAACTATTTCAAACGAGTAAAAATAAATAGAGTAGGTGGCGCCCCCTACAAAAAACCAAAACTATTTACTTAAACGTCAAATTCATTTCCTAAGCATTCTTGTGAAAAATGCAAAATAATGGTAATAAGTTCAACACGCATCAATTATCAAATAATCGACGAAATTTTCAAGTCCAAATATCTAGAAAACGGTTGCTTATAGCGACTTGTAACAGGTGGAGCTTTTTTACGTAGATATGATAGAGAAATTGATTTTTTTACTGAAAAATGTGCTAGAAGAACGCTCAAAAAAGTAATGAATCTTGAAAAAAGAAAAAGACGTGTAGGTGGTACCCCCTACGAGTAGGAGCAATAATAACATCAGATTCGAATTTGACACCCCAAAAACCCTCTCAATACTTTCGTTTAATTGAAGTCAGTATTTCGAAAGTTATTCATAAAAAACGAAAATAAAAATAAAACTTCAACACCCTGTATCTTGGAAACGAAGCGTTTCCGGACATATATTTATTTGAACAATTCATATCAGAATACTGTGAGAAATCACCTCCTGAAGTTCATCAAAGTACTTTTGAATCACCCTGTATAATCATTCTGAACGCAGAAGTCTTCTCTAGCCCATTGAAATTTGACCAGCATTTGATAATATTACTACTAATATTATTATGAAGAATAAACCTCCGTAATCAGAACTAGGTCTCTCCTCCCTGTGTCCTAACTGTACGGTCATGATAGCCTAAAGGGGGGTTGATATCTCCTCAGTAACCAGAACAAAAATACAGTATTTATTCACTCAATACAATATCCATTCACTCAATATATACAACAACTATACTTCCATCTATAACAATATGTATAATGCTACCAACAGGACAGCTCAGTGGTTAAATCCACATCTTGTATCACTATGCTCTATATTCACTTTTCAACAGTGGTTTTCACCTTCCCGCGATAGTGCCAGCTTCTCTCTTATATATCTAATTCACATTGTCCGATGTGATCCATCCTCAAAAGTTTATTAACAATTGAACAAAATGAATAGGATGAACATCTGAGTGCGCTAACCCTGATCATGACAATATGGGGTAATCAGTTTTGGAGGGCCTATTTCAGATAATATTTCTTTCGGTAATTTTCCTCAGTGATGTGCATTGAGAAATTTGATATTCAGTAGAGTCATGAAGCTTAATTCGTATTTCGAAAAATCAAATATTTGAGTTGTGTTTCAATATCCATTTTGATGCGGTGCCGTTTGAAGAGGCTTATTATAAGGATTTCAGATTTTTATTTTCTATAGGAGAGTAATACAAAAAAAAGGATTTGTCAATTCAACCAAATTTATTTGGTCACTCTTATTGGCTTGGCCCTACTGAGTAAAATTCATCCCAAAACACAGGTGTATTCGATTGATGGAATCATTATACTGCGGTGACAAAATGGATTTCTCAGTGCAATGCTAACATTTAGTTGAATTGAATATATGTTCATCTATTGAAACAAACAGTCTCCCACTCATATTGAATGAAAATTTGTTTCAACACAAATATAATATTTATTTGAATCAAACAACTGAAACAGAATAATTCAAGTAGAAGAATATTATATTGGTTGAATTATATGCGTTAGATGGCGAAGCGCTCGCACAACTGACCCTGACTTGTTTTCTTTCAAATATGATTTGGAATGTTTTTCACTCAATAAGTATTTTCAGTGTACATGATCAAGAAATCTAGGGTATGTGTGAATTTTGTGTGATGGGTTTCTTTATTCAATTCATTTTATGTTATTGATTTATTGTAATCTGCGTCTTTTCATTCATTGAAATACAAATAAAGATTCATTGATTGATTGACTCACTAGATGTAATTTAATCTGTTTTTTAAGTGTATTCAGAACTACAAAAAAAATGTTGAATTGAATAAAATTCACTTGAATCAAACAATAATAGTGTCGTATATGCACGTCAAAATATTATTTCAAAATTGGTATAATCATTCTTGGTTTTGGATCAAATTGCAAGTTTCAATCAACTGAAACTAATTTGCATGAACCAAATATCTTATTCGACCAACTCTATTCATAACTGGTTTTGCAGAAATGTTGTTTCAACCATGTATCATTTTGTTGAATCTGATAATCAGATCTACAAAATTTTCTGATTGCTTTAACAAAAATATTCATTCGAACAAGTATTTATGTCGAATTGGTGGCTTCAATGAAATCTCAATTCAACAAAATAAGCCGATCTTCTCACTAGAAATATTTATCCCATTGAATAATCATTCTGTTAACCCACTGAATTGACAAATATGGCAACCGAGCATGAGAGCCTACACCAGACATTGGAGTCCAGACGTCGCAACGATGATGAGTCGGATTTGCTATTCGGTAACATTATCTAAGTCAGGGTCAGTTGAGCGAACGTTTTGCCATCTAACGCATATAATTCAACCAATTTAATATTCTTCTATTTGAATTAATCTATTTTCGTTCTTTGATTCAAATGAATATTGAATTTGAGTTGGAGATTGATTTGTTTGAAAATATGAAGAGGATGTTCACAAAATCAGATGTGGAATCATCTGCGACTGAAAGATAAACTCAAGTCACTATCTGCCATCGTTCAAGATAACCTCTTGTGGGGTATTCATGTGGGGTACATCAACTTAAAAATTCCAAATAGCATGGGGGTCAAGTGGCACTTCGTTGAAAATTCTCTTTTCAATCATCCTATTTTTTTCGAATTTGGTCGAATTCGATTGGAATTTTGTTCGAATGATATCACCAATACTATATTTTGAAATGAAAGTCATCGTGATTCCATGATAGATGGCGCAGGGGAGCACATCAACTTGAAAATTTCAAACAGCATAGGGGGTTAGGTGGCACGTCGTTGAAAAGATAATACGATTATTTTGTAATTATTGACATTTCAAATGCAAATTGTCAAAAAACGTATTGACAAAATAGAAAAAAAAAACTCAATGGTTGATTGCTCCATCTATGGAGCAATCACAATGTATTTTGTTTCAAAAAGTAGTATCGGTGTTATCATTCAAAAGGGTTGTGATCCCATTTTTCTACGTCGAACCGTTCAAAAGTTAACAGGGGGGGGGAGAGCTATAAAAAGCCACACTGTATGATAGATATTTTTGATGTCATTGAATAATAAGTGAATAGAGTAAGTTCCACATGAATTAAATGTATTAGCATAGTCCAGAAACATAATTTAACCCTAAAGCATACAATGTGTATTTTTTTTATTTGAAATTCGAATCTGTATTGACATGGTCTCAAACTGTGTCACTCAATACAATATCCATTCACTCAATATATATAACAAATATACTTCCATCTATAACAATATGTATAATGCTACCAACAGGACAGCTCAGTGGTTAAATCTACATCTTGTATCACTATGCACTATATTCACTTTTCAACAAAAATTAAATATTTGAGATGTGTTTTAATATCCATTTTGATCAGGTGCGGTGCCATTTGAAGAGGCTTATCATAAGAATTTCAGTTTTTTTTTTCATTTTCTATAGGAGAGTAATACAAAAAAAGGGATTTGTCAATTCAACCAAATTAATTTGGTCACTCTTATTGGCTTGGCCCTACTGAGTAAAATTCATTCCAAAACACAGGTGTATTCGATTGATGGAATCATTATAGTGCGGTGACAAAATTGATTTCTCAATGCAATGCTAACATTTCTTTGAATTGAATATATGTTCATCTATTGAAACAAACAGTCTCCCACTCATATTGAATGAAAATTTGTTTCAACACAAATATAATATTTATTTGAATCAAACAACTGAAACAGAATAATTCAAGTAGAAGAATATTATATTGGTTGAATTATATGCGTTAGATGGCGAAGCGCTCGCACAACTGACCCTGACTTGTTTTCTTTCAAATATGATTTGGAATGTTTTTCACTCAATAAGTATTTTCAGTTAAAGAATTTTTGATGGTTTTTATTCAATTCATTTTAGTTATTGATTTATTGTAATCTGCGTCTTTTCATTCATTGAAATACAAATAAAGATTCATTGATTGATTGACTCACTAGATGTAATTTAATCTTTTTTTAAGTGTATTCAGAACTACAAAAAAAATGTTGAATTGAATAAAATTCACTTGAATCAAACAATAATAGTGTCGTATATGCACGTCAAAATATTATTTCAAAATTGGTATAATCATTCTTGGTTTTGGATCAAATTGCAAGTTTCAATCAACTGAAACTAATTTGCATGAACCAAATATCTTATTCGACCAACTCTATTCATAACTGGTTTTGCAGAAATGTTGTTTCAACCATGTAATCATTTTGTTGTATCTAATAATCAGATCTACAAAATTTTCTGATTGCTTTAACAAAAATATTCATTTAACAAGTATTTATGTCGAATTGGTGGCTTCAATGAAATCTCAATTCAACAAAATAAGCCGATCTTCTCACTAGAAATATTTATCCCATTGAATAATCATTCTGTTAACCCACTGAATTGACAAATATGGCAACCGAGCATGAGAGCCTACACCAGACATTGGAGTCCAGACGTCGCAACGATGATGAGTCGGATTTGCTATTCGGTAACATTATCTAAGTCAGGGTCAGTTGAGCGAACGTTTTGCCATCTAACGCATATAATTCAACCAATTTAATATTCTTCTATTTGAATTAATCTATTTTCGTTCTTTGATTCAAATGAATATTGAATTTGAGTTGGAGATTGATTTGTTTGAAAATATGAAGAGGATGTTCACAAAATCAGATGTGGAATCATCTGCGACTGAAAGATAAACTCAAGTCACTATCTGCCATCGTTCAAGATAACCTCTTGTGGGGTATTCATGTGGGGTACATCAACTTAAAAATTCCAAATAGCATGGGGGTCAAGTGGCACTTCGTTGAAAATTCTCTTTTCAATCATCCTATTTTTTTCGAATTTGGTCGAATTCGTTTGGAATTTTGTTCGAATGATATCACCAATACTACATTTCGAAATGAAAGTCATCGTGATTCCATGATAGATGGCGCAGGGGAGCACATCAACTTGAAAATTTCAAACAGCATAGGGGGTTAGGTGGCACGTCGTTGAAAAGATAATACGATTATTTTGTAATTATTGACATTTCAAATGCAAATTGTCAAAAAACGTATTGACAAAATAGAAAAAAAAACTCAATGGTTGATTGCTCCATCTATGGAGCAATCACAATGTATTTTGTTTCAAAAAGTAGTATCGGTGTTATCATTCAAAAGGGTTGTGATCCCATTTTTCTACGTCGAACCGTTCAAAAGTTAACAGGGGGGGGGAGAGCTATAAAAAGCCACACTGTATGATAGATATTTTTGATGTCATTGAATAATAAGTGAATAGAGTAAGTTCCACATGAATTAAATGTATTAGCATAGTCCAGAAACATAATTTAACCCTAAAAGCATACAATGTGTATTTTTTTTATTTGAAATTCGAATCTGTATTGACATGGTCTCAAACTGTGTCATTGAAGATTCTTGAAAAAAAACATTAGGAACTTTGTTAGTTTTCAGATTATGGGGAGTTTTAAAATAAAAAATACAACTTCGTGTGCGACCTGAAATATATTGACTCTTCAAAATAGAGGAATTCGGTTTGTGATAAAACTGAAGAATCACTGTAAAAATTAATATTTTTCTAAATATAATTTCAATCAAAACTTCCTTCCTAGAGATACAATTGAAATTATATATAGAAAATATCTAATAATATTGCAATTATCTTCAAAATTGGTAGTTAGTATATTTCATATCGAATCTGTTTTATGAGATGAAATATTAATTTCCGTACCCTGTGAAATATAGAAGCCTTGGGAGTTATGAAATAACTTGAAACAAAAAACTTCATTTCAGATAGAATGTGATACCTTCAAATGTCCAAATAAATAATAAAAGGCTCCAGAATATGATCTCTACAATTTTTTTATTCACAGCGATTATGTGTGCAGAACGTTCTGGAAATGTTCTATTGAGTCTCTGAAAAGGCTATAAAAAAACCTAGGAAAAAGTTTTTTGTGACATCCCAGGGACATCCTGAAAAAATTGCCACCTGCGACGGACATGTTCTATGGAAGTTCTATTCATGTTTGAAAAGAACATCGCAGTGTATGTTCAATGTCTCAAAATCTCGTACTTTCAACATCTGAGATGTTTTTGTGCTCGTTGGGTATACTCGTTCTCAAAAGTGTTTCAGTAACTTGTGTATATTTTGGGTAAAATGTGAAATGGCCATGACGTTTTCTACCAATGCTCAGGAGAGACATATTCAGTTAAATGGAATTGATGGAAATATTTTTTTTTTCAACTATCCTAAGTGTTAAGATATCGTTAGATTACCGTTTTCTGCAAAAACTGGAAATTTTTTAATTACAAAAGAGCGAACTTGAGTGACATGAAAAAATGAAAAACAAATGAAATTGTTAACTTTTATTAGTATATTTATCATCTACAACGTGTGCCGCCACTGTTAAGGAGGCAACGTCAAGCGACCCGACCAGGTGGCCTCCAAGCAGCGTCCGTCGAGAAGAGAGGTGCGATTTGCCCGCAAGCTTAATGTTCTGATCTAGAAAGCTAATCTTCGCGCCGGCTAACAAGTTGTCTGTCAACGGCCACCATAACACTACTCGCTGACCAGCAAATGTTTCTCCTCTGGGCATAAATCATAGCATTCTCGCCGCTTTACCACTTTTATCACCTGACATGAGTGTTGAACATTAAAAAATGAAACGTATTTCACCGTAGGATGAACCGATTGAATTACGGGAGGAAATCATGAACAAAATTACGTTGAAATTGAAAATTCACGAATTTGATATGGGTAAGGTATGAGTTGTGTATCTGTAGTAGTGGGTGGGTGGGTGTCAACGGTATGAATGCAAATATTCAATATGTTTACAAACTGGAATAATTCCACGATTCACACTTTTCAAAAGTTTACAAATTGAGGAAAAGAAAGCGCTAGGCCTATCGCCCTATTGCCAGTCGTCTCAAATGTAAATGATTTTTCCATAGCATTCGATGGAGTTTGGTATAATACCAATATCTCGCATCCAAACCTCCATTCCCTAGAAGAGGTAATCGGCCGAAGAGGGCGCCACCGTTTTCTGAAAATGGCGGCAAGGAGAAGGAATCAGAAATATTTGAATGATGTGTTTATATTTTTATTTGTGCGAATAAAAACATTTAATACTCTTTAGTGAAGTGGTGGATGATACATTGTAATTGAGAAACTTTCGATAGAGACTATTTAGTGCAATTGAAGACGTGAGAATGCCCTCATTTGTTGAAATTTAAAATTTTCTCAATGTGGTCATATTGGGTTCCCGATTTGTTATGAAGTTTTGGTAGATTGGTTTTGATAATAATTTTCTTCCGAGTTTTTAGTTATTTAAATTTATATATTTTTTAGATTCATTCACATGAATTCATATCTTCATGTATTTGAAGGCTACTCCAATCCTAGGCTTTTGAGTTGCACAATCTGAAATCATTATTACCTTCATTTGATTCCTATATAGAGAAGTAGAAAAAGCTTCCTCTAGGTGAATGACAAATTACTTTTGACTGACTTGACTTGTGTCTGTTGATGAACATGGAATATTTTACAAAGAATACATAGGTAAGTGAATATATAGGTATACTGGCAATTCGATTTTGTTGTACTCACCTAGTGAAATGAAATAATCCCTTGTGAAATTAAGAGAACATACCATACTTCTCGGAACTGGTTATTTGAGTTTAAGATTAATTATTAACGCCTTATACCTGCTTGTAAGTTTTTTCCTGTAGTCCAAGTTTGGTAACTATATATATACGGAGTACTCCTTTCAGAAAACGTATGCAAGGAGATGCTAGGATTCAGGCTTATCCTACTATTACAACCAAACACACAACAGTTTGTATTACCCAGCGAACGAACTTTCGACATTGTCTTTGGTATCAAACAATCCCAATTTATTATCAGATAGTATTCATACAGCAAATCGTAACACAATAGACATTTGGCGAAAAGTAAACATTACTTCTCTCAACAGTTCAGCTCATCTCCGATAGGGGTCGTATCAAGATTTTGAATTTCCTATGGCCTGCCTCCTCAAGTAGTCATAGGTTGGAGAACAAGATCCTGCACTGAATAGATTGCGGAAAAACGAGAGTTTGTCCTTGAATGTGTTCTGGAATATTCACAATATATGATAATAATAATATACGTTATTCAAATTATATATGTTGTAATTGCGTCCAGGTCAACCTTATTCGAAACGATTGCAGAGAAGAAGAGATCAATATATTCGCGAAACGTAGGCGAAGGCGTAGATTAGTTTTATTTGTCCAATACCCTGCAATCGTTTCGAATATTTACACATTATGTCAAAAAAGCAATTCTTGATTCCTCCGTATTTCTCCAAATATTTTTTTAAATCCAATGTATGTTAACTATTTTTAAATAACCTACTTTGGAATATTGTTGCGGCGAATTTTCATCATTTTGGACAGTCTGGAAACTTCGCCACGAGGTGAAGTTATCGGACCTGGTGGGGTTGATACGACGATTAAAAATAATTGGAAAGACCAGACCTCTATGAGCTTTTTCTGTCATTCCCTCTATGTAGATTGGTTTTGAAGCGCAATGATAATTATTCTGGAACTCGATTCTGGTGACTGTGATTTTACTCATCCAAAAAACTCTCAAAAACCGCGTGAGACTCTTTCTCGTGTAAAACTTCCAAATTGGTTGATGTGAAATTGGATTTTTGATGTACGCGGATCTATCCGACAGAAAATTAAGAAGGTGGACGAACAAAATTATATTAATTTCCGATACTGAAGTAATTTTGGAATTGTCTTATTCCATTCCTATGCTAGGTAGAATGGATCCCGAAATTTTTAAGAAGATTAAGAGATTCTCAATGTGTAAGAAATTGCTAATGAGCTCTTTGATAAACAATAACTACAAAAATATCACGAAACACCAACATTGATTCAAACAATAATAGAAATAACGGTATATACTTTGTGCCTCCATATATTAGGCTTTTCTCTGGGACAGAGTTGAGGGAATGAATAATAAATTTAAATAACGAATAAAAACTGAAATATCCAATAAATTTCATCGAATTATCTTCAGTCTGATTACAATAGGATGAGGAAAATTTGCATATTTAAAAGAGGCTTATTATATTTCCGAAAAAATGTGTCGAAAAAGCCTGTGACAACCAGATTTTGGAGAATGTGAAGATTGTCAGCTATCTGAAGAATAGAGAACAGTTCAAACATGTACTATATATAGTTCACTGAAAATGATAAGTGATCATTTCTCTCCATCAGTGACCATTCTAAGGAGCCTAATCTCAAAATTATTTAAATTATTAATATTTCCATATACCACGTTCAAAGACGAAGTAAACGATAAATTCTCCCAGCCACATACAGTTGTTTAACTTTAAACAGATTCCTTACATATCGTGCAAAAATTGGTCATTCTGAATTTTTAATAGCTTTGGAAATACTTGTAAGATTTTAAAAGAAAAACGTGGGGCGCATGCAATAGATAATTAATGTATTAATAGTTCACCTAAGTCACCAACAATTTTCTTGCACTGCAATTGATGTGAACTGTTCTCTCAAGGACAGTGTTAGCCCGTGATTGTCTTACAATATTTGGGACTAGCTTTTTATTAAAGTTTCTCGAAGGACCTGAGTTCGCTTTCAAATTAACTGAATAAGCTTATTTTGATTCCAAAGAATTGACAATGTGTTTGACTTTTTATTATATTATTTTATATCAAAATTCTCTCTAACAACAACATTCAATTTTTATCTCAAGGTGACTAAACTATATACATGGTGTTGAATACCTAACATACCGCCGCCCTTGAAATAACGAAGTTATTCCAAAAAAAATATATATAAGGAATAATATGTCCTTCTTATTATGAAAGTTCGTCTATAGGTAAGAGAGCAATTTTATTCAAAGCACGCTTCACTGTTTCATTACGAGTACGAATACTAACAACTCGTACTATCTTATCTTGTCCTGGATGCACATCGATAATTCTGCCGGTGGGCCAAAATTGGGGTGGATTGTTTTCTTCCTTCAATAGCACTAGAGAACCAATCAAATCAGGGGATGGAATATTGAATCTCCACTTGTATCTCTGCTGTAAGGTATTCAGGTAATTTTTTGACCATTGCTGCCAATAATGTTGAGTCATTTGTTGAATATGCTTGTAACGAGAAAGGGGAGGATGATTTTTATCCAAAATATTTTCCTGTGGTATTGAATTCATTGGTGCGCCAATTAAAAAATGTCCAGGAGTTAAAGGCTCAAAATCGTTTGGATCGCATGAGAGGTGATATAGGGACGGAATTCATAATTGCCTCAATTTGGGTAAGCAAAGTATAAAATTCTTCAAAGGTTAAATTTGATCCAGATGTAACACGTTTTATATGGTATTTACAACTCTTAACGGATGCTTCCCACAAACCACCGAGATGGGGTGATCTTGCGGCTATAAATGTCCATGAAATTTTATTTTCTAGCAAATAATTATGAATTTTATCAGTTTTGTGAAAATTATAAATCCTTTTGAAGTCATTATCAACGCCGACGAAATTTGTAGCGTTATCTGACATGATTTGACTACAGAGACCACGTCGGGATACGAATCTCTTTAAGCAATTTAAAAAACCATCTGTAGTGAGTTCACTTACTAATTCTAGATGGACCCTTAGAGGCAAAACAAACAAATATACAAATATAGCATTTTATTAGTTTCCTATTTCTAAGTTTACCATCTCTCAAAAGGAAAGGTCCAGCATAATCAACACCACAATTAAAAAAGGACGGCTGGGAGTTACTCGAGCTTCAGGTAAGTCTCCCATTTTAGGAAAAATAAATGACGGTCTTGCTTTGAAACAAGTGATGCATTTTCGCAAAATATTTCTTACTACCTGTCTACCTTTAAGAGGCCAATATTTATATCTTAAACTTGCCAGTGTTGATTGTATGCCAGCATGCAACAACCTTTCATGCTCATGTATAATAAGTAATTTCGTTAGTTCATGATTGAAAGGAAGCACCATAGGAAATTTTGTGTATAGTCCAAATTTGAATTTTCAGACGACCCCCACTCTAATGACTTCTTCCTCCAAAATGGATTTAATGAAATCAATTTGCTAGTTTTGGGATTTCTTTCCTTGTTTTAAAGAACTATATTCCGTAGAAAATGTGCTGAGTTGTGCCAATTTAACTAATTTGATGGCACTATTTTCCAATTCTCCTATTGTTAGGTTTCTGATAGTCTTGAGCTATTCCTTTAGAAATGTTATTTATAAATCTTAAACAATATGCAAAAACATGGAGCAGTTTTGAATAAGATGAGTACCTTTTGAATATTTCCTGATCCATTATGCTATTGGAAACACAAGAAATGACTTTCAATTCAGGAATAGGAAAAGTTTTGAAGTATTTGAAGTCGAAGTTGGTATATATAATGATGATTTTGTAACCATAAAGGTCCCTGCCACCATTTTACCAAATCAACTATTTGTCTAGCATCAATTCCTCTTGATATGATGTCTGCTATATTTTCTTCCGAATTAATATGATGAAATTGGTTAATGTCTGTAAGTTGTTGAATTTCAGAAACTCTATTCCTCACGAAGGGTTTTAAGTTATTTGGTTGATTAGAAAGCCAAGCAATGACTATAGTTGAGTCTGTGTAATAAAATATTCCATTTATTTGTACTTTGAGTGACTTTATAACCTTACTGACTAACTGAACCATGAGAAGAGCAGCACAAAGTTCAAGCTTAGGAATGGTAATAGACTTCAGCGGAGCTACACGCGATTTTGACGTTAATAAATTCACAAAACGTTTCCTGAAGACGTTTGAGTTTTACATAAACACAACTTCCGTAAGCCTTCTCGAGCATCACTGAACGCATGGATTTCTAATTTATTATAATTTTCAAGAAATACATGCCTTGGAATTTTGATCAATTCAAGGTATTTGAGTTGAGAATAAAAATGATTCCAATAAGTAAAAAGCTCAGTGGGAATTGACTCATCCCAGTTCAAATGAAGTTTCCAAAGATTTTGCATGAAAGTTTTGAATAAATTATTACTGGGCACGAGTCCCAAAGGGTCGAAAATTTGGGAAATTATTGACAGTATTTGTCGTTTTGAAATGTTAATATAATTTTTAGAGATGGGCTTGATTCTGTATTGAAATATGTCGATCTTGGGCATTCCATTCGATACCTAAAGTCTTGTGAACTTTATCATCATCAATAATGAAATTTTTGGAACCAATTCATTTTGTTCATTTATTTTAGAGAATATTTCCATATGATTTGATCTCCATTTATGCAATTGAAACAAGTTGACCTGTATGATTTCCATTCTTTACTAATATTCTTGCTGAATCTATAGTGTTTGTGCCAGTGATTAGATCATCAACATAAAAAATTTCCATGATGTTCCTATAAGCAGTGGGATATTGTTTTCATTTTCAGTAGCAAGTTGTTTTAAGCAACGAGTTGATAGGAACAGGCTGATGAAGTTCCATATGTGACAGTATTCAAAGAGAAATGCTTCAAATCTTCATTTGATTTGATCGCCAAAAAATTAATTGAAATTTACGTTGGGTTGATCTACTTCTATTTGTCGGTACATCTTCGCAATATCCTGTAATGACTATGGATGTTTACGAAAACGTAACATTATCGATACCATTTCATCCTGTATAGTTGGCCCTGACTTTGAGTACATCATTAAGGGAAATACCAGATGAAGTTTTTGCTGAGGCATCAAAACAACCCGCAATTTCGTGGTTAAAGATGCATCATTCAGTACACAATGGTGTGGTAAATATGTATGTATCTCATTCTTAATATTTGTGGATCGATCTGTGACATATGACCTAATAATAAATATTCATCCATAAATTCGAGTATTGTTTGTATAAAGGGGGATTTTTTAATAGTTTTTTTTCAATTGCATAAAAACTTTTTGGAAATTTCTAAAGAATCGCCCAATTGCGTTAAATTTCACGAAATGGTAAGTACAGAAAATCTACCTATTTATCACCTGATGTGTCCTACGAAATGATTTTCGCATTCAATTTCTTCTTCGGATAATTTATTCTCTGACGAACCTTGCTCTACTAACCAAAAATTTTTCAACTGATTTTGTAATTCCTGATTCGTGATTAGATTACACTGGTAATATGACGTGAATTGTTCATAACAGGCCCAGATATGATCCACCCAAAAACGGTTTTTTGTAAAACAGGTTGATTGTTTCCTAATTTAATTTGACCAACACATAAAAAGTTATAAAATTCCTGAGCTCCAATTAATATGTCAATTTTACTAGGTTTGCGAAAGCTCGGATCTGCCAACTTTATATTGCGAGGAATATTTAACAAGGAACTTTCAATTGGTATCTGAGGAAGATGGTTTGTTATGTTATCTATTATCAAAATGACAGAGTCGTCTTGAAATTATTATGAAGAGATATGATTTGTGCCTGAGTTTTCTCTTTAACAGTTATTTCTGAAGAGCTGATACCCACAACAGGAAAATTGATAGACTTCGAATTCAAATTAAGTTTCGTAAAAAGTTCTTTTGTAATGAAATTGGATTGTGAGCCATTATCTAATAAAGCTCGACACTGTATTGGCCTATTTTGGTAATCCAAAATGTTCAGAACAATTGTAGATAATAAAATAAAGGACTCTAATTCTTCATTAATGATTGGTGACAAAACTTGATTATTGCATTTTGATTTCATGTAGCTGTCTGAAGTAATGGTTGATATGTACTTTGGTTGAATTACTGAATTAATTTTGAAAACATGCTTTGTTGATTGATGGTATACTTATTTGATTGTCATCTGAAGAAATTGAATTATTAGTTGATCGTGATTGAATGGGAATAGGATTCCTGTACTATGTGTACTGAATGTTGGGTCTGGTGATTGATATAAATGATTTTGAGTATTGTTCTTGATGTGATGATGAAACAGGATTAATGATTTGTTGAGATTTTCTTGAAGTCTGAAAATGTAATAGAGTATTATGCCTTTTGTTACAAATTTTGCATTTTTACCTTGACATTCTGCATTTGAATGCCCAGGCTTCAAGCAATTTGAGCATAATCCCATAATTTTCACTTGATTATAGCGATCTTGTGGTGACATTTCAAGAAATGATTTGCAAGAGAATAAATAATGATCATTTTGCAATGTGGACATATAACTAATTCATTAGTTGATGCGTGAACGTAATTTTGTATTCAATAGGTTTTTATTTAATGATGAGTTTGTATGTGGTTTGCTATCTATTGATTCTAAACAATTGACATTTGTTAGATAAAAATGTATGAAGCTGTTAAGGGTTGGCATATCTGATTCATTGATTCAGTCTCCCATTCTTGTCTGGTTTTATGATCTAATTTGGAATTGAGTAAATAAATCAGAATTGCATCCCATTTATCCACTGGCAGATCAAGATTTTCAACGAGCGAAAATGTTTTTGAAAATTATCATAAAACTCTCCAAGGAAATATGCATTTTATCACTATGGGTAATTGAAAATTTGTTTTAAATGAGACCTCCTTATCACCTTTTATTTTCAAACGAGATTTCAATAAATCGAGAGCTTCAAAATAAGTTTCTTCTGACACTACGAATGATCGAATGACATCAGCGGCCCACCTTGAGAGATGCTTGGAGATAATGATATTTTTTCGATATTGTTCAAACTTTTATCATCATGAACTAATGTTTTGAATGTATCATAAAAACTAAACCAGGTTTCATATGTACCTGAAAATTCAGGTAATTTTATTTGAGGTAATTTTACCTTTCGCCTTTCCTCATTTGAAATGGGCTTCTTATTTACTGAACTATATTCTTTTGCACGTGAAACTGACTCAAAATATTTATTTTCAAAAGTTCCCGTTCTTCTAAATGTTCCAATGAGGAATCTAATAGTTCAACCTTTGTCTGAATTTCACCGAAAGAATTCCATACAATATCTAGTGTTGATAATCGTGAATCAATTTCAGGGAATTTTGACATATCGGTGTTCAAATCGTCAAGAAACGTCACAAATCTCGTCAGTTGAGCTTTGAGAATGCCTCTTGTTTTATCAACGTCTTTAACTCTTCACTCATTGTAAGCTTCTATTTGTTATGAATTATGTTTGTATTGCTAGTTAACAATGGATATGAAGTTGAAATACCTATAAAAAGTTCGCAATGAACTGAATTTTTACCTGACTGAACGTTATGCTTTTAATGTTATAATTGAGACAATTATTTGAGGATGGGGGGAAAGGATATGAAAAGACAGCCTAATTGCGAATTCTCTTTTTGAATTTCCTCCTGGGCTTGACTGGACTCCTGCAACCTTCTGAGTGCGGGCCGAAGTCAGTGATCGTGAATACCTAACAGACAGCTATTCCCTTACACTACTCTTATTACATGCCCCCCTCGTTTATCGTTTTAAATCTCACAATCTTCATTGCTTTTGAAATTTTTTAAGACAATCTGTATGGGGTTAGGAATCCGTATGTGGTTATAAATCTGTATGGGGATATGATACAATTAATTGATACATTTTAATTCGGTTTGAAAACGTGGTATATATTTTTTATTGAATTTTTTTTTTGCTTTTGTGTGTGTGTGTGTGTGTGTTAAGTTTTGCAATCGATTTTAAACATCTTGATGAGGTTATGACAGAGGTCATATTTGAAAAAGAAAATTGTTATACCTACCTACCAATAATATACTGGTTACCCAGAGGTGCGTGCAAGCTTCATAACTTTTTTTCTATCCGAACTATCCAGTTTTTTTCACGATAAGTCCGACAAGGAAGCATATGCTAAAAATATTTCCATTTATATACAAGATGTCCCAAATAAGATACATAACTGAAGACTGTTTCTTTTCAAATAGCAACCCACATTTTTTGTTATATTTTTGGATTAGCTACTAAATTGTTTATATAACGCACCTCAGTGTCTTGGACTTATCTGCAATGGTTTTTGTGTCAAAATAGCGTCGTGCATAAAACTACAGAAAAATGTCTAACTTCAGAACCATTCAAGATAACCACCCAACTTTTTTCCAATCGATTCCTTAGGCTTCAGCAAATCATTTGAAATGAACTGCGAGTCGATATTCCATAGCCTACTACATTTTTTTTAATAACAAATAACAAATGGTAATAACTGAACTGTTCCAAATGCAACACCCTTTATTTAATTGCATCATTGCATGGCATTTTCCAAAAACTTTCTGCCGGAATAGGGTTTGTGGGGTCTAATAAATTTGTTAGATTTGTTGCAAATAATAAATGTTGATGACTTTTTGGGAAAAAAAAAGAATTGAGTAGGCCGCTGTCGTGAAATTTGACACATCCATACAATTCTGAAAAGAATATGTTTTAACAAAATGAAATTGTAATAGAAAGAGGAATATATAACAAAGGAAACAATTCTAGTATTCTTAACAAGAACAGGAAATGATTATTAACAGAAACAATGAAAACATCTTCAGGAAAGTCTACTTATAAATGCTCAAATAGATCATAATCATGTTCTACACGAGCTGCTAGTCTCAAATGAGCCCCTAACTCTACCAAGCATTGCTCCATCAGTTGAATGGGAGGCTTCCGTGGTCCTGTTTTTCATATAATCTGCAGTTGTTGAGAATCCTTTTCTTCACATACTTCCAGATAAATGAATCTATGGGAGTAAGGTCTGGGAATAGCGCGGGCCGAGAAATAGTCCCTCTTCTGCCTATTTAACGATTAGGATAGAATTGATCTAAAAATTCCCGCACTACACAAGTAGCATTTTGAGTGGACGGAACGTAGCGGCCACGATTCAGGAAAACTTTGAAGTGTTTGGCCACAACCACTGCCACGTAATATACACGGTTCTATCACGCGGCGGCTACCAAAATGGGGAACACTTTTATGGTGGCTGCTACGTTCCGATCTACGTTCCTGGATCTCAGATAGCCACATTCCAACCACGTTGTGGTCACCTGGAAAAAACCTGGATATGTAGTGGCCGACACTAGACACGTTAAACAACTGACTGCGTTTGTGTAAATGATATGTAGCTCGATCTCTGTTCAGCAACATATTTAGTGATGAATGTTCCTCATTCTTCCATTTTGCCTGATTCATTTCTTACACTCCATCAACTTTAAAAATATATAACATATAAACATACAAACGCGTAAGTAAGTATATTGAAATTGGATACTTCTGATCGGGATAAAATTAAAACGATTGGAAGTTTTATGTGAAATATGGGTATTTAATTTATTTATTTATTTGGGACATCATAATTTTGGAAATAACTCGCCTTTGAAATCATGTACTCAAATCCCTCAAACATTGTTTTATCAATCTTAGTTAGTTGAAACAAATACTTACGTAACAAATCACTACGTTTGATGCAGTTCTAATGACAAATAAATCTTTATTGAATATTTCGATCATTTCTCTGATAATGGCGACCCAGCATATTCCTGTAAATATGGCGGCTTTTGGAGAATATAACTTTAAGGTGACAGAAAGTGTGAATATACCACTCTTAAGCTCCTCCCATCATAAAGTGACCAGTGGAACTAAATTATTAGCTTTTCCACCACTGGAAAGTGGCACCCACGTCGCAGGCCCATGACTCACCAGTTCGAAGTTATAACCTTAAAATTACAATAGGTCTCATACCCTTGAAAGGGGCGAACACGTCGGGCTATTATAACCTGCCACTCCAAAGTTTTAACCTCGAAATTGCAGGCACATGTTCATTAATTGTTAAAAAAGGACATGTAGCAAGTATAGTGGATTTATGCAGCTCCAATCAACAATTATCAAGTATCAAGTAACAATTATCAATTAACAAGTAATGAAAATGATGGCATTTATGCAAACAGAATTTACAATTAAAGTATAAATATTAAGCAGGAGCACAAGTCGGAGATCCGATCTATTTAAATTAACCTTTTTATACGAAATCAAGGAAAATTGTCTATTGAGAAAGCATAACCCATTTTATTCTGAATTAATATCATTCACGTTTCACGTAATAGGTAAAATGACTTTTGTAAGCCACAATAAAATAATTTGAGAAAAATTAGGTTCGTTTTCGTTATCGCGATGACCAATCCACGGTCACTTCAAAATTAAGGGAAATTGTCTATTGAAAACGCACAACCCATTTCACATTGAATGTATATCATTCTCATTTTACGTAACAGATAAAACGAACTTCTTGTGAGCCACAATAAAATAATTTGAGAAAAGTTAGGTTAGTTTTCGTCATCGCACGGACCAATCCACGGTCACTTCAAAATCAAGGAGAATTGTCTATTGAAAACGATAACCCATTTCATATTGAATAAAATCATTCATGTTTCACGTAACGGGTGAACAAACTTTTTGTAAGCCACAATAAAATAATTTGAGAAAACTAAGGTTAGCTTTCGTTATCACACGGAATGGTGAATTTTGAAAGTTATCACTTATGGAGATAGCAAGAACGTGGCAACCATCACCACATATCACAATCAAGTGCCTGCCACATTGAAGGTTTTATTGAAGTTACCAAAACGTCACCGGAACTATCATACTCTCTTGAAAGTGACTGTGACTTCTAAGTGATATTCAAGTGGTACATGATGGTTACCGCAACGGTTATTTTCCACTTTTAAGTTTGAAAACCTTTGAAGTGATTTGCTCAGTGGCCATAATGTTTCAGACACCTCTAATGACAATAAGTTATAGAACTGTGGAGTGGCTACCATAGATGGAAATCACGTGACTACAACCATACACACATTGAATTTTTTGTTATTCTCACTCTATAGTGATGGATTTAGTGGTGATAACGTGATAACCACCGAGTGCAGTATCAGTTTCCGTCACTATAATGCTGCTTGGGTATCATATACTCATGTACTGCAGCACCATCATGTTGCAATAAAAGTCTTTCTGGTGTTTAAATCCACTTTTTCTAACATTCTGAGAAGATGTTCCTGGAGAAAATGTAAATACATTTTATCATACAGAACATTGACGAAAAAGTAGGGTCCAAAAATTTGATTCCCAACAATTCATTTCCAACTATCAAGTGACCATCACCTTCAGTGATCAACAGTTCTCAATCAGTGAGGATGTTCGATTGCATAATACTGCATGTTATGTCTGTCGACCAACACGTTGTTCTTAAACATAATTTTGTTCAAAGTTTTATAAACCTCGTCAATCATGCCATTCTTTTGAATACACAACGCAACTCTATTTGCGAAACCATTATTATACAATGTAGGTTGAGATGATAAGGGTGGAACTTATGTTTCAATATCATTCTGGCCACACTACTTCATGAAATATCTGATTCCGTAGCTATTCCTCAAGTGCTTAAGTGATGATTTTCCTGAAGCATCAATGAAACTTGCCAATCATTTTCTTCATTGATCCGACCACCAACAATTTTCTTTTTGGTATGAGTGAGTTCAAACCGATCAACTTATTTTTGAAATGAAGTCACCCGTGGATTTCTTGCATCTGGATATTTTTTATGGTAGATTCTACTTGCTAATAAGGGATTTTTGTTGGCTTCGCCAATACAGTGGACAATATCCACTTATTTTTCGCGAGTGAAATTCATTATTGTAAAATTTCATGACAGCGGCCTACTCGATTCCTTTTTTTTTTTCGAAAAAACCATCAAAATTCTTTATTTCGCAACGAATCTCGCAATCTAAACGAAGTAGAACCTTATGGTTATCGACCAGTTATCGGTTATCGACAAATATCTCATAAAAAAATGATGCAATAAAATTTAGGGTGTTGTTTTGAAAAAGTCGTGTTGTTGCCATTGGGAATTTGCCAATTTGAAAAAATCGTAGTAGGCGATGGAACTCCGACTCCGAGATTTTCATTTTTATCATAAATAGTTATTTTCCGGTGACCTCGTATCAACGAGTAAGTTTAATCTACACAAAATCGATCGTTAATGACACCTATTAACCTGTAGATGGTCGATTTGGTCCATGAATGTATAATTGTGGTATATGCAACTAAACATACACGAATTCGAATATTCAAATGTCAAATCATATTACCTTCGTAGTGTCAAATTTATGTAATTTAAAATCCAAATATTGTAAGTTTCCTCCTAATTGAAGGACATGGAAATGGACTGGAATTTCACGTTGACCCCAGGAACGAAGTCGACTGAAAATTTTTGTAATCAACTCGTATATTAAAATGACGATCAATGATCTCAAACATTGCTTCGCTATCGCGTTGAAATATTTCGATCTTTATTCGCCACCATTGTTACACTAGTTGATGAATAGTTATTCAATCAATTAGTGTATTAATCGCCATTTTAATACACGAGGTGATCACAAAAAAAATCCGTCGACCCCTTTCCTGGGTTCAACGTGATTTGAATAATATGATTTGACATTTGAATAATATTCGAATCCGTGTATGTTTAGTTGCCTATACCACAATTATTAATGGACCCAGTCGACAGACAAACAAACGAATTAATAGAAACGTTTGAAAAAAGAGAAAAGAACAAAAAGAATGTTCTCTCTGAAAGAGGTTTATTTCAAAGCTAATTATTGATAAAAAAATAGGTTATGAAATTCTCAGTGGGCTTCTGAATTCCCATATTTTTCAGGTAGGGAACGGGAATTAATAAGGAAAAATATCCTCATGTCGACGGTGAGAATTTTTTATTGAAGAAAAAAAAACCCTTCCAAATTATTGTCGGAATGTTTTTTGCAGGGGGGGGGGGATAAATATTTTTATATATATATAATATATCCAGCAAGATGGGTCACCACAATGTTCGAATTCCTATGTTTTGTTTGACTTCAAGTCGTGTTTATGTTTTTTTATATTCAATAACATTTTACTCTCACAACAATCATTCACTTTTTTTATAAAGGAAAACATCTAACCTCACACTAAAAAAATAACATTGATAAACGAAAACAAAGTATATACAAATTATTAAAAACAACAACATCGCGAAGTGGCTCGAACATTTTTCCTCCCAGTAACTTTTCTTCAGTTACTCTCTTCCAGAAGGTCTACATGACAAAGCTTGTTCACTGGTCTTCTATTGGTTCCACACTTCATCTTGACATCGACAATATGAACAATTTTATCCTTACCAAGATAAACTGCAACAATTCCGCCAAGGAGCCAATTGTTTCGTGGCATTATTTCATCCATGATAATCACTGAATCATTTTCTTGAAGATTCTTCTGTTCTTGGAACCATTCAGTTCTTTTGGTCAGAGTTTCCAGAATTGATCTGGTAATTGTTGTGATGTTTGCCATTGTTTCTACGAACACACTTTTTATTCGAAAACTACTGGGGTTTTTCGTCGTACTGGATGTTCCAATGAGAAAATGATTGGGCGTTAAACTTTTCGAATCATCTTCAGTAGTACAGTCTGAAGAATTTCTGGTTTTGGAGATTTCTCTTTCTAAATACTTTTCAGTGAATTTTTCACTGACTTTCATACCCATGCTCCTTCCATATTGGGACGGTCTGGTGGTATTAATTTTCATGTTATATCCTGCAATAAGAATTCCTTCAAAGTCCGAGTCTATTTCCTTCAAATGCTGTCGGAGTTCTTTGTCTGCTGATTTCAAATTGGTTTCATTGTCACTCCAAATGATCAGAGGTTGTCCTTGATGGGCGAGAAATCGTCGAATGGCTAGAATAGTTGAGTCACTAGACAATGTTTCAGCAAGTTCTGTATGTATTGCTCTAATAGACAGGCATGTGACTAAAACACCATATCTTTTTTCCTTTCGTCTTCCTATAGTAACGCTTAGAGGTCCGAAAAAATCATTTTCTACAAACGTGAAAGCATGATTGAATTTTATATGATAATGTTTCACAAGAAGTGAAGGGAATGGATATTCATCCAAAATGACTTGATGTTTCGTTTCTTCTCCAAGTTCTAGACATGAGTCTGAGCTTCTTTACAAACATTTTTCAATCATGGGAGATACTTGAGAAAGTCTGCTTGTTTTCTTCATCTTTGTTATTTTCTAGGTCTACTATTTTTTTCCAAAATGTGTCTTTTGTACTTCCATACACCATAATTTCACAGCTTCATGTAATTTCCCTTTGCAATTTTTTCACCGTTTTTCTTGGCTTTCACATACCTCACGAATCTAGAAACATAGGCAGTTGATTTTATCAGTTTGATAAATTTTTATGATTTTAAATCATGTTTCATTTTCAACATGAATACTTTCCATGTTCGTGAACGATGGGAGTGAGTATCTTTTATTATACAGTGTCACCAATAAAATGCACGTCATAAGTTTTTTTTCAATTATCTATTATAATTTTAGAGAAGCATATTTTTCATCATTGATCAATTGAAGTTGTTTTTACAGGTACCTACAAAACAGTATTTTGTCAAAAATCCAAAATGTGATCCCCCATCCGATAAATAAAGTGGACATTGAAGAGATGTGTGTTTCATTTCCATCTTTCGTTGAATTCCCTTACCATTTATACAGTGCATGCATCCAATCAAAATTGGAATGGCAGTTCAAAAAAATGCTGGGACTCGTCGATTTTTGTTTTTATTTTGTCGTATTTTGACGTTTTATGAGGGAACTATCTCCAGAAGTTAACCACATTTTTTATTACAGAATTAGAAGGGGTACAACTCTTCACGTATACCAGAAGGTAAATATGGATGATGGTTACATGAGGAACTTTTGAAGAAAAAAATATTTTTTATTTAATTTAAATGTTCGAATCGTGCACCGTCAACAATATGACAGGGCCACAGATAAATAAATTCACAAATGACAACTATGTTATCGACAATGTGAGAAAAAGTTATTATTGTACTTTTTGATAGAATCATTCCAAATTTTGAATTGATGTGGCCGATACTCAATGAAATCGCATATAGATTGGTTATTAAGTTCAATGACCAGATCAACTTGAATAATTCTCCTTTGTTGAAATTGTTTCACTAAAGAATAAACAGGTAATGGATATGATCTCATTACCTATTGGATTATCCATAATTATCCATAATTAGATTCATATACCTACTACTTACTACCGATTATACAACAATTTCCTTTTGTAAGCATCATCCATATGTACTTTGTTCTACATCGAAAGATGTGCCTTTTCTAATTCGGCAATAAAAATTGGGAGTTATCTTAAAAAATATCGATGTCGTCATTTCCCTGTATATTTCACTCTCAAGTAAAAACACTCTGAAATAAAAACAAAAATCAACGGGTCCGATCGTTTTTTTTATCTCCCATTCTTATTATTATTGAATTTATCCACTACTTTACGAATGCTCTGTATTAGTTTTTGATGTGATGTAGCTAATTCAAAAATATATCATTCTGGAATAACATTTTCATTTGATCGAAGTACCTGGGCGGATTTTTTATATAATAAGCTGATTTTATTTTCGATCCTCTGAATTTTCTGGTTCATGAAATTCTTCTACTATTTCATTTCAGTTTCAGTGTAGCTGATACGCCTGAAAATGGAAACAACTCAGAACTATTTGCGAAACATTTTCCTCACTCAATGTCATCGTCACGACCCAGTTTGAGCTGCAGCCCGGTTGCAAGCATCATCAGTCTGATAATGATGAAATCATATTGACTAGAAGAAGAATAGTTTATTATTCAAACAAATTCTTGATGGCAAAATGCATAAACTTTTTGGATGTGATATCACAGATATGTAAGTTATCGAAGAAGTGCGAAAGGGGTTTATGTCAACATTCACGTTGAATTGTTGAATATGTGGCATAACTCAGCAAATGTATTCAGGGGACCCACGAAATATTTCGGGAACACCTGACAACTTGGCTTTAGGAGCAGTTTCAACCGGCATTGGCTATTCAACATTGCCTGAAATGTCAGCCGCAATAAATATACCAATGATGGCTGAAAACACCTACTCTCATTGTCACTACAAAATTTCTGATTTCATCTACTCAACATCCGAAAAAGTCTTGGACGATGCCGAAAAAGAGGAAGCAGAGTTGGACAGAAATTTGGGAGAAATTGATGGAAATGGAATTCCATTCATAACTGTTGTAGCAGATGGAGCACGGTCGAAACGATCATATAATTAATGTGAATTATAAGGCAGCTTCTGGTGTGGTGAGTTCAATTTTCATATTGTTATAAGGACTTGGTTGTTAAATCACACCATTTGTTTCAGGGATGTATTGTAGGTCACCGGACCGGAAAATTACTACATTTGGGAGTCAGGAACAAATTCTGCAGTATCTGCGATTTTTACAACAGAAAAGAATTTGAACTACCTCAACATAGTTTCAAGAACTGGATTGGTACTTCTACATCGATGGAAATAGACATTATTGTTGAAGGATTCCGAAGCAGCATCACTACGAATGGGTTGAAGTATCTCACAGTGGTTGGAGATGGTGACAGTTCTCTCTATTTAGAATTGATGGAAACGAAACCTCATGGACCCCAAACAGCGATAGGAAACTTGCTCGACTGCATAAAAATGTTCAATTACGATAAAAAATGAGCTATGCAAATTATGATGCCTTAAATGTAAGTAATTAAGTTGTTTTATCAAAGTTTCGCGCGCCATCGAGTAATTGCAAACAAGCTTAGAAGTGACGTCATTCGGTAACAGAGTGTGGAAGTATCGTGTAGTTACAGTTGCGATGAAATATATATATATATATATATATATATATATATATATTTGGAATGGAAAATGAAAAGTTATTCTATAAATATTGCACTATACCGATGTGCAAAAGCAAACCGGACACAATATTTATAATATTGTCAGAAGATCGAAGTCGTCGCTCAAAATAGCTGACAGCTTGTAGGAGAGAAGAAACAGACATATCGCTAGACTGGAACAGTTGTATTTTACAATACATACTGAATACTACCAAAGGCTATCTTAAAATTTTGCTTGTTTCTGTGAATAAAAATAATAACAAAAAAATTAAAGACAAGCTTTTATTGGAATGCATTGAAGAGGAAAAACATTTTTTAGATATGAGTGAGGGAGTCAGAAGTTCGTCGCAGAGGAATACCTATTTTTTAGTATTCAAACTGGAAACATTGCTTTCAAATCAGTTACTTACAGAATAACCTACGTCACACATCTAAAGAAATATTTTTTCCTTTCAAGCACATTCGAATAAAAGCTTATTCTCAAAACGTTTTTATCATTCCTATAAAATTCTTTTCAGTCGTTAAGTCTGCCATCTTGAATTATCCAATTTTTACCACAAGTCATATTTTCTGACCCTGAAAACCCCTACACACCATTTATGGATATAATCGATCCATAAATCACATAACTCTTCCGCCACCTTGAATTCATAAGTTTTGATAACGTGATTTGTTGAAAATATAAACAGGATGTTCATAAAATCAGATGTGGAATCATCTGCGATGAAAAGGGAAACATTCTCAATTGAATATTGATAGAAATATTCTTCTGTGAATTGAAAAATCCACGATTAAAATGAATGATTATTTTTTGTGAATGTTTAACAGAAAACAACTACTTTCCCGGCTGAAGCCACGCTGGACATTGAACTAGGCCTGATAGATATTCTGAAAAAGCCATAACTCTAAAGAAAAATCTGAAATTGAAAATTTGCATTTTCATTCAGATAGTTATTTGATTTTCTATTCCAGTCTTAATCAAGAACTCATAAAGATGAATCATAACGATTCATAATCCTCTTCCAAAAATTTCCACACACCAATTTTGGATAGGATCGGACTTTGGTCACAAAACTCGTAGGGCCATCTTGAATTCGTGAATTTTCACAGAAATTTTATAACCTCCTACCCTAAAAACCTCCACATCTCAATTTTGAATAGAATCGAAACATTATAGAATTTGTCCGCCATCTTGGAGCCGTCATTCTGTTTTTTACGCTTACAGAAATTTCATTTCATGTTGCCTGCCAAATTTCACGTTAATCGGACGACTAGAAGTGGGTCAAATTGCCCTCACAAATTTTGAACAGGAAAGTCATTCGAAAGAAGAAGAAGATAAATGGAAGCTCATACAAATAGACTTGAATGAGTATTCAAATATCACAAATAAGACCTTCACTTTGCTGAAAATTTTGTTGAACCCTGTATGACAAAGGTACATTTACGCCTAAAGACTACATCAGGATTTGTATATAAAAATATATATTTTTCAATTTTCCCAAATTTGGAGGAAATGACCAATATAATGAAATTATTTGTCTTTCTTCTGTTAGACATCTAGTGTATAAAGATATTGACCTGCCAAATAAACTGTTTCTTTCAATAATCACCTATTAATGTGTCGATTTTCTAAAGCGACCAGGTATTATCATTTCATTCTATACTACTTAAATAATACATACTTATCTGCCTTCACGCCTCAAACTTCTCCAATTCAAAAATATTCCGCATTTTTACGTACACAAACTTTTCCTTTAAAACCCTTCTGTCATTTTTTATTAATGAAAAGTTACTGTGTGCACTATCGATATAATCGATGAAAGAAAATTGTATTTCGTGCATAGAATAATTTATTAAAATCGTAGCAAAGCGCTTTCGACCCTTAGGTCATCATCAGTGCGTACCTGAAAGTAAGTAATATTGATAGAGAACAAGTTACTGAAAAGTTTTTTTGAGAAAGAAAATTGACATATTTTAAATGTGAGGTTACTTACTCGTCAGGTGTACAAGAAACCAAAAAGTTTACGTGACACACATGTTAAAAACATATTCTAGGCCTGGATAAAGATTGAGATTACATTTTCATTATCTTTTAAAAAGCCATTGTTTAGGTGTGATAGCTGGACCCAAGTGACAAGTTGACAAGTGATCGATGGAGTACATTGACATGGAACCCAGCACCATGGAGATATAAGAATCGAGAAAGGAATATCTCTGTCATACGAAAAATACACTAGAAGATGATCAATCCAATGAGGATTGTCATCTGTCAAATATATGTTCCAGTATTCCAAGAAGACCAAGACTCTTCAATTCTCACATTTGAGTCATCGCAATTGAATATAAATTTAAGGGAGACGTCTAATTAGACCTGTCCTTATCAAAACAAACAATTGAATAACTTATTTTCAGTAACATGTTCTCTATCAATATTACTCACTTTCAGGTACGCACTGATGATGACCTAAGGGTCGAAAGCGCTTTGCTACGATTTATTTTATGCACGAAATATAATTTTCTCTCATCGATTATTTTTCATTATCACTCCGCCCACAAACAAGTTCTTTCAAAACACAATTTTTCCACGTCCAAATTGAACATGACTGCATGTGTGGAGTCAAGGCGCCAACGTATTCATGATGTATGACGTCACTGCCAATGCTAGCGCGTTTTCACTCACGTGATAACATTTGAATTTTAGAGCACTTTTTATCCGTCATATGTACGACGTGGAATGAGAAAAAATTATTTTTTTGTTAAATATACGTTTTAACACAGTGTCCCCTTTTGATTTTCAATATCATTTTCTTTTTAGAATTTTGAGACAAGTTCCGTATTACAAAACTCGAATGTAGAAACCATTTATTTAGATTTTTTTAAATTGAGAAATATATGCAGTCAGTGAAATATCTTATAGCCTTGATGTAACATACTAATTCTTCATTTTTTCAGAAATAAGAAGGAGCGCTTCAACGAATGCCTTGGTGCCACCTGAGGAATGAAGTCGGAAATAATGCTAAACGCTCATGATTTGCCATCAGTGAGGCAACAAAATATAGAATTGAAGAAAATACTGAATTCAAAACGAAAGTAAAACAATTATAAAAATATATTCTCAATGTTCCTTCCCATGTATTCGGTGAACACGACAATTGTGATGAGATCAGTTATCGTCGATGAAAGAATGTGGTTTATACGGAGACATACAGGTTTGCATGAATCGGCTCATCATACATATCGAGAGTTTGCTTTACAAAAAGAAAAATTATGTTGCTGAACATTAAAACTCGAAAGTTTGCAAATTCGTTGGAGGCAAGATAATAAACTACTCGAGAAAACATTCCTACCAAACTAGATGTAAAGCTGCGGTTATATCATTTAACAAAGGACCAGAATATTATGGCGTACTTTATAAAGCAATGAAAAGCAATAGCCCCAGTAGATATACCAAAAAGAATATGGGAAGAATCAGAAAGAAAAACCTGACATATGCAAAGCTGCCCAATGAAAGAAAAGCGCGTCGACAAGAGCTTCGAGATAAAGACTATGGAAATATAGACGAATGTATCCCTGATATGAATGATGATGAATATACAGAGTGGCCACTTTTTTAATGGGATTGTATTGGTAACTTTTAAACCATAAGAGTTAGAAGGTCGGTCAAATGGAGAAAAAGTTGCATTCATAGAAGCATTGTCAAGCAGTTCAAACAAATCGAGATTATCAGGGCCGGTTATTGAGATATCATGAAAAAAGTAAATTCTGTCATTTTGATTTTTCTATTTTTCCCACTTTATTTCGAATATTATCAAAAAATGTCACGAAAATTTTTTATTTGACAGTAAATTATCCTCATTTTGACATAATCAGATTTCGTATCCAACGTTTCGTACGCTCTGGGCCACCCTCAACCTAATTTTTTTCAATACGGACCTGCATATTTCATGACACTTTTCGGAATAACTTTTAACGCTTAATTCAACGATATATCATACAATGTCATTCAAAGTTGATTTTCAGGTGATTTTGACCCTTATCCAAATTTCTTTAGGTCGGATCTGTATTACATTTAGGTACCTTTAGTTTAATTAACAACATGCAATACATTTTGATAAGAAAATCAACTTACTTATCTTCAACTGAATGGAACATAACAGAATCAAAGCAAGAAACAAGTAATAATTATTTACAAATTTCAAGAGGTGAAAAACCTAATTCATAATAATTAAACGAAACTATCATTTAATGAAAAAAAAATCAAAATGATTATTCGAAAGGAAATGATGAACAATAATGAAGTAAGTGTTCGAAATGTCCACCATTTTGTAAAATGCACTTTGCGGTTCTGGAACCCATACTTCTTATACATTTGCTTATTTCGTCTCCTTGAATACCTTCCAATACATTCTCAATCTTCTCGCGAGGAATCATTATTGTTGGATTTTTCATTTGTTCCGTTGGAACAAATTACAGAATCGAACTTTATTTTTGCAAGGCTTGGTATTCAAATTCAAAATCATTGTATTCGCGTCTCTTGACTATTTTATTAACAGCAGTTTTTGATAAATTGCATTCACTGGCCACAGTTCTCGATTTTTTTTCTGGGTTTAATTGAATTTGGGTCAGAACATTGATATCGTTGATAGACTTCTTTTTTCTCACATACACACAACTCTAGGTTTATTGAATGTATTATTTTCAAGTAGTAGGCCGTGGATAAAAAAGAACATAACAAGAAATGTCATATTATTTGTCACGTTTATCATTGTGTCACAAGAACTTGTCATTAAATACTTTTCTGAGTAATTTCAATTTAACTTATTCGATATGGTAAGATACACAAATGAAGAGAAGAGAGATATGTACGAAGTGTACATAAAATTAGCTAGAAATTCGTTCAACGCACAACAAAGGTATAGTGAAATATATCCTGAAAGAACAACACCAAATATTAAAATGTTTCGACGTTTATCTACAACGTTACTTGCACATTACGAGCCTATCAATGACATCAATGTTCTGGCCCAAATTCGAATGAATCCAGGAATAGGATCGAGAACTATGGCCAGTGAATGCAATTTATCAAAAAGTGCTGTTAATAAAATTCTCAAGAGACACGGATACTATGACTATGAATACCAAGCCGTGCAAAAACCATATCGCAATGATCCTGAGAGAGGGTTGCAATTCTGTAATTGGTTTCAACGGAAGGTGCGGAATAACAACAATTTTGAGCACAATATCATTTGGGGAGACGAAACGACATTCACAAATTCCGGCATGTTCAATCGAAGGAACAAACATTTTTATGCCGCAGGAAATCCTCACTCAATTCATGAAGTTTGACATCAATATCGTTTTTTTTTGAACATATGGTGCGGTTTGTCGAATAATAAATTACTGGGACCCTATTTTATTGACGGCAACCTAACCGGAGCAAAATATGTAGAAATTATAGAAGAAATGTTGGATGATCTTCCTATACGGTATCGGCGTAATAGTCCATGGTTCCAACAAGACGGATGTGGTCCACACAACTCAAGAATAGTTACAGACTATCTAAATCGAACTTTTCCCGATTCATGGATTGGAAAAAGAGGTCCAGTAGCATGGCCTGCCAGATCTCCGGATTTGAATCCGCTGGATTTTTATTTGTGGGGATATCTCAAAAATGAAATTCATGATACTACGAACCCGACAATAGAGATTCTTCGCGAGAAGATTGAGAACGTATTGGAAGGTATTCAAGGAGACGAAATGAGCAAATGTATAAGAAGTATGGGTTCCAGAACCGCAAAGTGCATTTTACAAAATGGTGGACATTTCGAACACTTACTTCATTGATGTTCATCATTTACTTTCGAATAATCATTTGATTTTTCTTTAATTAAATGATAGTTTCGTTTAATTATTATGAATTAGGTTTTTCACCTCTTGAAATTTGTAAATAATTATTACTTGTTTCTTGCTTTGATTCTGTTACGTTCCATTCAGTTGAAGATGAGTAAGTTGATTTTCTTATCGAAATGTATTGCATGTTGTTAATTAAACTAAAGGTACCTAAATGTAATACAGATCAGACCCAAAGAAATTGGGATAAGGGTCAAAATCACCTGAAAATCAACTTTGAATGACATTGTATGATATATAGTTGAATTCAGCGTTAAAAGTTATGCAGGTCCGTATTGAAAAAAATGAGGTTGAAGGTGGCCCAGAGCGTACGAAACGTTGGATACAAAATCTGATTATGTCAAATTGGGGATAATTCACTGTCGAATAAAAAACTTTCGTGACATTTTTTTATAATATTCGAAATAAAGTGGGAAAAAAAGAAAAATCAAAATGACAGAATTTACTTTTCTTATGATATCTCAATAACCGGCCCTGATAATGTCGATTTGTTTGAAGTGCTTGACAATGCTTCTATGAATGCAACTTTTTCTCCATTTGACCGACCTTCTAACTCTTATGGTTTAAAAGTTACCAATACAATCCCATTAAAAAAGTGGCCAGTCTGTATATCAGAAGAAATGGAATTCCTGAATAAATTAACAAAATTGCAAGAGGAAATTGATAATATTAAAAACCCGATAAACCAGAGCTCTGCCCTCTTATGGATGGAAGAAAGACAAATATGGACCACTGCATCTAATTTTGGAAATTTGTAAAATGAAATCGAACACCTGCAGCATCAATACGATCAAGAAATTATCATATAAGAAATTCGAAGGCAACAATGCAACATAATATCGAAAACTGAAAGAACTGTTTGCGTTCGAAGAGTTTGAAATGAAAAATATTATGAAAGTTAGGAAGACTGGATTTTTCATTCATGAAATTCACAATATTTTTTGTGTGCCAGTCCTGATGGAATGGTGGATAATAATGCCATTGTGGTGTTGAATAAAGTGTTCCTTCATCATCAAGGACATGTGCCCAGAAGAGGGAATACGGACGAAGAAGATCCAATTCGACAAATTTGAGAACAACACATTCGTTTTGAACAGAGAGCACAATTATTCAAGGGCAATTTGCGATAACGAAAAGAGAGAAATATTTCTTTATAGTATGGAGTCCAGAAGGTTGCCTTGTGGAAGAGGTAACTACTGATCATCCTCTCCCTTTTCCACTCGAACATGTGATTTTCTGCATATATTCAGAGAGGAATGAAATGGTGCCCAAATTGAAGATATTTTTAACCGACGAAAGCAAAAAGGAGGAGGTTCTCTAGTCGACGCGTATATTTTTTTTTATGTATGATCACGCATAACTTTTTACTGAGACGTCCGATTCCGATCATACTTTTTATCAGTGGATAGGGTGTACTTCGGAGATGGTCCCATTCGAATTTAAAGAATAAAATCCTTCCCTAAGGGTAGCAAAATGGAGGATATTTATCACTCACCCTCTGAATTCTAGTCCATTAACATATTCTATCAGGCATAACTTTGTACTGGGATCTTCGATTCGGATGAAATTTTCTAAATCAAATAGGGTATACCTCATAGTTGATCATATTCGGATTTTGAATGGAATTATCCACCATTACGGTTAGAAAAATAGGGGATAATTGATTATTCACTGGTGATCATTGGCACACATATGTAGTTGACAATGACAGATCGCTAGTGTCATTATTTTTGTTCTCCTACATCCTTCACAATCATTATATTATATGAGAGGATGGAATGATATACAAAGTAATGAAATAAACTGACCAGAACAACAAAAATAATTTATATTACAACAAATAGTAAAAGTAGATATTCATATTATTTAACTGGTAATAGTTGAAGTAAGGTGGGTAAGTGAGTATTTTGGAAGTAATAAAAGAACAAGTAGTTTGTAATTAGTAGATTTCAGCCACAGAAAATTGAAAAATAAAAACTTTTCAACAAAAAATTGAACCGACGAAATACGGAACTGACAAGTCAAAAATAAAATAAACCTTCTTAGTCTCAATAACTAAGCTCCTAAACTAATGTAAGTAACTAATTTTGAGTCGGCGCCAAACGAACAATCAACGAAGATCATTAAATTACTCCAAGAAAATTATCAGAATGTCACCGTCCAACTCGATGCCATAATTTTACGCCTTACCTAATTCATTTGCTTGTTTGTTTGACGCCGACTCAAAATTAGTAACTTACATTAGTTTGGGAGCTTAGTTATCGAGACTAAGACGGTTTATTTTTTTCTTTACTTTTCAGTTCCGTATTTGGTCGGTTTAATTTTTTGTTAAAAAGTTTTTATTCCAATTGCCTTCTGCTGGAGCTAGTTGATCCAAGTATGCCGAGTGGCTTGGAAATCAGAGAAAACTTTTGGAAACATTTGTGGATCATACAAAATTATAATATAGAATGAAAAAAAATATACATTTTGTTTTATGTTCATGTTTCCTTCCATTAGTGTTCACAGCAATATATGGAAGTTAATTCAAAAATACATCAGAGGCATCTATATGATATATGGAAGTTTCATATAGATGACTCACATCAACACTATCGCAAGTAATTTCATTAAAGAAAGATGTTTCAGATAATAATGGGATCTCCATATATTGACAGTAATTTTGATTCTTTTCATTCCCAAATGCAGATGAAAGCCTATAAAAGTTCAGAATCTATAGATATTTTGAGTCCGGCTTTGCTGTGAAGGTGTGAACAAAGATTCCGAATCAATTATATATTTTAGTTGGACAGGCGAGTCTTTTCCTGAGCAGTAGGCTCTTTCTGGTGGTGGATACATATGCATATGTATGATATAAGGCAATTTATAACTTCTGATCTATTATATTTATTGCCATCTTTGTTTATTATGAGAGACATTGATTTCATATTTCAGAACATTACTTCTCAACTTTCATAATCGTTCTGAAAAACATAAATGCGATGTATAGCTCAGTGTACTAATATGGTCGGAAACAGTGAAATATGCTTTCATGTTGGTGCCATACTATTTGCAGCTGAGTATGCAAACAACAAAAGAACACGCACATTTTTGGAAGCTGTGTGGCCAATGCCGTCCAGTCAAAAAAGACATTGGACAATTGGCCTCTTGCTCAGTTCTTCATTAAAAAATGAAATAATGTCTTAACCATTATATATATATATATATATATATATATAAAATAATATATATATATATTTTATATAATATATATAAATTACCAGATAAAAATTCTTTTTTAAAAAAGATATATATATATATATATTTTTATATAGTATAATATCAATAAATATCACGATATTTACGATCCTTGGTATGTAACATGAATTTTGACTTTCAATAAATTCATACAGATTTTTTATTATAACAAGATCTTTTCCAATACTTTTGATCGAGTCTTTCCACAATTGCCTGAAATATCTATGAAGGGAAGGTTCAGATTGAAAAACACATATTTCAAAATATTTTTATTTATTGAGTCACCAGAATCTTAAGGAAAATTTGTATTCCAATAATTACATAACAAGTCTGCTATAAGAATGTTTGAATGTTTTTTGAGGAGGTACATCAGCATTCAATTTGAGTGTTTTCTCCTCTGGAAGTGGTAAATATATTAATCATTTGTATATATACGAACTTCATTCTAAACAGGACTTCCTAATGTACAATAATTCAGAGATATGCAAGTAGCCAAACTTGTACAAATAATCTTAAGAACAAATCGAATCACAAAAGATTGAACTCATATCCATGAATGAATAATGGAAATTTTCATGAATGTGCTCACATTTATAATCTGTCTGCTGCACTCTGAAAGGAGATTTTCGAATCCCTGAGAGCCATTTTTACTGGTTAAAAACTGTAGGCACTAAGTACAAGACCCACAGTCAACTACAATGCAGGTAACGGGCATTATTTTCCAGTTGAAGCCCGAGTTATAATCCAAAATTTAAAAAACTACTTGAATTTGCACAAAAAATCACAAAAGTAAAGACTTGGTCGCTTATGACTAAAAACGAATGTTTGCCCTAAGCCGTCATATTTCTTTCGTTTGAACAGATCGCTAGATTCTTAATAGGTCTCATGCACTTGAAAGTGGCGAACACGTCGCGGCTATTAATACCTGCCACTTCAGAGTTATAACGTCAAAATTGCAGGTAAAGAAGGCCATGTAGCATGTAGGTCACTACTGAATAACAGTTACTTTATGGTGAATTTTAAAGGTAACTTTCTAGTGTCTTTTGTTGAATGCTAACTGTGGCAATCACTGAGATAGCAAGAACGTGGCAATCATCACCACATGTCACAATCAAGTGTCTACTACATCAAAGGTTTGATGGAAGTTGCTTAAACGTCACCTAAACTATCATACTCTAGTGAAAGTAATTGTGACATTTACATGATATTCATGTGGTACATGATGGTTACCGCAACGGTTATTTTACATTTTCAAGTTTGAAAACCAAAGATGATTCTGCTTGGTGGACATAATGTTTCAGACACCTCAATTGACAGTAACAAGTTATAGGATTGTAGGGTGGCTACCAGAGATTGGAATTACGTGACTACAACCATTTTAATATAATATATAGTGGTAGATTTAGTGGTGGTCATCTAATAACCACCGAGTTGAAGTTGCAGTATCAGTTTCCGTCATTATGATGCCATTTGGGACCAACCCTTCCTCATGCTGAGGGCATAATTGATTATGACGGCCACTTATGGTCTGGCTCGTTTTAGAATGATTTGTTGAACACCATAATGTGCTCAAGATTTGGAATAAACACAATAGTACCTCCTAACGAATCTGAAATAGTTAGGTCTCTCATGTCCTTTCGGTATAGTGAAGATGGCTCAACTTGTATATACCATCATTGCAAGTAATGTATGTAACCATAATTTATATAGAGCTTTTGTGGGCCTACAAGTTTTTGAAGTCACTTAAACTACAAGAGACCACTAAATGAATTGGAAGAGTGTTGTTAAATTAAGATTTTATTTGATAAACACTAACTTAAGATATATACAATTTATTTCAGTTATATTACGTAGATCACCATCAACTCAAATATTCATTGATAAAAGTGATTCCGCCATGAATGTTTATTGTTTGCCCAATTTAGACGCTTTATGACAATTACAAATCGAAGGGAATATTGAATTTATTGTGATAAAATTAAATGCAGAATGAACTTGTTGAATAAAGGCATTGTGTTGATATTTTTTTACAAGCTTTTATTTAGTTTCGCCTGTTTCGGTGTCTGTCTGTGTGTCTGTCTGTAATAAAATCTTGCAAGTTAAATTTGACCCATTTCTAAGCGTCCGATTGATTTGAAATTTGGCAGGTGTACATAATATCGGTGACAATACATTACTAGATTTTTGTAAGGAAAAAAAAAGAATGGTGGCTCTAATATGGCGAACTATTTTTCTGATTGTGGTCCGATTCTATTGAAAAGTGGTATCTAGGGGTTTTCGGGGTCGGAAATTATGAATAAATTCAGAAATAAATCAGATAGGAATTACTAAACTAGTTATTCTACATCCCAAATACTAAAATATAAAAAATAAATAAACAAAAAAATAATTTCAAAAACAATCTTTTATTAGTTGTCAATGAGTTAAAAATAAAAATTACAAAAAATAATAAAAGGATCTTTTATTTATACAAACCTACTCAAAAGTAATAAATAATTTATTTCATTGTTTGATCTAGGTTATTCTGTGAGTAACAGATTCAAAAGCTTGCCACGGATACAAAATGGGTAATCTTGTGCGGCAAGATTTCGAATCTGTTACTCACAGAATAACTTATTAGATCAAACAATGAAAAATTTTTTTTTCTTTCTAGTGCATTTCTATAAATGAAAGTTTGTCTTAAAAAAATATAATTTTGGTTGGTTAATGATCCTGATAAATGTTAAAAGATATAAAAAAACATGAAATGGAAAGGTTACTGGATATATTCGAAGTTTCGTGGCCATGGTTATAGTAGAATATTATGCATTTTTATAATGTCAACAAAAACATTACTGATGGTGTCCAGCTGTGGTTATTTACGGCGTTATAGAGTGGTAACCAGAATGTTTCAGTTACTTTGGTTACAAAACCTAAAGCTATATAGCGTGAATCAACAAAAGTGTTTGTAATCTTTATAAACACCCCATTTGAGTTATGTTTGAGGGTTATAAGAATAACAGAAAAATGATGATGAACATTAAAAATTTCTATATTTGTGGTATATTCACTCAAATCTAGGTAGCTTGTTAACTAACAGAACATGTTTTTGTCAAACAACATCATTCGTTAATTTCTCTTTATTGTAAAAATTTAGTGATTCATTTGTTCACCTTATTTATGGTTTTTGTTATGGAAATGGACTGGCTGCAAAAAGAGAGTAGCAAAGGCGGTTTTCTGGTGGAAGATTACCCAATAACAAGTTTTTGATTACATGCGAATACATGGAAGGATTCCAACAGTAAAATCAAACGAACAGCATGAAAGAATGCATATTGGAATGGAAAAAAGTATTAGGAATATGGTTTATAACAATCCAGAAATACTAGAAGGATTAATAATGCCCTGATTATATCGAAGGTCGAAAAATAACCTGTATACATTTCACAAACAAGAAGTATAGAGGTTGGAGGATGGAGATGAAATTTCTAGAATTAATTCCGGTAGATGGATTAAACAAAATGAAAGAACATTATACAGATGTCTTTTTACGGATGAAGCTCAATTCTCTCGTGACGGTGTATACGATTTGAGAAATTGTCATGTCTGGCAAGATAAAATTCTTTTGCTATCAGACAGTCCCATTCACAGCATAAGTTTTCAGTCAATGTTTGGTGCGGAATATTCGATAATAAATTATTTGGGCCTCACATTTTACCGCACGCCTTACTGGCGAAGTATACTTGGACTTCTTGGTAAATATGTTGCTAGTTTTGCTAGATGACAAAAATAACAATGTTTCAGGCATGGACTTCCACCACGACGGTGCATCACCGGAGTATAGGCTTATAGTTAGACATTTTTCAACTCAGAATATTCCTATTATACAGTGCTAGTCAAAAGTCCCCTCCCCCCCTCGTATCTTTTGAACGGGTATACTTATAATAATGAAATTTGGAGGGTGGAAATAAACGGATGTAGGCTTCTCAACTGGTCATAACAGGTGACGCAATAGTCATAAATGACGTCACAAGGCCACTGTGACCAATAATTTTAAATGGGACTCTATGGCAAGTGACAACTCGTTTGAAAGGTATTGAAAATACCTATTCAGTCATACCAATTTTGTTTGGGTTTCGGCTGATTTTGATTGATAAATTGAAGAAATACGAAAATTATAGTTTCGCATTTAATTAATAAAGATTTTAAAGTACGCCTCTGGTTAATTGTCAAAAAGGTTGACGTTTTTGAATTCTCTACTTGTCAAAAGTGTTTATACCTTGAAAATTTACCTAAGCTATTGTTTAACGAGACCTTTAAGTGTTTACATAGGCAAAATGGTACGTACTGTAGCCGACAAAGTAGCAGCTATCTTAATAATTGGTGAATGTAGAAACAATTTCCATGCAGCGGAACGACTGTTCAATGAGAGGTACCCCGATCGCCCTATATCGAGGGTTTATTTGAGGGAGCTTCTTCGGAAGTTTGAAGCATCAGGTAGTGTTCAAGATGCCAAACGATCTGGTCGACCAACAATTAGTGATGACAAAAAAATTGACATAATTGGAGAAATGGTAGTAAACCCTACTTCTTCCACAGCCCAAGTTGCGTCTATCTGTGAAGTCAGTCAAAGGACAGTACATAGGGTGTTGGCTAAAACAAATTTCATCCATACAAATTAAAAATGGTGCACCAACTTTCAGATGATGACCCCGACCGAAGACTAGAATTCTGTGAAACTATGTCCAATAAAATGAACCAACAACCAGGCTACATACAGACAATTTGTTTTAGTGACGAAAGTACTTTCTTTCTCAATGGAATGTTAACACTCAAAATGTGAGGTATTGGAGTGACACAAATCCTCACATCTTTCGTGAAAAACATACTCAATTTCAGAAAAGTAAATGTTTGGGCAGGTATTTTGGGAAACCACATAGTTGGGCCTCTTTTTCTCAATGCTAACTTAACCGGTGAATTGTATCTGGAGATGTTACAAAATGATATTGAGGCGTTAATTCTTGAAATTCTAGAAGATAATCCAGATGAATTCGACAACTTGGAAATAACGTTCCAACAAGATGGTGCTCCTGCACACTATTACGGTGCAGTAAGACGTTACCTAGATGAAGAATATCGTGGTAGATGGATTGGACGACGAGGTTCGATCGAATGGCCAGCTCGGTCACCGGACCTTACACCATTAGATTTTTTTCTATGTGGGTACTTGAAATCTAAGGTTTACGCTACAGCACCTGACAGTATTGCCATTCTGAAACAACGAATTGTTGAAGAATGTAGGGCAATTTCCGCTGACACACTGGGACGAGTACGACAAGAGTTTAGCAATAGGATGCATTACTGCCAGGAAGTAGATGGAGCACATTTTGAACACTTATTATGAGAACTGGTTCTTAAATCTTTATTAATTAAATGCGAAACTATAATTTTCGTATTTCTTCAATTTATCAATCAAAATCAGCCGAAACCCAAACAAAATTGGTATGACTGAATAGGTATTTTTAATACCTTTCAAACGAGCTGTCACTTGCCATAGGGTCCTATTTAAAATTATCGGTCACAGTGGCCTTGTGACGTCATTTATGACTATTGCGTCACCTGTTATGACCAGTTGAGAAGCCTACATCCGTTTATTTCCACCCTCCAAATTTCATTATAATAAGTATACCCGTTCAACAGATACGAGGGGGGGAGGGGACTTTTGACTAGCACTGTATGAATTCGGCGAAGCGGCCTTCATAACTGGCCCTCAAGATCACCCGATTTAAATTCCGTGGATTATCACCTATCGGGATGTCTTGAATCGAAAGTGTATTCTTCCGAAGTTAATACCAGGAGCATGCAGATAAATGAAAAACAATGAGGGTCTGATTCAAAAATCAGTTAGAAATATTTTGAAAAGAACAGGAAAATATTTGGATCGAAATGGAGGGCACTTTGAGCAATTGTTATAGTTTTTATATTCTGAAGTCGAGTTTGTAGATTTTTTGTTTAATTGTTCTTATATTTGAGAACATTAAAATGTTTCAACAATTATATGTATTTCGTCGATTGATTTGTTTGATTCTTTCTACAAATACATAAAATAATATCAGTTGCTGAATAGTAATAGAAAAGTATGTGAAGAAACACTGGCGTATTCTTCAGGCTTACGAATGCAGACAATGAGTGTTCAATAGGATATCAAAGAACATGGCAGAATTTTTGTAATTCGATGTGGAAAATTTGAAACATTCCATTTTTAACTATCCAAATGCATAAAACCTCAAATTCAGAAATTAAGTAGAGAAATAGCATGCGGGAAAATAAGAAGTACGCAGTTCGTTTCAGCTTTGTGTGTTCTCTTCAAATATGTAAGCGGATTTTGGAAATTCAAAAATATAGTGTGTTTTTTCAAGAACTTAAAAAAATGTTCAATTTTTGTCAATCTGGATCTGGATTTTTTTCCTGACTGATAGTCGCTTGGGTAAAAGTAGAAGAACGTGTGTACGAAATATCAGGAACATATACTGGATGGTTCGTAACTTATGACACCACATAGAAAGGAGCAAAATCAATAAAACACTCTATATCTCGATTATAAAACTTGTAAGACCCAACATATATGGTATATTCAGAACCAACTTGGTGCCCTCTATCCACCGTTGAAGTTTTTCCGTTTCCCAACGGAATACCTTCTATAAACAGAAATCACAAATTTGAAAAATTGTATTATTAAGGGATATGTGCAAATGCTGTAATCTTGGATTGGTCTTGTAATCCTATCGTTCGGTTTCTGAGAAATATTTTTTTTTCTTGAGTTAAATAGTACGGTACGGAACGTTGGTGCGAGATGCAACGTCGCACTTGACCATTTTTTTCAAACTGAAACTCTATCGATTTGGAGCAATAACAATCGAGTAAACAAACATTGGATAAAACCCCTCGTTCTACATAGTTATGTTTTTACGTTTGATGGAACATAAAAAGTCCCATGTATAAATAATAAAAATAAAAATAAATTAACAGAGAATCTGAACCCACAACTGAAGATCTGTATTTTCATTCATAAAAAACCTGTCTTGTTTGTATATCAGTTAACGAGCATAATGAGCAGAGGTGGAGGTATCCGATATATTATAGTAGAATGTTTGTATATTAATATTTATAAAGTGACTTAGCCAACGCTAACATAGGTGATAGGTTAAATACCTGAGGTGTGGTCTGGTATCGTGCGTTCGGATCTGAAGTGACGTCACTGGCAGTAACATCTTCAGAATCGGTCATTGAATTGTTCAGTTATACAATGGGTTAGACAATGTTGTCATTAAAAACTCACAGAGAAATTAGATAATAGAAATTGTACAATGAGACGATCATTTTGGGAAAAACTTGACAGTTATTTATCCGACAAAAAATGTTTTTTTATGTACCTAGTACTTAGTTGAAAGGAACACTTTTTTGGAATTATTTTTATTCTGTTGGTTGACAATTTCTCTTTGTGCAGTCTTATATCAATGAAAGAAAATAACAATATTCATTGATATTTTTAATGTCAACAATAATATACAAAAAAAAATATTTTTGTATCACTAGGTAGGAAAGTAAGATTTCTTTCCACGGAAGGTTTGATGCCTGACACCAAAATTCTACAAAAAAAATGGCATTTCACTCTGTTGTAATACATAATATGACTTTTTATATATATTTCAGAATAAATTAAATAAATATTCAAATTGCTAGTTACGATTGTTGGTGTTTGTCCAGAAAAATTATTAGTGTGATATTGAACAATCGTTGACAATGTCATACCAGAAATCACAATATTATTAACTTTTTTCTGAAGGTCTAAGTAAGTCACTATGGCGCTAGTGTTGTTATTTGCAGATACAATAAATGTTCTTTATATTGTAAACTTTGTGCTCGGAGCAGTGTTTGAGATATTGAAATTACCAAAAAGAAACGGCAAGAATTCTGATAATGAATCAGGATAAGTGGTTCCCAACGATATTTTGGAGGAGCAAATATTGGAAGAGCAAATGTTTCTCATTAAACTTGCTACCTGTTGAATCCCGTGAGAGGTAAGGAATTGGAAAAAATGTGAAAACCTGAAGTAAAATTTATTTTTTGAGAAGATATAATTACATTTCTGCTGGAGGTTCCCTCCTATTCGCTTATGAAGTTAAAGTAATTCAAATTAAAAATATATTGCTACCTGTTAAATCCCGTGAGAGGTAAGGAATTGGAGAAAATGTGAAAACCTGAAGTAAAATTTATTTTTTGAGAAGATATAATCACATTTCTGCTGGAGGCTCCGTCCTATTCGCTTATGAAGTTAAAGAAATTCAAATTAAAAATATATGAATACTTAACTAGGAACTTTTTTGTAGATTGTTTTCTTTTAATTTCCTGGTTTCTACCGATGCGTTGTTTCGATTAAAATGACTCACTATAATATAACCAGTAAACCTGATATTCTAGTTGTGAATATACCGAACTCAAAAACTAAACTATGAAGATAATTTACCAATGAGTTACTAACAAGGTTTTCTAAGAAGCACTTCTACAGAAAATATACTGCAAGCTATTCAACAAAAATGAACTATGCGAGATTTTTTGTTTCCGAAAATAAAACAAGTTGAATAAAATGCAGTGGCTTTAATGTGCCACGAAATTGACTAAATTGGTGATAGATTACGACCAACCTCGGGTAGGTACTTCTGCAAGTTATATAACAATCAAGAGGTACGTTGTTTCGTGATCTACAGCAGTGGCTGAAAAACATTTGAATTAATTTCATTCCAAAGAAATGTAAGGTGACCAATCAAATCATGATGAGAGAATAATATATCCAACATTCATACACATCAACTTCTTTAATTGTCTTAAATTTCTGAAAAGATTTCGAAACTTTCAACATTCCCTGGAATGTGCTTCAATCATTTCACTAGACGTTGTTTTCTATAACAAAAGTAGAAAATAGCATAAGAATGAAACCAGAAAAACATTTGGTGGCATTTATGTCAAATATTCTTTCAATAATATTGTCAAAACAGTCCCTGTTTCAAAAAATATAGTAGTGAAATCAGTTCATGATAACCCAAAGCTTTCAGTTGTTCCGGTATCTGATGCATCAATACAAAAAAGCATTCAAATCGGTTGAATAAAAATTCCGCATGTACATATTCCGCTAACATAAAAAAATAAACAGATTTTTCTTTATGTATATATATATATATATATATATATATATATATATATATTAAACATGTATTACCTACCAAAACTTTGCTGTTTCGCGGTTCCCAAAATTCGGACGAATTTGGCAAAAATAATAGAATATTGATTTTTTCTCCCAATTTTTTATCCCTGTGATAGGAGAGAGCACAAACTTGCTTCATATGTGCTCGAAGTTGAAATATAGTGTTGAAATATCATATACGCATAGTTTTTCCTAGAAGATATTGTGTAATATTCGAATAAACGTTGCTCTAAAACCCTCAAATTGAGTGAGTCTTTCAAACACAGCGTTATTGCCGCTTCTTTTGACGTCATAGGTCCATTGATTTTGCATTTTCACTATTTTGCAGAACTTTCAAGGAAACGTTATTCTCTTTCATCCTATGAATAAATCAGAACCTATGTCAGCATTGAAATTATTTGATAGCTGTCCTTGATATAGTTATTCTCAAAAAATATGTATGTGTACTATGTGTACTATGTGTGCCATGTCATTATTTTTTTGGCCTGCTCTTATTGTAGAGAAATATTATGAATAACGCTTGGCAACGATGTAATTTGTCGCACTCTCCGCGATCGGAGAGTTGCCAGTGTCACTATTTTGCGGAACTTCTGAGGAAATGTCATTCTGTTTCATCCTATGAATGAAACAGAACTTGTGTCAGTATATATTATATTGAAATGAAGACTCTTCATTTGATACCTGCTCTTGATTTAGCTATTCTTCAATGATATGTATGTATACCGAGTGCTATGTCAAATTTTTTTCGGTTTGCTCACATTGTGAAGAAATATTATGAATAACGCTTGGCAACTCTTTGATTATCTTGGACTATCGGCCATCGGCGATTGATCTGAACTTGTTACGTCACATCCTGGCGCAATTTTCGCAGTGTTCCAACAAGAACATTTCTTTGGGATTTTTTTTCGAAACCCTAAAAATCTAACTACTTTTCTCATTGTTCCGGACATTGTGGTAATTATGCATTTTTTGCTTCATAGTATGAATTAAATAACTATTTCTGGAAATTATATTTCTCAACATATCGAATTATCGGTCTTCTATTATTTCAGTGACTCTCCTGAAGCCATACCTATACATATAGGCACGTTGTCAATCTTGACAACGCTAGCGTAATTGTTGAACGGAATCAGATTTGTGTCCAATGGTCGAGTCCCGGTTCAGGTATGGAATATTTTATATAAAGTTATCGATTGATTATACATTTTGCAAACTCAATAATTTTCTAACAATTTTTTTCAATTAAGTTTTTATTCACTGGATTTCATTCGAAATCAATGTTAGACGATATTCTAGTCTCTGCCGTGCAAAATATTATAATATATATCAGAGGACTACATTGCATCTTTCAATCCTCAGGTTATTGTTGTCTGAGCGTTAGTGAGTACATTCATCATCATCCACTTTAATGCCTTCGTATATGAAATATTATAATACACCTCGGCAAATGAAAAAGGAGTTTCAATTCTGGTTGTGCCGCCACTTTTACATCTCAAGGGAGTGACAAAGTTTTAGTCATGAAGGAATAAATTGCACTTCAGTCCCTGAAATCAGGGACAAAAATAGTGTGTGGTATTGCGAATTATTAGTCATTCAAATTATTAATTTTTGTTTGAATTTGGATTTTGGCACACTTAACTAATTATGGGTTAACTGAGCTCTCCTGATATAATCAGGACATCTAGCAGATGGGCAACCTCAGTAAACTATGCATTACAAATTTCTACTTTTCCCTTTGATAGGTTCGAAAAGTAATGAGTCGTCTCATATGAAGCATAATATAATCAGTTAATTCGGGTTCGCAGGCATCAGTTATTGTCTGTATGACCTGCCCTGTACTGATGAGGAGCAGAAAGCTCGAAACCATATAAACCCCTATGAACCGTTAAACTAGTGATAACCTCCAACTTGATTGGTCAATAATTTCTGCTTCGCAGGAAACTTTCGCAAAGTAACCTCGTATTGAGAGGCTACGCAAGATTACTCATCAGATATAATCCAGCGTCCCTCGAGGCGAATATAATTGATTTCTGATGTGTATACGACTCATTCAAGTAACCTTTGGTATGGGTTAGCTCACAATGAGCTCTCCTGATATAATCAGGAGATTGACAGTCTGCAACATATGGGCTCCTAACGAGACACAATCACCTGAACAGGCACTTGGAACTCATCGGGATCATAGATGATCCCTTATGCAAATGGTGACTGGTCGCACATCCTTACTGAGTGTTCCGTTCTTCATTATTTTCAAAGCAAAAACTGTTCATGAACTGTAAATTTGAAGAAACTGAGTAATAAAAAAAACCCATATGATGCGGACTCTACGGTGATAGTGTGTAGGTATATAGTTTTTTTTGCGAAAATAAATTATTATATTTTTTTTAATCAAGCGCTGATTTTGTTTACTGGCCGGCCAAGTTGAAATTTTCTGTTGATGTTGAAAAACGGTTGATTTTGAATGCAAAATATTAATTTTGTCAATTTTATTGTTGTTTTCGTATTTATCAAATAATATCGAGTACTCAAAAAATGAACAATTTCTCATAGTGTCCATATGGCGGGCGACAAAGGTTTGTGTAAATATATCAACATTTCGTGTTGGGCGCAAATGGAGATTTGAAATGTGGAGGAGTGAAGATATGGAGGGAAAATATTTGTGATCTTATTGGAACATCTATAAAGTAGAAACTGTCACTATGCTACCTACTGCTAACCTATGCAATAGGTGGATGTTTACTGAATTATTCATCATATTTGATCGATCATATTCATATCCGTATCATCGTCAACAAAATTGCAGAGTTCGAAAAATTGGTTGTATTGTGGAATTCTCCTAATGGGATTCTGAATCATGATTTTCCATATCTGAGAACAAATGCATGCGCTTCCAAGGAAAAAAAATCCATTTGATACGTCTCAAAGGAGAGCCTGACAGTATGATCATTTCGATAGGATATTTTATGCTGTATAAAAATAGGTTTCGTGGTATTTTGGGATTACCACTTTCCTTTCGGAAATATTTCAGAAAAACGATTTTTCAGAAGAAGAAAATATAATATTTTATGGTCAATACCATACTCAATGCATGATATTTCTGAGGTGTTTCAAGCACCAGTGATATTAGAAGTGTGAATTTACATATTGCAGCTTTTGCTGCAATTCAGATAAGGAAAAAGCGCTTGATTTTGAGCTCTCATTGTTCATTCATTAGGAACTTTCTGACTAACCATTGTATATATAATTTATGCTACCTCCTGACGACAGCATCATCTCTTGAATAAATACGATATATCTTCACAGTGAACGCCCCATGTTACATTTTTTATTAATGACGTCTGTTGTAGTGTTAAAATATTCCGAGATATTCCGGTTATTAATTAAACAGTACCTTTTTAGAGTTCTCATGAGTCATTCCAACACACTGAGGCGGTGGAATTAAACAGGTAAAACTCAGTGGTGGTAATCAAAGAGGCTTCGAATCGGTTTTCAAGAAATGTGCGTATAGGTTGCCTGTGTGAAACATCAATCAGGAGATGATCGCAAACTCTTGATTTCCCAAGAATATTCACTAATGTTGAAAGGGAAAACATTCTCAATTGAATATTGATAGAAAGATTTTTCTGTGAATTGAAAAATCCACGATTAAAATATTTCGAGCGACTATATATGTAGAGAAATTCATAAAGTTTGATCTACCTAAACGACTCTCTAGCTAGCGACGAGTTCAAGGTAATATTTCATTTGGCTAATTATTATGCTTCTGAAATGTATGGTATTTCTTCAGTCTCATTGGTGGCTATTTTGCATTACAGTGAGCAGTTATAGTGGTAATTTTCGTATGGGGCTGATATGTGTGAATTTTGATTTGAAAGATGTCTTATTTCTGTTGGAATCGTTTGGGATGCCCTTTTCTTCGTATAATTATATGAAAAAATTGGCTCAACGCTTCGTCTATCATTCATTGGGTTGGTGTTATTTGTTTCAATAATAAGCAATTCCTATTTCCTTTGATTTGGTTCATTTCTTCAATAAACAATGCAATTTCATTAGTACAGTTACTTGAATCTGGATTTTCCCAGTGGTCCATCCCAGTATATACCGTTACAAAAAAGTAGAGTATGCCCTTGCGTTTATTGTCTCGCTCATGCCAGATGATGCAACGGTCGGGAATTTCCGATGACAAAAATGGAATCATCGAGATGTTTCTACGAACCGACTCGAAGCTTCCGGATACTGGGAACGATTTAATATGAGATCGAACGTACCGCAGAACAACAAGTAGTGATACATATCAGCAAGTTCAAGGTGAATATTCATTCAGTGCAGTACGGTACGCGGTACATTTCAGGAGTGAACTGTGATTGAGTATTTTATTGTAAGAAAATTATTGTATTAATTTATCGAAGTGTAATAAACGGATGTTGAAATAATCGAGTATTTTCAATAGATGCGGACCCAGTTTTGTAACAGTTGGTGCAAGAAGTGAGGATTTGAGTGACTGTTCGAGAACAATTGATGGTGAATACGAGAAAAACACCCTACGACGAGATGGAAGAAAAACAAATTGAGGAGGAACGAGGGCAGAAAAAAAAACAAGAGGAGACGGTTCGTCGGCAAAAAGAAGAGGAACATCGACAGGAGGAGAAAGAACGGCGACTGAGAATGAACTAAGGAGAAATGGAATGACGATTAAGAGAAAAACACGAGGAGAAGAACAACGGGTTAGCACTTCTCGAGCAGATTATCCGGAGAAACGAGGGACAAATCCTAGGCCTAAAGGGTGAAATTCTATTAACTTTCTCGCAAAATTATTGTTATTAGTCTGGAGAAAAAAATAACAAAAGAAGTCAGTGCTACACGAGAAAAAGCCAACAGAGAAAATACAATTGCTTCACTGAAGATCCTTGACCATATTGAGTTTGAAGCCTCAGCTACGGCCAATAGATGGGACAATCAAGAGAAGGCTACTGCACTTATAGTAGCTTGAAGCAGACCTGCTTTGGTAATGTTACCGACCATCCCACAAGACCAATTTCGCATATATGGAGATCCCATTGCTGCTTTAGAATTGAGATACGTCGACCAACATCGAGAACAGCTGTATCGGACACAGTTGAAAACACGAGTGCAGAAATATGGTGCACGATTTCGAAACAGACGTGCATGGACTTATTCAGCCTGCCTACCCAGATGCATTGTAGGATTTCAATATTTCAAAGAAGAGTTACGTATTGATGGATGAGAGATATCGAAATACAGAGGACCTCAAGATAAACACACTTCAAGAAATGTAATGAAGCTCTAGTTCAACAGTTTTCAACACGTCAAAGCCCAAAGTGAGATCGGTGTCGATCGAAGAGCCACCTCTGCAAAGATCAGATTCTCAGCAGATTACTGGATGAACTGAAATCCAGAGATAACAGCACGAATAATCAGTCAAGAGGAAACTGCTTCTGGTGTAGTGGGTGCGGACATTTCTAAAGAGATTGCTGGGTGAGAATGCAACAACGTTTGTCATAAATCAGATTCACAGCAGATTACTGGATGAACTGGAATCCAGAGATAACAATACAAATAATCAGTCAAGAGGAAACTGCTTCTGGTGTAGTAGGTGTGGACATTTCTGAAGAGATTGCAGGGTGAGGATGCAACAACGTTTGTCATCACTTGGAAGACAACATCACGTTCCTTCTCACCTACGAGGACAGGATCGATAGAAGAGTCAAGAGGAAACTGCTCCAGGTGTGGTAGGAGGGGACAATTCCAAAGCACTTATGGGGTGATATTACCACTACTTTTTCATCACCTTGAAGGACAACCCTACATTCCTACACAACTGATAATTATCCAGTACCATCCCAATACTTAACATCGCCTTGGACGACCAAAGTCAGAGAACAAGGTTCCGCGTAGGAGTTGCCTGCATCAAACAAATGAGACAGTTAACTAAATACCAACGGACTACCGCACATATGAGATATGATCAGGAAACCCATCAAAACATTGGAGACTTTCTACATTTAAAAGAGGACGGAACTGGCAGACCTTTTTGAAGAGATATTCTGGACAGAGATCCCATCGTCAAGGCAGTGTGGGTACAATCCCAACTAACATTTTGAGTGAAATTCACGTCATTTCGACCTTAGAATAGGTCAGTGCCCAAATTGGCGGAGGTTTTTCTTACGTTATAACTACCCTGAATTTACCAATATGGGGAAAGATGGAAGTAATTCAGAAGTCGAATTGGGCAATCAAGACATACCTCCCAATGAGTCGAAGGCATAAATAGGTAGAATTGTTTTCAGAATAGTCGACTGATGATTCAAATTCAGTCATTTCTACCAATTTTAGGTTATAAACACTATAATAAATCAAACAATCGAAGGTTAGAAGAAGATGATAAAAGTTTACTGTAAATTGTGTATCTTAACCCACATGCTTATTCGTAAAAGCTTTGAAGATGAACATATCGTATAAAAAAAGAACTGTCGAGTAACCTACAGCGGAGAATGATGTATGAAAGTGATGGTTTCGCATTCACATTTAGTTCGGATTTTATTTGCGATACAAATTTTCCTGTGATAATGTTGAATTTTACTTATGTTCAACAAGTGGGCCCTACAAATTAAAAAATTTCTATAGAAAAAAATTCATAGAATTAAGTGTACCTCCTCAATTTTTGTTATCAAACACTGCAAAAACTAATTTTATAGATGAAGTATGTATATACATATCATATACACCAATTTTTTGACTATCTATCATCAAAATGTGGTTGATTCAAGAAAATCATGGATCATTTTTGCAATGCGGAAACGATCAAGGCCAAAAAATATGGCGTCTATCCCATATGGGATCTTCAAGTAGCATTTTCCTTGAATGTCAACTTTGTGAACACATCGAAAGTATCCTTTATTCCTGACTTCGGAGTCCATTTTCCTTATTTTGGGATTTCAGAACCTTTCATATTGTATATATATATATATATATATATATATATATATATATATATATATATATATATATATATATATAAATATATAAATTGATGGACACAAATGATCAAATAATCACTACGTGTCTGGATGCACTGTATTTAGTTCAGTGTTTGAAATACCTGCTTTCTGGTTTCCTCCTGTCTATTGGAAGTGTTCGTGCTTACTGGAACTTACAGCTACATTGCAAGAAGCCCCTTTTGTTGCTGGGAATGGCATGGACTGGACTCTTGTTATTTTTATAAGGTGAGTGATTTTTTCTTGTTTTCATATTCCCATTCGTATCTGAATTGTTTGTAAAACGTTAAAAGATAGTTCTGCTTGTGTTCTCTTGGGTTTTTTTATATGTTTCTCTGAATTCATCACAGGCATCGTTTTCTACCACAATTTTTCATCTCCTCCAAACTTGTTAAATTTTCTCTTGGTAACCCGCACATTTTGTTTATTTTCACAAATTTCAGAATATATTGTCACTTTCTATCCGATAATTGGTTATTCTAACTTATTCTAATGATTTTATTCACAATGTACCATTCTAGACCTTATATTATATTTACAAATTTGTTTAAAATGCATATTTGACATTTTTCTGTGTTCATAAATTTTATATTTCATTGTTTGCCTCGCATAGTTTTTGACATCTCGCTGTTGGGTTTTCTCCTGATGATTTACCATACAGTATGTTCCATTTGATCTACTTGAAATACAGAGTTTTTTCATGAATTAAAATTTCCACATTATTTTGATTGTGTATTCAACATGAATGTTGTGTTGGTCACATACTCACGACAATAATAATACTTCAGGACTGACATTCTGATACAAATGCGTTGATAAGGCATTGTAGAATAGTAAAAAGCATAGAAAAATTGTAAAACAAACATAGCATGAACCACGATAACTTAAATACCTAGTAATAATAAAGAATTATAATTTTAATATATATATATATATATATATATATATGAATATATATATATATATATATATATATATATACGCCTTCCAGGAACGCAAACCTGCAATCAACCCGGCTAAATAAACACCGCACATCTCAGAAACACAATGCTAACTCGCTTTAAATGACTAAAAAAATGTGGAAAGCAGCAAATCCTGAAATCCTGTTTCGTACGCTTGACAATTATACCCAATTACTTTCGGAAATACGACAATACGACTACTCTTCTGAGGGCTATATATATATATATATATATATATATATATATATATATATATATATATATATATAATATACTAGCGGACCCGACAGACGTTGTCCTGTCCAAATTTCTGTGTTCCCTAAAATATTTTTCCCGAAAACTCTCGTCCGCGTAGAATTTCTTTTTTTCTATGTTTTCCTTTATGTTGTTCCATCTAGGTTATGCTTTTGACTCCTTCCGCTTCCTGTTGTCCCGTTATCTTGTTTTCTCGTTTTTCCCTTATCCCATTTTCCTGTTCCCCTTTTTTTCTTTATTCCGTTATCCCGTTCTTCTGTTATCCCCCATCCTGTCATCCCGTTATCCGTTTTCCCTTTTTTGGTATCCCGTTATCCAGTTATCCGTTATCCTTTCCGTTATCCCTTATTTTTCTTTATCCCGTTTTCTCCTTATCCTCTTATCCTGTCCCCGTTATCCCGCTTTTCCGTCTTTTCGTTATCCCGTTATTCCCGTTATCCCGTTTTCCTGTTATCCCGTCTTTTCTATGATAAAAAAAAATAGGGGTCGATCGTAGAAGGGTGAAAATTAAGAGTTATATGAATTTGTTTATTCTAAGTCATGACAAAATAAAAATAAAAATCTTGCCAAATAAATGAATATATAAATCTATATATATATATATATATATATATATATATATATATACGGTATAAGTGGGCCTCCGGCCTTGTTAATTTTGAGGTTCACTGAGACTCCGATGTCACCGAGCCTCCGATATACGGACGCCCGGTAACCACCCTTTAAAAAATGTCGCATAGGATATGTAACATAGTAACAAACACTTTGCCACAAAAATATGGAGGAGTCCAAGTTGCCCGATTTTTGATAGCCATTTAAAATTTAGTGCAGTCCCTCGCCGCTGAAGTGCGCTGCTTATATACTTTGTTTATATTTTAGTGTTTGAAACGTATACTTTCGAAGGTCACTGGGCTTCCCCCAATTTGGCAACACAGAGGATGCACACAAATATCATTCATTTTAGATTGTCATCAAGAAACATGTATTCTTTCCGCGCACGAAAGAAATAAATTGTGGAAGCTGCAATTGCCTCCCAAATACTTGAGAATGAGCCTGGTGAATACTTTTTCTCATTGATTCCGCAATTTATATTACTGCGATTACGTCAAGATTTATTCGGGAGTCCACTGAAATATTGCGATATTTCACCATTTCAGAAAAGGTACTTTGACAATGTAATACACAAATCACTCAAACAATTTCTCATGCAAGATTCAACAAAAGGACACCAAACTTTCGCTATCTTATCAAGCAAACAAAAAATTTCTTTCTTTCATTGCATGAAAACAATCTTCATATAAAATCCCTACTTGAATATATTCTCGTGTGAGTTGAGTATTTTGTGAACCTGAAAAAACGCTTGCATTGTTTTCCACATATCAGAAAATCTATATTCTCGTAATGTGTCTTGTATTTGATTTGTATTATTCAGTTTCGGTTATTATATTGTGTACCACGAAAGTTACTGAATGAGGTTGCTTAGAATGGATTATTAATTAACTGAATGTAGGAATCTGGGGTATTCCAAGGTTCAAGATTACAGATAAATCATGAAAAATTTTCAGGTAAACGACTCAAATGAATTCAATTTTAATCAGAACATGCTACTGTTCAAATGTACAAAAAAAGGATGGAATTTTTTGGGTGTGTGACACAAGTTATGTTATAAAATCAGTAGCCCATTGTTTCAGAAATATACCAACAAAAAATAGTCAACAGAACATATACATATAGACACTAATGAATTGAAATAATCTATACATATATAATTACATGTCCTGACTGACTGATTCACTAACTTCAACGCCCAGACCAAATAACTCAACACAAAGAGCTGAAATTTTGATAGCGTATTCCTATGATGACATGAGTATATAACCAAGTTTTTTTCAATACCCTCCCTAAAGGGGTGAAAATCACAATACCGTTAGTTTTGAAGTTGGAGTCATGGAAACTGCTATTTTTGGCCATTTCTTCTCAAATAACGAAACACGTATTTTCAGATTATTGGAAATTCAACCCCTAAAGGGGTAAAAGGGTTAAATGGGGTTCGAAAGTTTGTACTGAAGTACCCTTAGTTTTCGACTTGGGTTCATAAAAATTGGTATTTCAGTGTCTTCAGCAATCCAAACCCTAAAGGGGTCAAATGGGGGGTGAAACATTTTAAGTTAGGATCATGAAAATGGATATTTGAGGTCTTTTTACATATCAAGACATTTGTTTTCCAATAATGAAAATTGGTGTTTTGGCTCTCTGTCACGAATAAATAAATCGTGTTAAACTTCATTCAAAATGCCATATCTACAGGGGTGGAAAGGGATTGGTGAATTTGTAATAGTCGTCACAAAAAATTACTTCCGCTGTCAAATCAATTATGCCACCCAAACGAGATAACGGGATAACAGGATAACGGGAAAGGAAATCACGGAATAGCCTGAGCCATAAGCTAGATGAAAACATATGGAAAAATGCTAGTTGATAATAATATAACAATACAATAATATATTTTAGGAAGAAAACCTTATAAGTGAGAGTTCTAAATGGTACAGAAAATCGAATGGAAGAGGAACATTCTTTCACAGATTTTGAAAACTACTCAAAATTATTCATTTATATTACCGAAGAAAATTATTCACTGTGTTATTGAGGATTTGAAAGTATAGGAAATAATGAAATTGAATAGAAATCATTATGCTCAATGTATAATATATTCAATTCTTCTTGGAAGGAAACTAAGGAAAATAGATCCAAATAAACTGGGGTACCATTAAAAACACATTTTCGAAATTGAAAGTGGGTATCGAGAAGTTTTTTTTTTTTATAATGAAATGATAAGTAATATCAATATATATTACTGAATCCTCAACCAATATTTCCACAAATAAAAATATTTTCCAAACCATGCGCTATGGGATATTTTTTTCCTTTTATAACATATGTTGTTTAGGAAAAATCCGTGTATCAAACTCAATCGATTCGGGATGACATTCTAAAAAAGTCGTATTTTTCGATTTTTTTAACAAAAAACGAAATAAAAATAAAAACGGTTCTAGTTTTTTGGAAAAAGCTCAAAAACTATCGACTATCATAACAGAACATATTTTTTATATTACTAAATATAAATTTAAAAATTCAAAAAAATTATTGTATTATGTATCATTAGAAAAATGTAATTTTGGGAATTTTTTTTACATTCAATTTTGATAATGTAAGGCTATTGTTATTTGAGTAGTTTTTTTGGAACCGCCGATTTCATTAAATACCGAATAATTGTTAACAGAATGACTTCATGATTTCTTGCTTCCTGAAGCACATTTTACAGTGTACTCGATTATATCACGCTATAAAATTGTTTAAAAGTTACTTAGTTTGGTAATTATAAATTTCTAAAGGTAACAAAATATGAGAAACACACACAGTTTGTTGTATATGGTTGTTCTTGTTATTTTGTGTACTACTCAAAAAAAATCAACGCCAATTAAAGTTTGTTTATAACTAATTGTTAACTAAATAAAGAATTATGAATGAAAAAAAAAATTTTTTTCTTTTAAATGGAGAATAACAAATTCGCATTTTAAAAAAAAATTCTAAATATATTATTTAAATAATGAGAAAATGAAAAAAAAAATTTAAAAAGAATATAATAAACGTTGTGAAATGTCTTTGTCAGACATAAAACTGATAATAATGTGGAATATCAAAAAAATACAATGTTTATTCGATATCTCATATTTTGTAATTTTTAGAAATTTATAATTAACAAAATAATCAATTCTTTATCAATTTCTGCATGATATCATTGAGTACACATGTAAAATGTGCTCCAGAAAGCAAAAAAAAAATGGAGTCACTCTCTAAACAATTAATCGGTTTTTATAAAAACGGTGATTCCCACAAAACTACTTAATTAACAATAGCCTCCGATTATCAAAATTCAAGGAAAACAAAATAACGAAATTATATTCTTTCAGGTGTTCAGCTGATACTTTGATTTTTTCAATTTCTAAATTCATATTTGATAGTATAAAAAAATTATGTGCAATGCTCTCTCGAGAGGTGCTGTACTGCTGCCGTAACGCCCGCGTAGGCCTATTTTCAACGTTAAATTAAAGTTATAAATAATTGATATAGATTTCCGTGACAAAATTTTTCATAGTAAATAGTCTCGTCTTCAAGAATCTGTTTTTTTATTTCATGTTTCATCAAGAGTTCTTGAGTTACTACCAAAAAACTGAGGCTGTTTTATTTTTGTTTTGTGTTAAAAACTAGCACATTTTCGTCAGAATGACATCCGAATTGAATGAGTCATCGCTCATATATTCAGAAGGCTTGGAACTATTTTTCGCAGGAAACTCACTTCTCTACTAGACTATGATGACATGAGTAACCACTATGAAGGTTTTTTGATACTTCATCCCCGAAGGGGTGCAAATGAAAATACCGTTAGTTTTGAAGTTAAAGTCATGGAAATCTCTCCAAATCTAAATAATTTATTTATTGATACTCAGAATCAACCTTCAATGGTATAGTCTGAGGTTTTAATGGATCGCACTATTTAATGAGGAAGTGTATGATATGAGCATTGCAGTTTGACTATGAGTTCAAATATTATTGAGAGCGAAAATACATTTTTGTTCGAGAGGCGCCATTCGCAGTGGATCGCTACAATCACTCGAGAGCAGTTATGTCACTTTTTTCTCGAAATGCAACACATAAATATAACTGTTCACTAGTGGCGGCTATTTACCAACTAATTGCTATCGACGGCGCGCGTTTTTATGATGTTATTGCTAGCAAGTGTTGAAAGTATAAATTTCAAAGTAAGTTTTAGAAATGTAATTTCAAGTCAACAGTTGAATTCAAAGCTGATTACTTCAGATGCTGGTGTTAAGAGTCAACAATTTTCTTTACAATTTTTAATATTTACAAATATAATATAACATTCAAATGTTTTTTTGAATTTCATTGACATTAATATTTATTATACAATCTGAACAACTAGAAATATTCCTTCTGCACTTCCTATGTTTTTTTTGTCATTAAGTATTCTTGTAGGAGGGATGGAATGAACAGTAGTGGCCGCCTTCAAATGAAGGCTTTTGGCAATATTTTACTAATTATCCAGCGAATCCACAATTGAATTCAGTATTTAAAATTTCCATCGCCTGTGTCTTTTGATAGTACTTAAGTTTGTACTTTCTTTTACCAGTAAAGTGACCAAAGACCGGCGAAAACAGTGACCAGTATAGAGCTTTGGATCTGTCAGTTTCAAGAACTCTCCTGGAATTTTAGTGACGTATAGATACCAACTGGATTTTTGGTAAATTTCGATAAAAAATAAAATAAGAGTGGTCAACCGTAGTGGAAGATCGTGGAACGTTATAATTTGAATCGGGAATTTTTACTATTAATGAAGACTAATAAGCACAAATATACCCGATATAGTTTACTGCTTTCATCATGGAATACTTATTGTCTAGTATAATTTTTAGGAACTCTTCTAAGCCACTATTCCTTGAATATTTTCAGAATGATCGAAGGTAGATTATATATTCTCGTTATACGATACTACTGAAATAAATTTCATTTCAGAGTATGAAGCAAAATTCAAACTTTCAACTACCGGATAAACTTTTCAACAGGCCGTGTGATTTGTTATCATGCTGTGGAATTGAATATTGACTGAGGAATTGGCAACAGTGTCAGGAGGCCCAGTAAATATACAATAGCTTCAAAAGGAGGCCAAGTTACATAAACTCCCAAAAAACGTATGTAACATATACAGAGGAGGCTAACTAGCCTGAGATAGTGGCGGAGGCTGAGTGGGCTATTAACTGTTTGCTTTGTATAAACACGTGGATGCTTGGTGGGCCGAGTATGAAACGGAAGCTGAGTTGGTCTATATAGATATATATATATATATATATATAGATTTATAGATAAAAATTCAGGATGTAATCTAACCTCTCGCATACCCGTGATTGACTAGTGTATAGTGCCAATGTATAACAAATTATAGTGGTTAGAAATAGGAAAAAAAAAATAAAAAAAAAACTGAAAAGTAAAAATTTTGGGAAGCAAATTTCTGACTCATTAAGTACATTTCGTGAAAATTTAAAACTTCTCAACTATCGGAACAAACTCTCATCCCTCCAGGCGTTGAATTCAAAACCAAATTAAATGACCCTACAAACCCTCTCTTGACCCCATTTTAACCTATTTAGGGTTGAATTTTCAAAAACCATTTATCTGAGAAGAGCTCAAATTGTACTAGTAGTAGTACTTGGAGTATTATTTACTTTAAATAATGTTTGTCCCGTTTGGTTTCTTCGGCACATCTTCAGGTAATAACGGCATATTCTCAAACGAGAATTATATAACTTTTTTCCAAAAATCTTTCTATGATGTTTTTAACATCTGTTTCATGAGAATTGGTTAGCAGATTTACATCAGAGATACGATTGTTCCAATCACTGTTAATCAGTTCTTGCTATAATTTTTCACAATTATAGTTTCTGAATGCTTTTTGATAGCTCATTGTATCAACAGTTTGTTCTTTCTGGTGATTAAGAGTATTCGACAGGATGGAATGGCCATCAATTTTGGGTGGAGGATATAGTTAATGTGGAAGATATTTGCCATTGTATATACCATTAATCATTTTATTGCTATAAAAAGTGGGTTTCAGTAGGTCAAAATCAAAATATCCCATCATAATATTAGTACCATTAAAATTACCGACTTCAGATATTCATTGAAGAAATCTAAAAATTTTTCATCAGCTTTTAAGGTGGATGGAAGAATATATAACACAAGTACTCAACACCAGACGAAGACAAACCCATCTAATTAGAGCTATAACTCATCCAGTTCTATTGTTGTTATAATAAATAGAAGATTGTTCTGACTTGTATCCATTAATATTCAGTTCAGATGATACAACTTCAGGTGATCCGTGAGTCTCATCAAGAACGCGATCTTAGGCCTTCAATTATCAAATGATAAAACAATACTATATTTGTTGTTTATCAGAAATGTCATATATTAATTTCCAAAAAATTTTATGTTAGCTTTTCTGATAGATTAATGAATTGCTATCGAATGCAAATTGATTTAGTAGACAGTCCTGATAATCTCAATACATGCAATCATTTGAAATTTTATTACCATATAAGTGTTTTTTATTTTCACATGTTTTTTATTGTATAAGGTACTAAATTTCATCCATGTATAGTCAATATATATGAAGAAGTCGCGAGAAGTCGATACACAATGAAAGTCATAAAAATCGGAACAGAAATATATGTATAAGATTATATCCACGTCATTTCCATTGTTCTGAAATATTTTCCAATATTTGATTTAGTCATATATAAGTTACTCAAGCAATCACTATAATCCTTCTCACTTTCATTTGCAGCGAAACTTTGAAATGAGACTAAAAACAATCTACATATCGATTCTTGAAGAAATAAATATTTTTAGCCATAAAATGTAGTAATTCGACAAAGTTTTCTAAAAATCTCTCGGTCACTATTCATTTGCATTCATTCATAAGTTCAAACATAATTACCATAACGAGTTCAAACATAATCAAATAATTCTTTTATCTAGTCCATACCATCAGTTGAGTTATTATTTCGATCTGTATAAGGCGAGGACCAGAGCGATGTCCTGCAGGCATAATATGAAAAACTAAAGAAGAATAATTGTGGTTGTATAATTTGACAAGAGGTGCCCAGGTGAATGACAGAATCCATATCGAGTTGGGGGGTCACCGATACCATCTCTCCGATAATCGCAATCGCTGCCTAGTCATTCCATTCCAGTGGTGGTACGACTGCTTGATGGTTGTACATATAGAGGTTGATCCAATATTCGAATAATAATATTCACTGTGGTCGAAAAATATTCTCACCTCAATGAGGCTTTCATAAATATTATGTTGTGATAAAACTAGCAACTAGATATTGCGGCTTCGCTAGCTTCCCTTTTGTCACTTTTTGAACATTATTGGGTAATCTTTTTTGTCGATTTTACTATGAATGTTGTAATGTATAGTTGCATATATTTCGGATTATATTAAATACTCAGTTAGTTTGCAATTTCCTTCCCAATAAAGTGAAAACCACACTTATGGACCCAAGATACTAAAAGTAAACTCCAGAAAAAAAAATCTTAATTGTTTTGGCACCACTGACATTCGGTCAGAACTCAAAACTAAGGAGTTGCCGTAACAATATTTTCATAGAAAATGCAGTTCAAACAAGTTAAAGCAGATTCACAGTTATATCCGCTTCACTTAACCGTTTGACAGAAATGAAATACTTATACATTCCAATCTACAACTAGAAGTAATTTCAGATGAAAAATTTCCTGACTGTCGATGATTTTTAGTATTGTATCAGGAGAAACAGTTCCCTATAACTTGATTCAACGAGCTCAAGCAAAAATAAATATTTGATCGAAATTATAACCACTGAAATGAGAAGCAAGGAAATTGTTGAGAAAAAATTACGATAACTCTGGAATTGTTAGACTGATTGGCCTTTATTCAAACTTTTTCAAGGCTAATTTCAACAATACTCGTCCATGTGAGATTAGATTAAATAAAATACGTACAGAATACGTACAGAACCCCCTCAAAATATCGGACAACGATTCCAAGATCATTTTTGTGGAATTATAGTCGGCGATTTGGCAGAACAATATTCCCAGGCTCGAAACTGATAAAAAATTATTGAATTTTTGTGAAACTTACTGCAAGAAAATATCAGAAGTGTGGCAGGTCCATTCAGTTCATAAGCTTTCATCGGTAAGAAGTCGGGAATGAAGTTTCACACATTTTTAGTTGGGGTCCGGCATGTTTCCACTCTCAAGAGTAAAACCACACAGCTAATACGGATAAGGTGTTTCTGAAGAAAGTAAATGTAAATTTTGCCTCTACGTGTAGAGACTCTGTAACTTCTTTATTGAATAGAGAAGGTCTAGTCGACTCAAGCGCTACATCAGAGTTAGATTAATCAGTTTGAAAAGGATCCTTGGAGATTTGTATTATAGCAAATGAAACAAAACTTCATTTTATCAGAAGTTGACATTGCCTCAGACAACCAGAATATCATTAATATGGAAAATGTATTTGCTCCATATATTATAATCAACTATCAAAATTCTGGAAAATGGACAAAGAAAGAAATGTTTATTTGAAATTCTAGATTCTACAAATACACACAATTATCTCATGAAATTATAAACTGTGCCATTTCTATGAACAATATATGAATCTTTCATGAAGGTTGTTATTAATATAGTTTTTTCTTAATCGATAAAGTCAGTTCATCTAGAAAAATATTAGCAGATGACCATTGGAAAAGAGTGGATAGAACCGGACCGAAAATATCTTAGATATAATCGATTCTGATATTTCTGGTCCAAAGCAAACTACGCAGAATTCTGATTCTAAATATTTCATAATACAGCAAGGATGTTATTTCCGACTTATATGGTGCCCGCAAAAAAGCAGGCACCAATGATGGAATAAGTAATGAATTGTAACAAATATTTGATGATGAAACAATGATCACCAATTGCACTATAACTTTCACTATCCTCGTGGACAATTTTGATAGGATTCATTGCCTAAATGCATTGCTTCAACTATTTCCAATGAAAAAATATCCCTGAAACTTCCAAGATGCACAGTCTAGAGTTCGAACTATTCAATTGAAACAAACTTGACAGTTAACGACGACCCAAAATGAAAAATGATAAAATAATAGAAATTTAAATTTCTTCTTTTTATTTGGTAGCACCAATAAATATACAAACTTGAAACTCTTTTTTCAACAGAATGTGTTATCGAAAAATAAAACTATATTTGTCAGTAACTTTATTGTTGTCACTATATTTATATTTTTATGAGAAATATACATGGAATATGATAATATCAAGTTGTTGAAAAAAATTAACTAAGAAGTGTTCAATCAACTACTTGATACAAAAAAATAAAATGCCAGATGAGTATGAATTTAATTTTGAATATGCCACTTGTTAATTACTTTTTGACATGATCATGGGAGCTCCGTATCAAAAACATGTAATGTACTTTTTACCATTTGAATGGAGAATAATCTCACTCCCGAAAAGCATTTTTAGTGGACGGAACGTAGCGGCCACAATTCTGGACAACTTTGAGGTGTTTGACCACAACCACTGCCACGTGATATACACGGTTCTATCACGCGGCGGCTACCAAAATGGAGAACACTTTTTTAGTGGCTGCTACGTTCCGATCTACGTTTCTGGATCTCAGATAGCCGCATTCCAACCACATTGTGGTCACCTGGCAAAAACGTGGATATGTAGTGGTCGACACTAGACACGTCAAACAACTGACTGCGTTTGTGTAAATAATATGTAGCTCGATCTGTGTTCAGCAACATATTTCTATGATAAATGTTCCTCATTCTTCCATTTTGCCCGATTCATTTCTAATACTCAATCAACTATAAAAATATATAACATATAAACATACAAACGCGTAAGTAAGTATATTGAATTTGGATACTTCTGATCGGGATAAAATTAAAACGATTGAAAGTTTTATGTGAAATATTGGTGGTGTTGCTCGATTGTGAGCACGCGCCATCTGAATACTTTTTATTTAAGAAAAACATAATTTTGGAAATAACTCGCCTCTGAAATTATCTACTTGAATCCCTCAAACATTGTTTTACCAATCTTGGTTAGTTGAAACAAATTCTTACGTAATAAATTAGTACGTTTGATGCAGTGCTGACGACAAATAAATATTTATTGAATATTTCGATCATTTCTCTAATAATGGCGACCCAGAATATTCCTGCAAATATGGCGGCTTTTGGAGACTACAACTTTGAAGTGTCAGAAAGTGTAAATATATAATGAAGTGTAAATATATATATATATATATATATATATATATATATATATATATATATATATATATATATATATTTTTTTTTCCCTAGTTTCTTGGGTTATTGGATTCCACAATTATTGATACGTGTATTTGTTAAAAGACGTTTCGTCCCGGGCCTGGGACTTCTTCAGTTTTATTTATTTCATAATTCTCTATAATAAACAATAACAATTTTCAGATTTTTTTTTTGTGACAAGAACAATTTTGTTATTTTGTATGAAAACATATCATCATTGATATGGAGGTACGTACCTGAGTGATGTGTAGCGGTCAATTTATATTAAAAGAGTTTTCCTATTTTTGGAATTTTTCCACATAATGGAGTCCTATCAACATGTTTCTTGTTCTATAAGGAGGTCGGTAGTCGCGATTGCGCTGATTCAAGACATGCGCCGTTTGTGGTGTCGGTATTCAGAATTTGCAGATTGTTTCAATGGGGGAGATAGGATCAACATTTAGGTTTAGTTTGACATTGATATTTTCCGTTCGTTTTAACTAGGAGTTGTTTTATTATTATGAAAGGTTCAAGAATCTAGAATTTGTTAATTATATGAGGGTGTAATAGATTTGGCTGAGGTTGTTGATGTCAGTTCTGTCGTTCATGGCATTACTATTTTTTTTAATGTGTATCATTTCTTTTAGTTGTCTTTATAGATGTTGCTATCATTATCTAGTATTTTAGTATTTTTAAAATTAGGGTTGTGATTTTCTGAAATAATATGTTTATTCAGGGCTGTACTGTTTTCATGTACTTGTGTCCTTTGATTCTATTCTCTAATAATTGGGATGTCATTCCAATGTACACTTCATTACAATCATTGCAAGGGATGCTGTAAATAACATTTGATTTTTTATTTGTCGGGACTCTACTTTTTAGGGGGGTGTACCATTTTTTCAGTAGATTATGAGACTTGTAGCAAACTAGTATGTCATGTTTTTTGAGAATGTTGCTTATTTCCTCTGAGAGATTGGCGACATATGGTAAGGTGATAATTTTTTCTGGATGTACCTTTGTTTTTTTTTTAATTTTGATTTATTGTAAAATTTATAAGTTCCTATGTTAAGCCAATTATGACGCTTTTTTTTGTGAGAATGGGTGATTTGAATTGAAATTTAAGTACCTGCCTGACCAGGTTTCTTTGGTGTGCCATTCAGTTAAAATTTTATTATTTTGTTTTATTAGGGATAGATCTAAAAAGTTAATTTTGTTGTTATTTTCTATTTCTATGGTAAATTGTATTTTGGGATGAAATGAGTTGAATGAGTTGAGGATATTCTGAATTTTATCAGTGGGTACAGCAGTGATGCAATCATCAACGTAACGTTTGAAGAAGGGTATGTCAAATTGGAGTTTGTGTATGATGTTTTCTTCTAGGTCTTCCATAACTAGTTGTGCGATGTAGCTGGAGATAGGAGAACCCATCGCACATCCTTCAATTTGTTGATAATAATAATCTTTGTACTGGAAAAAATTGTTGATAGGGTTAGTTCTATGCCTTTTGAAACTCTTCTAGAGGTAGTGGGTGTAGAGTAAAGTTAAAAAGGCCATTTTTTTGGATCACGCTTTAACTAGACTGATAGGGATATTGGTGTAGAGTGAAATGACTCCAATGAAATTAGGGAATAGTTGTCTGGAATAACCACGTCGTTGATGAAGTTTTTGAATTCAAAGGAATCTTTTATGTAATACTCATTTTGTCCGGTGATATGTGATATGCAGTTTGCTAGGTATTTTGAAAGGTTATAAAAGGGGGATTGAATACATGATACGATTGGTCTTAATGGAACATTTTTTTGTGTAGTTTGGGAGGTATTAAATTTTTTGTTTTCCATTTTTTTATGAGGTTGTTGTTACTATTTTGAAAGTTAGTAGTGGGGTCTCTTTTCAATTTTGTATAAGTAGTATTGTCATTAAGTAATGCTTCCATTTTTGTTTCGTATTCACTTGTATTCATGATTACCGTTTTGTTGCTTTTATCGGGTTTTAAAACAATTATTTGGGGGTTATTTTTTAAAAAAAGTGCAGTTCTTTTACTATTTTTCAAAATGTCTTTCTGTGTTTGGTTTAATTGAATTTTGTCGTTTTTAATTTTTAATTTATGTTTATCAATGGAGTTGACAATTTTAGTTCTAATTTCATTTGTGATTTCGTTGGGTTTATTTTTCAAGTTTGTTTCGATATTGGTTATATATTCAATGACTGGTAATTCTTGTACTTTGGTTATAGGTATAGCGAATTTGTCCCCAAATGCTAATGTTGATTCGATTTCTTTTGGTATGTTAGTGTCCGATAAATTAGTGATCCATTCAGAAGTATCATTTTTTATTCCAGGAGATTGATTGGTGTTTGTAAAATGGTTGATTTTTTTAATATTTTTATTTTTAATTTTGAGAAATAAGTGTTCATTTTTAGTTTTTTCAAATGCTAGAAATGTGTTGACGTCCCTCATTTGAAACATTGTTATTTAAGATCTCAATTAGTTTTTTGATTCTTTGTGTAATTTGTTTAGCTCCTGGGTTGTGTCAGTAATCGTTAAATTTAGAATTTTCATTTTGAATTTTGCTACAAAGGACTTCATTTTGTCACTCAGGTACTTACCTGTAATTTGAATATGGTTCATATTAAAGTTTAGAAATGTTGGAAATATATTGAGATTTTTGCATTGTAGAAGAAAAATCCTGCGGTTTTTCTGTCTGATGATTGATGTGAGGATTTTGGATAATTTTTTGAAGTTGTTCGTGGTGGTATATCCATATTCTTCGTCAATTCGTTTGTAGAATGGCATTTTGTTTATCGCTAGCAATTTTTTCACCCTTGCTTATAATATTTGTAATAGTTTTCTTGAATCCTTCCTGTATATTTTTTTTTTCCCTAGTTTCTTGGGTTATTGGATTCCACAATTATTGATACGTGTATTTGTTAAAAGACGTTTCGTCCCGGGCCTGGGACTTCTTCAGTTTTATTTATTTCATAATTCTCTATAATAAACAATAACAATTTTCAGATTTTTTTTTTGTGACAAGAACAATTTTGTTATTTTGTATGAAAACATATCATCATTGATATGGGGGTACACAAAAAAAATGTTCCATTAAGACCAATCGTATCATGTATTCAATCCCCCTTTTATAACCTTTCAAAATGAGTATTACATAAAAGATTCCTTTGAATTCAAAAACTTCATCAACACGTGGTTATTCCAGACAACTATTCCCTAATTTCATTGGAGTCATTTCACTCTACACCAATATCCCTATCAGTCTAGTTAAAGACGTGATCCGAAAAAAATGGCCTATTTTGAAAAATCACACCCCACTACCTCTAGAAGAGTTTCAAAAAGGCATAGAACTAACCCTATCAACAAATTTTTTCCAGTACAAAGATTATTATTATCAACAAATTGAAGGATGTGCGATGGGTTCTCCTATCTCCAGCTACATCGCACAACTAGTTATGGAAGACCTAGAAGAAAACATCATACACAAACTCCAATTTGACATACCCTTCTTCAAACGTTACGTTGATGATTGCATCACTGCTGTACCCACTGATAAAATTCAGAATATCCTCAACTCATTCAACTCATTTCATCCCAAAATACAATTTACCATAGAAATAGAAAATAACAACAAAATTAACTTTTTAGATCTATCCCTAATAAAACAAAATAATAAAATTTTAACTGAATGGCACACCAAAGAAACCTGGTCAGGCAGGTACTTAAATTTCAATTCAAATCACCCATTCTCACAAAAAAAAAGCGTCATAATTGGCTTAACTGATCGTGCAATTTCCCTTAGTAGCCCTGAACTAAGATCCTCAGCTCTAGAGAAAGTGAGGAAAACTTTAATTAATAATAACTACCCCCCACACCTCATTAACAAAATCATTAAACAGCGAACTTATAAATTTTACAATAAATCAAAATTAAAAAAAAAACAAAGGTACATCCAGAAAAAATTATCACCTTACCATATGTCGCCAATCTCTCAGAGGAAATAAGCAACATTCTCAAAAAACATGACATACTAGTATGCTACAAGTCTCATAATCTACTGAAAAAATGGTACACCCCCCTAAAAAGTAGAGTCCCGACAAATAAAAAATCAAATGTTATTTACAGCATCCCTTGCAATGATTGTAATGAAGTGTACATTGGAATGACATCCCAATTATTAGAGAATAGAATCAAAGGACACATGAAAGTACAGCTGAATAAACATATTATTTCAGAAAATCACAACCCTAATTTTAAAAATACTAAAATACTAGATAATGATAGCAACATCTATAAAAGACAACTAAAAGAAATGATACACATTAAAAAAAATAGTAATGCCATGAACGACAGAACTGACATCAACAACCTCAGCCAAATCTATTACACCCTCATATAATTAACAAATTCCAGATTCTTGAACCTTTCATAATAATAAAACAACTCCTAGTTAAAACGAACGGAAAATATCAATGTCAAACTAAACCTAAATGTTGATCCTATCTCCCCCATTGAAACAATCTGCAAATTCTGAATACCGACACCACAAACGGCGCATGTCTTGAATCAGCGCAATCGCGACTACCGACCTCCTTATAGAACAAGAAACATGTTGATAGGACTCCATTATGTGGAAAAATTCCAAAAATAGGAAAACTCTTTTAATATAAATTGACCGCTACACATCACTCAGGTACGTACCCCCATATCAATGATGATATGTTTTCATACAAAATAACAAAATTGTTCTTGTCACAAAAAAAAAATCTGAAAATTGTTATTGTTTATTATAGAGAATTATGAAATAAATAAAACTGAAGAAGTCCCAGGCCCGGGACGAAACGTCTCTTAACAAATACACGTATCAATAATTGTGGAATCCAATAACCCAAGAAACTAGGGAAAAAAAAATATACAGGAAGGATTCAAGAAAACTATTACAAATATATATATATATATATATATATATATAAAGTGCCCAGTGGAACTAAATTATTAACTTTTCCAACCACGTCGCAGGCCCATGATTCACCACTTCAAAGTTATAACCTAAAATTAACAGTAGGTCCTATACCCTTGAAAGCGGCGAACATGACGGGGTATTATAACCTGCCACTTCACAGTTATAATTTCGAAATTGCGGGTACATGTTCATTTACTGTAAAAAAAAATTGTTATAGTGGATTTTTGCAGCTGCAATCAACAATTATCAAGAATCAAGTAACAATCAACGAGTAATGGAAATGATGGCATTTATGCAAACAGAATGAACAATTAAGGTATAAATATTAAGCAGGAGCACAAGTCAGAGATCCGATCTATTTAAATCAACCTTTTTATACAAAATCAAGAAGAATTGTCTATTGAAAACGCATAACCCATTTCATTTTGAATGAATATCATTCACGTTACAGGTAAAACGAACTTCTTGTAAGCCACAATAAAATAATTTGAGAAACGTAAGGTTAGTTTTCGTCATCGCAAGTACCAATCCACGATCACTTCAAAATCAAGTGAAATTGTCTATTGAGAACGCATAACCCATTCCATATTGAATAAGTATCAGTCATGTTTCACGTAATAGGTTAAACTAACTTTTTGTAAGCCACAATAAAATGATATGAGAAAACTTACGGTAGCTTTCGTCATCGCGCGGAATGGTGAATTTTGAAGGTTATTGTAATTTGTAGTGACTTTTATTAAATGCGTACTGTGGCTATCTATTATGGAGATAGCATGAACGTGGCAACCATCCCCACATATCACAATCAACTGCCTGCCACATTGAAGGTTTTATGGTAGTTACCAAAACGTCACCGAAACTATCATACTCTCTTGAAAGTGACTGTGACTTCTAAGTGATATTTAAGTGTTCCAGGATAGTTACCGCAATGGTTATTCTCCACTTTTGAGATTAAAAACCTTGAAGTGATTTGCTCACTGGCCATAATGTTTCAGACACCTCAAATGACACCAATAAGTTATAGAACTATAGAGTGGCTACCATAGATGGGAATTACGTGACTACAATCATACAAATGTAAAATTTTTGTTATTATTACTGTATAGTGGTGGATTTAGTAGTGATTACGTGAGAACTACCGAGTCGAAGTTGCAGTATCAGTTTCCGTCACTATAATGCTGCTTGTGCTGTGTCTAGTTTTTCAATATGTGTTTGCAAGATGTGTGAGTGAATTCCAGTTCATAATCAAATAAATGTCCGTTCGAATATTTATTTTCATTTCTTCAAAAGCGATACATACCTTGTTAATCGTATTGACTAAGACAATTGTTCTCAATTTTGATTATTTTATTCGATTCATAAGAAACAATCTCAATGCAATTTTTTTTTAAATGGCAGGTTCAAACTTTTGCAGAACAGTAGATGAGCATATTTCTCTTATCTCTGGTATAACATCACATACACGTTGGGTACTAGCATGTTCTTCAAAAGCCACATTATTTTTTTCCAAATCCTCTATTTGATATAAATCTCTGGCATAATTTCAGTTGATGTTTGATAGCAAAGGTTTTGGTAATATTAGGATAATGTAATGAAAAAATATATTTGGGTTTCAGAGTTAGTGAAAACAGATTTTGATAAAAGGAGTGAGTTCACCAATAAGATATGTATCAGAAAATTCAGACAAAAATATTATTACTAAAATCCCCAAGCTACCAGTAATTCCATCATACATATTCACCAAACACCATGCAACACTATCAATATTGTTTGTATATAAGTATGAACTATAATATTATAAACAAGCAATTTTTGAGTATAAGACGCCAAATTTTCGAGTTATTCTATCTACGACGCAATCACATGTATTACTGCCTGAACGAAATGCAAAATGCAACTGGCTGTTAGCTGTTGGTGCTACATTTGTGCATGCTCGTGATCTTTATGGAAAGATCAAAGTAGACTGATGATAAAATGAAGACTGATAGTAACTTACACTCTGTGTGTTTATGACTATCAATGCCACTCCAATTACATATCTCTAATTATGACAAGGAGCAAGTTATTTGCACTTAGTGGGGTCGTTGATTGAGGTTTGAAAACTTTGATAATTGCAATTACTTTGTTTTTTTTTTACTTTAGTGCTCGTAAGTGAAAAATGTATTGCTGTAACCAAAATAGTGTCAAGTGCACTAGTGCATTTGGACCGTTTTTTTTGGTGTGGAAGTGAGTGTTTTTGTTTGCTTCAATATGGATTTTCATCAAGTATCGGCAGCATCAATTCAAATTTAAAGTACTTTAATATATATTCAATACCCTTTTAGGAGACATCACAATGGCAAATAAGGAACATATATCGAGCAGTCCTCTTGACAACTATATAAAATAACCATTATCAATCAACATACATTTGTAAGAAATGAAAGTATATATGTCAATCTAAAAACTAAATCATTAATTCAGTTCGACAGGTTGTTCTACTATTCCACCACTGCGAGTCACTATTTCGGATTTATAATTCTTGCTGGTTGTGATGGTAGGGTTATCCTGATTTCCTCATCCAAAGCAATTATTTTTTCCTTTTTAGCGCATTTGAATAAAAACTTGTCTATAAATAGGTTTTTTATTGATTATTTTATTTTGTGCTTTTTAGTAAGTACGCATTAATCCATCCATTTTTGTTAAAGTATCGTTATTATGAGGCTTTTCCCCTGTTCTGAGCTATCTAGTTCTTAAGACTATCTCGTCCGCCATCCTGGAGCTGCCATCTACAATTTATGAATTCTGACAAAAAAACAATAATCTTTGACTAAATTCTAGGGGTTCTCCATCATATCAATTATGCTCAATCGATAGTATTTGTCTGAGAGTTGCAGAAATTCCAGGTTGATAATCAACAACGCTCTCGAGATATGGCATTCGTAGTTCTTTCAGATGATGACGATTCTTCGGTACTCTGCGTTATCAACTCTCACGGTATAATCATTGAGACCTTCATTATTCAACACAATTCCCGATTTTCAGTTTCTAGAACGGGTTGATTCATCTTCAATATGGGCAAAGCTTTCGTTGAATTATCATAATCTTTTTTCTGCATTCCTCATTTTATTCCATGTTTTTTTCTCGCATATTTTGTTGATAAATTGGAATTTATTTAGAGACACTAAGAACGGAATATGTAATTGTTGTTATTGACTTTGACACCAAATTCATAGATGTCAATGAATTGAGCAATAAAACTACTGAGGCCCAGTTGTTCAGTTACGGTTCAAGGCTTAGTTCAACTGAACTAAGTTCAAGGGTGAACTCGCTTCAAAAATATATTTCCGTTGTACAGGTCCTCTTCGAGCCCAGCTCTACAAAACTTTGTCCAAGGAAACATATGTTATGTAGGTAGCGTTTGCACATGCGCAGTTGGTTATTTGTGTAAAAAATCCTATTTTGAGAATTTGACATTTCTGTACGGTTTAGTTGAGTGATAAGGGATAAGGCGTTTGTTGTGATTTCTAATAAGTGTGAAGACTGAAGAGAAAGAACGGCCAAATAAAAAATATGAACCAAGATTTTTTCAACACAACATACACAAGAAAATGTAAGAATATACTGTAGTTTCACAAATAGCTAATAAATGAAAGTTTAAAAACTTTTTAGGGAGTTATGACTGATGTTGAAAGATAAGCTAATTTCACTTCCAAAGATGAAACAATTTGAGTTTGCTTGGTAGAAAAGTATAAAGATATACTAGGAAATAAAAAGACCGATAATAAAATCAACAAAAATGCTGGAAAGAAATTGAAACTGAATTCAACAATTAAAGTGGATATATTTTTCGAGATACTTTAACCTTCAGAAAGAAATATGACAACCTGAAGAAGAGAACAAAAAGAAATTTGCTGTTTTTCTTTTTTTAAATATGAGCGCATCAACCGCTAGGGTTATTAGCGCTACGTTCAATTTACATTTCATTATAGGTATAGTCATATAGATTGTAACATATTGATTCTTGTTAAAAAAGACATGAGGTTCCTAACATTACAATTTTCACTAAGAGTTTCGTGTAGTTCTTTTGGTAGTTGAAGTTTTGTTCTTGCTTCTTGGAACTTGGGGCAGATTTGAAGTACATGTTTTACTGTTACTGTTGTGTTACACATATCACAAATTGTTTGGTTCTCATGTGCTAGAAGGTAGTCATGTGAAAATTTGGTATGGCCTATACGTAGTCGACAAAGGATAACCTGATGTTTTCTGCTTTTTGGAAGGTATGTCCAGTGTTTTACCGATGTTTTTATTTCGGCTAGTTTCGAACTTGATTGCATCCATTCTCTCTGCCACTCGTTAGTGATCCTACTCTTAATGAAGGTTTTCATATCTGATGGAGTTGTTTTGGTGATTGTTCTTGACCCATGTTGTATTGCTTCTTTAGCTGCGACATCTGCTTTTTCATTGCCAACGATTCCGATATGAGACGGGATCCATATCATTATCACTTTTTTTCCTAACTCTTCTATCCTATAGAGTTCGTTTTTCATTAATAGTATGATGGGATTGTCTGTATATAACTGCTGTAAACCCTAAGCGCCTCAATGAGTCAGTTATAATAAGAAATTTATTAGCAGGATGGTTCTTCAGGTAGATTAATGCTTGTAGTATTGCTACGAGTTCTGCTGTGTAAATGCATGTTGCTTGTGATAGTTTGTATCTTAGTATTTCTTCTGGTGTTACTACAGCTGAGCCTACTCCTTGATCTGTTTTGAGCCGTCTGTATACAGTTTTACATATTTCTTATATAGGGTTAGTTTTTGGTTGAATAGGTTTAGGAGGATTTGGGGGTGAGTTTCATTTTTTGTGAGAGAGGCTATAGAGGTGTCACAAATAGGGGGTTTGATCAGCCAAGGAGGAGTACTCATTGAATTTGTGAATAGTGGAGGAAGTGCGACCTCTAATTGTTCTGAGTATTTGTTTATTCTTTCATAGAAAGGAGGGGCTGTTCTAGGATGTCCTATGAAATTTCGTTTGAACCGGGTTGAAAAGAAGTTGTTATATGTAGGATGTGTTGGTTTGGTTGCAATGGAAATGGCATAAGAGAGGCTTAGAAATTGCCTACGGTATCTAAGAGGAGTTTCGTTTGCTTCGCAGTGCAGGCTTTCTGTTGGGCTTGTATAATGGGCTCCTAATGCTATTCGGAGCGCTGTTTTTTGGGATAACTTCTAGTTTTTTTATTAAGGATTCACTTGCCGAGGCATATGCTATCGATCCGTAGTCGATTTTGGACCTAATCCGGGATCTGTAGATTCGAATAAGTGTTGTTGTGTCAGCACCCCATGTTGTGTGGGACAACTTCCTCAGTAAGTTTATACCTCCCTGGCACATTCAAATGAGGTTGTGGATGTGTGTTTTCCAATTTATTTTTCGATCGAAACACATCCCGAGAAATTTTATTTCGTCAACATATTTCAGATTTTTTCCTTGGAGTTTTAGCGTTGGTTGATTTCTGATATCTGTTTTCGAGAAGAGTACCACCTTGGTTTTTTCTGAAGAGAAAGTGAAACCTGTTGATTTAGACCAGATCTCTAACTGTTGTAGATGATGTTGGAGTATAGATTTCATCGTTTCAATATTTTTCCCTTTGATAAATAGAATGAGGTCATCAGCATAAAGTCGTGCTTTTACTGGTAGTTCGACATGTTCTATTATCTGGTTGATTGCAGTGAGGAATAATGTTGCACTAATAATTGAGCCTTGTGGTGTACCGTTTTCTTGGATTTTTGAATTTGATATTTCTCCATTTACTCTTACTCGAAAACACCTATTTTCAAGGAAATTTTCAATAAATGCCAGTGTATTGCCTTGAATATTCCATTGAATAAGGTTTTTATGATGTTATATCTCCATGCCGTGTCATAGGCTTTCTCTAAGTCGAAGAATATACATATACATTGTTGTTTGTTTGAGAATGCTTCATGTATTTCTGACTCTAGGTCTATGATATTGTCTATGGTAGATCTGTGCTTTCTGAAGCCGCTTTGTTCTTGTCGTAGTAGATTATGGGTTTCTAAGTGCCAAACCAGTCTTCTATTAACAATTTTTTCCATTAATTTACAGAGACTATTTGTTAAAGATATCGGTCTGTATGAATCTGGGTTTTGTTTGGGTTTATTTGGTTTTAAAATTGGTATCACAGTAGCTTCTTGCCACTGGCAGGGAAACTTCTGTTGGGTCCATATATCATTTATGAATTCATAGAGATATCTTTTAGCCGTCTCAGGGAGGTTTTGTAGAAAAATAGATGGTAAGAAATTTGCTGTTGAAAAGTGCTATGCATCAGGAATTGGAGGAGGACCTCCAAAGAAACCACCTGAAATTGCCGATATTGATATGGAAATTAAACAGATATTGGCAAACGAATTTGGAGGTGATGCAGGTTAGCAATAAATGTTTATTATGAACGTTTGTTAGTCCTTACCCATTTCTATTGCCATACATTATTTCCAGAGATAATTACACCATCAACATGCCTGATGATAATATGGAAAAAACATTTGTGGATGAAATGCAGGAGGAAATAATAGATACCTTGAATACGGAAAAGGCAGTAAGTATTTTTCACTAGATGGGTGAAATGTTTTGATAAAATATTTGAACAATTAGGTATGAGGAAAATTTAATCAGAAGAGAACTGTTCCAAAATTTGTCATTTCGTTTAGACTTCACAGAAAATAAACCAGACTGGTCGAAGAATACTGTGGAAAATTTAAAAACGCTAAAGTCTAAGATTCTCAATGTGGGTAAGAAAATGAAATATGTAAATTTAGTTAATTTTAAGTGTAACTATCTATTGTCAAAGCCATAACCAGGAAAAAGTTTGGGAAAAATAAATGAAAAGGATTGAGTATTTGCTCTTTCGAGAAATTCTTACTTGAAACATGTTTATGAAAGTTTTGATGAGATCAAGTCTAATCATTTTGTTATTTGGGTGAATTGTAGATCCCTTTGAAAGATTTCCTATGGGTATGGGTATCACCTTTGAAACAGAATGTTTTTTCCCAAGGTGAAGGATCAAATAGCAGAAGAAAAAGAAATGAATATGATACCATGTGTAGTAAGGTTAGCCAATGGGCTGCCTCAAAAGCTAACTTGGAATCAGAGAAAATTGAAGTGTATTATGGAATGTGAACTTATGAGAAAAGAGTCAGAGGCAAAAATTCAAAAACTAGAACGAGAGGCCGAATTGACCATTGATGGTATAATCGAGCGTAATAAATCGAAAAAGAAATGTTATCATTATAGAAACATGTTATGTTGCAGAAACTAAAAAGCACAACAAAACTTGATGATGGATAATGAACATGTTTATTTTTTATAATGATAATTAATATAGTAATTTGATAATGTTATTCATCATAATCCTTTTCGTATACAAAAAAGCAGAAGAGATAGTATATATATATATATATATATATATATATATATATATATATATATATATATATATATATATATATATATATATATATATATATATATATATAGTTTGTAACGAATTTTTCGTTACGTCCTTACACATAACCAATTTCTCATAACTTTTCCGGTTACCTTTACGGTAGTACGGGTCAGTAGTCACTGCGCTCAGGTCGTGAAGAATGTACGTTCATTATTGTCCCTAGAAAATGGTATTTTGACAGTGTGACCGTGACATTTCATTTTCGTGTCGATCGCGTTTATCGAGCGTTTGGTTTTTTCCAAGTTTTTTTAAATAGGAAAGAAACCGAGAATGAAAAACAGATGAACTGTGATTTCGTCGAACCGAAAGGATAATCGCTCTCTTTCTTGAATAGAACGTCGAGATAGGCAGATGTACTGAGTGAGTTGGCTTTGATTTGTAAGATCTATAAATTAAATAGGTTTCACTGCTGGAGTTTAGTTGAGTAATATTATTCTCTTTATCTTTCAATTAATGTTGTAGCTGATTAGTATTTTCTTCTTTTTCCTTATGCTTGTAATATTAGAATTCTTGGATATACCGCATGGTAATTTTTGAAGGTTAAATATAGATATTTCGGCCATTTTGACAAAGCATTCATAGTACATATTGTGGCTAACGTAACATCTGTTCCGAATATTGGGAACTGATTTTTTTTTCATTGGAAATCAGTTCTACGCTTTTGCATTTTTAGGTACCAGTTAATTGGTAATTTGAATGGACTAGAGCTTATGTACCTCACACAACCACCGGTTTGTTCCAAGGATTCCAATTGAAGTGAAGGGCGAATTCGATTGTTCGGAGTGACTGATAGGACGGCTCTCTGG